>CM062819.1:1046348915-1047548915 GCA_031772625.1 Pinus tabuliformis | reverse complement strand
TTCAAAATTCTTTATCACTAGAGGCTGAGTAATGCAAAGGAAGAGAGTTTCAACAATGATATACTGATCATAGACAACAAAACTACTAAATAAATCTGAAGAAAATGAAGATAAAACTGAAATCTGGAAGTAGAAATAGTCTCACCTAATCATTGCCCCTGTAACACAGGGAAATAGGGATGCAGGTCACCTGCAGCACACAAGAGGTGCGATGCATCCAAACTACCAATGAGAGACAGTGCAATGGTCCAGGGACGAGACTGAACTTAGTTTTTTGCTCACAGTTTGCAGCTTAGTTCAGGGATTTAGACTGAGCTAATGATAGGCAGTAAACACAAAGTATAGGGCTGATGTAATGAGGTTATTTGAGCTACCACCAGGGCACTTATGATGTTTTCAAGTCAGATGTTCAGTTCATAAACTAACCCAGAGATTGACTGAAGCAGCATTGATCTACTTTGCAGTTGCATAGCAAAAGCAGTTCGAAGGATAGATGGCTTAACTTCAAGCTTCGTCTGTAGTTTATAAAGAAAAAAAAAATGACTAACAATCAAACTATTCGCTCCCCAGTGGAGTCACTTTTTTTTATCAAGAAAACTAGTGTCCATTCAGAGCTGCTAGTCCCACTAAGACGGGTAGCTATCTTAGAAACAAACAAACTAAAGTTACTTGTGTTTTCCTTTATGAGAGATAGATGAGAGAGAAGTAGAGAGTACCAACCTCAGTCTTTCACTTGGCTCCTTGCTTGTTTCCTCCCTCCTTTGATAGAGCTTTGCCACTCCTTCCTCACTTGTCTCGCTTCAAAGAAACACCTGTAGAGTCAAAGCAACATAATACCATCAAATCATAGAGATATATAACCATAAACAATATAGGATCAGATATATATTAACCATACAAATGCATATATCAATACAATATTCAGAAATATACAAGAATATGGAAGAAAACTCTAATAGCTTTATTGATAGAAGTAGTAGAAGAGAGGATTACAACCCATTGGTCTAACCCAGTGCCATCCTCCCAGCATGAAAGCCCTCTTCACCTCACGAAAAGCTAGATCACCCAACATTATGATGTTTCACAGAGAAACCAATAGCACTTCCTTACAAAATACAAAATTCCAGCCTCTTGGATCTCTAGGATGAGGGATACATATATAGATATTTGCAGGTGGGTGATTCAGCTTCTGGGATTTTGATTAGTGTCATTTCTCTGATAGTTCTTGGTTCCACTTGTAGATTTCATGATCTCTTACTCATCCCTAGGCAAATTCAGAGAGGCAAGTGTCAAATGAGTAGTTTCTAGAATATTCCCTGGGTTTCCACCTAGCAAACTGCATTTGTCATTTGTCTACTCTTGCTCATCACACCCTACAAAAGGTCTTTTCAGTATGCATCACACCCTCTATGTGTAACAGGTGAGATGCATCGCACCCTTAGCATGGAGCAGTCTGTATGGTCCAATTTTGACCAGTTTTTTAGGGAGAACTTCTCGGAAATGATTTAATCAGCTGACCTTGTTCCTTTAGGATATGAAGCAACACTTTTAGGAGCTTAGAAGCCCTTGGTTTATGGACATATGTGATTGGGGTTGCAATGCCCAAATATTTCTATACCAACTACTGGCCCTTTCAGCAACAATCCACAGAGCACAGACTGGGGTCTCACTTGAAGTAGTATGGGAGGGTGCTAGAACCAGGTTTCCACACCCTAGGGATCTCTTGATGAAGGTTCTGGAGGTTCACAGTCCGAACCTATGCACTTGCGCTACTTCGTGCAGGTTGTCTACCCTTCGTGACCTGTGTCACTACCTCCATGCACCTCTGTAAGGACATGAAGAAAGTACTATCCTGATCTATATTATTACTATGCTATTATATTAGTGCTTAACTTAACCTATGAGGGCCCAATATTCTCATTAATTTATTCAACATTTAGGTAAGTGCATGTAATCATCAACAGTATAAATGCATAAAGATAAATAGAAACATAGATACACAATATTCCAAATCAAACTTATCTTTATTAGTATTCTTTTTAAAATACAATCCCACTTACAAACCTGACTCTGCCCTGCGCACTTAGCTACAGGGGTCCACGCACTCAGTTGCAGACTCTACTAAGCCTCTACGCACTCAGCTGTAGAGCCTCTTCCTACTACTACAACCCAATACACTTCAACTTTCCGCCTATGCTTTGGCCATGCCTTCGCATCTATTTGTTACTCGATTCTTAAACTAAGACTATCTTTACACTTAGAGCCTTGCTCTATTTAGACAATCCCATGGTCCACGGACCATGGGTAAGCCAACACAACTTCACATTATTTTACAATTCTTAGAGAGGACAACCCTATGACTCATTTTACACTTTCGCACTCCGTGCCCACACTTCACAGAGTCTTACAATACAATTGACCAAAACTTGGGCTTTAAGCCCCAAAACCTGTTGTGGGGGATCCCATACCCAACAATCTCCCAACACAATCATCGTGACTCGTCCCGAGTTACTCTGTTGGTGCGTCGATCTTTGTAGGGACTCAATCCAATAGGCCTCACACAACTTGGGTGTCCATGGCACGTGCATCTCTGATCCTTCATGAGTAGGGTCACATTCCTATCTAACTACATAAAGTTCTTGCATTTGTGCCAACTTTCCTTCAATGGTAGTTGTAACTGTGAAAGCTTCATCGATCCATCGTTGGATGCACGCTTTAATCAGGGCTTATTTTTGTTGCATGGTGTCTAATTGGTGCTTTAGTGCCCTTTCTCGTTGTAGTTTAGTGAGTCGTTGAGTAAGAAAAACCGTCTACACGGTCCCCCTGACACTGTCGTACTCCTGCTGCAACTCATGTGCCTTTATCTCTAGGCAATGTAGGTTTGGATCTTCCTGCAAGTATGTAAGCATGGTTAGTGCTTGATCCAACATTCCGGTGCAGTCCTGTATTGCTTGGCCAATTTGCTCCAACCCCATTTGGATAGCATGGTTGTGCTGCTCTTTGACCTCTGGGGGCATGGAAGGCTGCACCTTCAATCGTAGCTTAGCAATCTATAGGTTCAGCTCCAACTGAACCTTCGTCGTTTCCTCTGTGGCCTTACGGACTCTGACTGCCAATATGTGGACCCACTCTACTGCTAGTAGCTCTATTGTCATGGCCAACTTGGGGACACTCCTACATGCATCCTCTACTACTTGCTCCAGTCTGCGAGCATACGCAACCAACTCATCATGCTGGAGGTTGAGCTGATCCATGTTGATTTTCTGCTCGTGCAAGACCTGGATCGCATGGCCTTCCCTGGTGCGGAGCTCTACGATGACCCCATCCTGTAACTGGTACAAGGTTTCACATAGCAGGGCTACCAAGTTTAAGCCGACGCCTTTCATGCTACTCATTGCAGCCCAGTCAACCTCACTTACTACTACTAGGGCGCCTTTGGGCAACAGGAAAGGGTTATCCCTACGGACGTGCAGTGCCTGTTTGGCTTCTGCAGTTCCTGCATTGATGTACGGAGCCATTGTACCTATTTGGGGGGGATGTACCTGTAAGCCTTGTAGCTGTGTGCTGAGCGCCCCCAACACAGTGTTATGATCCATCCTCATTTCCTTGAGCATGTCCTTTGTGACCTCACGAATCGTTTCGTCGATGTCAAACATATCACCTTATGAAAGTGTGATCGGGTCGACGGACGTCTTTATTGCCTTTACCTTCATCTTGGAAGCTATTTTCTCAAGGATACGTGGCCGCTTGAGTTGGGTTGATGCTGAACTAGGGTATGTGCACTCTACTGTCCTATCTACTTCCCCGGTCTATTGCCCCGTGGACATCTCCTGGCCCTCCTCAGGCTCTTCTATTGGCACTGTAGTGGTTTCTGCCATTTGCGCCATTTCTGCTACATCGACCATCTTTTGTTGTGCGGCTACCTCTTATTCCTGGAACCTCTTTTCAACAAACTACATAATGTGCATCTTGGTGTCCTTCTTTCTTTGTTGGGCTACGACCTTCTCCATTCCTAACAAGTCCAGGGCACGCCACTTCAGAGGCCATGACTCCATTACTATGAAGATTGCATCATCCATTGCGATGAACAGAAGCTTCAACCATTTCTACACTGGATACTTGCACGCTCGGATATATAGGTTATGCATATCCATCTTGAATTCTGTCGAGCTCTACAAGCTGTTGTAAACCATAGGAGATAGGTGCAGCCTTTGTTTGATCCACATTGGGATGCTTGCCTCCATGAAAACCTATAACACCTTCGTCTCGTGAATTCTCTTCACGTCTTTTTTAGCTCAGAGCAAGGTGTACCTTGAGCTTTGGGCAGATCATCCTTAATACTAGGAAACTAATTGTCCTCTGGTAGTTCCCCTGCAACCAACAAGATGGATAAGAGAAACCATGCGTAGTGGAAGGTCTTACCCTACTCCTGGGCCTCCTTGCAGTTCATCAGAAACTCTTCGCAGAGGAACTTCACCCAGGTGAACTATACCCCCTCCGTGCACTGCGTTTCCAGTGCAATCACAGACGTTGGTACTTCGTCGGCGTGGAATTTTCTCATTACCTTCTTGGCCAACAACTGGGTGGCTACACGCACCCCTTTGTCTTGAATGCTACTAATTACATAGCCTCTCTACTTCTTTTCCAACTTGTATTTCTTCTTCATGGCCTCTGCGAGTGCCAGATCTCTGCTTTTTCCAGCTATTTCCATGGGGTCCCTTCCTATACAGGGAAGCTGAGAAATCCTGTGATTAAGCTCCACTGTGATCGGAATAAGCTCCTCTAGTGACAAGTACCCATCATTCACCAAGCAAAGAATTTACCTGATGAAAAAAAACATTGGTGACTGGTGAAAGTGTGGAATCTATAGTAGGTGGAGTAGCTCGACCTCCTCCACACCGCACAACCATTTCCACAGCTCTAGTGCTGTAACTGATCCCTCCTTGCTTCGTTTCATGAGTTTTCTAGTGTCGAAATGTGGGAACTTTTCATTGTCCACGAGGTCCCAATCTTCAAATTTCATCATGGGCACACAGCCTAGAACCGAACCTTCAAAAAGAATTCCATCTGGGAGGAGTGGGGTTTGGAGTGTGCTCTTAATGACATCCAAATCCTTGGGTATTGTTGCTTTCCCTCTCCACAGAGGAACATACTTGGGCAGTTTTTCTGTAGCACACACTGGCTAAATGTCTTCCTCCATTTCTCCATCTGCCTCAATCTCTTCTATGAAAGCCTAGAGATCCTCCTCCTCATCATCTATCTCAAGATTAACAGTCTTGCCCTTGTCTTCCATATACAGTTTACCAAACCACAGATTTCTTGGGGATACACGGACTGGGCCCATAGTCTGCTTATATTTCTTCGATCGTGGCATTCGTGGTGACTTTGGAACTTTCGGCGCAACTGCCACCTCTCTGGGCTCCTCATGGACCATATGGGGCTCCGCGGTATCTTCAGAAAATCACACTCTTGTTCTGGCAGTATTCATCATGTGTATAGTCAAGCGTGGTAAGAGTATGCGGTGCTCACTCCTCTGTAACTCCTCAATTCTCACACAACTAAATGTTGCCTCGTGGCTAGCCCTGAGAATTTTATAGCATCTTCTGAATTTGAATTCGACCATTCCCCCCACTTCTGAGTCATTAATGCCTTCTTGGCAGCAGATCATCCAAAATCTATCTCTTAATTCATGTCTTAATTGTCCATCGCCCACTCCTCTTTGCCTTAAATTGGACATCTTGTCATGAACAGTGATGCCAACGGTCACCTCCCAACCTACCCGCGTGGCATCGCAGCCCCCTATGCATGGGTGTGACCCTTATGACAAACTGATCCTACGCATACCCTCCTGATCACACAGCTCCCTCACAGACTCTTTTATAGTCCCACGCTCTCTTTCAACTACTTGGAGTGCTGAGATTGTGCTTCCTACAGATAGTCAGGTGGTTGCACCACCTATGTGAGGCTGCAATTCACCTTCCAACCTGGTCCGCGGGTACCCCTCAATTACCCTTGCGAGAGTCATCGCTGTGCATTCCTCCTTACGCAGTGTGCTCCCCTGGTTACTATGTTTTGTAAAGTGCGATCGCAGCCATGGTAGCAAAGTCACGAATGCTCGGCAACAATATTCTAATGTAGCAATACAGTTGCTCATATCTTGTCCTGTCAATCTTAGATTATCGAAGCAACATGCTTGCATGATTTTGTTTTCCAGTTTTTTGATTTCTTCATCTGTTAACATGTTATTCTGCCTCAGTCGTACCCAATCTTCTTCGATTTCACAAAGCTTAAGGTTCCCTTGTCGAATAGCCTTCTAAATCTGCATATGTTCGTCCTCACGTGGCTTCATAATTCCTTCATCCTAGTCCTCGCATATTATTCCAACTATGGTAGCTATTGCGTGAGGATTCCTTTCCTCCAGAAATATGGTCTCGACTCAACTCTTCAGCTTTGGAATCATTTATGCGCTCAACTTTTTGTACATAGTCTTATAGGTCCATCGAATCGTTGGTATGTGCAGGTCCCAATCAGTTCGTCTCGCTTGGTGAACTCTGTTCAGGATTTTGCATACCTTCTTGAATGCTTCTACATGAACTGTTTATGGTGCACATCGTCTTTCCTGCTGCTGTGTGTTATTCCGATTTTTGATCCTTAGTTTTGGGTTTGCTTGTGTGAACTGCATAGCACACATCTCTACCCATCAACATGGTTGGCACGTAAGCTCCTCCGTCCTGGCTGCCTGACTCTCGTTCGAAGCTGCGGGCTTCCAAACTATAGGAACATCATCCTTCTACATCTGTGCCAATCCTCAAATTTTTCTTGATGTGTACCCCACCATTGTGCGGGTGTTGCACGCAGTGCCCATTTCAATGCATCGAACCTTTGTTGTTCCTATACTGTGCTTTCAAATTTGCTGAAGAATTCATCCACCACTGTCTATCCATCATATGTCGATAGCTCTCATGCCTCTGTTGTCATGCAATGCAGTGATCTAATCATCATGTTGCAATTTAGCGTTGTCACGTTGTGCAACCAATTCTGCCAGCACTCTAATTCTTCAACTGAGTCCAAAGTGTAGGAGCTTTCGTGCTCCCACAAGATCCTCCCATCTGTAGTCAGATTCACCCAATCCTAGTCTCGCATAGTTATCTTGTAAATACAATCAAGATCATCGTCACTGTCTTCATCGTGCACTGGTTCAGTGTAGCACGCTCCTTCGGCCAGGTCCATTGGGACTACTACAGGTAATTACTTTTTTTGAAGATCATTTGTGCTTCTTCAGGTTGATGACTCCGTTCATATCGGTGGCCCAATCTATTCCTAGCAATGTGGGATAAGGATTGTTGTTGTCGATAATCTATATTACTTCGAAATCCATCTGTGTGCTCGCACCTTCCATATCAACTGTTACCCCTTGCAACCTTCCCATGGGTAGAATCTTCTGTTGGTTCACCATTCATAATTGAATAGGGGACCACTATAACACGGGCCTGCCCATATGTTCCCATGTTTTCTTCGGTAATACATTTGCGTCCGAACCCAGATCTAGCACTACCTTATCCATTTCATATTCCCCAATTTGTGCAATCAAACTCATTTCTCTTCCATTACGCAATGCATGCTTCTTCAATTTCCAAATGATGTGTGGTTCCCTTGACCCCATGTACCTGGTGATCAGTTCCTGTAGTCCTTTAACCACCTTGTTGTCATGTAGCAGTTTCATGCATGTCTCGAGAAAGGTAGTAAGAATTGAAGGATCCATTCCTGGCTCTGGTTGATCCTTACTACCTGAAGTGGAGGCCTCTGTAAAGCTCTTCTTAGCTTCCATGAATGTCTCCTTTGTGTGTTCTAAGTCAAACTTCGGCTCCTTTGTAGGAGCCTTGCAAACCCATGTACTTTCCTCTGGCTGCTTTCCCTTATCCTCTCCTATGGTCGCACCACTTCTAAGAATCATGTTTACATTTGGGTCCTCTTCGTGCAGTTCAGACCTCATCATTTGTATATTTTGAGTTGAGGTAGGCTAGTATACCCCTTTTTTGCGCATCTTTGTGATCAACGTAGGACAATTTATTTCTTCATGATCAAACTGAGCAATACGTACAGGATATCCTCATCGGGTTGGTACAATCATGGACATAGTACCCTGGTCCTCCGCAATTGTAACAAATTAACTATCTGCGGCCCCTTCCTGGTCCCATTCCTCCTCGTCCTCGACCTCACCCCTGAAATCCAGCACGTATCATCCCCGCATCTGGGTCGAGGGCTCGAATTTCGGTCTGCATTCTATAAGCTATGGTCCAATCCATAATTAGCTCATAACTTTGGTAAGTGCGTTCATCGTGGCCTACCGACCTGCAAAAACTACAAAACAATTGTTGGGGTGTCTGTGTATATTTTTGTAGCAAATGACAATTGTCCGTCGTGTGTTTTCCTCCCATCTGACAGATCAGACACCATAAAGGCGTGTTGCGCTTGGCTCTACCTATGTGTTGTGGGGAAAAATGCCTATGCAGGTCCTATCCACCTAAGGTGTGACAGTGCCTTAGCAAAAAACAAAGACAACTATTCTAGTATTCTTCCTTTATGAATTAAGAATGAAGAGAGATGGATGGACTAACCGGTGTCTTCCGTTTGTCCCTTGATCCGGTTTCTCTTCTCTTTGAGAGTTCCCAGCTACTTGCCTTCTCGCTCGCCTAGCTTCAACAGGTATCTGCAAGATCACAAGAAGAGAACACTACACAAAGACATGGATTCATATTCATAACTAGTTCAGGATTAGAAATAAACTAAACATACTAATGCAATCATACATCAAAGATACACCAGTATATAGGAGAAACCAAGATAGCTTTATTGATGAATAACAAGGTTCAGGAAGAGATACAACCAAGAAGGCTCCAATCCAGCATCTCCTTCCCAGCAAATGGAATTCCTATCTTCACCCCTTTCAAAGCATTAAGCACCCAATGATTCCAGTCTCAAACCAACAGCAATTCTTTGCAATAACAAAATTCCCGCCTCTAGATCTCATGGAGGAGAGATCCATATATAGATGTTTGGAGAGAGGATGAGTCAGCTTGAGATCTGACTAGTGTCCTCTCCCTCTGTCAGTTCTTGATTCCACTTGGAGGTTCTTGCTTCCACTTGGAGATTGGGAACCTCTTACTCATCACCAGTCGAATTCACTGAGGCAAGTGTCATTGAGGAAGATTCTGGAAGCTTCCTAGGTCTTGAAACCTCTTGGAATGAACTTGCCATTTTTCAATTCCCGCTCAGCGCACCCTGGTAGTGCTTCTACCTGCATTGAAGTGTAGGTAGCCAGTGCAGAGTTTGCATTTCAGCGCAGACAGCTAGTGGAGCCACTGAATTGATCCTGAATTGACTTGTTTTTGAGAAGTTTCTGGTGGAGAACTTCTGTGAATTGCTGTGGTTTGTTAGCCTTGTTCCTCTAGGGGTGGGAACAACATGTTTAGGGACTTTGGATCCCTTAGATTATGGACATTTCATGCTTATTGCTGTAAGGCACAAAAATGTCTATAACAGTTGCCCCCTAAAGTATGAGGTCGTTTATCGGGTGAAATGCTTTATCAGGAGGATCCGAAGTTCATCCAATGCTGGGAGGAGACCTGTAATAAGATACAATACAATACATTATTTTTCATACTGCTTTCATGATCTAGCTGAGGCGGGCATTCCCATGCTCAGCTTTATAAATTCTTTTTTCTGTACATAGAACAGACAATCGTCTGATGGTAGACTGATAATTTTGATGAAATTATCATCCTTTGGGTAGGATGATTATCTGCTGCAATGATGTACATGTCAATGTCTTTATCTTTTCTGAATATATATCGCAGCCCGGATGGATGAAACTAGATCCGGGGTCTTCAAACTTGTTCGATCTTCACTCTAAGTACAAGTTGATCCATGTGAGAAATGTTCTGAAGTCGAACATGGAAAGACATCGCTTGATTATCGGTCAATGAGGTAAACCGTTAACAAGCACGAGAGGAATCACCGATAATGATAATGACCCTCAAGGTACTGCAGTACAATTCACATGGTGTGAATAAAGGACTTGGCATCGAACACCACGCAAAATCTTTCGATCGAAGGTCATTGATGTATACCTGTCGCCGGAAGTGAGAAACTTGCCATTGAGGCATGCAAGCTTCAAAGTACTGAAGGGGTTGTTCCTAGATCAACTTCT
Source organism: Pinus tabuliformis (assembly GCA_031772625.1). Taxonomy (NCBI): domain Eukaryota; kingdom Viridiplantae; phylum Streptophyta; class Pinopsida; order Pinales; family Pinaceae; genus Pinus; species Pinus tabuliformis. The sequence goes on along the minus strand of CM062819.1, from coordinate 1,047,538,705 downwards.
TGGATAATGAGCTGATGTCGACAAGAAGCGATCCATCAAAGGAGGGCCTTAATGAATCCCACATCGATGACACGGAACGGAGCTAATGATTTTGATGGAGATGACAACGATCTGTGACATATGATTCAGGGTGGCGGTCATGAAAGGATGAAGGATAATGTACGGCAGTGGATGGGACACGGTTGACTTTTCTGAACGACTTCTCTTGAACATATGGCGACACTGATGCGATGGATCGGTAGCATTACCCCAAATATGGATGGTATGGCGAGACCATGGTGATGTGACCGGTGAATGAAACAACCCAACCCGATTGTGGTACAGAGGAAAAGTGTCATGTTCAAGAGCGACTTGCTACCATCAAAGTTTTCTTTAGTTTCTCCCAATTTTCCCCAGTCATTGCTGACCAGTACCTCTTTATTTTTGTCAAGCTTGAGGAGGATAACATATGCTTGTTCTATAACTTGCCCTTCGAGCAATCCCATCGCTATGTTTTAACGAGCCTAGCGATAGTGAAACTCGTTCTCGTCTAAAGACAAGTTTGTCGCTATTTAATGATTTTAACGAGTCTAACGACAAAGATAACTCGGTCCTTTTCATTTTTAGAGAGTCTGAAAAGGTACATTAACTTAACTCCAAAAGTCCTTTTTCGTCATCTAATCCCTTAAGTCCGAAAAAGTATAAAACAATACAGAAGGGATGAGTTTTCGATAGTTTTAACGAGCCGAACAAAACAAGCGCTTCATCTTTTTGTGCAATAATCCCTCAGGTCCAAAAAGATTAAAATCTAGAGGAGGGATAGCACTTCTTGTCCCTTTAACGAGCTGGAAGGCCAAGGACTCGGCAATCTTTTCATATTTTACGAGTCAGATGAAAAGAGCTTAAAGAAGACTCGTCTTTTGAGGAACGAGTGATAAAACAGGTTAGCAGCTGATTCCAGGTACAGGTTGGAATTTTCCAATCACGGCAGTGTCACAAGGATGGCTAGTGAAATCACTCTTCGCAGCTGTTCCTCAAAATGGGTAAACAATCATATGGAGGTGAACGATCGGCCAATGGAAAAGTGGAGGTGATGGTGCAAACACGACCAAGGTTTTAATGGCTGATAATGTTACATTCACAATGGTTATTTACTGGGTAGTTCATTTTTTAATGAGCTTAAACGTGGGAAAACACTGCTCAATATTATGTTTATTTTTTAACGAGCATGAACTATGTGCTAAAACTGCTCGGATATTGCATTTATTTTTTAATGAGCATGAACTGTGTGCTAAAACTGCTCGATTAACCCAGTCATATGATAAGAATGTCTCATGTAAGATTCCATTTTTTATGGAGCTTGCGCCTTACCAAAGCTATGCCCCGCATCCTTCCGTTATGCAAGTTCGGAAATGACTAAGCCTACGAGTTTAAAGGGTTAGAGGTCCTAAAAATTTAAAAAATAAATAGCCGCCCCTTGCTTGCACTCCAAAAGGTTTGCATGCCCCCAGGTATAAAACAGAGTTTCAAGGTTACCTCTACTTCTTTTCTGCCAAAACAAATGTTTTACCGGGAGAGGCTTACCTTTTCAGGTCACCCAAAGATTGCTCCATTCGCGGCCACGAATAAAACACTTCTTCGGCGATGTCTACCGAAATAGACAAAGGTGAGAGACTCCGTCTGTCAACTCACATAACTTTGACAAAAGAATCTTATTCTAGAACAACCCCTCTTCCGTGCCGGACGGGGTACGGACTAGTCATATTCTCCCGCGGAAACCTACCCTATACCCAAAGTTTTCCTGCCGAAGCAGACCACGACGCATGCCCCTGGGTTCCAGTCATATCCTCCCGGATTACTCGCGCTCATCAGGAGGACGGACCGTGGGTTGAGACACTTCTTGCGTGAAGAGACCATTTAGGGATGGTATATGACTATTTGCGATGCGTGATCCGGGAAATGAAAGTTGGTCCATGAGCTTGACCACTCTTCCTTCGTGCAAAAAACACATTACTCTAAAGAGTGAGGAGACGATGGGTCCCATGCAATATATATATTCTCGTCCAAGGAGTAGGTTATAATCCAAGGGTCCTTGAACGACCATCACGTTCATTTGAACGGTCTTCCCTTTCAATGTTATGGGCACATTGGGGAGGATCCCTAAAGGTCGACTGGTTCCTTTATCGAAACCTGATAAATTTCTCATTTCAGGCAAAAGCGTTGGCGAACCAAGCGCTTTCCAAGAAATAGAGGAAAGGATACTCACAGATGCCCCCTCATCAATTATGGTGCCAGCCATTACCATTCTGTATATTTGAACGATAATTCTGAATGGTATACTGGCTAGTAACCGGGGTCTGCCTAGTTGGTTCCAGTTGAAGGACACAACTAGGTTTCTTGGTGGTGGGACCGAATAGACGGCCAGATATCGCTCTGACGAACTTCCTTCCTGCGATAAAGGAATGGGTGCATTGCCCCCTTGTTCGTCGGAGTCTGTGTTGATGAAGAGAATTTGGACGGTGTCGTCTTTATTCTCCTTTGTGATGGTATCATTCGAAGATAGAGCCTCTAAAGGCAAAACCGGGTCAACTGCCGCCTCAACCTTTTGACTTTCGTTAAGTATGGATTCAGACGGTTCATCTTCAATGATAGGTGCTTCGACTGACCACCTGAGCGGGCCAGCCGGGTTCTCAACTAGTGAAGGACTTGGCAGGAGTTTTTGATATCCAGGAGGAAGTTGCGCTCGTAAAATCAAGCGATCTTCCAAAAATCTCTTAGCCTCATCTAAGAAGGGACAACGGTGGATGGCATGGTCACCTTCACAGAGTTTGCAGGGAAATCTAGCTTTCCCTCTCTGTCCTGTGACTTCACTTTCACTAGTTGACGGTGTGCTGTCAACATGGCTATCAGAGGTTGACGCCACTAAATTGTGCAAACAGGGAGACCAGTCCCTTAGTATCCGAGGGATGCAGGGACAATCTCTGTGGAAGTGGTCTCCCTTGCATATGACACATGGCGATTTAGGCCTAGTCAGTGCTGTGTGTGGATTTTTGTCAGACGACACTTGTTTGCCCCCAGTCGCTTTTGGCTCCTTCTTCTTCTTCTCTTTCTTCTTCTTTTCCTTCTTCTCCTTAGGAACTTGGTTTTTTGTTCTACCAGTTCCGTCAAGCGAAGAGGAAGGAGGAGAGGAAGAATTAGATGAAGTAGAAGGCTGGTGAGCAACTTTGGTCTGGTCTAACTGTTGACTTGAATGTTCAGGAATAGTGGTGTTCTGAACGAAATTGGTTGAAAAGAGCCAGACCGGCAGGCCAATTGTCAGTCCTGGAAGTGACAATGTGGCCATATGGGGCACACCAACATCTCCCCAAGAGGAGAAGGGACTAGGATTTCCACCAAGGGGAATTCCTTGGTTGGTGGGCTCCATTTTTTCAACCTAAAGATCAACGCAGGAATAAAGGGTGATTGTTCCGTTTAAAATAAATTTTTAACGACGCTTAGACACAACTTGATTTTTCACTTTTAAAGAGTCGAGAAAAAGCTAAAGATGACTCTAGTCTCCTTCGATGTTTTAACGAGCCCGAAGTGACAAATGCTCGGATGGACTTTTTCTGTTATAGAGTCTGAAAAAGGCCAAAAGAAACTGCTCTGGAGTTCTAGGAAGAGGGTGTGCCAAACGTTTCGCAAAACCGCAGAATACTTTTTGAGGTACGGGCGGTCGATCTTCCTGAATACTGTGTTCAGTGCATTGCGATCAGTAGGGCGGCTGACACGGCTTCCTAAGGATAAAGGTTTTATTCCTATAGGGGTCTCCCAATATATACGTGACGGTACGTGGGAGCATAATCCGTACTGGCGCTATCGTCCCTCGGGAGGAATCACCCACCATCAACGAGATCGACAGTCACCAGGCTTTACGACGTCGGAACACGTCTCTAGCCTAGACCTCTATGTTGTGCGTTATGTTGCAAAGCGTTGTTAAGTTCATTCAATTTATTTTAAGTTGATATTTTTAAAAGTTTGCCTTTTTGGATCACCACGAGATGTATGGTACAATTCCTAAATGCAGTCTAAAGATGATAACCAAGCTTTATATCTTTTCAACTTTGAAAATCCTAGCTACAAAGGGAAAAGAAAGACACCATCTTTTCTCAAAGAGCAATCAGCACACTCTAATGCACTTTTCCTAAATCAAGCATGCAAAATATCAAGATGCAAATGCACAATGTAGGTGTTTGTTTTCCGCTTTCTTAATATTGATGCCTAAAAAGAAAGCTTTTTGTACAACTTTGAATTTGCTTTTAAATGACAAATACAAACAAGTTTACTTTTTCGAAATCAGAAAGGGTAGAAGAGAATACAACACTTTATGACTTTCGAAATGAACACTTGTTTCGACACTTAAAAGAGACAAACTCAAACCAAAAGCAAAAGTAAATGTATAATCAACTGTAAACAGCCAATGAACTCTCTCCTAAGATCACAATCAACAGATATGAATCAAGGGCTACAGGATGATTATTTCACTCTTGCAAAGGAAAACTGTAAATGACACCACAAACACATAAAAACACTCACAGTCTTTTTGTACAAAAGGAGGCAGAATTTAAGCAGAGAAAAGGAGTTATCAGACTGGTACCTATGCTGGTTACAGGTTGCAAAAAACAGAGATCAAAACAAGGCAAAACAGAGCAGAGAACCCCAGCTGCACAAGGCCTAACTGGATCAGTGCACCCTCAACATAGGGGTTTTGACATTCAGCGCAGGCAGCCTTCACGGGACCTACGTTGAAATGCAGAACCTCTTCACAGGGTCTGCGCTGAAGGAGAAACGAGAGTTTCTCACTGGGTTCTGGGTCACAGATTGCTGATTAATCTACGGTTTCAGGCCAAATAAAAGCAACAAGCAAGGTACAATCAAAGGGATCCTTTGAGGGATTACTAAGATCTATCACAAAGGATCATCAAATCATTTGTGAGTCCATTGTTCAGATCATAGACAAATCCAGTGATTGGATCAAAGCAGCAACTGTCTACTTTGCATCTGAGAATAGCAGATGCAGTTCGATTGTTGCTGTTGAGTCTATGAAACAAACAATGATAGAGACACAAATAAAATGACTAAACAGATCTCCCCAGCGGAGTCGCCAATTTGTTGTGGGGAAAAATGCCTATGCAGGACGATCCTATCCACCTAAGGTGTGACAGTGCCTTAGCAACAAACAGAGACAGATATTCTAGTATTCTTCCTTTATGAATTAAGAATGAAGAGAGATGGATGGACTAACCAGTGTCTTCCGTTTGTCCCTTGATCCGGTTTCTCTTCTCTTTGAGAGTTCCCAGCTACTTGCCTTCTCGCTCGCCCAGCTTCAACAGGTCTCTGCAAGATCACAAGAAGAGAACACTACACAAAGACATGGATTCATATTCATAACTAGTTCAGGATTAGAAATAAACTAAACATACTAATGCAATCATACATCAAAGATACACCAGTATATAGGAGAAACCAAGATAGCTTTATTGATGAATAACAAGGTTCAGGAAGAGATACAACCAAGAAGGCTCCAATCCAGCATCTCCTTCCCAGTAAATGGAATTCCTATCTTCACCCCTTTCAAAGCATTAAGCACCCAATGATTCCAGTCTCAAACCAACAGCAATTCTTTGCAATAACAAAATTCCCGCCTCTAGATCTCATGGAGGAGAGATCCATATATAGATGTTTGGAGAGAGGATGAGTCAGCTTGAGATCTGACTAGTGTCCTCTCCCTCTGTCAGTTCTTGATTCCACCTGGAGGTTCTTGCTTCCACTTGGAGATTGGGAACCTCTTACTCATCACCAGTCGAATTCACTGAGGCAAGTGTCATTGAGGAAGATTCTGGAAGCTTCCTGGGTCTTGACACCTCTTGGAATGAACTTGCCATTTGTCAATTCCCACTCAGCGCACCCTGGTAGTGCTTCTACCTGCGTTGCAGTGCAGGTAGCCAGTGCAGAGTTTGCATTTCAGCGCAGATAGCTAGTGGAGCCACTGAATTGATCCTGAATTGACTTGTTTTTTAGCAGTTTCTGGTGGAGAACTTCTGTGAATTGATGTGGTTTGTTAGCCTTGTTCCTCTAGGGGTGGGAACAACATGTTTAGGGACTTTGGATCCCTTAGATTATGGACATTTCATGCTTATAGCTGTAAGGCACAAAAATGTTTATAACACTATGCCTCCGGTCTCAATGACATTGGCCCTCCTCCTACCAAGTAGTTCGCGAACATTGGACAATGATCATTGTCATGAATCTGGCCTTTGCATTTTATGCACCATACTTCCTCGTGCGCCTCTGGCCACAATTCCCTATCCTGCTTCAAGCTTTGCATTTCCAAAAATAGATTCTATAGTTGCACGTGGATTTACTGAACTACCAACCCAAGGATCTGTATCTGGGTCTCATGTAATCTCATCACCATCTCGAATGCTTCAGCCTGGGTAGAAAGTTTCTGTTGTGATAGTGCCATCCTCAAGTGTTTTTTCAGAGATGCTACAAGCCATGCGCGATGTTGTGCATCCATTCGCATCATATTGGCCTCATAGATCGTACCCTTCAACCTTTGGTCTAGATCCCAAGGGGTCTCGCTTGAAAGCAACACGATCTCTTTAAACCCGATGATTGATTGCGTCTTTGATTTTGGCCTACTAAATTCTCTATTCAACGCATTCTGGATCTCTGTTATCCCTGTGTTTGGGTGGTCGTTAGAGTACTTGATGTACCATGTTAATGTGCAATCTTGCAGCGCACTCACCAATGTACCCCTCTTAATGTTTTCATCTGTGACACCTTGTGCTTCCCATACTACTCTTACCACAAACCAAAATTGGTCCAGATCCTCATTCCCTACCCCTCTGAATACTAGTAGTTTGATCGTGCTCACCATACTGAATCATCGAGGTGGTGGAGGTGGAGTGGGTGGAGATGGAGGTGAAGGAGGTGAAGTGGGGGGTGGTGTGGGTGGTAACCGCGGAATATGCTACCTTATCAAACTGACCACGCTTCTCAGAGAAACTTTCGCAAGCTCGTCCTCACTCTCCCGTGAGGGTCAAATTAAGGGACTATTTTATAATTCTTCACTACTTCCGCTTCTGTAGATTCTTCCACTCCATGTAGTCACCAACATTAATTTATTCACATAATCCTCTTTTCAGATAACAACATCTTAATCCAGGTATTCAAAATTTTAATATACTTATCTCACGGTCCCTTGAGAAAACGTTGCTCTACCTCACTGTAACTGATGGTCGTGTCCATCGCGAACTCAATGATAAATCCTCCTATTATTCGGTCAAGCTAGTGGTACACAGATTGTGCTATCTTATATTCTAAATCTTCTAGTTTGCGCAATAATTCCAGAGTCCACGCTATCGATTGGTCAAGCCTACACCTTCCCTAGTTGTCGGCTAACCTCACGATCCACTCATACATTTTAGAAGGAAAGGATACGAAGAAAATCTTGTGGATTTTCGTATACATGTAGCGATCTAAGTACTTTTTCTCAAATACTTGCAGAGTTTTGTTTTCCTGTGTCGTGAACTCATGAATCTTCTTGTCCAACCATTCTTCAATTTCCTTCTTTGTTGGGTTCTAGTGGCACGACATCAGACATCCCTTATGCAGATCCTGGTTCTGGCAACAGAACCATTTGTTGGATTAGTGGGGCCTGACCTAGGTTCAGAAGTGATTTAGCCAAGCAAATCCTGGTACTACTGGCCCTTTCGGCAACAGTACACGAAGCGCGGACTGAGGTCTCACCCGAAGTAGTATGGGAGGGTGCTAGAATCAGGTTTTCGCACCCTAGGGATGTCTTGATGAAGGTTCTGTAGGTTTGCAGTCCAAACCTAAGCACTTGCGCTACTATGCGTAGGTTGTCTACCCTTCGCGAGCTGTGCCACTACCTCCATGCACCTCTATAAGGGCGTGAAGAAAGTACTATCCTGATCTCTATTCTTATTGCGCTATTATATTAGTGCTTAACTTAAATTGTGAGGGCCCAATATTCTTATTGCTTTATTCAACATTCAGGTAAGTGTGTGTAATCATCAACAATATAAATGCATAAAGATAAATAGAAACATAGATGCACAATATTCTAAATCAAACTTATCTTTATTAGTATTCTTTTTCAAGTACAATCCTACTTACAAACTTGACTCCACCCTACGCACTCAGCTGCAGGGGTCTGTGCACTCAACTGCAGACTCTACTAGGCCTCTGTGCACTCAGCTACAAAGCCTCTTGTTATAGACATTTTTGTGCCTTACAACATTGAGCATGAAATTTCCATAATCTAAGGGATCCAAAGTCCCTAAACATGTTGTTCCTACCCCTAGAGGAACAAGGCTAGCAAACCACAGCAATTCACAGAAGTTCTCCACCTGAAACTGCTAAAAAACAAGTCAATTCAGGATCATGTCAACTGCTCCACTGAGCATCTGCGTTGAATGTCAACTGCTACACTGGCTACCTGCGTTGAATGTCAACTCCAACACTAGCTACCTGCGCTGAGTGAGTTTGGACAAGTGGCAGGCTCATTCCTCAATGTGTCAATGCCCAGGAAGCTTCCAAAATGACACTTGCCTCAGGGAATTCGACTGGTGATGAGTAAGAGGTTCCAAATCTCCAAGTGGAAGCAAGAACCTCCAAGTGGACTCAAGAACTGAGAGAGGGAGAGGACACTAGTCAGATCTCAAGCTGACTCATCCTCTCTCCAAAATAACTATATATAGATCTCTTCTCCATGAGATCTAGAGGCTAGAATTTTGTTATTGCAAAGAATTGATTTTGGTTTGAAATTGGATCATTGGGTGCTTAATGCTTTGAAGGGAGCTGAAGAAGGAATTCCATTCTGCTGGGAAGGAGATGTTGGTTTGGAGCCCTATGGGTTGTATCTCTTCCTGAACCTTGTTATCAATCAATAAAGCTATCTTGATTCTTTCCTATATGCTGATGTATTTTGTATAATTGCATTAGTGTATTTGATTTACTTCTAATCATGAATCATTTATGAATATGTATATTTGTCTTTGTGTCGTGTTCTTCTCTTGTCGCAAGTAGCTATTCTCTTGTCACAGGTAGTTGTTCTCTTGTGATCTCGTGGGAATCAAGTAGTTGTTCTCTTGACCAAGCGAGGAGGCAAGTAGCTGTGGACACCCAAAGAGAAGAGGATCTAGATCGAGGGACAACCGGAAGACAACGGTAAGTCTACCGATCTCCCCTCTTTCACATTTCATAAAGGAAGAAACCGAAGTAGCTGTATCTGTTTGTTGCTAAGGCACTGTCACACCTTAGGTGGATAGGATCGTCCTGCATAGGCATTTTTCCCCACAACAAATTGGCGACTCCACTGGGGAGATTTGTTTTAGTCATTTTATTTGTGTTTACATCATTGTTTGTTTCATAGACTCAACAGCAACAATCGAACTGCTTCTGCAAAGTAGACTGTTGCTGCCTTGATCCTTCACTGGGTTTTTGTCTATGATCTGAACAATGGACTCACAAATGACTTGATGATCCTTTGTGATAGTCTTTAGTACCCTCTCAAAGCATCCCTTTGATTATACCTTGCTTGTGTTTCTGATTTGGCCTGAAACAGTTGATTTTTGAGCATTTTATGACCCGGAACCCAAGAGAAACGAGAGTTTCTCCTTCAGCGCAAGTGCTGTGAATGCAGTATGCATTTCAACGCAGGTCCCGTGAAGGCTACCTGCGCTGAATGTCAAACCCACAGTGTTGAGGTTGTACTGAACCAATTTGGCTTTGTGCAGCTGGGGTTCTCTGCTGTCTGTTGCCCTGTTTTGATCTCTGTTTTTTGCAGCCTTTAACCAGCATAGGTACAAGTCTGATAACTCCTTTTCTTTGATTGAATTCCGCCTCCTTTTGTACAAAAAGACTGTAAGTGTTTTTATGTGTTTGTGGCGTCATTTACAGTTTTCCTTTGCATGAGTGAAATAATCATCCTGTAGCCCTTGATTCAGATCTGATTGATTCTGATCTTAGGAGAGATTTCGTTGGCTGTTTACAGTTGATTATACATTTGCTTTTGCTTATTGGTTTGAGTTTGCCTCTTTTAAGTGTCGAAAAAAGTATTCATTTCGAAAGTCGCAAAGTGATTGTAATCTCTTCTACCCTTGTTGATTTCGAAAAAGTAAACTTGTTTGTATCTATCATTTAAAAGCAAATTCAAAGTTGTACAAAAAGCTTTCTTTGTAGGCATTAATACTAAGAAAGCGGAAAACAAACACCTGCATTGTGCATTTGCATTTTGATAAGTTTGCATGTTTGATTTAGGAAAGAGTGCATCAGAGTGTGTTGATTGCTCTTTGAGAAAAGATAGTGTCTTTCTTTTCCCTTAGTAGCTAGGATTTTCAAAGTTGAAAAGATTATAAAGCTTGCTTATCATCTTAGACTGCATTTAGGAATTGTACTATACATATCGTGGTGATCCTGAAAGACAAACTTCTAAAAAGATCAACTTAAAATAAACTGAATGAACCTAACAACGCTTTGCAACATAACGCACAACATAGAGGTCTAGGCTAGAGACGTGTTCCGGCGTCGTTAAGCCTAGTGACTGTCGATCTCGTGGAAAGTGGGTGATTCCTCCTGAGGGACGATAGCACTAGTACGGATTGTGCTCCCACGTACCGTCACGTATATATTGGGAGATCCCTATAGGCATATATCCTTTATCCTTAGGAAGCCGTGTCGGCCGCCCTACTGATCGCAATGCAGTGAACACAGCATTCACGAAGATCGACCGCCCGTACCTTAAAAAGTATTCTGCGATTTTGCGAAAAGTTTGGCACACCCTCTGCCTAGATCTCCAGAGCAGTTTCTTTTGGCATTTTTCAGACTCTATAATAGAAAAAGTCCATCCGAGCATTTGTCACTTCGGGCTCGTTAAAACATCGAAGGAGACTAGAGTCATCTTTAGCTTTTTCTCGACTCTTTAAAAGTGAAAAAGTAAGTTGTGTCTAAAGCGTCGTTAACAATTTATTTTAAACGGAATAATCATCACCTTTCCCTCGTTGATCTTCGAAGTTAGTCTACCTTCATCACAAAGTTCTTTTAGAATCGCTAGGAAATCTTTTGGATAGACTAAATATGTCTGAACAACCATCGACATCCAGGACTGTGTCATCCGACACAGCAGCGGCAGAGCCTCCTGCTGCTACTCCAACGATGTTCGCTGGTATACCATCTGTCCCGGCAAATTGTCAACAACAAGCTAGAGTCCAATCAGAGACTGTTTCGACGACATGGTTAGTTCCTATTTCTTCATTCGGATTATCATCTGGTATTTCTTATGTTGAAACTCAAAAAATTGATCCAATGTGTCTTCAAAGGCCAATCTACCCTTTAAGTACTGGATTGCCACCATATGGAGGGCAGTATGCCTTTTCATTGTTCCCCCCGGAGAACAACCATATGGGAGTTTACAACAAAGTTCATGTCAAACTGGAATTACATCCAGCGGATGGGTACCGATACTGCCTCAGCAACCAAGGGTTGCATATTCAATGCAACCAGTCCACCCTGTGTCGAATGTTGCCACTATACCTGGTATGGTGATTGCGTCGCAAGTACGAGCGCTACCTGTTGTATGTCAACGCCAAGTTTCTCAGGTTGCCATACAACAGCCTCTTGTCTCGACAACTCAATCACAACCTCTGGTTAGTGCCTCCTTATCTGGAGCGACTCAGGCTCAAACAAGTACTATGACTCCTCATCTTGATCAATCATCCAATATTGGACAACAGCAAATGGTCCAACAACTAGAGCTGGTTCAAACTCATCAACCCCCATTCCAGCAATCATATCGAGGACCTGAGCAACAAGTCTTTGTAAGTAATGGGCAATCGCATTTACAAAGCGGTTACCAACAACCATATTATAATGGTTATGCCCATCAACCTTGTCAAAGTTGCCAGCATCAAATACATTATGTTGGTATGCAAAGACCCACTGCTCAGGCGATTCCATCTTATCCTGGGTATGCTTCACCTAACCTGAATCAACAGTTGCCCTTTGTAGTAGCTCTAGAATTACCAGATCTAAACCAGCTGACGAATGATCCAATTTCTTATGCCCCTTGGTGGCTAGCGATTCCTCACAAACTTCCATCGGACATTCCTAAATTTAATGGAAATCCAGGCGAAGATCCATCGAATCACGTGATGACATTTCATCTGTGGTGTTCATCAAACACCCTAAACGATGATTTGATAAGGCTTCGCCTTTTTCAGAGGATGTTAACGGGTCCAACGACAAAATGGTATATTGAATTACCTAGAGCCTCTTTCGACAATTTCAGCTCCCTAGCCACGACTTTCTTAACCCATTTTCAATTACCGATAAGGTATGAAACGGGAACGGAAATCTTAACCAACTTTAAGCAGACAACGGCCACTCATATATCTGATCATATACATGAGTGGCGTCGTCGTCGTAGGATGGTGAAAACATACGTTCCCGATCAGCTATTAGCTGAATGGTTTATCAAGTCATTACTTCCTGCCATAACGGAAGATGTGGCCAAGGGGGGAGTCGTAACGGAGGAGCAAGTTATTGCTCATGCACAATATCTAGACTTAGTCTACACTCAGTCTGGCACGCTCTACGACAAAATACCTGATGCCCCTAGACCGGAATTCTCAATTCCTCCTCCTCCTAAATGAAACAATGACTCTCATGCTGGCGATGGTGTGATTGGCGCAATAGACATGAAATCGACAAAGGCTATATCTAAAAAGGCCCGTAAGATTTCCGGTCAAAATGCAAATGAGGAACTTCTTGCCTCGGAAGTAAGTGCCGTGTCGGACGACAAGGGCGAACAACTGAAGCAACCAGGGGGAAAGAAGAAAAAGAAAGGGAGAAAAAGGAAACCCCCTGCGGGGTGTCATATATGCGATGAGGATGATTGGACAGCAGATTTTCCATACAAAGCTGAGCTTAAAAGATTCTTTAAGAGTTCGAAAACCTCAGCTGTGTTGACTGATCCGTTTCCAAGCCCGCGAACCAAACTGGTTGCTAATCAAAATGCTTCCCGATCCCAAGTGTTTATGTTGTCTGTATCAAAGCAGCAAAATGATGCTTTGGCAAGGAATAAAGATTACGGGAATCCACAGGTGTCGAATAACAAGACTAATGAACGACCTAGTAGTTCGACAACAACTTTCACCAAAGTTGTGCCACCCATCATTCTGAGCCAATGATAAAGTCGCAAAAGGGAGCAGTACACAAATCGACATTTAATCCTGGTGCGAAAATAGCACAGATAGAGGACCTGGCCCAATCGTCGTCCGCTATGTCGACACTTGAGGTACCGCAAAATTGCTTCTCCCAAGAGCAAGCTTTATTATCAGCAATAGGTGGGATTGACCCAATGGATTCCAATCTTGTGGCCTTTGATCATAAAGGATATGACCCTCAGTTACCAGCTCAACTAGCTTTCCTTATTCAAGTGAAAGCCCTCAACAAAATTGTTCATCGAACAATTATTGATGAGGGGGCATCTACATGCATTATGTCGATGAGTTGCTGGAAAACTTTAGGATCTCCAACCTTGTCGCGATCTTCGACGACATTAAAAGCATTCGACAGAAGGACATATACCCCATATGGTATCCTAAGTAACTTGAAAGTTGAACTAGGAGGGAAAACAGTAGAAATAGATGTTGAAGTCATCGATGGGAATCTTGATTACAACATCCTACTAGGAAGACCGTGGATCTATGCCATGGCCACAGTTGTGTCGACCTACTTCAGGAAGATTGCATTTCCCTTCCAAGGAGGAATTACAATCGTCGACCAACAAACTTTTCTCCCCAACAGTGCACAAGTTACGGGAAGCATTCCAATGATCCATGGAAGCAATCATTCGCTCCAAAATATCAGAGTAGGTCTCCTAAAAGACCCTGCTTTAATGGGTACTTTTGCCCTACCACCTCCAAGTAATCTGGCGGAAGTGGCCACAGTGGAATATGAAACCTTCTACATCTAATGGAATTGGACTCTGAGGACGGTTCTTATCTCGTGTCAACCTCGTTAAAAAATGAAACAAGGAGTCATGAGGATAGTTCTTTTACTGTGTCAACCTCATTAAAAAATGAAACGAATCCCCTTTTCAAATCTCAAAGGTAAACCTTCATTCCAACTGCCGAGTTGAATGCAATAAAGCTTGGGGGGGCATGCACCTCGATTTGCGTTATTATGCTGGGGGCATGCAAGCTTATCATACGAGCAGTTTTAGCACAAAGTTCATGCTCGTTAAAAAATAAACGCAAGACTCGAGCAGTTTTAGCACATAGTTCATGCTCGTTAAAAAATAAACATAAGTTTGAGCAGTGTTTTTCCGCGTTCAAGCTCGTTAAAAAATGAACCTATGCCGGTAAATAACTATTGTGTATGTAACTTTATCAGCCATTAAAGCCTTGGTCGTGTTTGCACCATCACCTCCACTTTTCATTTCGCCGATCGTTCACCTCCATATGATTGTTTACCCATTTTGAGGAACAGCTGCGAAGAGTGATTTCACCTAGCCATCCTTGTGACACTGCCGTGATTGGAAAATTCCAACCTGTACCTGGAATCAGCTGCTTACCCTGTTTATCACTCATTCCTCAAAAGACGAGTCTTCTTTAAGCTCTTTTCAACTGACTCGTAAAATATGAAAAGATTGCCGAGTTTTGGCCTTCCAGCTCGTTAAAGCGACCGGAAGTGCTATCCCTCCTCTAGATTTTAATCTTTTTGGACCTGAGGGATTATTGCACAAAAAGATCGAGCGCTTGTTTTGTTCGGCTCGTTAAAACTATCGAAAACTCATCCCTTCTGTATTGTTTTATACTTTTTCGGACTTAAGGGATTAGATGACGAAAAAGGACTTTTGGAGTTAACTTTATGTACCTTTTCAGACTCTCTAAAAATGAAAAGGACTGAGTTATCCTTGTCGTTAGACTCGTTAAAATCACTAAATAGCGACAAACTTATCTTTAGACGAGAACGAGTTTCACTATCGCTAGGCTCGTTAAAACATAGCGATGGGCTTGCCCGAAGGGCAGGTTATAGAACAAGCATATGTTATCCTCCTCGAGCTTGACAAAAATAAAGAGGTACTGGTCAGCAATGACTGGGGAAAAATTGGGAGAAAATCAAGAAAACTTTGATGGTAGCAGGTCGCTCTTGAACATGACACTTTTCCTCCGTACCACAATCAGGTTGGGTTGTTTCATTCACCGGTCACATCACCATGGTCTCGCCATACCATCCATACTTGGGGTAATGCTACCGATCCATCGCATCAGTGTCGCCATATGTTCAAGAGAAGTCGTTCAGAAAGAGTCAACCGGGTCCCATCCACTGCCATACATTATCCTTTCATCCATTCATGACCGCCACCCTGAATCATATGTCACAGATCGTTTTCACCTCCATTAAAATCATTAGCTCCATTCCGTGTCACTGATGTGGGATTCATTAAGGCCCTCCTTTGACGGATCACTTCTTGTCGACATCAGCTCATTATCCAAGAAGTTGATCTAGGAACAACCCCTTCAGTACTTTGAAGCTTGCATGCCTCAATGGCAAGTTTCTCACTTCCGACGACAGGTATACATCAATGACCTTTGACCAGAGGATTTTGCGTGGTGTTCGACGCCAAGTCCTTTATTCACACCACGTAAATTTTACTGCAGTACCTTGAGGGTCACTATCATTATCAGTGATTCCTCCCGCGCTTGTTAACGGTTTACATCATTGACCGGTAATCAAGCGATGTCTTTCCATGTTCGACTTCAGCGCAATCCTCACATGGATCGACTTGTACTTAGAGTGAAGATCGAACGAGTTTGAAGACCCCGGATCCAGTTTCATCCATCCGGGCTGCGATATATATTCAGGAAAAATAAAGACATTTGACATGTACATCATTGCAGCAGATGATCATCCTACTCAAAGGATGATAATTTCACCAAAATTATCAGTCTACCATCAGACGATCGTCTGTTATATGTACAAAAATGAATTTATAAAGCTGAGCATGGGAATGCCTGCCTCAGCTAGATCATGAAAGCAGTATGAATCATAATGTATTGTATTGTATCTTATTACAGGTCTCCTCCTAGCAAATGGATGAACTTCGGACCCTCCTGGATAAAGCATTTCACCCGATAAACGGCCTCATACTTTAGGGGGCAATTGTTATAGACATTTTTGTGCCTTACAGCATTGAGCATGAAATGTCCATAATATAAGGGATCCAAAGTCCCTAAACATGTTGTTCCTACCCCTAGAGGAACAAGGCTAGCAAACCACAGCAATTCACAGAAGTTCTCCACCTGAAACTGCTCAAAAACAAGTCAATTCAGGATCATGTCAACTGCTCCACTAAGCATCTGCACTGAATGTCAACTGCTACACTGGCTACCTGCGTTGAATGTCAACTCCAACACTAGATACCTGCGCTGAGCGAGTTTGGACAAGTGGCAAGCTCATTCGTCAATGTGTCAATGCTCAGGAAGCTTCCAAAATGACACTTGCCTCAGGGAATTCGACTGGTGATGAGTAAGAGGTTCCAAATCTCCAAGTGGAAGCAAGAACCTCCAAGTGGACTCAAGAACTGAGAGAGGGAGAGGACACTAGTCAGATCTCAAGCTGACTCATCCTCTCTCCAAAATAACTATATATAGATCTCTTCTCCATGAGATCTAGAGGCTGGAATTTTGTTATTGCAAAGAATTGCTGTTGGTTTGAGATTGGATCATTGGGTGCTTAATGCTTTGAAGGGAGCTGAAGAAGGAATTCCATTCTGCTGGGAAGGAGATGTTGGGTTGGAGCCCTATGGGTTGTATCTCTTCCTGAACCTTGTTATCAATCAATAAATCTATCTTGATTCCTTCCTATATGCTGGTGTATTTTGTATAATTGCATTAGTGTATTTGATTTACTTCTAATCCTGAATCATTTATGAATATGTATATTTGCCTTTGTGTTGTGTTCTTCTCTTGTCGCAAGTAGTTGTTCTCTTATCACAAGTAGCTGTTCTCTTGTGATCTCGTGGGAATCAAGTAGCTGTTCTCTTGACCAAGCGAGGAGGCAAGTAGCTGTGGACACCCAAAGAGAAGAGGATCTAGATCGAGGGACAACCGGAAGACAACGGTAAGTCTACCGATCTCCCCTCTTTCACATTTCATAAAGGAATAAACCGAAGTAGCTGTATCTATTTGTTGCTAAGGCACTGTCACACCTTAGGTGGATAGGATCGTCCTACATAGGCATTTTTCCCCACAACACCTCTTCATACTAATAAGACCCAATACACTTCAACTTTCCCCCTATGCTCTGACCATGCCTTTGCATCTATCTGTTACTTGCTTTCTCAAATAAAACTATCTTTACACTTAGAGCCTTGCTCTATTTATACAATCACATGGTCCATGGTCCATGGGTAGGCTGACACAGCTTTACATTATTTTAAAATTCTTAGGGAGAACAACCCTATGATTCATTCTATACTTTTGTGCTCTGCGCCCGCACTTCGCGGAGTCTTACAAAACAATTAACCAAAACTCTGGCTTTAAGCCCCAAAACTTGTTGTGGGGGATCCCATACCCAACACTTTTATTTGAGGAGTAAGTAGTGGCTCCAATGCCCCGCACTCAAGGTTAGTGATGTATGGTGTAATGATGTGTCTTGGAACTTTTTCTTAATTCAAAAGCCTGCTAACAGGCTAGCTCTTTTTCACACTGTATTGTATTTGCTGTAAGACTGCTCTTTAACACTTGTAATGCATGCTACTTTAACCTATGTTCTACATATGGACTACTTCATTTGTTGTAATACATAATCTATTAACAGAAATGTGTTGTATATGCTATTAACACTGTCTCACCCATGTAGACTGCTCTCTGGGACATCAGACAAACCTTTCACATGAAGCTTGCTGTAAGAACCATTGCACTCATTCGGACTGCTCTGTGAGTGTTCTACATGTTATCTCACCTTGTATGTTGTGACTGCCACATCTGTGTGGACTGCTCCACTGGAAGCTGTGCATGTCATGTTGTGTTGTGTGCTCCTAGTAGTGTTGGGACTTCTCCCAATCAACCTGGAACTCACTCTCACCCTCTCCCTCGACAGTGAAAGAACCATTGATGCAAATGACACTTACACTCACCAGGCACATGAAACTCACTTCTCAAAGACAAAGTGAACCACTCTCCTATGCTGACAAGAAGGAGTTGAGGCAAATCCTTAAGACACTAGCAATTGGGCCATCATACCGGATGGGACTCCCACACCAAATGGTGTGAGGTCTAGCTGGGAATTCATACCAGGGTGATCCCCTGAATGTTGGTGGGTCGAGCACTATCAACATTTCTAGTGCTAGAAGGAGGGAAACCAGCTATACAAGGTTGAAATTCTCCTCACACTCACTCATCAATCATCTGGTCAAGGAAATAACTCGCACTCCCTGTCACGTGACTCTGTAGTTGGTTACTCCTAACCTCCCAGAATTGAACATGAGATTCCATATCAACACCTTCGCTCCATCCATCCATCTCTTGCCAGTTCGCAAAATCAGTCAGACTGATCCCAGGCATACAACATCTTCCACACACATCTAGGAAGCCAAAATCGACTCCCACAGGAGTTGTTATATCATCGATGGAAGAGGTAGTCCTTGCCACAGTTTAAGGTCTAGGGGAAGCTATTAAAGATGGAGAGGAACCTACAATCTTTGTTGAAGATGAACAAGGAACTCTTGTCATTGAACTCTGATATAGGAGGCAGAGGGGAAGGCAATGGAGGAGGTGGAGGTGGAAACAAACCAACAAACTTAGATCCTGAACCATTAGACTCCAAAGGAGAGGAAGAAGATGAAGAGTTAGATGACCCAGATCTTGAATGGATGACTTAGGGACCATTGGCTCTCCTGACTGTTCTGCACAAGATGCCGAAGCGAGTGAAGAGAACGAACATCAAGTTCAACCCTGACAACATGGTGAAGGTAGAAGACCACTTATATAAATTCTACCTATAGTTGTAGACCCTTGAGGTATGTTATGATGACTTAGCATGTAGAGTACTCCATGTACCTTGGACAGTCGCGCAGTTGCTTGGTATCACAACCTTCCACCCAACTCCATACAAATCTGGGGTTCTTTCAAATGTATGTTCCTCAAAAAGTTTGTTGATGACAAGACCCCAGCCATGTTTCTCAAGGAATTGGGAAGCATCAGGATGGAGGGAAAAGAGAAAGTGAAAGACTTAAATAAGAGGTTTATGCATATTTTGAAAAAATTTGTAGCAGACACTAAACCTCATGACTCCATCACTGTTGACTATTACACATTTGCACTATAGACCACCATTGCACAGTTCTTCAAGCGAGCTGCGAAGCCAACTCTTTTAGAAAGTTGTGAAGAGGCTATTGTTGTTGAAAAAGACTTGCGTGCAATTAGAGTCATCATGGATGACGAATCAACGAAAGACTCCAAGGATGCAAGCATAAAGCCCTAATCAACGACGAGCAAGGGTAGAGATAAGGAAGCAACTAATATTGAGAACCTCACTCACCTTGTCAAGAACTTGGCCACCGAAATTTCTAAACTCAAGCAATGGAAAAGGGACACAT
This sequence comes from Pinus tabuliformis, assembly GCA_031772625.1. Taxonomy (NCBI): domain Eukaryota; kingdom Viridiplantae; phylum Streptophyta; class Pinopsida; order Pinales; family Pinaceae; genus Pinus; species Pinus tabuliformis. Next base: position 1,047,519,051 of record CM062819.1, on the reverse strand, counting down.
TCCTAAGAAGCCATCCACCCAGACATAGATAGGAAAGAAATTCATCAACCAGCTCATCAAGCAACAACTGGTTTGCTTACAAATTTGCGCACAAGCCTATGTTCCAACTTGAGAATTATGCTGATCCTAATTTCTATTTGTTCCATGAAGAGTTCCACCTTGAGATCTCTTGCTCAAATTGGCAGCGAGTAGTTACCTCAGTCTGCAGTCATACACTTGATGTGGAAGGTGATATACAGGAGCAGCCGAAAGAAACTGATGATAGTGAAGAGGTTGTACCTGATAAAACACCAAGTTCTGGGCATGTGGTGAACGTGTATCAGTGCTCACAAGTAATATCAAAGAGGAACACTAAGAAGCAACCCCAAAAGCAAAATGATCATTACAGTATTAGGAGTAAAGGGGCTCCCCCTACACTTAGGGAAATGAAAGAGAATGTGAGGCAGCTGATAAAGAAGGCGGATTCGCCAGCTACCTCGAAGAAACAAACACAAAGAAATTTTGGGAAGATAGTGGCAGATAAGAGTACATCCATGAGCAGCAAGTTGCAGAACACTCCGTCGGATAGCACGAACATCCGTTCCACCCCAGACACCTCAGTGAGTCTACCACCTTTGGACTACAACATAATTGATGACATGAAGAAAACGCGGGTGAACATCATCTTGTTCGAGTTAACCAAAGTCCAAAGTCATCTAGATATCCTACTGCATGTGTTGGGACAAACAACAATAGACAACTCAACCTCTACTAGCAAGGGACCATGCACACCTCCTGGATCACTATCTATTGTCCTCAATACACTCCGAATGGAAGAAGAAAACTCAGGTTGCCCCCATTCCTACTTTCATTCAAAGTGTGCTTGGTTGATTCTAGCGCGACATCCAACGTCATGCCACTCTCCATTGCTAAGAAGATCAAATCACGAAGGAGCGAAACATCCACGAGAATCATCCAACTTGACAGAACCTCACTATCAGCCATTGGTGAACTTTGGGATGTGATCATCAGACTATCCCATGATGATCAAGTCCACCAATGCATCAACATAGTTCTTGTGTACATACCGAAAGCATATGGCTTGCTACTCAGTAGAGACTGGTTCAGCAAGCTAGATGGATATTATGCTACAGATTGGTCTCACATGCGGCTTCCGTACAAGGTCAGATGCAACCAAATCCAGGTATTATCCTAGAGGTATATGAAACACAATGTCACTCCCCTTAACGGTGAGAATGAACCATTGGCCTTCACAAAAATCATGTTTGGCAATTGTCTCCTGGAAATATATTGGAGCGTTAACATGCATGGCTAGCTCAACCTCATCAGACAAGCAGTTGGGACTCTTTCCTCATTAGACAAGCAGTTGGGAATCCTTTCTCGCCCAACTAATGATAATGAAACCTATATAGTTTGTTTTTTTGATAGTAGCAGTAGTAGCAACAATGGTAGTAGAAATAGTACCATCACGCCAAACAGTCCATATACAGACAAGCTGTGGGCTATGAGTCTTGAAAAATTGGGAACACATGTTGAGTATGAATAACTCATGCTGAACACATAAATTACCAACACTACAAAGAACAAAGCAACCTAGGAACCTACCACAATCTGAATATGGCTAATCTCAGTACAAGCTACACACTACAACAACGAAAAATTGTTGACCGCTTGAGCGAACAATATCGAGATGGGTCTACAAGAGCAAATGATGACTTGAGTACACACTACATTCAAGCAATCCAACATGAGATTCCAAATAAAGGAGGAGACAAATCATTACAGCAAAGAACAGGTAACATATACATGTTGTTTGCACTCCTTTCACCAAAATGATTGATTAACATTTTAAGCGTTTGGATTACTTGCAAAGTTCATCATCATACTTAGTTTTCTAATTTAAATCTTGTACATAAGAAATCTGGGAAAATCCGCTTATGCATCAACTTCAAAAACTTGAACCCTTCCCAGACTAAAAACAACTACCATATGCCATCATCCGAGCCCATGTTGCACACAGTATCTGAAATAGTGGTGTTGTCTTCACTTGAAGGTCTTCTGGAATGCCACTAGGTTCTGGTAGTGGAGCTCGGTGGACTTGCACTGGTCTACGAGAGGCTTGGCCCACACACGTATCATTTTTATCACTGGGTAGGAAAATTGACAACCTTCCTTCCAATGGCCAAGATCTCAAACATTATTTTCAGTAGGTTGGGCCATGCCCGTGCCATTACATAGTTTGTTTACTGCTTGTTATTTCATTTGGTTTGTTTTTCTTATTATCTTTTCTTTTGCTTTGTTTGATTTTTCTTGCTATTTTTTTCACGTTCGTTTTATTTGTTTGATATATTAATATTTTTGTTTTCAAAAATAAGTGCTGCCAACTACTACATCCTGACTTTTGAATAGAGTATGTGGCTGAAATTTAAGGAAACTCGTGACACTGTAGCACTTGGCCAATCTTGTGTATGCCTTCTCCATGCTTGGTTATAACCTTCAGCTAATGAAGTCTTGATGGAAAATACAAACCATCTGCAAGGGAAGTTTTGGTCCAATCGCAAACCTATGTCCAATTGGGAAGCCCTATGCCTGTACTCAACCTTCTGCTCTATGTATTCAAGCTCATCCAACTAGTAGAAACAGAGAAGGGGAAAATCTAAATGAGAAAACCTATGTCAGAGGTCTTACATGCTTCTCTAAAGTAACAACCTCTTCTGCTCTCAATAAGTCAGGATCCCTCTTTCGCCCCAAAAATAAATAAGTGCCCATGCACAGTCCTCGTGAAAAATATAAAGGCAAAATAAGAGAAAGGCTTCCTGCACAGAGAGGTGAAGCATGCAACTCCATCAGGGTACTGACCAAGCTTGCTGGTAGTGGAGCAATGTGTGTGTTCCTACGTGACTCCACCGGCATACTGTCCAAGTCTATTGGCAACAGAGCAACACTAGAGATGAAAAATTATACTCTAAAAATCTTCAACTCATGAGCTAAACTACCCTTCTCAGATTCGAAACACTGAGATTCAAGCTGAACTTTTGATTGTGTTTGACTAAGTTGGCAAAGGGTGAACCCTGTATGTCCGTGGGGTAAGTGGAGAAACTGAAGTAACCCACACAATGATTCAATACTCCCAAAAATAAAAAGGCCCTATGCTAGAAATGAACCGAAATAGAGAAGCTAGAGTTCTACCAGTGTGTCGCCAAGTGTTTTAGCGGCTACAACCACCCTCTAAAATTTTGGCCTAGACCAATTTCATAGCCTCCCTTGAAGAGTTTCACTTGATGACTACACACACTAAGGTTCACTCTGTGAGCTTGTGTGAGTCTTTACATCCAACTTGCTTTTTAATTGCATTCAAGCATATGCATGCTGATGTCTAAGTCATGCTTGTGACCATGTTCTAGTTATGCTCAAAGTCTTTGCTTCGTATATGTTGCTTGTGTTCGCTATGAAAGCATCTATCACACTCACACATGGAGTCACAGTCACTGTCGTGCAAGCATCATCTCAATCAATGAATTATCAATCATGAGTGTTGCACTCGTCACTTACACCATTGGTTAGTCATGTTGAACATGTATGTATGGATGGTTTGGTCGTTTCATCACCAAGTCATGCGAGTGTGTGTTCGTATGATCACTTATGCGTCTTTCGATTGTTCACACACTTAGCCTTTTTGATGAAAGTTCTAACAACCATACTCCCCTCTGATAGCCAGACCATCACCATACCATTGACTTGATCGACTGTCAACGAGAAGAACGTAGAAGCACCAAGCTAGTATTTTCAAGCTATGCTGCCCGCAAGCAATCCAATCAACTCTCATGCTAGCTGCCCAAGTAGTCAGAACTAGCAGTCACCTTGGGACTGACTCCCCTCAAAAATTGTGAGATGCCACTGACCTCACCAACTCAAATGACTGAGGAAATGGCACAGATAGGTCGGATAGACACCAAGTGCCCATCCTTGTCTCCCTCAGAAAATTTCATAGTTTTCCCAGACAGTCATCCCAACAGTTGACCAACTATTCATCTCATAAATTACACATTGTTCATGAGCAGGCCTTTCGCTGCCCATCAGTCATATCAGCTCAGAATTGAGCAAAGATGATCAACAGGCTGGCCTCTCAGCCTCATTGTAGTTTTCCTTGTCAGCAACCCTTATTAGTAGACTACCAGTTCCCTCGAGGAATTGCACAGTTTCTGTTGCGAGTCTTCCGGGCAACCAACTAGAATTTCCCTCTATGAATTGTGCAGTTTTGGCTACTAGTGATCCCAACAGCTAATTGACAATTCCCTCTTGGAATTGCTCAATTTTTGCTGCCAGTGACCCCAGCATCCAACTAGAAGTTCCCTTTGGGAATTATGCAATTTTGGTTTCCAGTCTCCCGGGCAGTTCCCCAGAAAAAATTCACAATCCCTGCCTGTTGACCCTTCATGTAGCCCAATCTATTCCTCTGGAAAATTGTGCAAATCTGGTTGTCTAGCCCCACTACCCATTCATTTTGAAAAATGCACAGAGCATGCCTGCCTTGCCTTCCAACAGCCCGGGTTATTCCTCCCAAAATTTGTAGACAGTCATTATCGACTCAGATTGTCTGTCTCCATCTCTATGTGAATCTTACATAGTTTTCATCAACAGTTTCCTGAAGCCATCATCCCGCATCACACCCTTGCTACCTCTCCCAGTGACTTACATCTGAAATGTTCATGTGTAATGGTAGACTAGGAGGTTTTGTATTTGATGTCATCCCATCATGAGTGACTATAGGTACAGGTACACCAACAAACATGACAAGATGACGAATGGGATGAGTGAAGGGAGCACATGCAGAAGGACATGTTCACCAATGGACGAACGAATGAAGCATGTGAAGTGAACGAAAGCGATGAACATGCACCTTTGCAAACACATGATCCTGTCAAGCCTTCCAGCATGAAAGAAAAGAACAACATGCTAAAGCTTCATCAAGCGAACCAAGGACCATCGAAGACTCCACGCACTTCGCCATGCGAAGGTGAAGCTATGATACACCATGAAGACATCCATCACCTAACAGTACTATAGCTCGACATGCACTCCAGCAGCAACACGAATGTACCATCATTATCATGTCAATTCATGTCAAGTCACGTCATGAGTCATGTCACCCACATATCAACTATGGGCTTGTTGTCAATCAATGTGATGTAACGTGGAAGTCCAAGAGACCCACTTGTTGAGCAAAGAGTCATGTAAGTCGAAAATTCATGGAAGTCAAATGGTCATATGGGTAGTCGAACAACCACAAGGGTTAGTTTCACCCTTCGCTATAAATACCCCCTCATTTGTGCATGCAAAGGAATTTTAACTTCAGCCCCTGTAATATTTTCTTTGAGGAGGAAGTAGTGGCTCCAATGCCCCGCACTCAGATTTAGTGATGTATGGTGTAGCGATGTGTCTTGGAACTTTCGCTTAATTTATAAGCCTTATAACAAGCCAACATGATTTCACACATGTATTGTATTTGTTGTAAGACTTCTCTTTAACACTTGTAATTCATGCTTCTTTAACCTATGTTCTACATCTAAACTGCTTCATTTGTTGTAATACATAATCTACTAATGGAAATGTGTTGTATATGCTGTTAAGTTGTCTTGCCCATGTAGACTTCTCTCCTAGAAATCAGAAAAACCTTTCACATGAAGCTTGTTGTAAAAACCATTGCACTCAATCAGAATGCTCCGTGAGTCTTGTACATGTTATCTCACCTTGTATGTTATGACTGCCACATTTGTGTGCACTGCTTTGCTGAAAGCTGTGCATGTCCTATTGTGTTGTGTGTTCCTAGTAATGTTGGGACTTCTCCCAATCGACTTGGAACTCACTCTCACCCTCTCCCTCAATAGTGAAAGAAGCATTGACACAAGTTACACTTAGAATCACTAGGCACGTGAACCTCACTTCTCGAAGACAAAGTGAACCACTCTCCTATGTTGACAAGCGAGAGTTGAGGGAAATATTTAATACAATGGCAACTAGGCCATCATACCAGATGGGACTCCCACACCAAACAGTGTGAGGTATAGCTGGGACTTCATACCAGGGTGATCCCCTAAATGTTGGCGGGTCCAACACCGTCAATAGAAGGTAAGCTCTTTCTCTGTGATAAATGTAAAGAAATAGGTCATTCATTATCTAAATATTTGTGTGAATCACTTGAAGATAGAAATAACCATGCATCTAGTAGTAGTAATGAAGATAGACCCACTTTAGTAGAAATAGCAAATGAGGGATCCTCTGAAGAAAAAAATAGTATATCCCATGAAGGGAATAGGGGTATCACTGGAAGTGATGAAGATGGAATAATCTTAAGACTTGTGGAAGATTCCATGGACACAAAGATGGATTCAGATCTCTATTGTGGTTCAGCTAGCACCTCTAACAAAAAAGAAAATAATCTAAGTGAAAGGACATACTTTATAAAGAATTTGATCTTTTCTGCAAATGAGATCAAAGATCTGTCATAGGCTAATCTCAAGGAGAAGGAGCAGTTGCAGGAATATGAGCTTGAGAATGATAAGTGGAGCAAAAAAAAGTCAATATTAATGCTCAACAAGAAGATGCTAGTAGAATGAATGGGATATTAACCAATCAGCTGAGTGAGAAGGAAGCTTACTGTGAGAGATTACAAATAGAATTAATCTCGTTGAGACATGACTTAGAAAATTCGTGTAAAGAGTTGTCTCAATATTAGAATCTTGAGGAGAGTAGAGGATTTGAATAAGATGCTTGTTAAGAAGATATCCCCACTCATCAAGATTGGTTTGGGTTTCAAAGAAGAACCAAGATCCAAGAAGGAAAAGGATGAAGGGTCAACTATCCAAGTAAGGGTAGTTGGAGGTTCCAAAAAAAACAAGAGAAAAGAGGTTGTTGGACAACAACAACAAGGAAAGAAGTATGAGCAGGAGAAGAAAAGGAAACAAAAAAATGGTAAGAAACAATAATGAGGAGAGAAACAAAAGAGAGCCAAGTAGAAACAAGATAGAATTCAAGGCAGTAATGAAAACTTCCATTGAAGGCACATCAATAACTAATATAGGTCCTTTCCCCTTCAAGCAAAAATCCCTCAAAGAAAAGGTATCTTCAGTATACAAAATCCTTTCTATGGGTATTATTTTTGTTGCAATAATTTTGGACCTAAAACCATAGACTATAGATGCCATGCAAGAAAATGAGATGATTTGGGTAGATTGCACAAATGTTCCAATGGATTCAATGGCCAGTGTCGAAGGAAGGAGATTGAGATAGAGAGGAACATGATTTGTAGAGGTGGCAATTGATTCTAGAACAACTATGCTTGGTCTTCCTTACACGATTCCAGGAATTGAATGAAGATCAGACCAAGCTTAGAGAAGCCATGTCGAAGTACATTTTGATATCTGTGGGAAATCAAGAAGCATGGAGAGCCTTGTTGTAGCCTGAATATTGACAGATAATTAATTATTAGTATGGAGGAACACTCAGGTGCCCATTCCTTGATTTAATTCAGCTGCAGTGGCCAAGTAATTTTTATGTAACAACGGGCTGAGATTTATTAGGAAGGCCGGTCCTATGCAATATGGGAATACATGTAGGAAGTACACACTTGGGTAGTGTGGATGATAACAAAGACAACATCAAATAATGTGGAGAGGAATAAGGCTCAAGATTTCAATTGAGCAATGGGGGGAAGATGATGGCGTGGGTTCAGGCGTTAGGGATAATCTTCCCAATCTGGCAGTAAGTTCTTTTATATCAGCCTCAACTTCCCTTTCTTCTTCTGTAGGTGTATCAGTCATTAAACTGATATATTCATTTATTCCTTCGGAACCACAAACCTTATAACACTATCGGCGCTTTATATTGTCCCTTCCCCTTTTCCCCGATGTGATATCGGGGATCGCTATCGGCGGAGTCTATACACCAATACCTCCAATATGCGATGCAGAACTGACATGCCTTAGACTCTCTTTTATATGGATTTCGGGTCCGGCCTATCGGCGGTACTCTATCGACGGTTTTGCAATGTAATGGTTCTGTGGACCCGACGCCCCCTTCAAACTATTCTCTATAATATTTCAGGTTCGATTATCGGAACGTACAGTTCTAAGTCTTGCGGACCTGATGCCCTTTATGAAACTCTGTATAATATTTTGGCTCCGGTCAGTCGGAGCTCTCCCACTTAGTCGTACTAAAGGCTCCTTTCGGACCCGACACTTTTATATGCTGCACTTTATAATACCTCGGCTCCGGGATATCGGAGCTCATACAGTTAAGAGTTTAAAGGCCCCTCTCGATGCGATGCGATATTGGTTCGGACCCGATAAGGGTAAGAACCAATATTAATAATCTTTCACGTCCGCCCGCTTAAAGGAAAAGTCGCGAATCCTCTGTGTAAATAGAGTAGCCACAATATTTTATAAGATAGCTCATGAAGCCTGCATACGCTGAACTAAAAAGGAATCGGCCATAAAATCTTCAATCAAGCATCATGCGGGGTACAATAAGGAAATTCAACACTTTTAATACACAGTGAAATAAACTATCTGATATATGCACGCATATTTAACAGAACCATCAATTCCGATACACAGTAAACAGATGCATACACCATTCAATTAACAGAAGGCCATTAGACCGAGAGAAAAGTTTTAAGTAATAATGCTTCGACACCCGCTCTTCTCTTCTCTGTTGAGAGTATCGCTGCCTCTTTATTTATAATTAAAGGATAGGCCTTCTCGGTCCTTATCCATTACAAAAGCATGCTTTACAAGAATGATTTAAAGCGTAAAAGCTTTACTACATCCTATCCATCTGTGATAATATTAGCATGTTTTATTTCTAGATTTTATTTTATCTTTAACTAAAAAAACATGGAAATTGCAGGCTAAAGGACCCCACTCCCTTTCCTGTAGATGTTTTTTGGATTTTTGGAAGAAGTTGGAAGACTTTTTCCCTCTGAGTCACATGCTCCGGCATCAGACTCCTGAGGACAAAATTCTTCATGGGCTCCTGTCCATGAGCTTGTCTACAGATTTGGCCAGTTTCTGTAGAATGTCTTCTGTAACCCAAGTAGCTTCAACAATTGGTTGTCCCTTCCGTTTTACCAAATACTAAAATTATTCTCATCCCCTTGTCTTCTTATGCACTTTCTTGTCTAGAATTCTTTCTAGCTGTAAATTATTTGCTGTGGGTAACTGTTTTACCCAGTTAATCTCTGGAGTCTCCTGATCCTATGTTGTATCATCTGCAGTTTTATTCTCATACTTATACAAGTCTGCAACATTAAAAATTGGTGATATTCCCACATTAGGTGGTAATTCAATCTCATAAGCATTTGCAGAGAATTTCCTAAGTATTCTGCACAGTCCAATTTTCTTGGATTTTAACTTATTATACTCCCCCTTTGGAAATCTCTCCTTTCTGAGATGTGCTAAAACTAAATCCCCAACTTGAAAGTTTACCTCTCTTCTCCTCATATCTACTCTGGTTTTGTACTTGATGTTGCTATCCTACAGTTGTTGTTTCACTTGTTCATGTATCGTCTGCATTCTTGAAGCAAAGTCTTCACCCTCTGCGCTTCTCATTTCTTCTTTTCCCAAATCCCTTAATTCAGGTATTCCTCTTGGATGCATTCCATAAACAATATGGAATGGGCTTTGTCCTGTACTCCTACTCGGTGAGTCATTATATACATACTCAACTTGTGGTAACACTTGATCCCATTGCTTTGGATGTTCTGCAGTAAGGCTCCTTAAAAGATTGCCTAAACTTCTGTTCACAACTTCAGTCTGCCCATCAGTTTGTGGATGATAGGCAGAACTGAAATTTAATTTAGTTCCTAGCTTCTTCCATAGTGTTCTCCAGAAATGTCCAACGAACTTTGAATCCCTGTCTAAAACAATGCTTTTGGGAAATCCATGCAATCTTACAATTGCTTTAAAAAACAAATTAGCAATGTGAGAAGCATCACTAGTTTTATAACATGGAATAAAGTGTGCCATTTTTGAAAATCTGTCCACTACAACAAAAATTGAATCATAACCTCTTTGATTCTTTGGTAATCCTAGCACAAAATCCATACTTACCATATCCCAAGGCCTATCTGGAATTGGCAATGGAATATACAACCCTGTGTTCTGGCTTCTTCCTTTTGCATATTGGCAGACTTTACAATTTCTTACATACTTCTCTACTTCAGATTTCATCTTCGGCCAGAAATAAAATCTGTTGAGTTGTTCAAAAGTCTTCTCTGCACCAAAATGTCCTGCAAGTCCTCCACTATGTTTCTCTTTGATTAAATTTTCTCTCATTGAATAGTTTGGTATGCACAGCTGATTTTTCTTAAATAACAGTCCATCTTGTAGGAAATAATCCAACCACTTGCTCCTATCTGTCAAAACAGGATTTTTACAAGCCTCAAATGCCTCTTTAAAATCTGAATCGGTCTCATATAATTCCTTAAGAAAATCAAAACCCAACACTTGGATTTGACTTTCTTGCAGCAATACATTTCTTCTACTTAAGGCATCTGCAACTTTGTTTGACTGCCCAGTAATATGCTTCAACACAAAATGGAAACCTTGAAGATATTCTACCCATTTAGCATGTCTCTGGCTGAGCTTTGGCTGCTGCATTATGAACTACAATGCATGGTTATCTGTATAAAGAATAAATTCTTTTGACATTAAATAATGCCTCCATTTCTTTAATGCCTGCACAACTGCGTAGAACTCCTTATCATAAGAAGAATACTTCTTTTTTGCATCATTTAGCTTTTCACTGAAATAAGCTATTGGTCTATCTTCTTGGCTTAAAACTCCTCCAATTGCTTCTGCACTGGCATCACACTTTACTTGAAAACTTTTGTTAAAATCAGGAAGGACCAAAACAGGCTTTTCAGTTATTTTCTTCTTTAACAGCTGAAAGCTTTTCTCTGCTTCAGTAGTCCATTTAAATGGTTGTTTATCCTTCTTTATGGTCTCAATAATAGGTGCATTAATTTTGCTAAAATTCTTAATGAATTTTCTGTAAAAACTAGCAAGACCATGAAAACTCCTTACCTCAAAAACACTTTTGGGTGAAGGCCACTCCATAATTGCTTTGATCTTCTCTGGATCCATCTTCAACCCTTCAGCAGAAATAACAAATCCCAAGTACACCAGCTCCTCTTTCATGAATAAACACTTCTTCAAATTCAGCAATAGTTTTTCTTGCTGTAACTTCTGTAAGACATAATTTAAATGCCTCAAGTGCTCCTCCTTGGACCTGCTATAGACTAATATATCGTCCAAATATACTATTACAAATTTGCCAATGAACTCTTTAAGAACTTCATTCATGAGCCTCATGAATGTACTTGGTGCATTTGACAGCCCAAAAGGCATCACTCTCCATTCATATAGTCCTTCATTGGTCTTAAAAGTAGTTTTCCACTCATCCCCCTCTCTTATCCTTATCTGATGATATCCACTTTTAAGATCTAGTTTTGAAAAATACTTTGCTCCAGTCAAGAAATCCATTAAATCTTCAATTCTGGGTAACAAAAATCTGTACCTGATTGTGATTTTATTGATGGCCCTCAAATCTGTACACATTCTCCAGCCTCCATCCTTCTTTGGGCTCAGCACTGTTGGCACTGCGCAAGGACTCAAGCTTTCTCTGATCAGCCCCTTATCAAGCAATTCTTGCACCTGTTTCTTAACTTCTTCATTTTCTGCAGGAGTCATTCTATATGCTGCTTTGTTAGGTAGGCTTGCTCCAGGAATCAAATCTTGATGACTGATTCTTCAAATGGGTGGTAATTCATTAGGAAAATCATCAACAATAATATCACAATATTTCTCCAGCATTTCTTGAATTTCAATGGGTAAATCAGAAACTTTAGTAGAAGTCATTATTACCTTGGGCTTGCAAATTACAGCAAAATTTAACTCGTTTTCTTTAATCCTGCTTCAGGTATTCCTTTCCTCCAAGTAACAGAGTTTTTGGATCAGTCTTCTATCCCGGTACATCTCCTTCTTGCAGAGGCAGCAATGTATGATTGACACCATCCTTTCCAAACTTGTAGGTGTTTCTTTTCCCATCATGTATGGCTCCTCTGTCATATTGCCAAGGTCTTCCAAGCAATATGTGACACACATCCATAGGCATCACATCACAAACAATTTTATCTTTATACTTTCCCACTTGAAATTCCACTTCACACTATTCATTTACCAACAGTTGATGTCCCTTTTGCAACCATGACACTTTGTAAGGTGTTGGATGCTTCATTGTCTTCAACTTCAATTTCTCCACTACTTCTGTAGAGACCAAATTGTCAATGTTGCCACTATCAATGATCATTTGGCAACATTTCCCTTGAACTTTACACACTGTCTTGAATAAAGTCTTCCTTTGTGGCGGTTCAGCCACCTCCTTTGCTGGCTTAAGCAGAACTTTATTAACTACCAGAGATTCTCCTCTTTCTAGTGTATTTTATTCTTCTTCTACTGCTACCACTGGTGCTTCTCCCTCAGTTGGAGCAACAATTGCATTCCTCTGTTTTGTTTCTGCATTCTCTGGGCACTCAAAAGCTCTGTGTCCCAGCTTGTTACATATGTAACATCTTATTTCTCTACCTCTTCCTTTGCCTCCTCTTCCTCTAGAAAAACTCCCTCTGCCTCTTGCATCACCTCCTGTGGGTGCATGTTGGGTTGAGCTACTGCTAGCTCCATCTTTAGGTGTTGTAGACCTTCCTCTACCACCTTGACTTCCTTTTCCTCTTAAAGTCCCTCTCCCTCTGGCAAATTGCTTCCTCATGAGTTTTTCTACACCTTTCAGTGCTATTTGATAAGCTTCCTCTACGGTTTTTGGAGACAGCTGACTTATCTCATCCTGAGGCCATTCATATATCTGACCACCTTCTCATTTGTATCTTGAGCTTCTCCAACTCTTATGCTCACCTTATAGAACTCTTCTGTGTATTCTTTTACTATCAAAGATCTTTGTCTAAGATTTTTCATTTGTCTAAACAATGTTTGTTGATAATTACTTGGCAGAAACTTACCTCTTAACTTTGTTACCATCCTGCTCCAATTCTTGATTGGTTGCTTACCAAGTCTCTTCCTTTCTGCCTGCACACCATCCCACCAAAGCGTTGCATGGCCTTTTAACTTGGTGACAGCAAACTTCACTTTCTTCTCATCTTTTGTTTCTTCGTAATCGAAGAATTTCTCCATGCTATTAATCCAGTCTATCAATTCTTCTGGATTCAGTCCTCCTTGGTATATGGTACCTCGGTCTTTGGCCTGGCTGTGGATTTCAACACTGACTGAAAGAACCTCATCTCAGGAGTAATCTGTACAGCTTTCTCCTCTTCTGTAGCTTCAACTTCGGGTTCACTAACATCTCCATCATCTATGTTTCTATCTGAAGTTAACGCATCCAATCTAGCTCGTAGCTCTTCTACTATTTCCATTATTTCATCATTTGCAACAGGCCGTCCTCTTCCACCATGTCCTCGCCCTCTTCCAAATCTAAAAGCCATCATTCTCCTGCTCCTGAGATTCAATTCAATGTCAGTTAATGGCTCTGATACCACTAATGATGGCGTGGGTGCAGGCATTTGGGATAATCTTCCCAATTTGGCAGTAAGTTCTTCTATATCAGCCTCAACTTCTCTTTCTGCTTCTGTAGGTGTATCAGTCATTAAACTGATATCTTCATTTATTCCTCCGGAACCACAAACCTTATAACACTATCGGCGATTTGTATTTTCCCTTCCCCTTTTCCCCGATGTGATATCGGGGATCGCTATCGGCAGAGTCTATACACCAATACCTCCAATATGCGATGCAGACCCGACGCGCCTTAGACTCTCTTTTATATGGATTTCGGGCCCGGCCTATCAGCGGTACTCTATTGGCAGTTTTCCAATGTAACGGTTCTGCGGACCCGACGCCCCCATCAAACTGTTCTCTATAATATTTCGGGTTCGGTTATCGGAACGTACAGTTCTAAGTCTTTTGGACCCGATGCCCTTTATGAAACTCTGTATAATATTTCAGCGCCGGTCAGTCGGAGCTCTCCCACTTAGTCGTACTAAAGGATCCTTTCGGACCCGACACTTTTATATGCTGCACTTTATAATAACTCGGCTCCAAGATATCGGAGTTCATACAATTAAGAGTTTAAAGGCCCCTCTCGATGCGATGCAATATTGGTTCGGACCCGATAAGGGTAAGAACCAGTATTAATAATATTTCACGTCTGCCCGCTTAAAGGAAAAGTCACGAATCCTGTGTGTAAACAGAGTAGCCACAATATTTCATAAGATAGCTCATGAAGCCTGCATACGCTGAACTAAAAAGGAATCGGCCATAAAATCTTCAATCAAGCATCATTCGGGGTACAATAAGGAAATTCAACACCTTTAATACACAGTGAAATAAACTATCTGATATATGCACGCATATTTAACAGAACCATCAATTCTGATACACACTAAATAGATGCATACACCATTCAATTAACAGAAGGCCATTAGACCGAGAAAAAAGTTTTAAGTAATAATGTTTCGGCACCTGCTCCTATCTTCTCTGTTGAGAGTATCGCTGCCTCTTTAGTTATAATTAAAGGATAGGCCTTCTCGGTCCTTATCTATTACAAAAGCATGATTTACAAGAATGATTTAAAGCGTAAAAGCTTTACTACATCCTATCCATCTGTGATAATATTAGCATGTTTTATTTCTAGATTTTATTCTATCTTTAACTAAAAAAACATGGAAATTGCAGGCTAAAGGACCCCACTCCCTTGCCTGTAGAATTTTTTGGATTTTTGGAATAAGTTGGAATACTTTTTCCCTCTGAGTCACATGCTCCCACATCAGAAGGCAACATTGTTGAGTGAGCTATGAGGAGAGCTCTGTGAGTGTGTGCACTACTAAAGAGAGGCAAGGTGTGACCGTGTTGAAGAAGAGAGTTGAGAGGAAAAATATTTGTCTGTGTGGGCTACTGAGAAGAGGTTGAGTGAGCCTATGCTGCGAAGAAGAGACCAAGAATGCCTATGTAGAGTGATGTAGGAGCATCCCCTATGTTTTATTTATTTATTTATTTTGGAGAATCTTAGAAAATTCTAGATTTTGTGGAGACTTCTAGAAATTGTTGGAGATTATGTAGTTAGGATAGATTCCTAGAATTGAGAGGATTTCTCTCAAGTTCCTCCAAATATCTAGGAAGGAATGATCTCTTTGACGAATTTGAATGTTTTCCTCCTTCAGAATAAATAGCCATGTAATACATTTTCAAACCCAAGCTTTTGGAGAATTTAATTAATGAATTGTTTGTTTATTAAATTTTTCCTCTTGGCTCTATGTCATTTTGGTACCAGAGCTCAGAAAATTGGTAAAGGTTGTGAGAACATTGTGTAGAGTGAGTGTCGAACCTTGATGAGAAGTACATACGTTTGAATTCTAATCTCTTGTATATCGTAGTAATGCCTCGGTTTTGAATTTGAGTTTCTTGACATCGAGGTTTTGAATTCCACTCAATACTTTCTCCATAGCTATGCACATATGAGCTTTTAATGGTGGAGCCGACAGACTATTGAAGAGAAATGTTGGAGACCTGCGTATGATGGTTGAAACTATGGCAACGCGAAGCCTGTGCAGCGTAATTCAAGGAGTGGAACTGGTGTGTAGGTTTTAACCCCATACATAAATTACCTGCATACAAATTCTAATAACATAAAATAAACAAGAGCGAGAGCATAACACATAAGAAAAATATACACATATATTTTCCCCTGAATTCCAAAACCAAGACTAGCAAATTGATTTTTCATTATGTTCCTTTCAATGTTAAAATACATATATATACATGCCGAAGCATCCATTAACCCTAATCAATTAACCCTGGATTAGAACATAACCATAGTTCCCTTGACCAGATCTACATAATATCATGGACCAAAAAACCATCGTGCCCAAAACCATGTGCGAAATCCATGCACAAAACCATAGGTAATATAGGGTCCGATTTTATTTTTTTCGAGGGCGGTGCCCCCTAGACCCCATGTAGAATAGACCCCTATATACCCCTAACATGAGCGTTGTGGCCCTTCCTGTGACGCCCCACTAGTTATGAAAGAATATAAAACAACTCAACATGGTGAAATGAGCGTGGAACTCTCAATGTGAGAAGAAGCCAAAATACATTTTAATCTGGAGCGTTAAAAAAATTATGATCCGAAGCGATGAAGCTATGGGACATTAAGAAAAAAGAAATTCTGAATGGAGAATGTGCATGGATCTAAGTTGAACCTCTGTGCGTAAATGCCGAGAAGAAGAGTTAATGTAAGAGGAATTAATTTTCAAAATAAGCCACTATTTAAAAATCATTCCATAAATAAAATCATGAAAAAATATTGTATATACATATTTCGTAAAGGTGGAGGAGAGTAAGTGCATTGTTTTGACATATGGTGGTATTCCATATTTAATATTATAATTCCATATTCCATATAAGTATTTTGTAAAAATGGATTGTAAAGGTACTTTATTTTATTTCCAAAAGGAGGTTCTTTATACCTTTATATTATTTTATTATCATTAATTCTAGAAAAAAAAGGTGTTTTGGTCACTTATTAAAGGGGATAATTTAAGTGCCTTTAATTTAAGTGAGGAATTTGTAAAGTTCAAGAGTTATTGCTCTTATTTTAATTAAAAAGATAAAGATGACACATAGAGTTAGAGGATCCAGGGGATGGAATTTATAGAGGAAGACCAACTGCCAACTACGTCTTTCTCGATGAAGACATATTCAAACGAGATTAAATGCATTAGAGACAACACACAGAAGATACGTCGACATTGGTGATATGAGCGAAGTAGAAGAAACCTCAGAAGAAGAAGTTGAATTTTAAGAAGAAACCCAAGAAGAGAAAATGGTGAAGATGATCGCAGGATTAAGAAACAAGCCCATATTGGAAGCGCCTATGTACGAGGGAAAATTAAATCTTGAAGAACTAGTCAATTGGATTAGTGCCATGGATAAATATTTTGACTATGAAAATGTAGTTGAAGATAAGAAAGTCAAGTTTGTAGTAACCATATTAAAAGGAAATGTTGCACTATGGTGGGACAATGTGCAAGTTGAGCGGAGAAATAAAGGAAAAGGGAAGATCACTAGTTGGGATCGGATGGTAGCCAAGATCAAAGGTAAATTTCTTCCTCAAGACTATCAGTTAAATTTTTTTAATAGATGCAAAATATTAAACAAAATTCCATGTCTATAAAAGAATATGCAAAATAATTTTATAGATTAAGTATAAGGTCTAGTAAAGTGGAAGCAGATGATGAAAAGCTAGCTAGATATATTAAAGGGTTAAGATTTGAAATACAAGATGAATTGGATATTTTATCTTTGAAAACTGTTGAAGAAGATTACCATATATCCCTTAAGATAGAAGAGAAACTAGAAAGGAAGAAGATTCAGAGAGGAAGAGGATGAAGTACAGTAAGGAGCAAAGGACAATCAAGTAGAGGACCATCAAGAGGACACTCAAGCAGAGGATATTCAAGCGAAAAGATTTCCCATTCAAAAAGAAGAATGCAACAGTTCACATCAGGAAGAATCATCATCAAGAGGAGATTTTATAGGACGAAGACCATACCAAAGAGGTAGAGGTATATATTTTGTGGTAAGATGTTATACATATAATAAAGTTGTCCATAAATGTGATGAATGTACAAAAATATCTTCTAGTCAGCGTAGCATACATATGACACAAATTGATACAGAAAGTGTACAATCCTCTACACATGAAAATGCACCTAAAACTGGTGAATCCTTAATGATGAAAATATCCTTATTAAAGTCTCCTAAAGAAGTAAAAGGAACCTACACAAAGGAAGACATCGTTTAAAACTATCTATAAAGCAAGAGGAAAATGTTGTAAATTCATTATTGATAGTGGGAGTATTGATAATTTAGTATCCACGGAAATGGTAGAAAAGTGAAATTTAAGAAAAACTAAACATCCTACTCCATACAAAGTCTCGTGGTTGTAAAAGGGACATCAGATACTAGTTAATGAGAAATGTGAAGTGGAGTTTCAAAGAGGATGCTATAAAGATAAAGTTCTTTGTGATGTTATTCCTATGGATGTGTGTCATATTTTGCTTGGAAGACAATGGAAATATGAGAGGAAAGCAATAGATTATGGAAGGAACAACACCTATACTTTTGGAAAGGATGGAGAAAATCATGTACTTTGAATAATGAAAAAGCACCAGAAGAAGAACAATCAAAGGTAATCATAATTACTGTAAAAGAGTTCCTTCAAGAAATCAAGCATGAGGAGATAAATTTTTCTTTTATTGGTAAGCCAAAGGTAGTCCTCACAGGCAAAAATCTAAATGATCTTCTAGAAGAAATTAAAAATATGTTGAACGAATTCATTGATATTGTAGTGGATGACATGCCTGATAAGTTTCCTCCCATTAGAAGTATCAACCATCATATTGATCTCATTCTAGGTGTCAACCTTCGAAACAAAGAAACCTACAGAATGACTCCAAGGGAGAATGAAGATATTAAAAATCAAGTATAGGAATTGATGGACAAGGGTCGCATCTATGAAATCTTAAGTCTGTGTGTTGTTCCAATAGTGTTAACTCCAAAGAAGGATTTCCGATGGACAATGTGTACAGATTCTTGAGAAATCAACAAAATCACAATTAGTAATAGGTTTCCATTGCCTCATATCAATGATCTTATAGATTGCTTAAGTGGTGCTGCATAATTTTCTAAAATATATTTAAAAAGTGGACATCATTAGATCAGAATCGACAATGTAACAAATGGAAAACAACATTTAAAGATAGTAATGACCTATATGAATGGTTTGTGATGCCCTTCAGATTTACCAATGCTCCTAGTACCTTTATGAAGTTAATGAATGAGGTCCTAAAAGAATTCATTGGAAAATTTGTCATAGTTTATCTCGATGATATATTAATTTAGAGTCAATCAAAAGAAGAGCACCTAAGACATATTAAGATGGTTTTGAAGAAGTTACAACAAGAAAAAATGTTAATCAATTTAAAGAAGTGTCGCTTCCTGAAAAAATAATTATTATACTTGGGTTTTGTGATTTCAAAGGAAATATTAAAGATGGACTAGGAGAAAGTGAAGGTCATAATCAATTAGCAAACCCCAAGAAGCATTTCAAAGGTAAGACGTTTTCATGGATTGACAAGTTTTTATGGAAAATTTACCAAAAATTTCAGTGGTACATACTTTCCAATTGTAGAAACCATTAAAGAAAGAAATCAACCATTCTGTTGGACACAAGCAACTAATACAAGTTTCAAATTATTAAAAAAAAAATTATAGATTAATCTATTTTAGCATTGTCAGATTTCAACAAGTTGTTCCATGTTGAGACCGATGTCAGTGGAACTATAATAGGAGCTATTCTAAGTCAAGAGGGAAGACCAATTTCCTACTACACTGAAAAACTAAATGAAGCCAACAAAAAATACTCTTCTTATGATAAATAATTCTATGTCATCATACAAACTTTAAAAAAATGGAGACATTATCTTATGCCAAAAGAGTTCATCCTTTACACATAAAATCATGCTTTACAATACATCAAAAATAAAAATAAAGTTGAGTCAAAGACATGTTAAATGGATTGAATTCTTACAAAATTTTACATTTGTTATCAAGCATAAAATTGGACATTCAAATAGAGTAGCAAATTCACTAAGAAGGATCAACTTAATTCTTCAAGAATTCCAAGTGAATGTCTTAGGATTTAATGAGCTAAAATATATCTATAAATTTGATTTGAATTTCAAATAAGGTTATGTAGCTAGTGAAAATCATGTAAGTAGATATAGAACTCCATGGTTAGATTACATGATATAGGAAGGACTTATATTCAAAATAAGAAAATTATGCATTCCAAGATATTCGATGATAGAAAATATGTTAAAATAAAAACATACTGGAGCTTTAACAGGTCATTTTGGGCAAGATAAAACTCTAGCACAATTACAAGCATTCTATTATTGGCCTCACATGCAAGAAAATGTAAGAATATTTGTTGAAAGATGCAGGATTTGTCAATATGCAAAAGGAAGAAGTTAGAACACTGGACTCTATCAACCCTTACCAATGCTAAATCGAGCATGGGACTCTATAAGCATGGATTTTGTACTAGGATTTCCCAGAACACAAAAAGGGAGCGACTCAATATTTTTTGTTGTTGAAAAATTCTAAAAAATGACACACTTTATAGTCTGAAAAATTAAAAATGATGCAACTAACATAGAAAACATGTTCTTTAAAGAAATAGTTAGATTGCATGGATTACTTACAAGCATTGTTTCTGACAGAGACACTAGGTTTGTGGGCCGTTTTTGGAGAACTTTATGGAAAAATTTAGGAACCAATCTCAACTTTAGTTCGACATATCATCCCCAAAATTATGGTCAAACATAGGTGGTAAATAGAAGTCTTGGAAATATCTTGAGGAGTTTGGTAAGTGAACATCCTAAACAATGCGACCAAGTACTTGCTTAGGCAGAATTTTCATATAATGACTCACCTAACAGAAGCATAGGATTAAGTCCATCCAAAATTGTTTATGGAATGCATCCAAGAGGAGGTTATGAGTTAAGTAACCTTGGAAAACAAGAATTTAGAAGTGCGTATGGCGAATATTTTGCAACCAGTATGCAGGAAATACAGGACCAAGTCAAGCAAAAATTATAAGAAAGCAACAAAAATTATAAACGAAGAGTAGATTCCGAAAAAAGAAAATTGGATTTGAAGTTGGGGACTTGGTTATGACACATTTTTGGAAATAAAGATTTCCTAAAGGGGAATATAATAAGTTAAAACTAAAAAAGATCAGACAATGCAAAATTTTAAGGAAATTTTCCTTTAATGCTTATGAAATAGAACTACCCAAAGGCTTTGGCATTTCACCAATATTTAATGTTTCATATCTATACCCATTTAAGGAACCAATAAATGATCTTACAGATGCACCTTCTAGTGATAAAGTTCAGTGGGAGAAGCAACTACCTTCGACACATGCAAAACAGATTGAATCAATCACCGATAAAAGGGTGGATAAAAGAACCAAGAATAAAGAGTATTTTAAATACTTGGTTAAATGGAATAATCAACCAGTCGAAGATGCTACTTGGATGACAACAACAAATATTTCAAAATATGGTACCAATTTTGTAGAACTTTAGAAGAAAAACATATGAATGTATCTTTTCCTCCCCTATAGTATGATGCAGGAGCATCCCCTATTTTGTATTTATTTATTTATTTTGGAGAATCTTAGAAAATTCTAGATTTTGTGGAGACTTCTAGAAATTGCTGGAGATTAAGTAGTTAGGATAGATTCCTAGAATTGAGAGGATTTCTCTCAACTTCCTCCAAATATCTAGGAAGGAGTTATCTCTTTGAGGAATTCAAGAGTTTTCCTCCTTCAGAATAAATAGCCATGTAATTCATTTGAAAACCCAAGTTTTTGGAGAATTTAATTAATGAATTGCTTGTTTGTTAAATTGTTCCTCTCAGCTCTGTATCATAGAGGAAAGAGGCCGAAAGTGCACGAGCAGAATAAAAAGGCCAAGAGATGAGTGTATGTTATTGAGAGTAGAGGGTTGAGTATAGTGTGCTACTGTAGAGTGGGAAGAGTGTAGAGAGTGCTACTTATTAGTGTAGACTGTCAAGCAGAATAGTGGGTTGTTGCAAAGTGTGCACATGATAAAATGTTGCATGGGCCAAAAAGTTGCTAAGGAGAACAGAGCTAGAAATAGGCATAGAGGCTTCCAATTACAATGATCTATACATTTTATTTTGAGTCTGGGTTGGAGCCTACATACAAGAAGTTGGTGCTTCCATCTCTAGTGGGTGTCTGAGAAGGCTTGGGGGTTGGTGCCTCCTGTAAGTTGGTGCTTGCATAAATCCAAGGAGATGCAAGTTGGTGCTTGCAACAAATTCGTGAAGTTGGTGCTTCACATGGTGTTTATAGTAAGTTGATAAAGTGTCTACAAATGGAGAGAGTTGGTGGTTCTTGCTAGTGGGTTCTAGCAAACAATCAAGGGGATTTGGTGCTTCCTATGAGTGTTGGCTCACAAACAGGTTGATGTAATAGAGTATGTGCTCTTATTTTTACATCATGTTGTAGCAGCTACAACCACCCTCCAAAATTTTAGCCTCCACACGATTTCGGAGCCTCCCTTGAGAGTTTCACTTGATGACTACAAACACTCAGATTCACTCCATGAATTCGTGTGAGTCTCAGCATTCACCTTGCTCGTTCATTTCACTAATTCTTGCATGTTGATGTCAAAGTCATGCTTGCAACCATGTTCTAGTTATGCCTAATTTCCTTGCTTTCTATGTACTTGTTGTGTTCTCTATGAAAGCCTCTGTTGCACTCACACACAGAGTCACATCTACTATCACACAAGCATCATCATGGTTGATCAACGATCAATCATGAGTGTAAATCTTGTCACTTGCATCATTGGTTAGTCATGTTGAACATGTGCGCGAGTTGGTTTGAGTCGTATCATTGTCAAGTCATGTTGGTGTGTGTTTGTAAAATCACATTTGCATCTTTCATTCATTTACACACTTAGTCATTTTGCTGGAGTTCTAATGACTGAACTTCCCTCTCACAGCCGAACCATCACCCCACCATCGACTCAGTTGATTATCACCTAGAATAGTGTAGAAGCACCAAGAAAGTATTTTTAAGCTACGCTTCCCGCAAGAAATTAAATCAACCTTCATGTTGGCCAACCAGAGAGTTAGACCCGACAACCACCCCAAGACTGACTCCACTAAAAAATTGCACAGATGTTGTTGAACTTTCCCACTCTGCTGACTGAGAAAAATGTGCAAACAAGTTGGACAAACACCCAATGCCTGTCCCTATCTCCCTCAAAAAATTGCGTAGTTTTCCCAGTGATTCCTCCCGACAGTTGACTAACTGCTCATCCAGAAAATTGCTCAGCTTTCATGAGTAGGAATTCTACTGCCCAATAGTCTTCTTAGCTCAGAAATTGTGCAGATATGATCAATAGGTTGGCCTCCCAGCCTCAGTGCAGTTTCTCTCACCAGAAGCTCCCAGCAGTAGACTCGCAGTTCCCTCCAGGAATTGTGCAGTTTCTACTACCAAGCTCCCAACAGCTGATTTCCAGTTCCCCTTGGAAATTATGAGGTTTCTACTGCCAGTTACCCAGAAACTAGCTACCAGTACCCTCTAGGAATTGCATAGTTTTGGCTTCCAGACTCCCAGCCAATTCCTCCAAAAAACTACGAAACTTATACCTGTTGATCCTCCATGCAGCCTGGCCTGTTCCTCCAGAAAATTTCACAAATTTTGCTGTCCAGCCCTTGATGCCCGCTCATTTAGGAAACTGTGTAGATTCTATCTGCCTTGCCTTCCTGTAGCCTGGATTATCCCTCCAAAAATTTTCTCAGTTTTGCCTTCCATCTAAGCCAGACCTCACAGACAGTCACTGTCGACTCAAATTGCCCATCTCCATCACCCAGTGACTATTCCACAGTTTTCATTAGTAGTGCCCAAGCCATCATCTTACCTTGCAACCTTGCTACCTCTCCCAGTCACCCGCATCCGAAATGATCATGTGTCATGGTAGACTAGGATGTTTTTGAATTTTATGTCGTCTCGTCATGAGTGAATGTAGGTAAAGGTACACTAACAAACATAGCGCGATGATTAATGGGATGAACGAAGGGAGCACATGCACAAGGACAGGTTCACCAACGAACGAATGAACGATGCATGTGAAGAGATGTGCTCGTGAACAGATGATCATGAAAAGATATGTTCACGGATGGATGAATGAGAAAACATGGAAGATGTGCTCATAGATGGATGAACGAACGAACCTACACCTTTTGCAAACAGATGATCCTATTAAGCCTTCCAACATACAAGTAAGGAGCAACGTGCCAAAGCAACATCAATCAAACCAATGACCATCAAAGACTCCACGTACCTTGCCATGCAGAGGTGAAGCTGTGACACACCATGAACACATCCATCACCCAGTAGCATTGCAGCTTGACATGCACTCCAATAGCAGCAAAAATGTACCGACATTGTCATGTCGAGTCATGTCATGAGTCATGTCATCCACATCTCTACTCTGGGCCATGTTGTTAATCAATGGAATGTAACGTGGAAGTCCAAGAGACCCACTTGTTTTACAAAGAGTCATGTAAAGTCAAAAGTCATGGAAGTCAAACAATCATGAGGGTAGTTGAATAGATACAAGGGTCAGTTTCACCCTTGGCTATAAATACCCCCTCATTTGTACATGCAAATGAATTTTTCACCTCAGCTCCTCCCACATATCCAAGAGAGTCTATAATATTTCCTTTGAGGAGTAGGTAGTGGCTTCAACACCCCTCACATGGGGTTAGTGATGTATGGTGTAACGATGTGTCTTGGAACTTTTGTAAAATTCAGAAGCGTGCTAACAAGCTAGAACATTTTCACACATGTATTGTAATTGTTGTAAGACTAATATTTAACACATGTTATGCATGTTTCTTTAACCTGTGTTCTACATTTGAACTATTTCACTTGTTGTAATACATAATCTATTAATGGAAATGTGTTGTATATGCTGTTAATGTTGTCTCTCCTATGTAGACTACTCTCCCAAACATCAGACAGACCTTTCACATAGAACTTGCTATAACAATTGTTGTACTCGCGTGGACTAATTTGCTAAGTGTTATACGTGTTATCTTCCCTTGTGTGTTGTAATTGTTGCATCTGTGTGGATTGTTCCATCGTAAGCTGCGCATGTCATGTTGTGTTGTGTGTTCCTAGTAGATTTGGGACTTCTCCCAACCAACATGGGACTCACTCCCACCCTCTCCCTCTACGGTGAAAGAACCATTGACACAAGTGATACTTACACTCACCAGGCACATGAAGCTCACTTCTCAAAGACAAAGCAGACCACTCTCATGTGTTGACAAGCAAGATTTGAGGCAAATACTTAAGATAATGGTAATCGGTCCATCGTACCAGATGGGACTCCCACACAAAATGCTGTGAAATTTTGGGTTGTGTTATATTATTTCCATGACTAACCTCCCTAGTTAATCAGGGGATTAAAGGGGGGGTGGGTAGCCCCACTCTACGGGGTCTGGGGAAAAACCTAGTGGAAATTTTGTTTTGGACCCTATATTAGGTGGGGGCGAACCTACCTATGGTTTTGTGCATGGTTTTTGCACATGGTTTTGGGCACAATAGTTTTCGGTCCATGGTATTAGATGCTTCAGCATGAATATATATGTATTGTAACATTGAAAGGAACATAATGAAAAATCAATCTAGTAGTCCCAGTTTTGGGCTCCAGGGGAAAATATCTAGGTATATGTGTTTTATGTCTTATGCTCTCACATTTTTTATTTTTTTTCTTAGAATTCGTATGCAGGTAATTTCTTTACGGGGTTAAAACCTATAGTTGGTATCAGAGGTGTTTTGGCTTCAAGGGGATGCCTTTGTCGCTGAGGGGTTTCGCTTGGGCCTGTGGTAGACCATGTTTAGTGGGAGATCTGCAAGATTGATTCTAATGGTTAAAGAAGATGGTGAGCAGTGGAAAGATAGAGATCGAGAAATTTAATGGTCAGAGTTTTGAGTTGTGGAAAATCAAGATGGAGGATCTATTGGTGGACAAAGATTAATGGATCGTGGTAGATCTAGGTACTAAACCAACGGGAGTGTCCAATGAAGAATGGAAGAAGTTGAATCGGAAGGCAAAGAGCACAATATGAGTGTGTGTCTCATATTCAGTATTGTTGAATGTATCAAGGGAAGCTACGGCGAAGGTTTTGTGGGATAAGTTAGGGACTTTGTACCAATCTAAGTCTCTGGTGAATAAATTGTTCCTACAGAAAAAGTTGTATAACCTGAGGATGAAAGATGGAGACTCAGTGATAGAGCATCTGAACGCATTTAACACTATGGTAAGTCAATTATTATTTGTTGATATTAAAATTTTAGATGAAGATAAGTGCATTAGTTTGTTGTGTTCTCTACCAGATTCATGGGATAGTCTGGTTATTGTAATAGGTAGCAATGCAACAGCCTTGCAATTTGATGAAACAGTCTCATCCTTGCTGACGGAGGAGATGAGACAGAAAAATATAGAGAGCCAGAATGGTGATTCTTTTTCTATATGAGGACGATCCCAGAACGGAAACAAAAGTAAGTCATCGAGTGGGAGATATAAATCTAGAGGGAGATCTAAATCTCCAGGAAAACTTGTAAAGGTGGTGTGTTGGAAATGTGGAATGGAAGGGCACTACAAAAGGGGTTGTAAATCTAAAGCTCCTGACAAAGGAAAGGGATATGATGATGCTCCTTCTACAGAGGTGAAAACCATCTCAGATGAAGGTGGGGGTGTATACTTGGCTTCTTCAAGTACACATGTAGATCATGAGGCATGGTTGATTGACTCAGGTGCATCCTTTCACTTCACTCCCCATAGAGAGTGGTTTTGCGAGTATGAGAAATATGATGGTGGTGATGTCTGCTTGGGGGATGATAGGAAGGCTAGAATCGTTGGTCGCGGAAAAGTAAAGTTGAAGTTGCAAGGTGGAAGGGTTAGAACACTTTTGGTTGTTTTGCATATTCCTACATTGGCCAGAAATTTGATTTCTGTAAGCAAGCTAGATGATGCAGGTGTAAAAACAATGTTTGAGAAAGATACCTGCAAGATGGTTTGGGGAGCACTGGTATTGACGCAGGGAGTTTAGATAGGAACTATGTACAAGCTGAAAGGTAGCACTATTATTGATGGGTGCAATAGTTCTATGGTTCCTAAAAGTGGAGCAGAAAATCTAGTGGTCTTTGGAGAAAAGACCATGGTATGGCATTAAAGGCTTGGACATATTAGAGAGAAGGGCCTTTGAATACTTCATGGTAAAGGTATGGTAGAAGGTATGACTAATAACTCTCTAGGTTTTGATTTCTGTGAAAATTGGGTATATGAAAGCAAAATCAGGTGAGCTTCCCCTCTAGTGGTAAGAGGGCGAAACATATATCAGAGCTTGTGCACAGTGATGTGTTTGGACCTGTGAAGGTTCTATCATTGGGTAATTTTATGTACTATGTATCATTTATAGATGACTTCTCAAGGAATACATGGATATATTTCCTCAATAATAAATTTGAAGTTTTGACAGGTTTAAAGAATTTAAGGTTCTGGTGGAAAAATAGATAGAGAAGAAGATAAAGGTGTCAAGGACACATAACGGTGGAGAGTTTTGGAGCAAGGAATTTGAAGAATTATGTAAGAAATGTGGTATGGCACGACAGAAGACTGCTCCATACAAACCTGAGCAAAATGGAGTTGCAGAAACAATGAACAAGATGTTGATGGAAAGGTCAAGAAGCATGCTTAGTGGTGCTAGGTTATGACAAGAATTTTGGGTAGAGGAAGTAGAGGCAACATGTTACCTGGTCAATAGATCACCTTCATTAGCATTGGAGGATAAGACTCCACAAGAGGTATGGACTGGTAAGCAACCCTATCTTTGACATTGAGGGTATTTGGATGTGATGCATATGTACATGTTCCAAAGGAGAAAATAACAAAGTTGGATAGTAAATGTGAAAAGTGCATCTTTATTGGGCATAAGGATGGTTTAAATGGTTATAATCTTGGGAACCCGTTAACAAGGAAGGCTGTGTACAACCGAGATGTGGTGTTCAGAGAGGTGAAAAATGTTATTAAACATGAATTCCCATCAAATGAACCCAAGAAAATAGAGTTTGAGCTTAAGTAGGAAGCATCAGACTCTACAGTAGAAGAGGAATTAGAAGAAGAAGAGCCACAAACTCCAAGTGTGAGAAGATCAGTTCAAGAAAGAAGGTAGCTAGAAAGGTATAGTCCATATGTTTTCTATTCAAATTTTTATTTATCTATTACTGATGATGATCCCATAACTGTGAAGGAAGCAATAGATTCAGAGGATGGCAAACTATGGAAAGAGGCCATGGTTGATGAAATGGCATCTTTGCACAAAAATGAGGCTTGGGATTTGTTGGAGTTGCTGGCTGGAAGGAAACCCATTGTCAGCAAATGGATGTTCAAGAAGAAGAAAAATAAAGAAGGAAATATCGAGAAATACAAGGCTCGGTTGGTAGAAAAAGGTTATTCCCAAGTACCAGGAATTGATTTTGGTGATATTTTTTCTCCTATTGTCAAGGTAGCTTCTATTAGATTACTTTTATCTGTTGGTGCTGCTTTTCATTTTTATGTAGAACAAATGGATGTGAAGACAACATTTCTCCATGGGGATCTAGAAGAGGAGATCCACATGAAGCAACCTAAAGGCTTTGCGGTGAAGGGTAAGAAAGAACCAATATGCAAGTTAAAGAAGTCCCTTTATGGGCTAAAACAGTCACCAAGGATGTGGTATCAGATATTTGATACATTTATATGGGGACTTGGCTTCACCAGAAGCAAAGATGATCACTGTGTGTAGTTTAAATTAATTGGTGAATGTGTTATTTATCTAGTCTTGTATGTGGATGACATGTTGGTGGTTGGAAATGAAAAAGAAATTATCCAGGATCTGAAAACACAATTTTCCTCCGAATTCGACATGAAATATCTTGGTGCTACAAACTATATTTTGGGTATGGAAATTAAAAGGTATCGGGAAAAGAGGAAGCTCTGGTTAAACCAGAGGAAGTATGTCGAGACAATACTCCAGAGGTTTAATATGTAGGATAGTAAACCAGTGAAGGTTCCTATTCTTGTTGGTGTAAATTTATCTGTTGAACAGTGTCCCAAGACACAAGAAGAGGAAGAGGACATCTCATGTGTTCCATATGCAAGTGCAATCAATAGCCTGATGTATGCGATGGTATGTACTAGACTAGAAATTGCACATGCAGTGGGAGTATTGAGCAGGTTTATGTCAAAAACAAGAAAGGAGCATTGGACAACAGTGAAGCGGGCTTTCAGGTATTTGCATGGCACTAGTGATTATGGTTTGTGCTACCAAGGAAGACTAGGATTGGACAGATTTTTGGATATCCATGGCTTTGTTGATGTAGACTAGGCTGGAGATATAGATCAGAGAAGATCTACAAGTGGGTATGTTTTTAACCTATTTGGAGGTGCAGTTAGTTGGATGAGTAAGAAACAATATGTAGTTGCATTATCAACTACAGAGGTAGAATACATGGTAGCCACTCATGCAAGCAAGGAAGTAGTTTGGTTGCAAAGATTGTGTTCAAGTATGGGGTTAGTACAGGGAGCTATAAGGATAGATTGTGACAACCAAAGTGCAATTTTCTTAGCAAAGAACCCTGCTTACCATTCAAAGAAAAAGCACATTGGTGTTCAGAATCACTTTGTGAGGGATATGATAGAAGACAAAAAGGTGTTGTCGGTAAAGGTGGACACTTTGCATAATATTGCAGATGAATTGACAAATTTTGTGAGCTTTGAGAAGTTCTGTTGGAGTAGAGAAACAATGGGCATTGCAGGGCTAGATAAATGACTAAGTTCTCCTGTGGACACCTATGGAAATAAAACAACAAGTGGGAGAATGTTGGGTTGTGTTATATTCTTTCAACGACTAGCCTCCCTAGTGTTACACATTAATTTGTCACTGTCTTCACTCCAGTCCTCCCACTGTGTCATGTGTCCAAGTCAAACAAGCTCATATTGAACAAATGCTCTCTTGTGCTCCCAAAAAACCCATTTTTCCGAAGTTATCTACCTCATCGGGACTATGGACTAAATATATGCGCCAAAGGGCACTCCTAAACAGTCCAGATCCGCTGCCAATGCAGAAGTACATCTGATTCCCATGATGGTCCGATTTCATGTCCCAGCACGGGGTTCCTTATAATCTTTAGTGATGATCTGACTAGCTACACTACTCACCAGCGATGTCAGCGCTATAGCTCAGTTATTCCCCCGTGATGATCCAGATTAGGCGAATTTGTTCCAACATTTGGCCTTCCAGATGACTCTAGACCTAGTCGTTGGCGTAGTTTGTATCACCGTCCTTTCTCTGGCATGGCAGTTCCATCAATTGTGCTACCTTCCTTTGGGATAAGCTCACTCTTCCACCTTTCATGGAGACTCCTTCTCCTATTTAAACTCTCACCATTGCTATGCACTGCTAGTTTTGGATAGTTTTTGATAGTTGGCTAGTTGAGCAGTGTTGTTAGTGTTTGTGAGTTTGCTAGATAGCTGGCATGGGTGTGACAAGTGTGGGATTTTTGATAGCTTGTGGAAGGTTGTGAAGTGCCCTTAATTTTGTGAAAACTTATGAGTGAGAGAGATCTTGTATGTTGGGAGATTCATCTTCAAAGAGTGAATGCTTGAAGAACATGCTAGATGGATCCCTCTGAGAAAGCTTGTGACGTCAAGTATTTGCTTGTAAGTTTACTATTATTTCATTATTAATACAATCAATGATGTTTTCCTATGTCTTGTATGTAATTTACTTGATATCTCATGACTTCTTGACTTTGTGAGTAAACAAATCATTGTTGTTTTCCAGTTACGTGCTTTGTTGTAGTTCCTTTGCATTGTTTCAGGTTGATCGCTCATTAGGAGAGGGAAGCGGAAGCGAGAGTAGCGCAACGAAACTCCATCAACCATCGGTTGAGGTAGGCCTCCAACTATGACTGTTTAAGGAAACTATTGTTGATCTGTCCTTGTTTGTGACTAGACCCACTCTAGGGCTAGAGGGGTTGCCTCTGTCCACAGAGGGAACACTTTCCTGTATCACAAATTGGTGACTCCCCTAGGGAATTGGTCGACCTTTAGGGATCCTCCTGAAGCTTCATGTTGCTTTGGGGGGAAAAACCATCAATATAGACGTCATGGTTGTCCAAGGTGCTTTAGATTTCAGTCTTCTCCTTGGTCGTGACTATGTTTATGCCATGGGGGCCCTCGTCTCTTCACTTTTCCATGTGGTTTGGTTTCCACACGATGGAAGAATGGTGACTGTAGATCAATTATTGTTCTTTAGTCCCCCGGTGCCTCCTGTGCAGTCGTCGTCCCCTATCAGTTCTTGCTCGCAAGTAGTGCCTTCCTTTCCACAGGTCAAATTATGTGGTTACCCATTCTGTCTCTCCCTCTGTTGATGATCATGCATATGGTCTCATACATCATGTACTGGGGGCATTGGAACCTGATCTGTCATTGGTGCATCATGACATGTATTCCTCCCAAAGTGCGTTTCTTCCATCCCGCGAAGACGTCTTGGGATCCATGTTCTTGTATGGCCCATGAATAGGAGTACGAGGATAGTTTGTTCCTGTGTCAACCTCGTTAAAAAATGAAACAAGGATCCTAGAGCACAGTTCCTTGTCTTGTGTCAAGCTCATTAAAAAATGAAACAAGGAATCCCGAGGATAATTTGGATCTTGTGTCAACCTCGTTAAAAAATGAAACAAGGTGTCTGAGCATAGTTCCTTGTCTTGTGTCAAGCTCGTTAGATGAAACAAGGGTTATGAGGATAGTTCTTTTTCATTGTGTCAACCTCATTAAAAAATGAAACAACTCCCCTTTCCAAATTGAGTCTTTGATTGAGATCTCATAAAATCCAAGTTGAGTCTTTCCTAGATCTTGAAAGTGAACCTTCATTCCATCCACCTCGCTGAATGCAATGAAGCTTGGGGGGCATGTACCTCAATTTGTGTCATTATGCTGGGGGCATGCGGACTCATAACAAGCATAGTTTTTCGTTTCAAGCTTGTGTAAACATGAAACCAAATCCAAGCAAAGTTCTCCATGGTTCAAGCTTGTGTAAAAATGAACCCATATCTAATTTACATCTTGTGATTGTCATTTATCCACTAAATTCTGCTTATGAGCCTTGGTTGTTTCATTCCATTGCCACTATCTCTTTGGCCTATCATATGCTTTCACTTGGTTGTTTTTCCTTTCTTGAGGAACTGTAGCAATGAGTGGTTTTATTAGCTAGCCTCTTGACCATTATATGTTTTGAGCAGTTCCACCATTTCCGGAACCAGTTGCTACCCTTTATACCACTCATTCCTCTAGGATGAGTCTCCTTTAAGCTCTTTTCTGACTTGCAAAAGATGAAAATATTGCCGAGTATTTTTCCCTTTTTGACTTGTTAAAGAGAATATAAATGGAGGTCTACTTTCAGCTCTTTTCTGATCATTTAAAGATGAAAAGATTGCTGAGTTTTTCCTTTTTTGACTCATTAAACAGAATTAAAAACGCAGTCCACTCTAAGCTCTTTTCCAACCGTGTAAACATGAAAAAGATTGTTGGGCCTTTGTCGTTTCAAGCTCGTTATTGGTTATGAAACGACGTGATTCCGATCACTTTTCTACTTTCTCGGGTCAAAGTCACTAGTTATGAAAATTACTCCTCGATCGTAATGGTCGAGTGGTTCTTTCGAGTATCATTTTATACTTTTTCAGGCTTGAGAGACACAAATTTACGAAAAAGGACCCCCCAGAGTTTTCTTTTCCATGTCTTTTTCAAACTCTATAAACACAAAAAAGACTCCGAGTTTTACCTATGTCAGACTCGTTAAACTCTGATGACATTGGACTCGTCACCATGACAAGACTCGAGCTTCTCCTCCCTAGGGCTCATTAAACTATTACTAGGTTGGATTCAATAGCAGGTTTATCATTGATTGTCTATGTCAGCTATTCACTCTTGAACATCGACAATTTTGCTTCTTTTCAGGTTGGGACATCCACACATCATCATTTGGCCTTCCGTGGGTTTGGGTTACCATTCAGCCTCATTCCATCCGATTCACACAGTCTCCATTGAGTCTCTGATCCCTTGGTACTTGAATGCTACCACCCTCCGATGTTGTGTTGTCGACAAGTTCAAGAGTATAATCCTTCTGCAGTTTACATCCTTTCGTTCTCCTCTGATACTATGTTTCACCATCTACCACTTGTTCCTCATCTCGTGTCATTGATGAGGGAAACATTATGGCCCTCCTGCAACGGGTCATCTCCTGTCGACATTAGCTCATTATCTAGGAGATTGATCTAGAGACCCCCTTTGGTACCTTAGAGCTTAAATGCCTCAATGGGAAGTTCTTCGCACCTAATGGTCAACTTTAATCATTGGTCATCAATTGGGTGATTACACAAGTTTTCTACTTCATCTCCTTCTTCACACTTCATGGATTGTGCTAGCTAGTACCTTGAGAACCATTGCATTATTGGTGGTTTCTCTCGCACTTGTTAACAATTTTACTCATTGACTGGTAATCAAGAAACTTTCTATCATGCTTGACCTCAGCACATCTATTCGCATGCTAGAATTTATACTACAATCGGTTGGGTTGAAGACCCCAAACTCAGATTACCCATGTTTGGGATGCGTGGATTGGTTTGTGATTACATGACTCATTGGTGGATGGCTGCGACCATACCTTTATCATTATCATGGTCTTATTAGCTGGATGGCTACGTCCATACCACATACCTATTTTGTATATTTTCTGGACGGCTGCACCCATGCCTAGACTACATGTACTTCATTATCAGAGATATCAGTTGTACTTGCGTGCAGGTTCTTCCAGATGGTGTTCCAACTCAGTGAGTTTCATAAATCATTTCACCCCTCCCACTCTCTCGGGCTTCATATTTTAGGGGGCATCTATTACACAGTAATTTGTCATTGTCTTCACTCCATTCCTTCCATTGTGTCATGTGTCCAAGTAAAACATGCTCATGTTGAACAAATTCTCTCTTGTGCTGCCAAAAAACCCATTTTTCCTAAGTTATCTATCTCATCATGACTATGGACTAAATATAAGCACCTAAGGGTGCTCCTAAACAATCCAGATGCACTGCCAATGCAGAAGTACATTTGATTCCCGTGATGATCTGATTTCATGTCCCAGCGCAAGGTTCCTTATAATCTTTAATGATTATCTAACTAGCTACACTACTTACTAGCGATGTCAGTGGTATAGCTTAGTTATGCCCCGGCGATGATCCAAATTGGGAAAATTTATTCCAACAGTCGGCCTTCCAGATGACTCCAAACCTAGTTGTTGGCATAGTTTGTATCACCCTCCTTTCTCTAGCATGGAAGTCCCATCAATTGTGCTACCTTCCTTTGGGATAAGCTCACTCTTCCACCTTTCATGGAGACTCCTTCTCCTATTTAAACTCTCACCATTTCTATGCACTGATAGTTTTGGATAGTTTTTGATAGTTGGCTAGTTGAGTAATGCTGTTAGTGTTTGTGAGTTTGCTAGATATCTGGTGTGGGTGTGACAAGTGTGCGATTTTTGATAGCTTGTGGAAGGTTGTGAAGTGCCCTTAACTTTGTGAAAATTTATGAGTGAGAGAGATCTTGTATGTTAGGAGATTCATCTTCAAAGAGTGAATGCTTAAGGAAAATGTTGGCTAGATCCCTCTGAGAAGGCTTGTGACATCAAGACTTTGGTTGTAAGTTTACTCTTATTTCATTATTAATACAATCAACGATGTTTTCCTATGTCTTGTATGTAATTTACTTGATAGATCATGACTTATTGACTTTGTGAGTAAACAGATCATTGTTGTTTTTTGGTTACGTGCTTTGTTGTATTTCCTTTGCATTGTTTCAGGTTGATCACTCATTAGGAGAAGGAAGCGGAAGCTGGAGCAGCGCAACGGAACTCCATCGACCACCAGTTGAGGTAGGCCTCTAACTATGACTGTTTAAGGAAAGCTATTGTTGATCTATCCTTGTTTGTGACTAGACCCACTCTAGGGCTAGAGGGGTTGCCTCTGTCCATAGAGGGAACACTTTCCTGCATCACACCTAGTTAATCGGGGTGGGGTGGAGCCCCCCTTTGTTGCACTGATTGTGTAGTGGGGGAGTTCATGTGGGGGGCGAGTAGCCCCCCTCTACAAGGCCAGGGCAGCACCACGGGGAAAAGATTTTTTTGACCCTATATTAGGTGGGGCAAACTTACCTTTGGTTTTGTGCATGGTTTTCACAAATGGTTTTGGGTGCAATGTTTTTCGGTCCATGGTATTGGATGCTTCAGCATGCATATATATGTATTGTAACATTGAAAGGAACATAATGAAAAATCAACCTGGTAGTCCCATTTTTGGGATCCAGGGGAAAATTGATGAGCCTCATCATTAGGTAATTATATGGGCCTTAGTTCACCTCCTAGCTTAGTCAAACCAACTATTCTCACAACTTATTGCATACTTTTGATTATATTTTGTTTATGAGATGAGTTAGAGTTGGATATTTTTCTTTATGGTCTAATGTGCATTTAATGTAGTATTAAACGATAAAAGAAAGGAATTTTGGAAAAGACCTTGGTCAAAAATCCATTGAGGCAAGGGAGAGGAATTATAGGAGTTAAATCCTCCTCATTTACTACCCCTCCATTCTATTGCTCCATCAACTCGGAGTGCAAGCAACCAAATCATGAGGACTAGAGGACAACCGAGAAAGTGAAAGACAAAGCACCAATTTATCTTGATTTTGGGAGCCAAGCCTCCCTAATTTTAAGGAAGTCGTTGGAGACTTCAGATGTATAAGTAGAGAGGCTTAGAACCTTAGTAGGATTCAGAATTTTGACTATAAATCTCTACTCTATTTTCTAGCTTCAAGACTTGTGACAGTCTTTGATGTAATCCATTGTTTCGATAATAAGAATGAGTTTTGTTTTGAGCCAGCACTGAGTTAGCTCAGAGGACTGAAGCTCTAGGGTTAGGGCCCAACCCTAGTAGCCAGGGTTCCTCTTTATTGTACATGTACGTTAGTATAGATTCATAGTTTGATTGTTCATTTGCTTAAGCAGTTGCATTTCCATTACAACAATGTATATTAGATTAGTTGTATCTTAGTTTTCTTACATTTGTGCCTTTTTTCAGTTAGCAGGTAGGCAAGGAGGAAAAGTATCACAACAAGGTTATCAGCAAGTGCCTCGGCCTCACTTCCTCCCTCTGGGACGATGACTTGAGGAAGAGACCCTTCAGCAGCCCCAAAAACATATATTTCTAGTTCTTGCATGAGCTTTGGAGTTTGTTGTCTTGATTCAACTTTTGGTTCATTTCATTGTCATCTTTTTCCATTACTCTATTTTTGAAATAATATTTCACTCATGTTCTCATTTCCTTCAACACTTTCTTCATTCATAATATGGGCAATTGATTCATTCTTTTCTAGTTTATGAAGATGTATCTTGTTGCATAGTTCTTGAAAGAAACACATGTTTTAAGCACTGCAGGTACTTTAGGAGGAGGTCTAGACTTCATCACCAGCATCCATCTTCCACCTCATCAACCTTAACCATCTCTTGGTCCACCATCACCCTCACTAGTTTTTTGTCCTTTTTCATTGAAATCCCCCTAGACACATTGAGTGAATCTAGCCATAT
The DNA here is from genome assembly GCA_031772625.1 of Pinus tabuliformis. Classification (NCBI taxonomy): domain Eukaryota; kingdom Viridiplantae; phylum Streptophyta; class Pinopsida; order Pinales; family Pinaceae; genus Pinus; species Pinus tabuliformis. The sequence goes on along the minus strand of CM062819.1, from coordinate 1,047,482,575 downwards.
TTCTCTTGTATATTGACTCCTGAGTGTTCCTAGACCTTATAACACCCTATCCCACTCATCACACAACTTTTCGTAGCTTCCCAAAACCTCCAATACCTCACAATTAGCTCTCAACTGTATCCTGTAGGTTTCCTGTATTCCTACATGATCATCCTATAGGTTTCTAGTACATCTTGTAGGTTTTCCTGAAATGGATTGTCTTGAGGATAAATTGATGGGGAACCTCTAGGAAGTCAAAAAAAGCCTCCTAGGACCCTTCCATGCCATCCAATCAATCCATAAACCTTCTATCTATCCTCAACCACCTTCCATCCACCTATTATATCCACAAGAACAATTAAATTGAATGCTTTATTTTACCAAGAAAAAACCAAAAAATTGAAAACAGATTTAGTTTAGTTCTCTTGCTCACACATTAGTATGGTTTGGTGCTCTTTACTTCTATAACTTAGATAGTAGCATTAGGTTAGTGTTGATTTAGCAATTCTTCTTAGCATAGTTGTGTAAATGGTTAATTAGGATATGGTGTGATTTAGCATTACATGTTGTTTTTCTTATCACTACAGTAGAGTAGCTCTCTTAGAGTAGATTTTCTTTTCTTCCATACAAAAATCAAGCTTCTTCTGACTCTATAGAAGTCTGGCTTGGAACCCTTGGTGTCTCTCGCCGGATGAATAATGAAAACAGGTAGCACCTTCACTTTTACTTGTGCATATAGCACTATCACCTCCAAGTTTGTACGAACCCCGGGTTGATAAGTAAATATGGTAGCCTAGGAGTTGCAGCATTCTTGCTGCAATACTTGTGCTCATCACTTTTTCGTGTCGTTTCCAGGGAGGTGTTTGAGTAGAAAGTGATTATTTTTTTCTTTTCTTCTACTTCTTGTCTTCAATTTTTTGCCATTAGTTTATTTCTACAAAATTAATCTAGTATCTTCCTTTCTTTCATCTTCCATTATCTGCTTTCCTTTCCATTCTGCAAGTAAAATTTCAATTCAGCAAGTAGCTTCTTCATCCTATCAATGATTTTTCATTCAATCAACAATTTCATTTCTGCGAAGTACTTTCTAGATTTATAAAATCTTACAAAAACCATCCCAAAAACATTTCCTTTCATGCCTCGTAGGAACAGGGACAATTTAAGGAAATTCTTGCCAAATACCCCCACTGCATCCAACAACCAACCTTCTCTCTTCTTCGGTGGCTGTGAACTAGAGGAACATTTAGGTGAGCAAGCTGACATATTTGAAGAACCTACAAGGGAATAAGAAGAAGAGGAACCCATTCCTATTGAACCAATGGCTGAAAACAAAAATGACAGAGGGAATAGACAGAGAGTTGAGGGTGTCTTACCCATCTGGGAAACCAACAGGGACACTAAGATGAAGAATATAAGCCCCTTTTCCCTACCTCATTTCCATGGCCTAACCATAGAAGACCCCGACACTTTCCTATTTGATTTTGTTGTTATAACATGAACCTATGACTATACATATGATGAGAAAAAATTAAAATTGTTTCCATCTACCCTCAAGGATCCAACATTGCACTGGTTCATAGGTTTACCTGGAGATAGCATCACAACATGGGCTCAGATGCAGCAGGCTTTTAACAACAAATATCAGGACTACTATATGTCAAAGGATACTAAAGAATAAATTTTCAAGATGACCATGGGCCAGGATGAATCCTTAGAAGACTACGAAGAAATATTCCAGCTCAGTTACAAAAGGGCCAAGTGCACACTTGACCCTGAGTCACTAAATCTAGTCCTGCTCAGAGGAGTAAGGGAAGATATTCTGGATACCTTACATTTGTTAGCAGGAGGAGATATCTACCAATTACCCTATGAGGATATCAAGGTTGTCTTTACAAACCATTCTAGGTCAGCCAAGAAAAAGGGTAGGGGTAGTCAACCAATGGACATTACATCATCTTCCAACTCATCCATCAAGGGTGACAATGGAAATATGCTGGAATATTTCAAAAGTGAGATGCTACAAACCCTTGCCTTGCAATTAGACACCATGAACATCAGAAGGAAGCGAGAGGAAGCAAAGAGAGCCTTGTCCATATTTTTCCCTAGATGCACTAGGAGGCATCCTAAGAATGAATGCCCATTGAACTGTATTGAGGTTTGCTCGGTCTATAAAGAAAACCACTCCACAGATAAGTGCCCTTCTTTACCTAGACTCAAAGCAGTATATCAAGGAGCTGAAGGGGTCATTGAGCAGCTTTGCTACATCAAGCAAAGGACACCTCCTAGGCCTAGACCATACCAGTAGGGCATGCAAAGGTCATACCATGCATATTACAACCCCAACCAAACCACAACTATACCTTCATGGGGACCCCTTGCACATCCTTCCTAGTCTACACCCCCTCCTTGGTCCTATGCATCTCAGTATCATTCCCAACCAGCTAGCTAGTCATTTCAACCTTACGATCTATCACAACTTCAGTGGAATACACCACTTCAAGGGTGGAGGCCCTAATACAACAATTCTTCAGCTCTATTGCCTCCACCACCTACCCAACCACAACTCCTACACTCTGCTCCACCAAAGAAACCCTAGATGCCTGCTCAACCAAATCCAAACCCAAAAAATAGGTAGGCTCAACAAGTATACAGTGGAGAGACATCATATCCAGCTTATGTTTTAGAAATCTAGGAGATCAACCTAAGATTTGGGAGAATTCCCTTGGATAACCAATCTCCCCCTCCATATAGGGAGGTTAAGGAAGAAAGAGAGGAAAACAACCTTAAAGTAAATTCACCCTTTCCTGAGAGATTAGCCCAACCATTCCAGTCTACTCCAGAAGATACTGAACTTCTGGGATAATTGAAAATTCTATGTGTAAAGATCCCCCTTCTCCAGGCAATAAAATATGTTCCCATTTATAATAAGTTGATTAAGGAGAAATGCTTCAAGCATCCAAGAAGAAGAAAAATGGATTCCCCTACCATTAATGTCATTAGGAAGCTATTCGACTTAATGTTGGGGCAGTTAATATGTCCAAAATATTTGGACCCTGGAAGCCCTGTAGTAAATGTGCACATTAATGGCACCATTGTCCCACACACTTTGATCAATCTTGGGGCTGAAATTAATGTGATGACCAAGGACACTATGCTCAAGATCAACCTCCAAGGGTCATCGAGGAAGACCACAATAGTTCTACAACTTGTATACCATTCCATAGTCACCCCTGAGGGAATTATGGAGGATGTGATGGTCTCCATTGACTCCTGGGATTACCCTGCACATTTTCTAGTTCTCTAGCCTAAGGCTAAACTTATTGGTTATCCTCTCATCCTTGGGAGGCCATGGTTGGCCATAACCAATGCTTACATTAGTTGCAGAGCTGGGAATATGACCCTCAAGAATGGGCATATGTCCAAACAGTTAGTCCTATACCCTCTTGCTCAACCTTCTCTAGAGCATGATTTACCTTTATGGTTGGAGGAGGAGGAAGAAGATGAGGTTTATTCCACCCAAGTTTATGCTTTTCAAGCAACCATAGGAGGAGGACAGCAAGATGATGATGGCTTAATTGAACACTTGCTCCAAAGTCCAACTCCTCATTCGTTACCATTAGAAGAAGAAGTAATGGAAACCTAGAAAAATCATCCAATTGACTTATGCTTGGCTGATTCCAACCCACTCTCTATCAAAACCATTGAATTCGGCCCAGAGAAAACCTTGAAAATTAATCCATCTCTTTCTGCTCTTGAAGAGGAAAAGATATGCAACATGCTGAGAGAAAACCTAGAATCCTTCGCTTGGAGTTATAAGGAAATCAAGGGAGTACACCCCTCAGTGTGTACTCACCACATATACATCAAAGAAGGTTTCAAGCTGGTCTGACAACCACAAAGGAGGATGAATCCATCTCTTAAAGATATAGTCAAAGAGGAACTACAAAAACTGCTAGATGCAGGATTCATTTACCCTATATCTGATAGTGAGTGGGTCTCTCCTTTAGTGTTAGTTCCCAAGAAAAATGGTAAGTGGAGTATTTGTGTCAACTACAGGGATTTAAACAAATCCACAAAGAAGGATCATTTTCCCCTACCCTTTATTGACCAGGTGCTTGACGACCTGGCAAGGATTTTTTTTCTTCTCTAGATGGATTCAATGGGTACAACCAAATCCAAATCTTCCCAGAAGACCAGGATAAGATCATATTCACCTATCCTTGGGTACTTTTGCCTATAGGGTCATTCCTTTTGGCCTATGCAATGCTCTTGCCACTTTCTAGAGAGAAGTCTTGAGTATTTTCGCCGAATTAGTACATGATGCTATGGAAATTTATATGGATAATTTTACACATTATGGCTGTGATTTTAAAGAAGTCCTAACTAACCTAGGCAAAGTATTGCACAAATGCATTGAAATGAACCTATCTCTCAGTCCAGAAAATGTGAATTATTAATGACTAAAGGAACCGTGCTAGGTCATTCAATATCTCAGTAAGGACTGCAGGTGGACCCAAACAAAACAACAATCATCTGAAGGGTCCCACCTCCACAAAAGTAGAAAGATGTCAGGAGTTTTTTGGGGTTATCTGAATACTAGCGAAGGTTCATAAAGAAATTCAACAAGTTGGCCTCTCCTTTGCTTGGGTTTTTGGCCAAAGATTATGAGTTTATATGGTCAAAAATTTGTCAAGAGGCATTAGACATTTCAAAGGGTGAAGAAGGAATGGTGGATGACCAATTACTAGACAAGCATTTGTTTTCTATTTCAATTCTCTCTCCATAGTTTTCTAATATATCAAACTATTTGGTAACATCATAGTTCCCACCAAACATTTCCTCCAAAGAAAAGAGTAATATAGTCAAGAAAAGTGCCCCCTTCACCTGGATTGGGGACAATCTTTTCAAACTTGGCCCAAATCAAATCTTGAGAAGGTGTATAAGGCAAGTGGAAGTTTTTGACATCCTTCTAACCAGTCATGATGGGCCTTGTGTAGGTCACTTTGCAACAAAGAGAATAACATCCAAAGTGTTACACGTAGGCTATTATTGGCCCACTCTTCATTAGGATGTGAAAAAGTACACTGGTTAGTGTGATCGGTGCCAAAAGATGGGAAAGCCTACTCCAAGAGATGAAATTCCCTACAACATCAAGTGACTTTCGAACCATTTGACAAGTGGGGCATGGACTTCATTGGGCCTATCAATCCTCCTTCAAAGAAAAAAAAATACAATATTATGTGCACTGATTATTTGACTAAGTGGGCTGAAACCAAGGCAATTAAGGTAGCAAAAAAAGAGAAGGTGGTTGAGTTCCTAAGGGAGAATGTATTCTACAAATTTGGGTACCTTGGAGAGCTAGTCACATACCAAGGTAGCCATTTTACCTCCAACATGATTGAAGAACTACTTAGCCATCACAAAATCAAGCATAGGACCTTGACTCGCTATTATCCACAAGCTAATGGGCAAGTGGAGGTGACCGACAGGGAATCGAAGGGCATCTTAACCAAGGTAGTGAGCAGCAACAAGAAGGATTTGGCAAAGAGACTAGTTGAGGCCACCTAGGCCTATAATACCACATGGAAGACCACCACTGGATTTACACCCTATGAGCTGGTCTATGGGAAAAAGGCTTTGTTGTCCATTGAGTTTGAATATAACACATTGAGGATGGCAGCCCAACTATATTTGGATCTCAGTCATGCACAGAAAGAAATTTTGTTCCAATTGAATGGCTTGAATGAATTTAGAATGCAAGCCCTCCTACATACAGAGATAGTTCAACTTTAGAGGAAGATATGACATGATAAACATATTAAGGAGAAGCAATTTCAAGAGGGCAATTGGGCATTTCTATATGATTCAAGGTATAAAGACTTCAAGGGCAAAATAAGGATAAGATGGCTCGGATCTTATGTGGTGGAGAGATGCCATGATAATGGTTTAGTGAAAATCAGAACTATAGATGAAGAAGCCAATCCATTGTTTGTCAATGGAAACTGATTGAAAATGTATAATAGGCCTTTATCAAAGAAATATTTCATTGAAAATATCAATAAAATAGTGATGATAGTAGAGCAAGTTCCAACTCCTCCCTCATCAGGTCACTGCAAGAGAAAAAGAATAAGGACTCAGGTGAAAACCTCCATGAGGCACCTAAGTCCCATCTTTGGGTTGAAAACCTTGTGAGGCAGCCCAATGATGAAAAGAAAAAAAAAAAGAAAAAATAAGAATAAGAAGATCCCTGGGTGAAAACCTTACTTGAGGTAGTCCAGGAAAACATCAAGTCTAAAAACCTCTCTGAGGCAGCCTAGGTGTTTTTCAAAAAAAAAAGAGAGAGAGAAAAAGATATAATTGTTATTTGCAGGTGGGAGAGAAAGACAGTCAAAGAGAAAAAAGAGGATCAAAATGGAACCCTAACTCACACATATCCATCTCCTCCACTCCTTACCATGCATGCCTCCATCATTTCTATTGTTTTTCCACTCCATTGCTTCAATTTATGTGAAGATTGTGTTTTCTACAAGATCCCCTGTATTCCTATAGGGTCCCCTGAAAACCTACAAGATGATCTTGTAGGAATTACAGTGGCCTAGAAAACCTATAGGAAACAATCTAAAGGCATAGGGTAGGTTTTCTAGATCCCTAAAATTCATCCTAGACATGATATAACACCTCACCTCGTCCATTATCACCATACCTACACTCACCATTCAAAACAAAAAAAGATCAGTTTCTGCCGGTCATGAAAAGAGAGGAAAAAAGAAAAACAGTGGAGAGTAAGAGAATTACATGAATGTCCCTTGCTCCACACACACACCTACTCCCTCTATCCATTCATTGCACCATCCTCACAGCCACAGCCAATGACATGATTAAGGAATTCTAAGGGAGAAGCAACTACAAATCCTATAGGTGGGCGAGAAAGACAGTCAAAGAGAAAAAAGAGGATCAAATGGAACCCTGCCTCACAAATATCCATCTCCTCCACTCCTTACCATGCATCCCTCCATCATTTCTATCATTTTTCCACTCCATTGCTTCCATTTAAGTGAAGGCTGTGTTTTCTACAGGATCCCTTGTATTCCTATAGGATCCCCTTAAAACCTACAGGATGATCTAGTAGGAATTACAGTGGCCCAGAAAACCTATAGGAAACAATCTGAGGGCACATGGTAGGTTTTTTAGGTCCCTAAAATTCATCCTAGACATGATCTAACACCTCACCTCATCAATTATTATCATCCATGCACTCACCATTCAAAACAAAAAAAGATCAGTTTCTGTCGGTTATGAAAAAAGAGGAAAAAAGAGAAACAGAGGAGAGTAAGAGCATTACATGAATGTCCCTTGCTCCACACACACTCCTACTTCCTCTATCTATTCATTGCACCATCCTCACAGCCACAGCTAGTGACATGATTAAGGAATTCTGAGGGAGAAGTAGCTACAGGACGTCCTGTAGGAAATCCTGTAGCAACCTATCCCACAGAATTTCAATCATCAAGTACAGCTCTTCACTAGGATGATCCAGGAGCTCCAGAGCAGCAACAACATCAGATATTCAGTCACAAATACCTGCAAAAGCCAAGAAACCATCATGAGACAACAAAAGGAGGAAGAAGAAAAACAATGCGGCAAATAAACAACGCAACACCTATGATCTTCGACAACTGCAACATGGTATCAAAACCACAAGTATCCTGCTCACTCAGTCATATGCATCATTTCATCAAAAGTTGTAAGGGTTACAAGATAGTTGGTTTATAAGTGAAAAGGTGGCCAGTTAACTTGGCCACCTTCGTTCAGTCATCAATTAAAAATCGGGTGTCCTCTCACACGTGGCTGCAGTCAACTCAAAGAAAAAGGAGGAGTAGGACAAGAAGTGGTTAACTAGGGATCTGTGAGGTGGAAGCTGATTACGAGGAGTGGGAAATGATGAGCTGGTAGTGGGGACCAACAGTCCAAAAATGGCAACGTACCTCTGCTGCCAACACACCACCTCACCTTGAAACACCATAAAGGGAAATAAAACATCATTTGCATGAATTCATGCATTTCACCTACTTGAAACTCCCTCACTCAAGTTTCTCTCATAACTCTGGCCACCCACCATAATTAAGGATCCATCATTCTGCAAGAGAATTTTTACAGGAGCATGCACAGGAATTACTATAGGAAGAGTCTACATGATACATTCTACAGGATCAGTCTACAAGATACACAAAGGCAGTCTACAGGATAGGAAGAGAAGAGTTCAAGAGGGGATATCACGGGAATTGTCCACTGCCACCATTCTAAAGAGGTAGGCTACAAAAATACATCCCCATTTACAAGCAAATGAATGAGAAATGCTCTAAAATCTAGTGAATTTAGTAACTATGGGAGGTGAATTACATACATAGTAAACTCTATTTTCCTCCTGAGTTTAAAATTTTTGTGTCAACCCTCTCATTTTCTCCTCAAGCCTCACAAGCAAGATGACAAGAGGGTTTAATAGGAGAGAAACCACAAACACTGTGAGGATACAACAACACCCCCAAGTGCTTGAAATCTTTACAAGACACAACTGGATGGGATTTTTTGAAAAGTGCACAGGGTATGATGATGAGATAGCTCAATAATTTTCTCATTCCCTCACTCCACACAACAGAATCCATGCCACTATTTTAGTTAGAGGCCTCATTATAGATCTCACCCCAGAGCTCATCAGTAGGGTCACCACACTTCCCCTAGGAATTCCATGGAGAAAAGAAGACAAAGGAGACAGTCAAGTGGCAAAAAGGAAATTCTTTTTAGAAGGTGAAGAACCCACAGAGGACAAAAATGGAGTAAGGAGGGATAGTTTGCCATACCCATGGAGTGAGGTAGGCTACCAACTCATCAAATATATCTCATGTGAGGGTAGATATAATGTTGTTTATGGCTACCATTTTAGGATCCTTGAAGAATTAAGATTTGGGGTAGAAACACTAGTTCACCAAAGACTCAGCATACCCTATTTCTTGATGCAATCACTCTTAGACTCCAGCAACAAAGTAAAGGAAGGGAATTCCCAACAATTGGCTCACCATGAGTTTATTAGGATCCTCATTGAGAATTCCCTCCAAAACCTTAAAATCCCTATAACACGGTCAGTCTTCAGATACTTGCCAGCAGAGGATGACATCAAAACCCTAACATATGATGTTAGTCCCTCTGTCAGTGAGGAGGAGGAAAAATAGGAAGAAGAAGATATAGAGCTAGATAAAGATGAGATGGATGAAGAAGAAATTGATATAGAGGAACAAGATAAAGTAGAAGAGAAGGAGGATGATGATGGAACAAAGGAGGAAACTAAGGAAGAAACTGATGGAGATGAGGAAGAACAACAAGAGGAAGAAGATAAGAAAAACACGGAAGAAGAAGGAATTGAAATAGAAAGAGAAGAAAACAAAGAGGAGTCACCTAGGGTGTCTCCAAAGGCTATTGAGAGGGAGGCAATATCTGCCCTCACTACTCTCAACATCCCAGTCTAGCAAAATGGGAAAAGAAGGAGGCAAGCCCCACTATATTTCAGAATAAGAAAGAGCACAAGATTCAAACAAGGGAAGCCACAAATATCAACAAAAACTCCTATTGAGATTGAAGATTCCCCTACACCAAGAGACAAAATTCCTTCCCCTAAGTCACCAATCACCTATGTAAGGGGGCCTAGTACCAGATAAACTTCCTTAAAGGGTAAGGGAATCCTACAGGATCCACAACAAAACCTACATGAAGAAAAAGCAGTCCTACAGGATACTCTACAAAAACTATAGAAACATAGAAATTGGAAGGCAAGGTAGGGGAGCAGCAAGAAATAGAAGAAGAAGAGCCTAAAATAAAGGAACCAAGTCCCCAACCTAACCTAGACTCCTACTATCGGTTTATTGAAGGAGGCAGGGTAATACCTCAAAAAATTGTCATCCCATTGTTTTTCGAACTTGAGAAGGAGAGGGCCAGAACCCACTGATGGATGCAAATCACCAAGTCAAAAGGGGTGGAAGACATTGGGCACGTGGAAGAGAAGCTCAAATAAATGGGAAAAGAGCTAAGTGGCTTAAGGGGCAGAGAAGAAATAATGAGAGATCAACTTGAGAGGGAAAATGCGTCGCTGAGGGGACAGCTGTAGGAAAGGGAAAACCAACTAGCATGTATGGCCAGCCTCTCCTTGGAGGCCATCCAGTGTAGGATGCCAGCTAAATCCTATGATCCTTGCCTCAAAGAATAGTGGCTACAGTTTCAAATTAAAATAATAGCACAAAGGGGTACCATGCCATTTCAGGACTACAGGTAGTTTATTGATGTTTATGATCAAAGCACACCAGAGGATAGGGCCAACATGGTTGAATTTTATTTGCACAACATGTCACTCTTAGACATGAATGTTTGGGATCCTAATGCCAAGCTAGGAGATCTATAGTTAATGGCTTTGGCATCATGGATGAACCATGAGGAGTCAAGGGCTACAGAGATGAAAAGAATATTGGCCAGAGAGAAAAAGGAACCTCTTTTCATCAGATCTGAACAATCAAATCCCATGGCCATAATAAGCACTCATAATTTGATTGCAAATGATCCTCAACTGGAACCTAGATATATTTCTACCCACGAGAAAGCAATTTCACATTTTGAGGATATTTTAGGCTTCTAGGAGATGATAGTATACATGCTTGACTAAGCAGATGGAACACACTGCCACACAACTTGAATATCAGGGAATATCACTCCACTCAAAGGTTGAGAGAGGCACTCAAAAAGACAAATATGTATAAGAAATAAATGCAAAGGTTGAAGGTCAATTGGATATGCTTAAAACTCAATCCACCACTACACCTAGGAATTCTAGAAGGGAGAAAATAAGAAGAAGAAAAGAGGTTGTGGGAAGAGGTAGAAAAGAAAGCAAGCTTCTATGAACAAGAATAAGTGACCACAACAGAGGCATGGGATGTCAGAAAGGCTACTAGAGCCATGAAGGACATCGACATTAACTAAGTTGCTCAGAGGATGAACAACACTTTCAGTAGAGGGTTGATGATGAGCCTCATCATTGGGTAATTATATGGGCCTTAATTCACCTCCTAGCTTAGTCAAACCAACTATTCTCACAACTTATTGCATACCTTTGAATATATTTTGTTTATGAGATGAGTTAGAGTTGGATATTTTTCTTTGTGGTCTAATGTGCATTTAATGCGGGATTAAAGGATAAAAGCAAGGAATTTTGGCAAAGACCTTGGTCAAAACTAGAATGGGACAAGAGAGAGGGATTATAGGAGGTAAATCCTCCTCATTTGCTACCCCTCCATTCGAATATTCCTTCATCAGCTCGGAGTGAAAACAGCCAAAACATGAGGACCAGAAAGCAGCCGAGCAAGTGAAAGACAAAGCACCAGTTTATCTCAAGTTTGGGAGCTGAGCCTCCCTAATTTTAAGGAATTTTTTGGAGACTTAAGATGTATAAGTAGAGAGGTCTAGGACCTTAGTAGGATTTAGACTTTTGACTGTAAAACTCTACTCTATTTTCAAGCTGCAAGACTCGTGATCTAGTTTTTTATGTAATTCATTATTTTGATAGTAAGAATGAGTTTTGTTTTGCGCCAGCACTGAGTTAGCTCAGAGGGCTGAAGCTCTTTGGATAGGGCCCAACCCTAGTATCCAAGGCTCCTCTTTATTGTACATGTATGTTAGTATAGATTCATAGTTTGATTGTTCATTTGCTTAAGCAGTTGCATTTCCATTACAACAATGTAGATTAGATTGGTTGTATGTTAGTTTTCTTCCATTTGTGCCTTCTTTCAGTTAGCAGGTTAACAAGGAGAAAAAGTATCACCACAAGGTTGTCAGTAAGTGCCTCGGCCTCACTTCCTCCCTCTGGGACCATGACTTGAGGAAGAGGCCCTTCAGCAGCCCCAAAAACACAAATTTCTAGTTCTTAGGTGAGCTTTGGAGTTTGTTGTCTTGATTCAGCATTTGGTTCATTTCATTATCATATTTTTCCATTACTCTATTTTTGAAATAAGATCTCACTCATGTTCTCATTTCCTTCAACACTTTCTTCATGCATAATATGGGCAATTGATTCATTCTTTTCTAGTTTATGAAGATGTATCTTGTTGCTAGTTATTGACAGACATACATGTTTTAAGTACTACAGGTACTTCAAGAGGAGGTCTAGACTTCATCACCAACATCCATCTTCCACCTCATCAACTTAACCATCTCTTGTTCCACCATCACCCTCACTAGTTTTTTGTCCTTTTTCATTGAAATCCCCCTAGACACATTGAGTGAATCTAGCCATCGTTTCTCTTGTATATTGACTCCTGAGTGTTCCTAGACCTTCTAACACCCTATCCCACTCATAACACACATTTTACCAGCTTCCCAACACCTCCAACACCTCATAACTAGCTCTTGGTTGTATCCTGTAGGTTTCCTATAATTCCTATAGGATCATCCTTTAGGTTTTCTTGAAACAACCTATTTTGAGGACGAATTGATGGGGAATCTCTTGGAAGTCACAAAAATCATCCTAGGACCCTCCACACCATCCAATCACTGCATAAAACTTCTAGCCATCCTCAACCACCTTCCATCCACCTGCCACATCCACAAGAACAATTAAATTACATGCTTGATTTTAACAAAAAAACAACAACCAAAAAAGTGAAAATAGATTTAGTTTAGTTATCTTGCTCACACATTAGTATGGTTTGATGCTCTTTACTTGTGTAACTTAGATAGTAGCATTAGGTTAGTGTGGATTTAGAAATTCTGCTTATCATAGCTGTTTAAATGGTTAATTATGATATGGTGTGATTTAGCATTACATGTTGTTTTCCTCATTACTGGAGTAGAGTAGCTCTCTTAGAATAGATTTGTTATTCTTCCAACAGAGAATGAAGATTCTTCTGACTCTATAGAAGTCTAGCTTGGAACCCCTATGGTCTCTCACCTGATGAATAGTGACATCAAGCAAGACCTTTACTTTTACTTGTGCATATAACACTGTCACCTCCAAGTTTGTACGAACCCCGAGTTGATAAGTAAAGCTGGTAGCCTAGGAGTTGAAGCATCCTTGATGCAATACTGCTGCTCATAAAAAATCTTTGTGTATATGTGTTTTATGTGTTATGCTCTTGCATTGTTTATTTTATGTTCTTAGAATTCATATGTAGGTAATTTATGTACAGGATTAAAACATACAAGGTCTAGTTGTGACTTCGTATTGAGGTGTGTTATGAAACCAGCTCACAAAAAGATAAAAAAAAAGAGAGATAAACGCCTTAGAATTCAGCCTCTTCGAGGGGGAAACCTCCCTTACATTACACAAATGAACAATTCTTGGATGATACAAACGAAAAGACCTCATTTCTATATATAGGAGTCGAAGGGGTCATAATGTAATCAGAGTTGAAATAACACTAATAATGTAAGGGCACAACAATAATGATAGTGGGCTGCTATGGGGCACAATAATAACAATATGGAGACTACACGAGCACAAAAATATAATAAGGGGGTTGCACTAATAATAATAACTAGTAGTATAGGTACCTAACATGCCCCTCTCCTTCAAAAAGTGTTGTCCTCAATGATTGAGTAGTTATGGATGCTTTTGTATAAAAATTTTGTCCTCCCACGTGGAATCTTTAGTGGGTAAGTTCTTCCACTTGATGAGATACTCTGAAATTGATCGATTTCATAGCTGTGAGGTTCTTTTTTCCATGACTGCTTCAGGTTCCAATATGATTTTCCCTTCCTTGTCAAGTTCTGATAATATTGTTTGAATTGGGAGCTTGTCACTTATAAACTTCTTTAAGCATGAAACATGGAAAATTGGGGGTACTCAGGAAGATGAAGGAAGCTCCAATTTGTATGCCATAATACCAATCTTTTACAGTGCCTCGTAAGGACCATAATACTTTGGTGATAATTTATTATCCTTCTTAACTTGATTGAGGGACATTTTTTTGTATGGTTGTATTCGTAAAAATATCCAGTCACATATATCAAAACTTCTTTTTGCTACGATGTTGATCTGCCTGTTGTTTCATTCAATTATGTGCCAAAGTGAGGTTATCCTTTAAGAATTGGATAAATCATTATTGTTGAGGGTCTACCTAAACACCTTCATGAGGTACAATAATATGACCTAAGCATTCCACCTCTTGTACTCCAAAGAAATATTTGGAGGTTTTTTCATATAATTATTTCTTGTCCAATAGTCTGAGCAATCTGTCAACATGTTGAACATGACCCTTCCAAAACTTGTTGTAGATTAGTATATCATCAAAAATTACTAACAAAAAAATTCTAAGGGTTTGAAAATGGAATTTATCAAACCTTGGAATGTAGAAGGTGCATTGGTAAGGCCAAAAGGCATGACAAAAAATTCATAATGATCCTCATGAGTTCTAAATGTTGTTTTCAGAATGTCTTCAGTATTCATTCTAATTTGATGATATCCTGCATGAAGGTCCAACTTGCTGAAGTAAATTTCTCCATGCAATTCATCCAATAATTCTTCAATGAGAGGAATGGGAAATTTATCTTTAATAGTGAGATTGTTTAGCTCTCTGTAATCCAGACACATGCACCATGATCCATCCTTCTTGTGCACCAATACTACTAGAGCAAAGAAAGAAATTTGACTAGGTTGAATTATACCAGCCTCCAGCATTTCTGCGACCATATGTTCAATTCACTCTTTTGTGAAAAGGAATATCTGTAAGGGATGATGTTTAGAGGAACACTTCTTGGAAAATGAATAGCATGATCATGATCACAAATAGGTGGGATGCCTTTGGGAGTCTCAAATACTTTGGAATGATTGTCCAAGACTTTTTGGAGATCTGGAGAAATAGATGATTTCAATGTGGGAACCTCTAGCGAACATAATTGTGCAATTACAACATGTTTTTGTTTCTTTAGGAGCTTTTTCATGCCGTTAGAGCTGATTATATTTCTTGGTTTCCCTGTGATACCCCTTAATTTAACTTCCTTTCCTTCTAAACAAAAATTCAAGAAGAGTTCTTGAAAATTAAAAGTTATTGTACCCAAAGATTGTAGCCATTGGACTTCTAGTACAACATCAACACGACCCATTGGAATGGAAAGCATTAGACTATTCAAAACATATTCTCCCATGGATATCTTGATATTATGGCACTTTCCAGAGCAATTTATGGTTCTTCCATTTGTAACCATCACTTGACACTCTGGTGTTGGATATAGGAAGAAATTCAATTCCTTCGCTATCTTACAATGAATAAAATTATGGGTACTACCCGAATCAATCAACACTATTACATTTTTCTTCTTGATATGTCCTTCTATCTTCATAGTTTGAGGAGTGGTAATTCCTGCGAATGCATTACAATATATGGTCAAATCCATTTCTTGATGCTCGATGTGATATTTCACTTCTTGAACCTTTTTCTTCTTGATATGTCCTTCTATCTTGAGAGTTTTAGTGGTAATTATTGCCAATGCTTTACAAGATATGGTCAAATTCATTTCTTACTTCTCTAGGGTTGGTTCCTGTCGTATATCCTATTCTTTTGACGTTTCTTGATCCTTTTCTTCCTCCTCTTCACAATCTATCTAAAATAATTTCTTCTCAGCACACTTATGACCTTTAGTGTGTTTGCTATCACAACTGTAACAAATCCCTTTTTCTCTTTTTTATTCCAATTGTTCTCGTGTAAAAATTTTAGGTTGTGGAAGGCTAGGAGAAAAACAACTTCCACATTTATAGTTGTGAGTGGTAGGATTCCTTGTTTCCATAATTTTTCTTTCAATTTTTCTTGCCAACCTGAATGCCTTCTCCAATGAATCAGGTTCCCAAAGACAAACCTCATGTTGAATATTATCCTTTAAAGTCCCTATGAAAAAATTAATCCTTTGCTTCTCTGGAATATCATTTACCCTTATATTCAATTTTTGGAAGTCCTCAATGTGCTCTTCCATTGAACCCTTTTGTTTGAGATTTATCAATTGGCTAAAGAAGGTGTTATTCTTTGTATCTTCATAATGTGCTATCATTTCCTCTGTGAAAATTGACTAAGTGACAAGTGGTTTATGAGAAAAAAGCCCTTTATACCATAAAAATTGATTCATTTCTAAATATAAAGATGAAATATGTATCTTTTGTAACAGATTTACACCATGTAGATCAAAATATTGCCCCATCTGTAGTATCCAATTTAATGGATCCTTGTCATCAAACTTCTTCATATCATTTTTTCTTGATTTTAAGAGATCAATCTTGAATCTACTATATCTCTGTAATTTTGGATCTCCAAGGTCTTAAATTGTATCTTGTGGTAGCCCTCTAAGTTCTATTTCTAACTCCGCAATTTTGATCAAGTTTGGATTCTCCAATAAAGAGTTACACCCAATCTCCCGAGATGGCTCGATTATATAAATTTTTAGTAGAGAGAACTTGTATGAAGTGCCATGTGTCACTGTTTCAACCTTCAGACCCGAAACTGATATACAAAAAATGGCAGGTTGTGCTCTTTCTGTAACTTCTTATGTAATTTCAATTTGATTCTCAGTGAGAAAGTTATGATGATTTTCCCAAGGTCATTTGTTTTGGATGTAATTCAGGAGCCTATAGAAACCCTAAATGTCTTGGACTATATCTCTGAAGCTATAACGAAACAAGATTTGAAATTAGGGCCCGAGATTCATCTATTTTTCAGCTCTAATGGGTTTTAATTTCAGAGTCTGAAACTTTGTATAAAAACAATTATAGCGAAACTTCCACAATGACTTGTTTGAGATGGAATTCTGGAGCTTGCAAAAACCCTAATTTCCTCAGATCATATCTCCAAAAATATAGTGAGACAAGCTCTGAAATTAAGACACATGGTTCAAACCAATTTTGTCTCAAATGTTTTTTTCTTTTAGCTTCTGAAACTTTGTAGAGAAAACGTTATAGTGAAAATTCCACGATGACCTGATTGGAGCAGCGGAACCCTAGAATCCAAAGCTATGATACTAAATGTTTGAAAACTAGCTCACAAAAAGATAGAAAAGAGAGATAAATGTCTTAGAATTCAGCCTCTTCGAGGGGGAAACCTCCCTTACATTACACAAATGAAAAATTATTGGATGATACAAATGAAAAGACCTCCTTTCTATATATAGGAGTCTAAGGGGTCATAATGTAATTAGAGTTGACATAACAATAATAATGTAAGGGCACAACAATAACAATAGTGGGCTTCTATGGGGCACAATAATAACAATATGGAGACTACATGGGAACAACAATATAATAAGGGGGTTGCACTATAATAATAATGGGTTACACTAGTAGTATAGGGACCTAACAGGGTGATCCCCTTAATGTTGGTGGATCCAGTACCGAAAAAATTTCTAGCGCTAGAAGGAGGGCTAGATGAAAAGATGTGTCCTCTCATCATATTTTGAACCTTTGCATATCTATAATGGATTCTTGCACTCTTCTCCCTCTGCGATGTTTTTTGAATCATGAAGATGTCACCATCACGAGGGAGTTGTTCGATCACTTGTCCACTTACACATATGATGGTGAAGGAAAAGTGGCATGGCCTGAGTTCTTACATGAATTTCTTTCCATGATTCATGAGGAAGATGGATGTTTTGACAAACAAAACCAACTTGTTGCTTGCATATACACTTCATGAATCTCCACATCGATGGATATGTAGCCTGCCAGCAGATAGTGTGCACTCACTTGAGCACTTATGTGATCTCATTGAAGACACTTTTTATCATTTTGATCCAAAACATCTTGACCAAAAAATGCAACAACTACGGAAGACTCCACATGAATCACCTATGGATTTTTGGCAACACTTCCATGATTTACAGTTTCAAGCTTCGAAGAGCTAGATGAAAATTTTCTATCTTTGGGACTGATTTGAGTACTGTCTTAAGAAATATGTTTATCCCAAGAAGAATTTCAAGCTCAAAACCTGCTCAGCATTCTTCAATGATGGAGCTGCACAATCATAGATAGACTCAGTCACTCTCACAAGTGACTATCCATCATCCTCCCATCGAACAACTCCATCATCGCATAATGATTTGGGAGAGCATGAACACACATTTATTGAACCGTCATGTCCTCCCGACATCGTTCCTTCCTATTTTCACGTAGAATTGGTTGTGAGTCCCATACCTCGTCACATGTATTTTGTACCTCAACCTCTGTCTTCATATTTTGATCATCCTTCGGATGAAATTTCCTTGTGTTCTTCCATTCTGAACTCTACATTTGTTTTGTGTTAGGTTCCTATAATAATAGGGATCATAATTTTGAATTGACTATGTTAAGTCTTGTAATATTGTACATACCTTTTCTTTTCTGCAAATGTTTTCCCATATTAAAAAATGTAAAGAGGGTATGTCCTAAAAGAATAATCAAAGGACAAAAAGAAACAAAGATCAAAAAATAATATTAAATATGAACCCCACCAAAAAGAGATAAAAATAGATCATGAAAGTGTGCACATTCAAATGCCACTCCTCTCAATTTACTTTTTGAAAATAAGATTATGTGCAGCTTGTCAAAATGCCATAATCCATGATGATCAAACAGTTTAATCTTGATTCATTCGTGATTTAAATTTCATGTTGATAGATAGAGAATAAAGATCTAGCCAAACTATTTAATATTTGCAGATCAGTAGTTAGGTAGAGAATAATAATGAACTCATCAGTTTAATCTGATCCATTGGATGTTATAAGATTATAATTAGATAGTTTGCTTATCAAAAGAAAATAAAAGGGTCAACAAGCTCAAATGCACCTAATAAATGAAGAGAAAATGTTAGGGTAAATAAAGGGTAGGTAGAAGCAGTTTTCACAAGGCATGGAGAACATCGGTTGGTTCATTTCATATTACTAACTTCCTTCCAAACTCATTTTCCCTTGAAAAATCACCCCTACCCCTTCATTTTACTATTCCCCCCTTATCAGTTTCCATTTTCCCTTAAAACCAACTAAAACCCCTTATCCTAAGTTGAATAATGTATCGGGCCTCATTCAAAAACCATCCCTGATACCATTTTTAACTTAACCCTCACATTATTCATACAATAATCCCGCTTTATATATTTAAATCCCCCCCTCCACATTATAAATCCAGACCCTCACTAAACCTTTGAAATATATTTAAACCACCGCATTATTTATCCTTGGGCCCTGCCAACCACACCCCGCCTCAACCCTTCCAACTCCATCGTGCAATACCCCTCCAATCTCCCACCTCCAAATCCGACGACCCATATCCATATCGCCCGCTCCCATCATATGACAGTTAAAATCTTAAAAGAACACGAGATTCATTTTTTTTCCTGAGCTCCCTTTTGCTATGTGGCAACCCCACGTTATATCACTTGCTCTCAAAAAATACCGCCCTCCACTCAAAAGCGGTGTGATATGCCACAAAAACGCCTCCCGTTCCACGACATCCCCCTCAGAAAAATGACCTCCAACTGTCTCCTCCTGCCCGAAAACCTCCTCCGACTATTTCACTGTGTATCCCCAGAAGCCCTATCATCCATTGTTGTGCGGTAAACCATCTAACCACACCTACACAATATGAAAAATCATAGATTTTTTAAAATATGAAATTACGCCATTCACTTAACTCTGTTTAAAATGAATAAATGAAAAGCCTTTTCCAAACAGAATTGATCCATTCACAGTCTGTACTTCATCCATAGACATCTCAATTCAATAAAGCCATTGATTTCCTTCCCCACAGACCTATGCTTTATTAATGATTGTTTTATTTTGCAGGTGATTAGTAGAACGAGAGCTTGGACAAACAGTTTTGATACTAGTTCCAAAACCTGTTTACTCCAAGATTTGCAAGGAAATGTATTCAAAAGCTTTATTCAGAAGGAAAAGACAATTATCACAAAGCAAGAAGAAATCATTTACATAGAGGTAGTAATGGTTAAAATATAGATAAATCCCATAAAGTAGAAAAGAAAAATATATATATAAAATCCCTCTTTTTACCCCTTACTTCACCAAACCCTATTAATATAAAGTTTTGGACTTTATATTAATTTCTATAGGAAATAATATTGAGAGGGGGATGAATCAATATTATCATATCTATAATTTTATTTCTCAAATAGATTTATATATGCTACTTCAGTGAAGTGAACTAGCATGTACACACGATTGTACTTAAAGCAACCAGCGTATGTGCAGAAAATTTTTGATTTAGACAATTTATCATGTATTGAGCTTAAACCAATATATCAAAGGTTTATTAGACAGTGCAGTAAAAGCATAATAAAGCATCACACATAAGAAACACACATGGACACCAAGATATAAGGTGGAAATCCAATGTGGGTAAAAACCTCCTGTTGTTGTTGTCTTTGTCTTCTTTTTAATAATAAGAAAATCTATTTACAATCTTGTACTGGTGCAAACTCATAACAGTATGCAGGCACCCACCTACAGAAGGCTACAGCCTTCTCTCATTCTCTAGCTACTATTGGAAGGGAGCTACAACTCCCTAACTCTAGTACTAGCCAATATGTTTACTAGTATGTAAGTGCTAGCCTACATAAAACTCCACTCTTCCACCAGGGGCCATGTTTCATGAATTTTCAAACTGGATACTCTTGGAACACAACACCACAATCTGAAGGCCACGTTTCATCCAATGTTCATATTGGACCCATCAACAACATTGAAACTCAGAACATCATAACTGCAATACAACCATCAAATACATCTGCATCAACCAATCACTAAAACCCAATCATCACTTTCTGAATCAACCACAACTAAATCAATCAATTACTTGACAACCCATCATCACTCAAGAAAATTACAATCAATCAATCTAATCATTCAGAATACTGTCACTAGAATACAGTCACCAAAACACAAAAGAACCCAGAACTCTACAACAGCAAACAGAAACAACTAAAACTTTAAACATCATACTTCATAAGGTATACACTACTTCCATGTGTCAAACCAGTGTGTATACGCACTTTTACCAAAGGGAACCAGTGTATAGATTTGCAAATTCAAATTTATGATGTATACGCTACTTTGATATGTTGAACTAGTAATCCAAATTGGATCCATGAAGATTATCAAAGTGCCATGACTGTATCAAAACAAGACAGACTTCAAATTTATGAACACAAAGCGATCAGGAAGACCTTTGGACAGTGGCAGTTTGCAACCAGCAAGGAACGATAAGGACCTCGGTGAAAGCACGCTGACTGAGGCCCATGGAGACCGCATAGGAGGTAAAACTGGCACTTGGGAAGCCTAGATCGGGAAACGGAGGCCATTTTTGATGCGCGATTAGTGCTTAGCGCTTAGCGCTAATCACACATCATTGGGAAAAATCCCTCAAGAAGGAAAAAGCCCCAAAGCACTCTGTCACATGGAAGCCAAGAAACTGTCGGGAAGGCGCTAAGTGAAAGGTAGGTTCGGCGCTCCAAACCCGGCGGTATATGGGGGGCATCCTTAGATGGTAAGTGGATTTGGAGAAAAATGAGCAATTCCATTCAACGCCCAACGCATGTCTGGCGGATGAGAGAGAAAACCGCCTGTCATCGTGTGCTAATGGTCGACAAGTCAACCGCGTGAAATAAGCGAACACAGTAGGATCTAGGGGCTCCAGATCTAACAGCGGAGATTGCACCCGATGGAGGAACCAGATTTGATATGGGATTAAGCCACGACATAGAGAAGTTTGACGTCTGATTTGACTGTTGAGATGGTGGGTGAGTCATTCCACTGTGTAACTGAAAACTGAACTGACGAGGAAGAGTTGGCGTAGTTCACAAGAGGACAAGTGGCCACTCCTTGTGAGTCATTGATGATGACGCAGAGATAGGGAACTCCAAGCGAACTGCAACAGGTGATCCAACGGGGGTGGAAGAGGAAGTGAGCAGTGAGGGGTAGATTAGCTTTAAGCCATGAACAGACACAGAGAAGAACACACAGAGAGGAGAACAAAGACAGAGAGAGCGAGAGTGAAGAAAAGACAGTGAAGTAAGAAGTAGAAACAGAGAGTCGAGCTGACCAAAGGCAACATCGAGCAGACAACAAGCTTGAGAGGTTCAAGCAATCCCTAAGAGTATCTATCGGGAATTTAGCACCACATTGGGATCCTTCCATTAAAGACCAGAGAGGTCAAGACTTGGATAGGAAAATAGTATGTGCACTCTAGTGGCTTGGGGGATCCAAGAACCACCCTAGGAAACATTATCTGCTTCAGGAAACTCAAAGTGAGCTCCTCATTGTAAATCTCTGCTTTAAAGACACAATAAAAGAATGCCACCACTGAAAGCTGGACTAGAGATGTAGCCCTGGAGAATAGGGTGAACTCCTTATTAATCGTTGTGTTCTTGTATTTTCTTATTGTGTTTCTCTCATTGTTTTCCATTTTCCAAGTGTCTGTGTATTTTTCAATTTGATCGATCTGTTGCCTAAAATAACATAGACACACACCAGCACATGAGTCTGTAATACCTTCATTCAATAATTATTTAACTGAGATCACTCAAGAGTGATTTTCAGATCAACTAGCGTGTATACGCTCTTTGACTAAAGCGAACCTGCATACAGATATGTAAATGATAACTTGAACATCACAACTCTTCCAGACTTCAGTCATACCCAGATCATAACATTTACAAAATAAAACATGTGTCAATATTTCGATCTAGACTGTTCAAGATCAAACCACATAATGATAATACTCTTAAGCCTTTATGATCCCGGTCCATCAACCTTCATCAACCTTATAGGTGCATCCTTAGATCAGATCACGCAAACCATCAGAAGATCATTAACTTGCATATATGATTCAACACTTCATAAGATATTCAAATCCTTGCATACCCTTGGCCTAATGATCTTCTCCTCCTTATATAGTTTTAGACCTTTCTCAATACCATGGACAAAAAATACTTAGGACCAATACCTTGGACCAATCAAATACCTTGGACCAAGAAATACCTTGGACCAAAAACTTTTGGTTTTCAAAGATATATGCGCTTTTCATTTTGTGAAAGTGCATGTGTACGTATATGCTCCTTTGGTTCATTAAACTTGCGTGTATATGCAGCTTGGACAAAGTGAACCTGTGTATACCTCTCTTTCTTCATTATTTGGAGTCTAATCTGTAGTTCTTTGATGTTGACCTATTGCACTGTGATCTTTCATCTGAGTGAGTTGCCATCAAGGACAACACCTATATCATAATGCTAACAATCTCCCCCTTTGGACTTGATGGCAAAAACAACACCAAGTCACTCTCCTCCTTTGACATCAAGGGCAAAGGGTGGACCAAGATATTTTCTCCCTTTGACATACATTATGTTGTTCATGCTCCCCCTGAGAACATGTTGAATTCTCTGATTGAGCTCCCCTTTTGTACATGCTGAGATGCACTGAAACCATCCATGCCCCCCTAAGAACAAGCCAAGTTTTTAAAAGAAGAACATGACTCTATAACTCAACTATGTGATGATGACCTTCCTATTACCAATGACTCATACATACATCCATCTCCCAACCAAGTGGGGATATACCAACTTTGACTCATCCACCCAACCAAGTGGGGATATACCAATTGTTTATACATGACAGAAACAATAAATATTACATCATCCATCCCATGTAAAGTGGGGATACAAATTACATCATTTGTCTAAGAGGACTCATTCAAATGTATGAGAAGACATATCACACCCTAGACTTTTACATGACTTAAGAAAAAAATGGTATAAATATCTAAAACCATAGTTGGACTCAGCAACCATAATGCCAAAAATGTTGAATGTATGTGAAGGCTAATTCTCCCCCTGAACCTATGCTACCTGTGCATGGTTACCATGTCAACGATCAAGGCATCTTTGTTAGTCAGATAAAAAATTAATGAACAAATCATATTGATAGAAATTAATCATCAATATCAGTCAAAGCACCCATATCAGAGCCTACCCCACTATTTTTCTTGTCTAAAAAACATATACGCTCCTTGACCCATAGAAACCCGTGTGTGTACCTAACTATACTCCATAAAACATGCGTATAGTAACCTTTCTCTGAAAAATTGGATTAACAGTAGGATGATGCAACAACTACTCCCAACTTTTGTCTAAGATGTTCAAATGTCCCTCTAGGCAGTGGTTTAGTGAATATATCAGCAACCTATTCTTTGGAGGGAACATACTCCAGTTTGACCTTTTGTTCATGCCCTTGTTCACGTAGAAAATGGTATTTGATGGGTATGTTCTTGGTCTTGGAGTGCATGACTGGATTCTTTGAAATACTAATGGCACTTGTATTATCACATAGAATGGAGATGGGTGGAGTACATGCGAACTGAATTTCTTGCAAGGTTTGCATCATCCAAAGTAGTTGTGTGCAGCAAGGTGTAGCAGCCACATATTCTACTTCACCTGTAGATAAAACAGTTGAACTTTGTTTCTTGTTGAACCAAGATACTAACCTGGAACCCATATAGAATGCACCACCACTAGTGCTTTTTCTGTCGTCAACACTTCTTGCCCAATCTATATCTGTATATGCATGAAGAGTAAGATTTGTATCTCTAGGATACCATAAACCAAAGTTTTGAGTTCCTTGAAGATATTTGAAAATTCTTTTGACTACCTGAAGGTGTGATTCCTTTGGATTTGCTTGGAATATTCCAACTATTCCTACTGCATGCATGATGTCAGGTCGAGTACCTGTTAGATAAAGCAAACTGCCAATCATGGATCTGTAAGTTGGTTGATGTACTGCTGTTGATTCATCATTTGAGCTAAGACTGCATCCTATTACCATTGGGGTACATACAGGTTTAGAATCTTCCATGCGCACCTTTTCAAGAGCTGTTTGAGATATTTGGTTTGTGAAATAAAAATACCATCTTTACTTTGTTGAACTTGTAGAGTAAGAAAATAGGTAAGTTCACTAAGCAAGGACATTTCAAATTCTTGCTACATTACTGAAGCAAAATTATGACTCATGGATTCTTCATTTCTACCAAAAATGATATCATCAACATAAACAAGAATTCAATTTATCAGTTTCAATCTTTGTATATAGGTTGCTATTTGTTGAACCTTTTGTAAAACCTTGTTGGTGTAGATATTTGTCAAGGCGGTAATACCAGGCCCTTGGAGCCTATTTCAGGCAATAGAGAGCCTTTCTGAGTCAGCATACAAGTTTTTCATCATTTCTAAGAATGAATCCTTCTAGTTGTTCAATATAAACTTCTTCTTCTAAATATCCATTAAGGAAAACAGATTTCACATCAATTTGGTATACTTTGAATTTCTGAAAACTAGAAAGAGTAAGAAACATCCTTATGGCTTCAAGTCTAGCAATAGGTGCAAAATTTTCTTCAAAATCTATATCTTCTTGTTGAACATACCCTTTACAAACAAGTCTAGCCATGTTTCTAATGACTTCTCCACTTTCATTCAGCTTATTTTTGAATATCCATTTAGTTCCTATAATATTTTTATCATGAGGTCTAGGAACTAATTCCAAAGTATTATTCTTTTCAATTTGCTCAAGTTCTTCATTCATGGCCTTGACCCAACATTCATTTTTGTGTGCTTCATTTACATTTTGAGGTTCGGTGGAGGATAGTAATGCTAGATAGCTTGAGGTTTCTGTAATAGTTCTTCTTGTCTGTACACCTGCCTCTTTTTCCCCTAAAATTTGAATTTTCTAGATGATTTTTCATAACATACCTGGACGGAGTCTTTTCTTATACCGTTATCTCTTCTTCTAGTGCTTCATTGGTTTCTTCTTTAATATCATTGTGATTTTATGTGGGAAAATAATCCCCATCTTCTTCATTGTTATAATCTTTTGTTTTTTCCTGTTTTGGATTTTTGCATGCTTCATCAACTACAACATCAATACTTTCAACAATTTTCCAAATTCTTTTATTATAACATTTATATCCTTTACTTTGGGAAGAGTAACCAAGAAGAATACCTTCATCTACTCTAGGCTCAAACTTACCAAGTTTTTCATCAGTCCTTTTGATATAACATTTGCTTCCAAAAGCTTTAAATTATTTTACAGTAGGAGTCTTACCATACCAAAGTTCATGTGGAGTTTGAGTTTTATTTACTCGAGCATTTGCTTGGTTGAGAATAGTTATGGCAGCGAATGCAGCTTCACCCTAGAAGGTTGTAGGAGTTCCAAATTCATCTATCATAGCTCGAGCCATTTGTTGAACAGTTTTGTTCATTCTTTCTACAAATCCATTTTGCTGAGGAATCCTTGCAATGGATAATTGCCTTTTTATTCCATGTTGTTCACAAAAGTCAAAGAATTCATCTAAGGTAAATTCCCCTCCTCAAACAGATCTAAGGCATTTGATTTTTCATTCTGATTCACTTTCAACCAAAGCTTTGAAGGAAGGCGTGGAACTTTTCAAATGCTTCATCTTTATGCTTTAGAAGACCTATCCAACACATTTTGGAAAATTCATCAATGAACAAAATAAAGTATTCTTCTCCATGAGGTGACCTTTTCCTTGATGGTCCACATAAATCAGTATGGACAAGTTCAAGAGTCTTACTAGCTAACCCTTCTTTTTCAATGAAGTGAGCTCTAGTTTGCTTACCGATTTGACATGGTTTGCATATTGTATTTTCAGGGATGCTGATATTTGGAAGATCACAAACAGCGTTGAATCTGCATGCTTTTCTTATTTGAGAAAAGCTTAGATGTCCCAATCTTCTATGCCACATCTAGTTTTCACCATTTTTGCTTAGATAGCACTATTGTTGTCCTACCTTGAGTATGTATAAGTTGTTTGGAGTTTTTGTACCTTTAATCATGGTCTCTCCTATATCAAGCTCACGAAAAACACATCTGTTTGATCAAAACACCACTTCATTTCCTTGATCACACATTTGACTGACACTCAACAGGTTATGCTTTAAACCATCTACATACCTAACATTTCTAGCTTTAACCTTTTCTTTCAAGAAAATAGAGCCTTTCCCTTTTATGGCAGTAGGAGCGTCGTTTCGAAATGAGACATTCTTTTCCTTTTCTAAGGCATTATATGAGTGAAGTTTTTCTTTGTCACCTGTCATGTGCTTTAAGCATCGATTGTCGATGTACCACTGATTTTCTTGTCCTTCTGCGTACAAGGCTATACCACATCTTTCTGTTTGAGATTATTTCCTTCTCCATAGCTTGGTATTTAATGGAGTTTTCTCCTTTTTAGATTTTTTCCGAAATTTTCTCTTGCATTCAGATTCTTCATGACCAAACTTGTTACAGATTGAGCATGTTCTTTCATTTTCAAGAAGAGAAAAGTTATTATAAGAACCTTTCTTGATCCCTATCACATTCCTTTCATTTTATGCTTCTTTAGGCATGATGGTTTTGTAAGCAACTTTGTGTCCAAAATTATGACATGAAAAACATTTCCCATTAAAGAAGTTCCTGCGAATATCGAATCTATTGACCTGGTGATCGTAGTTTCTATTGATATTCATCTTTGGAGAAAATTGAGTATGATTTACCTGAGGTTGGTTGTGGCTTCTATTCATCCTTGGAGTAAATTGAGTCTAATTTACCTGGTGATCTGCTTTATGCCTTTGTTGACGATTGTCATATCGTTCACTGGTCTTTGTTGCATGAAAATAGATTTTAGTGGAGGTTGACGACTTCTATGATTGAGATGCTTCTTCAGTATACCCAAGACCTATCTTTATCATAGGAGAACACTGCACTTTGATAATTTCATTTAAAGTTTCCGATCCTTTAGCAAATCTAAGATTGAGAGATTTTGTTTTCTCAAGATGCTTTCTTAGACCCACAATTTCACATTCTAGTTTTTCACTGTGTTTTTCTTTTTCAGCAAGTTGGTATGTCAAGGTATCTATAATCATATTATTTTCTTCTAAAAAGATTTTGAGTTTAGAGATTTCTTCATGAAGGTCATCCTATTCTAAAGAATCCCAAAAATTATCATTGTCATAAGCCATTAGAAGTCTATAATCATTACTTTTTTCGTCTTCATCACTATTTGATAAACCATCGCTATCTTCATGAGTATAGTAACTCCTTTTATTTACAACTAGTTTTCTATTCCATTTTGCATATTCCTTCCCTTTTTCATATTTATCTTTATGAGGACATTTGGAAGCATAATGACTAACTCTACCATAGGCAAAGCATTTGAAGGGTAGCTTGCCTCTAAATCTTCCAGAAACTCATTGAAGCTTCTTGACAAAGTTTACCTCATCTTCTTCTTCTAAAATATGTCCTGATTCATTGTGTTCTTCCTTTCCTTTTGTTGAAGCTTTAAATGTGGATTCTCTCATATATAATGGTCCTCCTTTTCTCATCTCAAAAGAAGTTAATATTCCATGAAGCCGTGTCATAGTGATAGCCTGCATATCCTATTTTTCTTCTATGGCAGACACTTTTGATTCAAATTTAGCAGAGAAGGATCTCAAAACTTTCTCAATTAAGGTAACTTCCTTTATTTCTTCACCCAGATTCTTCACAAAATTAACAACCTCATCTATACATAAGAAGTAACTAGCTATACTTTCATCACCGTGCATCTTAAGAGTTTCATATTGAATTTTGAGAGTTTGAAGCTTAGCACGTTTTACCTGAGAGTCTCCTTTGTAGCTTAGAACGATTTTGTCTCATATTTCTTTGGCTGATTTGAGCTGCATGACTTTGAAAAATTCTGATTGTGACAGACTTCCCAATAAAGTATTGACTGCTCTGGCTTTGGTTTCATATTGCTTTTTACCTGCCGTATGTGTAGGAATTTCTGTTGGAAATGTATATCCTACTTCCACAATTTCCTAGACATCCATTCCAAGTGATTGTAGATAGGCTGTGGTTCTTATTTTCCAATAAAAAAAATTGCTCCCATCAAAGATTGGTGTTTGATGGATCCCATGCTTTCTTGATTACTCATGATGATGGATCTCCCTTCAAGTGATAAAGATTCTTCTGAAGGAATTGCTCTGATACCAATTGTAGGAAATAATACTGAGAGGGGGTGAATCAATGTTATTGGATCTATAATTTTATTTCCCAAAGATATTTATATGCACTACTTCAGTGAAGTAAACTATCGTGTACACGCGACTATACTTAAAGCAACCAGCGTATATGCAGAGAACTTTTGATTAAACAATTTATCATGTACTGAGCTTAAACCAGTATTCATAGATTTATTAGATATGCAGTAAAAGTAGAATAAAGCATCACACATAAGCAACACACATGAACACTAAGATATAAGGTGGAAACCCAATGTGGGTAAAAACCACATACTATTGTCATCTCTATCTTCATTTTAATAATAAGAAAATATGTTTACAATCTTGTACCAGTGCAGACTCATACCAGTATGCATGCACCCACTTGCAGAAGGCTACAACCTTCTCTCCTTCTCCATCTACCACTGGAAGGGACCTACAACCCCCTAGCTCTTGTACTAGCCAATATGTTTACTAGTACATAGGTGCTAGCCTACATAAAACTCCACTCTTCCACCAGGGACCACATTTCATGAATTTTTAGATTGGATACACCTGGAACACAACACCACACTCTAAAGGGCATGTTTCATCCAATTTTCATACTAGACCCGTCAACAACATTGAAACTCAAAAAATCATAACTGCAATACAACCATAAAATACATTTTCATCAACCAATCATTGAAACCCAATCATCACTTTCTGAATCAACCATAATTAAATCAATAAATCACTTGACAACCCATCATGACTAAAGAAAATTACAATCAATCAATCTGATCATTCAGAATACTGTCACCAGAATATAGTCACCAGAACACAAATCAGAACCCAAAACTCTGCAACAGCAAACAGAAACAATTGAAACTTTAAATATCATACTTCATAAGGTATACACTACTTCCATGTGTCGAACCAGTGTGTCTATGCACTTTTACCAAAGGGAACCAGCGTATAGATCTGAAAATTCAAATTTATGATGTATACACTACTTTGATATGTCGAACCAACGTGTATATGCTCTTTTACTAAAGCAAACCCACGTACAGATCTGTAAATGATAACTTAAACATCACAATTATTCCATACTTCAGTCATACTTAGATCATCACATTTACATAATAAAACATGTGTCAAACTGTTCAAACTAACCACATAATGATAATATTCTTAAGCATTTATGATCCCAGTCGATCAACATTCATTAGCCTTATAGGTGCATCCTTAGATCAGATCACGCAAACCATCAAAAGCTCATTAACCTACATATATGATTCAACACTTCATAAGATATTCAAATTTTTGCACACACTTGGCCTAATGATCTTCTCCTCCTTATATATTTTTAAGTCTTTCTCAATACCATGGACCAAAACTAATTAGGACCAATACCTTGGACCAAATACCTCAGACCAATCAAATACTTTGGACCAAAATCTTTTGGTTTTCCAAGATATATGTGTTTTTCCTTCTGTGAAAGTGCATGTGTATGTATATGCTCCTTTTTTTAGTAAACCTGCATGTATACGCAACTTGGACAAGGTGAACGTGTGTATACCTCCCTTTCTTCATTCTTTGGACTCTGATTTGTAATTCTTTGTTGTTAACCTGCTGTTGATATTTCATCTGAGTGAGTTGCCATCAAGGAAAACACCTGTATCATAATGCCAACAATTTCTCCCTACAAGCCTATACTACCTCTTCCCCGTGCAAAGTCAACCAATGGCCCACCCCGCACTGTGAATTAAACCCCCTTCAGAGATTCATAAAAACAAATGAATGGTTAAAATTCCATATCGTGCACTCATCTCATCCAACACTTAACACTAAAAAAGCACACGAGATTAGTGGTATTCCCAGCCCCTCTTTTTACTACTAGCATCCCCAAGTTATATGCGTGCTCTAAAAAAATACCACCTACCACTCAAAAGTAGTGTGATAAACATTAACTATTTTGGTTTTAAATCTTATAAATGTTACAAGAATATAAGGTGGATTAATTTCAAGTGAAATACAGAGATATTAGAATGCGGTAATATTTCAGAGCTACGAGTGAAACCATACTTTAGGTAAAGTTATATAGCTATAGGCAATATGAGACTAAGGTTGTAGAATGAGATTCTAATGTAAAATGGTTTTACAGTGACACATGAAATAAAATTCACGGATGCCATGAATTTACCAAAAAATAAAAGGGAAAATTTCACATGAAATTAATGGACAGGAGAGAAAAGATAACATTCATGTAAATGCATTTCAGGATAAAAGATTAAGTTGAAATCAATTTACAAGGGTAAAATCATGTTGCAGGTGAAAGTAAAAGAGTAAAGTGAAAATACTCTTCCAACCATACAAATCAACACATGGTTTTGCAAAACCATTCCAGGTATTCTCAAGGGTAAAAGAATTTTACATACAAATAAAATGAATTTACTGAGGAAGGAGTGATAAGAACAAAACTACACATGGTTTTTTGAATTCATGGAAAGAGAAAACAAAACCACGGATTGGAAACAACACATGGTTTTGTAGAAATTTAATTATAAATTTCATTTAAAATATTTTGGAAATATTATTCAAATATGTATATTATTATATATTTTCCAAAGTATTTTGTGACACTAATGGATAATAAAATAGCAGGGTAGTCACAGGATTAACTATTAGTGAGGGAAGTCTTAGATTATCAAGGATCAACAAGCAGTTGAGTGAATTACTAAGAAAATGAGAGATACATTTGCATCTGCTAGTTCATCAGCCAGCACAACCACAAATTTGGGTCCACATCCTACCTAGTCCCACTTCCACAGCAACAACATTTGCACAACACATGCCACTAGAACTATTAATATGCAAAAATTAGAGCTTTTTAGTTCATCTATAGTCTAAAAATGTCTTGTGTGTTAGAGACAACATTTATTGTAAACATTTTGTAAATTTTGTATAAATACTTCTGCTTTTGAAGTATTAAGGGGGATTTTTGAACATTTCTATAGGTGAACTCATCTACAACCTAAGGGTTTATTGTACCTTTTCATTTAACAGACAGGGAAAATAATAGAAGCATTTCTTTACAAGATTCATGTGTTGAGTCACTTCAGTGAAGTATATTTCAATTGTTCATGTTATTTTCTAAAGTATTCCATAAACTTGAATGTTTTCTAAATTTGAATGGTATAACAAGAATGTTATTGCAGAAATTGTTTAAGTACACTCTGCTCTTACTGTTATACATTTCTATGTTTTCTTCTGATATCTGGATCTGAGAATCCTTAATTTCTCTCCCATCCCGGTTGACCTCTTTCACTTCCTTCATTATCTGGTTTAAGGAATCCTTAATTGCTCCTTGATCTCGATTGAAAATCATTTCACCATTCCAGCCTTGAGATCTGATATTGCTCAGCTACCTTGCCCTGTAACACTGCTTTTATAATTTGTTTATGTTTTGTTTTCTTGATATATTGACTCCATATCCCAATGGAAAATAGATAGTCATCTCTTCATCTAAATCAGTAATTCCACCAACAACTCAAATCAAAACCAAATAAAGCTTATATAACTAGCATAAAATCAATTAAAACAATAAAGTTAAATCATTAAGAGAGAGCCCTCTCTGAGCATTAGGAAGGCTAGATCCTAATCTCCAAAGTAGGTTTGTGGTTACCTTGGTGATTTCTTTCTTTAGCCTTGAGAAAATTATGGAGTGATAACATTTTTAATGAGGGTTGATCTATTGATAAATTTGGTGTTGCACAACCAACATGCGCTAGCATTTATGAAGAGCATGATGGGAGCTTGAACATCCACCGATAGCAGGGGACCATCCATGTCTGTCCATACCTCCTCTATTTCTTCCTGGCATCCTTGTTGATCCTGCCATCCTTGACTTTTCATGTGTATCTTCGTCCATAGATGCACCCATTTTTTATCTTTCGCAGGACACACTATATGCCAACCCATCATCCAAAAATAGAGAGTACCAATAATTCATTGAAAATCCACTTGATCTTTCATTTTCTATTTCCGGAAACACAAAGGTGAACATCCTTCCTTCTCATCTACCCCTCTGTGTGATTCATCAAACCATGAGCATGCCGACCAACATCCAGAATTTTCTGATCTTGGTTGTCATGATCTCTTCACCTCATCATCCAATCACGATGTTGATTCACTCATTGTTAATCCATCTAAGCCACCGGTGTATGAAGATCCATCTGTCAACAAAGTCAAAACCCCATAGACTGTCGAGGCACTTCATCCTGAGATGATGTTTATGTCAGGCCCTCGTCATCTTGAGGTTGGTTTCACTTCTGATCAAGAAATTTTTCAAACACTCAAGGCTCCCCACCACTCATTTGTATGCACTCAAGATCAATCTAACACTCAGATTTTACTTCCTCTACTCGAACTACATGATCCCATCTCACATGCATTGGAAGAATCTTACACAACAAGCACACTTTCGCAACGTAAGTGGTCTACTTTTCTCATGTTTGCTTACATATTACGGTCAAGGGAATGCTTACACTCAACATCTGCAAGTAGTGTAGCACAAAAACATGGAAAGTCTACAAAGTACATGTCATGCACTTTCAGTCATTTTTGTTTTGTGGATGCTTGTAAGGTTGGAGTGTGTCTGTTTTCATTGTTGTATCTTTCACATTTGTTGGTTTGCACAACTGGGTTGCTCGCAAACCAAGCCTTCACCAACATGGGTCAACCAATGCACTAGTGGCTACATTGGAAATATCACTTCATGTGATCATGCCAATGCACCGTTATCTTAGGAGTAGGAGTAGTGTTTACTTTCTTTTTTCTCACTTGCATGCTTGTTTTCTTTCTTACTTTGCATGTTTGTTTGTTTGCTTGCTTGTGTGTTTTCTTACTCACTTTGCTTTCACTTTTACTCCTACTTCTATTTTTTATTTGGTTTCTTCATTTACTATTTTTTTTTTCATTTGTTTGAGTTTCTTAATACCTTAGTATTTTTGTTTCTAGAAACAAATTCTAGCAACTACTGTGTTCTGGCTTTTGAACAGAGTATGTGGTCGAGATTTGAAGAAATTTTTGACACTGCAACACTTGGCCAGTCTTGTGTCCGTCTTCTCTGTGCTTGGTTATAATCTTTAGTCGACAAAGTCTCGATGGAAAATATGAACTGTCTGTGAGGGAAGTTTTGGTGGAACCATGAACCTATGTCCACACTGGCAAGCCCCATGCCTACACTCAACCTTCTGCTCTATGTGTTTAAGCTCATCCAACAAGTAGAAACGGAGAAGGGGAGATCTAAACAAGCAAACCTATGTCAGAGGTCTTACATGCTTATTTGAAGGAACAACCAATTCTACTCTCAATAAGTCGGGATCCCTCTTCTGCCCCAAAAAACAAATAAGTGCTAATGCATAGTCCTCTTTAAAAAATACAAAGGTGAAAGAAGAGAAAGGCTCCCTACGCAGAGAGGTGAAGCATACAACTCCACCGGGGTACTGACCAAGCTCACTGGTAGTGGAGAAATGTGTGTGTTCTTGCACGACCCCGCTGGGGTATTGTCTAAGCCTGCTGGCAATGGAGAAACACCAGAGATGAAAACTTATACTATGAAAATCTTCAACTCACAAGCTAAACTACCCTTCCCTGATTAGAAACACTGCGATCAAGCTGAAATTTTGATTGTGTTTGACTGAGTTGGCAAAAGGTGAACCATGTATGTCCATGGGGTAAGTGGGGAAGCCGAAGTAACCCACACAATAATTCAATAGTTCGAAAAATACCAAGGCCTTGTGCTAGCAATGAGCCAAAATAGAGAAGCTTGAGTTCTACCAGTGTGTCGCCAAGTGTTGTAGTGGCTACAACCACCCTCCAAAATTTCGGCTGACACCCAATTTCGGAGCCTCCCTTGAGAGTTTAAATGGATGACTTCACACACTCAGGTTCACTCCATGAACTTGTGTGAGCCTTAGCATTCACCTTTCTTGATCATTTCACCAAGTCTTGCATGTTGATGTCAAAGTCATGCTTGCGACAATGTTATGGTTATGCCCAAAGTCCTCGCTTCATGTGCACTGGTTGTGTTCGCTATGAAAGAATCTATTTCACTCACCCATGGAGTCACATCCACTATCAAACAAGAGTCATCACGGTCAATCCAATATCAATCACGAGTGTTGTGCTTGTCACTTGCACATTCAGTCAGTCATGTTGAACATGTGTGTCAGGTTGGTTTGAGTCATCTCATCGTCAAGTCATGTTGGTGTGTGTTTGAAAGATCACATTTGCATCTTTCAGTCATTCACACACTTAGTCATTTTATTGAAGTTCTAATGACCAGAATTCCCTCAAATAGTGATACCATCACCCTGCCATCGACTCGATCCACTGTCACCCAGAACAACGCAGAAGCACTAAGCAAGACTTTTCAAGTTGTGCTGCCCGCAAGCAATTCAATCAACCTTCACACTGGCTACCCAAAGAGTTGGACCCAGCAGCACCACAAGATTGACTCCCCTAAAAAATTGCGCAGAGGCTGCTGACCTTGCCTACTTTGCTAACTGAGGAATTTGAGTAGAGAGGTCGGACAGAAACCTAGTTCCCATCCTTGTCTCCCTCAAAAAATTATGCATTTTTTCCAGTTAGTCTTCTCGACAATCGGTTGGCTGCTCATCCAGAAAATTGCACGGTTTTCATGAGCAGGTTTTCTACTAAAAAATAGTCCACTCAACTTAGAAATTTCACAGATATGACCAACAGGTCAGCCTCCTAGCCTTAGCGCAGTTTCTGTCGCTAGCAGCTCCCAGCAGCAGACTGACAGTTCCCTCCAAAAATTATGCAGTTTCTGCTTCCAAGCTCTTGACAGTGGACTGCAAGTTCCCCTTGGAAGTTGTGCAGTTTTTGTTGCCAGTGACCCAACAGCTAGCTAACAGTTCCCTCCAGGAATTATGCAGTTTTGGCTGCAGGGATCCCAGCCAGTTGCTCCAAAAAGCTGCACAATTTCTTCTTGCTGATCCTCCATGCAGCCCGACCTATTCCTCTAGAAAATTGTACAAATTTTACTGTCAAGCCCTTGCTTCCCGCTCATTTTGGAAAATGCACGGATTCTATCTACCTTGCCTTCCTGCAGATTGGACTGTCCCTCCCAAAATTTGCGCAATTTTTCCTTCCAGCTGAGCCATACCTCGCGGATAGTCACTCTCAAATCGAATTTCCCATCTCCATCACCCAATGACTATTACTCAGTTTTCATCAGTAGTGCCCGAGCCATCATCCCACCATGCAACTTTGCTACCTATCCCAATCACCAGCATCCGAAATGATCATGTGTTATGGTAGACTAAGGGGTTTTTGAATTTGATGTCGTCTCGTCATGAGTGAATGCAGGTACAGGTACATTAACAAACATGGCATGATGATGAATGGGATGAATGAAGGGAACACATGTAGAAGGATAGGTTCACCAATGGACAAACGAACGATGCATGAAAAGAGGTGTGCTCGCGAATGTATGATCATGCAAAGATATGTTCACGGATGGACGAATGAGCAAACATGCAAGATGTGCTCATGGACGGGCGAACGAACGAACATGCACGTTTCCCGAACAGATTATCTTTTCAAGCCTTCCAACATACAAGCAAAGAGAAATGTTCCAAAGCAACATGAAGCAAACCAATGACCATCGAAGACTTCTTGCAACTTGCCATGCAGAGGTGAAGCTGTGACACACCATGAAGACATTTATCACCCAGCAGCACTGCAACTAGACATGCAATCCAGTAGCAGCACGAATGTACTATCACTGTCATGTCGAGTTGTGTCATGGGTCATGTCGTCCACATCTCTACTGTGGGCCATGTTGTCAATCAATGTAATGTAACGTGGAAGTCCAAGAGATCGACTTGTTGTACAAAGAGTCATGTAAAGTCGAAGAGTCATGGAAGTCAAATAGTCACAAGGGTAGTCGAACAACCACAAGGGTTAGTTTCACCCTTGGCTATAAAAACCCCCTCATGTGTACATGCAAAGGAATTTTTCACCTCATCTTCTCCCACATAGCTCCAATGTCCCTCACATGGGGTTAGTGATGTATGCTGTAACGATGTGTCTTGGAACTTCACTTAATTCAGAATCCTGGTAATAGGCCAACACGTTTTCACACATGTATTGTAACTGTTGTAAGACAAATATTTAACACTTGTGATGCATGTTGCTTTAACCCGTGTTCTACATTTGAACTATTTCACTTGCTGTAATACATAATCTATTAATGGAAATGTGTTTTATATGATGTTAACATTGTCTCACCCATGTAGAATACTCTCTTGAACATCAGACAGACCTTTCACATAGAAATTTCTATAACAACCATTATACTCGTGCGGACCAATCCACTTAGTTTTATACGTGTTATCTTCCCTTGCGTGTTGTGACTGCCGCATCCGTGTGTATTGTTCCACCGGAAGCTGTGCATGTCTTGTTGTGTTGTGTGTTCCTAGAAAAGTTGGGACTTATACCAACCGACTTGGGACTCACTCCCACCCTCTTCCTCTACGGTGAAAGAACCATTGACACAAGTGACACTTACATTCACGAGGCACGCGAACCTCACTTCTCGAAGACAAAGCAGACCCTCTCCTCTGCTGACAAGCAAGAGTTGAGGCAAATCCTTAAGATAATGCAACCAAGGCATCGTATCGAATGGGACTCCCACACCAAACAATGTGAGGTCTAGTTGGGACTTCATACCGGGGTGATCCACTGAAGGTCAGTGGATCCAACACTATTAACACATCATTAACAAAAAAACGATTTGGTGGATTTTCTCTCGGAAGGGTTTCCACATTAAACCTCTGTGTCCAATGTGCATGTTGCTCATGGTGTTTTGTTCATGTGATGATTTCATATTGCTTCCACGTGATATGTTGTTGATGGTTATGTGGATGGTTGCAAATTTTGAATGAAAATATAAGTTAGCATAAAAGTTTATATTAGCCTTAATATTGATTCACCCCACCGCTTAGTATTGAAAATTGCTTCCAATAGAAACCTCCCTGGCAACGGTTGCCAAAAAGTGATGGCTCTCAATATTACAACAAGAATGTTGAAAATCCTGAGCGTATCAGCTTTAATTATCAACCTAGTGTTCATACAAACTCAATAGAACCTGAAATACACAAAGACCACTTTTTCTACCCAGGCTATAGGAAATGCTAAAACAACTAATGAATAAAAAATTTATCTATTATAACTTGTAGGAAATGAAACAATGGCAAGAAATCATATTCTATTGCATAAGGTAAACTCTAATCTAATAACACATATTTAATTAAATTTGGAATTAAATAGTGAAACGAGAATTTCAAAATAATAAAAAAACTTAATTATAATGATATCATTGTAATATATTTTTTCTAATTTTAATGAAATATGTGTTTAATCATACAATGATAAATGACAAGTAGTAACCCTACTCTTTTTTGTAGGAAGTAAATATATGTTATTGCAGAAAATTAAATGACTGAAATAGGGCCTATGTTACTGCAAGAAAGAAAATAAAACTAATTCAAGAATGTTGGAGGAAAATAAATCCTACTCTATGGTGCATGATAAATCAACTAGCATTTGAAAGAAGAAACACAAACAACAAACCTTGATTGTAGAAAGAAAGCTACAACTATTAGGGTAAAGTTCCTAAGGGGTATTTGAACCTCAAAATTCCATCTCTAGGGTTTAATGAATCTTGTAAAAGGTATAGGAATGCTAAACAATATTTTGGTGCAAATATGGAGGTGTTGTAAGGCAATTTTCATATTCCTACAAGATGTCCCTGTTTTTTTAGAGGAAACATCCGAGAGAAAATTTATGAAGTAATTTAAATGCAGTATGAGGGATGGAGAAGGAAAAGAAATTTTATAGAAGGCTATATGGATGATTTCCAAGCTCAATTACAACCAATGGATTGGTTCAAGTTTGAGATAGGAAAATAGGGGTTTCATGTAGCTCGTTTAGTCAGAATTCAACTTATTGACAGATTTTAGAAATACATAACAATGGGTGAAAAGATGACTATGTAAGTGAACTAGATGCTTAAAAACAACATTAAATATACTTATGAAGTAGCACTACTTAACTAAAAGTAGAATGCATGGTTGAATGACAGAAAAGTGCATAAATCACTGATAAATTTCTAATTGTATGAAATTAAACAATAATATAAGGATGATTTGAATTTTTAAAGACTACTACCGCATGAAATAAAATATTTTTGTGTTAATCAAAATAAAGACACATAAACAAACTTAAAAATAATCTTATTCATAAACTCTGCAAAGATAATACTTTTTAAGATATGATATTTATAGAAAAAACTAACCAAGCTAAATGCATGGAAAGTAAATGTACAATAAGGGGGATTGAGCACCTAGGCTAGGCCCTAACCCAAGAAGACTCAGCTCCCTTAGAAGAAAATTAGGTTGAGAACAAAAGAGTGATTTTCATTAATCCACAAATGTTCTTATACATGAAACTTGACAAAATGGAATAATAGGAAACAAGCCATTCACTAATGCAGACTATCTTCCTATGGAGTTTCAAATATCTGTTGGGTTTCTAAGGTGACTTATTTATACAAAAAGTGTTTGACGGGTAGCCTCCTTGAAGAGAGGTCTACTTCCCTCCAAACCCCTAAAAAGTTGGATATGGTTCCCTAGTGTCCTCACATCTACAGGGAGGTGGTAAAAATCCTTGAGCTAATTGAGTTTTGATTAGCCTTTAGCAAGGGACAAGCCCCATAATCTTCTCATGTTGGACTCCTGCGTGATCTTCTTAAGATATCCTAAATATCTCACAAACTTAATGCATTAGGCACATAAGATATAAACATTGTCTCTTAACCCTCCTAAGAACATATTAAAGTTGAAAAATACATTATCAAGTGTAGAAATAAAGGTTAAATATGCCTAAGGATGGTTAGATGGGCCTTGCATTGTACCAATTTTGGAGGCCCATCACGTAGATTTTTGCAATTTGAATTGTGCGTCACACAAAGATATTTATCATGTACTAGAAATGAAGCAAATTATTCAAACAATATCTAGTTTTGAAATGTTCTCATTACTTGATGTGTTTTTGGCTATAATTAAGCTTTAGTATTTGAGATAGATAGATTTAAAACAAAATTTCGGAGCAAATGGGGCACATTTGCATTCAGGTGAATGCATTTTTGGCTACTTAATGCTAGGGCTACTTTTTAAAGATATATGTAGATTAGATTCAGGGGGCTTATAAGAAAGAAGATGGGTGTTTACTTGGAGGATGTAACTATTTTCTCTAAGAGAAGATATGATCATTTATGTCATCTTAGGAAAATATTTGAATGATTATAAAGTATGGAATATTACTGAATCCCAAGAAGAGAATTTTTATTGTATCTGAAGGTAACCTCTGGGTCATATCATAGCTATAAATGACATAAAAGTGGACCCTGAGTAAGATAAAGAAATCATACAAATATCCTTCCCAAACAAAAGGAAGGCAATGTAGTCCTTCCTAGGAAAAATCAACTTCATTTACAAATGCATCTCAATTTTTTCCCAAATCATCAAGCCATTGCAAAACATTATAAAGAAGGATGCCACCTTTAAGTGGAAGCAAAGAGAGAAGTACATATTCACTAAGATCAAAGAAGTTATCACTAAGGCTCCTAAAAGATACTAGATAGACCTTCCTCGATTATTGTCTATAATGACTATCACATCCATTGTGGACTACTCTGCTGGATGGTGGAAGGGTCTCCCCTTTTACTTTGGTTTTAAAGACTTCCACATCCATTGTGGACTATTCCTATGGATGCTAGAAAGACCATTCTTGGTTTGCATGTGTCTCTTACTAGGTGGTACTATTATCTCTCACTTAGAGGCTCACTTTTCTCCACCCTTTGTAGTAAGAGAACCTTGACACAATTACGTTACGCACTCACCAGGCACACTTACCTTGTTGTTTGAAGATACAAGTGTAACACTCTCATGTGATGAAAGCTAGAGCCAAGCAATATCTCTGAGTATATGGCAACTGGGCCTTTATACTAGTTTGGAATCCTACACCAAATGGTGTGAGGTCTTGTTGGGACTTCATATCAAGGATATACCCTTGGTTGATGAATTTCTGCACCGTCAACAAAATGGCGCTAGAAGGGGGGCTATATGACAAGCTAAGCCCTTTGCATCTGGTTTGAATCTCTTATAAAATATGGCTCATACAAAAATCATACTCACGAGGTGTTTCTCCAATTTTTCCCTTTATCAATTTTCACCCCCTGATGAGCTTCTCGATCACTTGTCCCAGTGAAAGTTTGACAATGAGGACAGAATGTCCATAACCAAGAAAATTTCCAATTTTCTTCAATTTTTCAAACCTTACAAAATCGATAATGAAGAGTTTGGTTACGTTATTTTCTTCCTCACCCTTGAAGGTCGTGTTAATTGGTGGTACCATACCTTGTCACTTTCTTTCATCTATTCCCTTCATCCTTTCCTCAGGGAGCTCAATCAAGAATTCAGTAAGTATAACTACCTATATTTTTTTTGGAAGGATCAATCTCTTAAGAATGGTGCTTAACGAATTAGTTAAGAATTTTTCTAATTGATTCCTTCACCTTTGCTATGAAATTTCGGAAGAAGATTTGAACTGGGATTTCTTGAGACAAGAGTTTAAAAACTTGGTTCATGTCTCCCAATATGGTGAACCTCCTATTTTCCCTTCCTTCCCAACTCTTGCGGATCATGAGGTGCCTCTGATTATAGAGGAGGAACCCACTACCCCATTTTTTGCTTTTCCTCCTCCTTTTCCAGCCCTAATGTGGGTGCCTCCTTGTAGTGATCATGAAACTGGGAAATTTACGAATCAAATATCCAATCCATATTCTCATTCATCTCTTACTTCAATGGAGGAAATTCGAGAATGGCTCAGGAATCCTACAACAAAGACTCACTCCATTCTACAAGAGGATGTCACCGTTCATAACTCTAATCTGAAGACTGATCTAGATTTTTGTTATCCTCTATATTCTTCACATCATGAATCCTTGTACCATGACTCGCTTGATCAATGTGCTTCACCAGCCAATTTTTTGCATTCTCTTGATTCTAAAGTTGATGTCTCAAATTTCAATCAGGTACAAAGCAGTCACATCACGCAGGTAAAGGAGAAGAAAGATGAGGACACTTTCAATTTTTCCTCTCTATTTCAAAATTGTCTGCATCAAAACAATGAGTTTCTATTCTTGAATGACTATCAATCTTCTAATCTCGTTGGAAAATATAGTGTAATCAAATATTTCAATCAACCCCCATCCTTGGGTGGGAGTCATCCCAATGATGATAACTCTATTTTTATATGTCGTGGTGAATTCCCAAGCACCTCATGTGATCTTCCGGATTCTAATGAAGATTCTAATTTAGATCTAGAATCTGCTCCGGTCAAAGAAGGCGTTCATATAGAAACTCCCCCTACATCTCGCTTTACCTTGTGTCTTACTATTTGCAACACATCCACTTGTGATGGAGATACTCCATGTTCTCTTTCTTCTTCATCTGATGAGTTATCTATACAATTGACACAAGGTGGTGAGGCTATCCATGATGAAATTGAAAATAATCAAATCATAGATAACTCTTCTCACTCCTCAACATCTCTTCTTTTGCATGAAGAAAACCTCTCAAATTAGCTTACTCATGAGATCTCACCAATGCATTTATATGTGAATGTGATATCAGAAGAGCCTCTTCAACTGAGTTATATGATTATTGTTGAAGCTGAAAAATCTAGTGAAACCTGTGACAGATATGGCTGCCATCTGGAGAGAAATTTTGAAATCAACAACAGTAACCACCCTCAAATCATGCATGATCTAGTTCAAGATTCAAAATGCGATTCTACAATTTTTTAAAGATCCGAGACCTGCCAGGGAGTCGAGGCACTTCAGTCTTCAACTTTCATTGATGGTTATGTGAGGTTCTTGCGACTCTCATAATCCCCCTGAACTAAATCAGATCTGGTTTCTCTAACGCAATCCATCTATCTACATGGTTTCATTCGATGTGGATTCCTATTTAAAATATGTTTGGTATTCCGAGTGTGATCTCTCAAATTTTCAAAATTTCACTTATGACCGAATTCATGAATCTTCCATAGTTCATTCATCTTCATGAAAATCCCTCACATCAAACTCGAGTTGGGAATGTCTATCTCTCATGCAATCATGTATTTGTGAGGTTAATCATCTTAAAGACTGTCTTTGCTCTCAGTCATACTTAATGAATTTTTCCCTTATGGTAAGTTCCTTGGCCTTCTTGGGAATCTTGTACCGCAAATTTATCCTCTCATCCCATCAGAAATCTCCCTATGTGATGATACATTCATAAGTTGTCACACGAATCAAGTTCTTTTCCAATAAGCATGCCTCAACTGGTTTCGTGCATTCACGGTGCTAACATTATTGTTAAAATATTTTGATGACTATGATGATTGTACAAATGGTCACCATTTGGAGGAAGGTGGTCTATCATATCTGGCTCACAAAGAACTTGGTTTGATTGTTCAGAGCATTCGCAAGATTGTTCAAATGGATTTTTATTTTCTCATCACAAGCTCAAAATCTGATGTTTCAATCAACTCATCTAACCAAATCTCTATCTTGGGTGATTGTCAGTCGGTTTTTCATTTTCCCCTGATCATATCCA
Source organism: Pinus tabuliformis (assembly GCA_031772625.1). Classification (NCBI taxonomy): domain Eukaryota; kingdom Viridiplantae; phylum Streptophyta; class Pinopsida; order Pinales; family Pinaceae; genus Pinus; species Pinus tabuliformis. The sequence continues at coordinate 1,047,438,786 of CM062819.1, read as the reverse complement.
ATGATAGTTGCTTCACACTCTTCTTTCTCATTGTTCAACATCTTTATGTTCAGATTTCTATCAAATAGGTGAGGCAATTTAGCCTTCACTGATGGTTATGGAAGGTCCTCACTATCTTGGCATGACCACCGAGGATGATCAAATCCATTTTCCATACAAGGTTCCCATCACAATCCTGCCCCTTGAATTGATAATTCATTCCTTCAATGGTCACGAGGCTTCCAAGACGACCATCACGAATTCTATGATCCAATAGTTGAATGGATGGAACAATCTTACTTGGCAAGCTCTATTGTAGGTAGCAAGTTTCAATCCTTCCTTGCACTTGCTAAAAAGCTCGGTGCGGATGAGGACACTCTCGCAAGAGGCTTCCGAGGTTTTCTGAATAATGATATTCATCGAAAATGTAAGCATGTGAATTGGATAAGAGAAGTGGTTGTGACACACCTTTCCACCTATAGGAAAGACCTTCGTTTTCTTGTGCAAGTTTTTCAAGTTTTTCTATTCTCTGTTGCACATCACTTTATGTCTATTTTAACTGTTCATATCTTTGTGGATGTAGGTCGGGAATGACTATTATGGCTTCACTAAAAATTTCATTACACATAACCCCAACCTTCTAGTTTTTAGGATAGGGTAGGATTAGTTGCATCTTAGTTTTCCCTTCCTTGCACTCATCTTGCACTCATTCCCTATAGTTCGTCCTAGTTTTCTTATTCTAGTTTTACATCATGTTTGCTTTAGTCATTTTGTTCTCTTGCATTTTTTTTTTTTTCTATGTATTCTTTCTTTTTTCTTTGTTTTCTTCCTTGTTGAGTATTCCTTTTTTTTATATTTCATAAATAAGTGTTGTGCCTAGACCTGTTTTGGATTCCAAGTGTGTATGTGTATAAAGTTCAAAGAGCCTTGTGACACTTCAACATTTGGCTAGTCATGTGTCTGAATTCATTGTAATTGGTTGTATCTTTTAGCCAATGAAATTCTGATGGAAAATACGATCTGTCTATAAGGAGAGCTTTCATCCAGCCATGAACTCGTGTCCATCCTAGGAACCTCATGCCTACACTTAGTTTTCTACTTTGGTGTTTTCAAGATTATCCAACTAGTAGGAATGGAGAAGGGGGAAATCTAAACGAGAAAACCTCAGTTAGAGGTCTTCCTATGATTCTATGAAGGAACAACCTATCCTTCTCTAAATAAGTCGGGATCCCTCTTCTACCCCAAAATAAATAAGTGTCGATGCAAAATTCTCTTTCAAAAATAAATAAAGGCGAAAGAAGAGAAAGGATTCCTACACAGAGAGGTGAAGTAGGAAACTCCACCGCAGTACTGTCCGAGCTTGCTAGAAGTGGAGCAATGCTTGTGTTCCTACGTGACTCCATTGGGGTACTATTTAGGCCTATTGGTAGCATAGCAACACCAGAGATGAAAAACCACACTCTGAAAATCTCAAGCTCACGATATAAACTACCCTTCCTAGTTCGAAACACTTTGATCTGGATAAATATTATGTTGTGTTCAATTGAGAAGGTACAAAGGGGACCATGTCTACCCATGGGGTAAGTGGGGAAGCCAAAGTAATTTGCACGATGAATCAATACTCCCTGAAGGACCAAGGTCTTACACTAAAATGAACCAAGACAAAGAAGATGGTATTCAACCAGTGTGTCGCCAAGTGTTGTAGTAGTTGCAACACCCTCCAAAATTTTGGCCTACATTTAAATTTAGGAGCCTACTATGAATCCTGAGATCAATTGTTCCTTAGTCACTTATTGGTAAGTTGATGATCTCAAGCTCCCCTCTTCGATCTTAAGAGGCATTCATGCTTTTATCTTTATATAGAATGTGTCATCTTTGGGCATGAGGATTATCAGTTGTCATGCAAAGGGAAGTTTATTTTTATTCAAGGGGAAATATTTGTGAGAATGGGTTATTCTCATCACATATACATGTTTCTCACTCATTCCATGCACTCTTGCACAAGTGTCACCTTTATCCTCCTAGAGTCTATCATCAAAGACGCAGTTGGCATAACCTTCCATGAAGGTTGTTGTATTAATTGAAGTATGTTTTTACATGTTCTAAATGGTCTATGTTGTATCACTAAGTGTTCAAGTGTGTGATCATAATCAAGTTCTATCACTGTTCACATCAATTCCACTAATCCCACACTTAACCAAATTTCGGAGTTTCCCTAGAAACCTAGCCTCATCTAGCTTTCCTGAACTATGCACTTCACATCAACAACTCTTAAGATTTTCCCTTGCTAGCTAGAACTGTGTAATGCGTAGAAATCCCAGCCTCCCTTGGAATCCAAAATTGCATAGTGCCTTCCTACATTGTCCTTACCTCAACCGGAACCCACTATCTCCAAAAATTGCGCAATTTGTCCTTTAGGAATCTCAGCTGCCCAATCTACCTTGCATCCTGAAACTATGTAGGTTTGTCCTCCCAGGACCTCATTCCGCAACAGCAAATACCTAATGAAAATGCGCATATGTGTCCTCCCAGAGCCTAATCTCGTAGCAATCACTTCTCTCTTAAACTACGCAATTGTGTCTCTTAGTGGCCATAAAGAAGGATGACATTTTAGATGTCTCTCAAGGAGATGAGGAGAAAGATAAGAAGACCAAGCAACCCAAGGTATGATAGAAGATTGAGACCACATGAAGACTCCAGCTGATGCATAACCCTTTAGAGGGTAGGTATGGAAAACTAAGCACATCTTTTGAAATACGCCTCTTAGTGTAGCTTTAAGGACTGCTTATCATTGTCATATCATTATGTCTTCAATGGCATGCATGGTTGCAAGCACTGATAATCATTCCATGTGTTTCCTCTAAGTGTCTTTCTCCCTTATACATGTTGGACCAATTGTCATCTTTTATCATTTTTGGATGTTATGTCATGTTTGCGAGCCTTTCTGGTGACCTTGAAGGTTGGCCTTCGTGTATACAAGTTTTCCTAGCCATGTAAATAGTTGTCGCGCTGATACATAAAGATTTAAGCATTTTCACACAAGTGTCATCACGATCATCCTTAGGTCTATCTCAATTGTTGCACTTGTCACTTTTTGTTATAGAAAACATCACAGAGGGTAATGCTTTGTTTTCTTGTTCCGATGGTCTATGTTTTTGTGTCAGAGAAGTATGCTAAGTGTGTGATCACAATGTCAAGTTCCTCACAAGTTCACCTACCTCCCACACAGCCATTTCCCTTAAAATCATTTTAACCAGACGACTCCACTTCATTAGACCCTAATTGACATGGACTATGCAGTCTCAACCCTTAGTGATGTTGCTATGCTACTTGGAACTATGCGATGCATAGAGACTGTCCTCCAAGGAAATTGCACTGTGTAATCTCGGAATGAAGCAGCCTGCCTTCCTTCCCAGAATTATGCATAAGTTGCCTCAAGCCTAACCTGAACTACACATTTCTAAGGATAGTCATCAAAACTCGTCCCTGCTTACTCAAACCTCACAATGAGCAGAGATCTGAGCCTTCTTTTCTTCCCAAAACTATGTAGAGGTGTCCTTGAGTGTCATCCCTTAGCAGGGATTCATGGATCCTAGAAATTGCATAGAATTATCCTATCTGGTCCTTGCCTAGTCCTGTATTCCCTCATAAAACTATAGAGACCTTCCTCCTAGGGTCTCATTTTGTATCTACCACTGATGATATCAACTATGCAATCCTACCTCCCAGTGGCCTCTGCGCAATTTTTCCTGACAGTGAAAAATGTGCTTCAGAGTTCCTCATTCAAGCCTGAGCTGCCAGTCTTAGTGACCAGTATCCCTCCTTGTCACCTAGAACTGTGCAATGTGCAGTTATTGAGCCCTCTTCCCAGTATGTCATCTATCTCGGGCGCAGTTCATAGATAACATTACAACATCTTAGACTAGGGAGTTTTTGGATTTGATGTCCTACCTTCATACGTGAATTACAGGAACAGGTACACTATTAGATCATGGCGAGACGATGAAGAAGGAGAAGGAGGAGCAAAAACTATAGAAGACTTACTTGCAGTTGGATGGACAAAGAATCTTATCAAGCACAAGCAAAGGGAACACATGTATGCAACCACCTCCCAAGACTAAAGCTCATTGAAGACCCCGCATCATCAAGATATGTGGAGGAGAAGAGAAAGTGCATCCAAGAACACATCTATCACTCAGTAGCAACAACAAATTCACATTTCCACCTCAACAAGCTAGTTTATGTTAACAGGGTCATGTCAATTTGTGTCATGCATTGTCAAAGGATACATCACTTCTATGGGACATGTCTATTGTAAATAAAATTTAATGTAAAGTGGAAATATAATGGACAGACCTGAATATGAAGAGTCATGTAAGTTGAAAATTCATAGGAAGTTGAACAATCATGAGGGTAGTCGAAGAGTCACAAGGGTCAAGCATCACCCTTGGTTATATATACCCCTCATTGTATAAGAAAAGGATTTTCACCTTGGCTCCTCCCACGAAGCATAGAGAGTTTTTGTCAATTATTTTAGGAGAATGGAGTGGCTCCAATGTCCCACTAGTGGAGCTAGTGATTTATGATGTACATATGTGTCTTAGAAATTTTTCTTAATACAAAATCTTGTTCAGGCCAACACATTTTCATGCACGTCTTGTAGATGTTTGTGAGACTATTATTTTGAGATTTGTAATTCATGTTTGTTTCACATGTACTAAGATAGTTGAACTATTTCAGTTGTTTTAGTACTTACCTTGTTGGGAATGTGTTGTATTGGTTATCATTGTCGTCTCATCCTTGTGGACTACTTCGTAGGATAATAGACATACCTTCCTCACTTACAGGTTATTACAACCATCACATCCAATGTGGATTACTTTGCTGGATGGTGGAATGGTCTTGCCTTGTACTTTGGTTTTAATGACGGGCGCATCCATTGTGGACTATTCTGCTGGATGTACGACATACCATTCCTAGTTTGTGTGTGTCTCTTCCTGGGCAGTACTATTACCTCTCACTTAGAGGCTCACTTTTCTCCCACCTTTGTAGTAAGAGAACCTTGACACATTTATGTTAAACACTTACCTTGCTATTTGAAGATACCATCGTAACACTCTCATGTGCTAACAACTAGAGCTAAGGCAGATCTAACCGAGCCTTTATATCGGATGGGACTCCTACACCAAATGGTGTGAGTTCCAGTTGGGACTTCATATCGGGGATATCCCCCTAGTTGACGAATTTCCAACACCGTCAGCAAGAAGAAATATGAGACATTGTCCAAGTTCATAGAATTTAAGGCACTGGTTGAGAAATAAACTGACAAGAAGCTGAAGGATCTCGGGAGTGATAATGGAGATGATTATGTGTCGAATGAAATCATATTTTTTTGGTGTGAAAGAAGGTATTCTAAGAGAGTTTACAACACCCCACAACTCACAGTAGAATGGGGTGGCAGAGAGAAAGAACCGTAGCATTTTGGGAGCAATTAAAATGATGTTTCATGAACAAGGCCTACCTATGCATTTGTGGGTTGAGGCATGCAACACAAAAGTTTATTTGCAGAACTAGAGTCCTCATCAAATTCTTGGTATGATTATACCAAAAGAGGATTTCTTGGGGAGAAATCTGGATGCATCTCACTTCAGGATTTTGGAGCCTCTGTTTACTGCCATGTCTCCAAAGAATCAAGAAAGAAACTTGAGTCAATAGTAGAATTGGGGGTATTTGTGGGTTACATAGAAAATCCACACAACTACCTTGTGTACTTGCCATCTCTCAAAATGAAAGTTGTAAAAAGGGATGTAAAGTTTGATGACGAGAAAGCAATGTGGTGCTCTCTTGAGAGGGAGCTTCAAATCCCACTAGAAGAGGAGATTTTAGGTCCAAATGAGGAGTCTCAGGTTGTGGAGAAGCTAAAATTTGAGGAGTAGAGAGAGGAGACATCCACTCAAGAAGAACCATCCATAGAAGGAAAAAAAAGAACCAGGGAAGTTGATAGACTTGTGCAGTATGCGAGGGAGAATGTGAGAGCTCCTTCAAATTTGTGCAGGCAGAGAAGGTCACTTGATCAGTAAACTGGCTAAATGGCTCTAATCCTTGAGATTCTAGAGATTGACCTATCCTATTGCGAGGAAGTAGTAGAGATTGTAGAGACTAAGCCATCCCATTATAAAGAAAAATGTTTGGGAAGTGGTCCCGATACCAACAGATAAATTAGTTGTGGGTTCAAGATGGATCTTCAAGGTGAAGTAGGAAACAGATAGAATCATAGATAAGTATAAGGCCATATTTGTGGCCAAGGGGTACTCTCAAGTTGAAGGAATTGACTATGAGGAGACCTTTGCTCCTGTAGCAATGTACTCATCCGTTAGATAAATTATTTCTTTGGCTACACAAATGTAAAAACCACATTTCTCAATGGATTTATTGAGGAGGAGGTGTACACCGAGAAACCAGAAGGTTTTGAGACATATGATCAAGAGTCTCATGTGTGTAGACTCAAGCAAGTGTTGTACAACCTCAAACAAGCACCTCGTGCTTGGTACACCATGATTGATAACTATCTCACTGGTTTGGGCTTCACCAAAAGTGAAGCAGATGAAAACCTCTATCACATATTGGTAGAATGTAAATTGATTATTATTGTCTTATATTTTGATGATTTTATTTTAACTAGTGATGGGTAGTTGATCAGATCTTGCAAGGAGGACCATGCAAGGGAATTTTAAATGAAGGAGATGGGTCTCATGCACTACTTCCTCATGTTGGAAGTATGGCAAGGAAATGGGGAACTATTTGTGTCTCAAGGCAAGTTTGCAAATGAGATACTACAAATATTGTGAATGGAGAGTTGTATACCAATGGGGACACCTCTAGTGACCAACTAGAGGAACGAGGATGCCACTTCAGGTGAAGAAGTGGATGCTACCATTTATTGATAGCTAGTGGGTTCACTAATGTATGCTCTGAACAAACCACCAAATATGTGTTATGCAGTCAACTAGCTGAGCCAAGCTATGTTTAGACCAACTAGATTATTTTGGAAGAAATCTAAGCATGTTTTACGATAGCTTAGAGGAAATCCCCAGTTATGACTATGGTACATACATACAGGAGGAGTGAAGTTATGTGGCTTCACAGATGCAAATTGGGTGAGGAGTCCATCAGACCGAAAGAGTACATAAAGTGGAATTTTTAGTGTTGTGTTCTGTTGTGGTAAATCCCCGCCCCCACCACCGCCCCCGGCGCCCATTTGTTTTTGTATATTTTACGCACTCAAATAATGGGGACCCTTTTTATAAATTTTTGACTAAGAATCCTTTTCTTTTATTTTTTATTTTCATTTAAGATTGTCTTTCAATTTTATCATTTTTAGTTTCATCGGATTTATGTTTTGATTGTTTCATACTTTTAGGAAACTTTCCATCGATGCTTGTTTCATCTCATTTGGTCAACCAGTTTGTAAATGGAGCTTCAATAAAATTGGATATCTTTCACTGCCTTACCTATTAAAATGTATAAAATGTACATTACCTATGTTTTATAAATTTATTCATTTGTAAATAATTAATTTTCAAATTGTAAATATAAAATTATTTTATAAATAAATTTTTATTTTAACAGCTCTTCAGAGCCAAATCACAAAAAACTTATTAAAAAAAAATCTCGCAAAAAACCTTAATGTGCACATTTAAGAATTTCCCAATAATTATTTCTTGCGAAATGCGATAATCCTTTTCGCGATGATGAATAAAGCCCTCTCTTCCCTTTTCATATAATAGTCAAATAATAAACTAATGATGAGTTAAAGGCATCGAAAGTTATATAATGGATGAGCAATGAGCAATTTGGTTTTATACAGCGTGTTAAAAACTTTAATGTACGGTTTTGAACTCTTTATAACTCTCATGACCTCATGCTAACTTCACGTTCTTACATCGCACAATTTCTCACGTCTCATGTTTTATATGATCGCATTACAAAAAAAAATGCGATGAATTAGTTCTTGCGATATGTGATAATCCCTTAAACACTTCCCTCTCGTTAACTCTTTTAACAAATGTTCTATTTTGCTTTTTACTTAGTTGGTAAGTTATATAGTTTTGATTTTATAAAAAACATATATTATATTATAATTATAATTCATGTTATAGTTTTAATATAATTTAAATTATAATATTAATATAATATAATAATATTTTAATAATTAAAATTATTTTTGTAATTAATTTAATTTTGTTAAATAATTAATCTATAATTAATATAGATTAATAATATAATTACAATTAATTAATATTAATTAATTAAAATATTTTTAATTAATTTAGGATTAGTTTTTTATTTTAAAATTCTGATTTTTAGTCCACGCAACAAAAATTCCAAATTTCTGGCAATTTCAAATCCTCAATTTTGGAAGCTCATAAATTGAGTTTACTTGGCCAATTGAGGATCGAGATAGCTCACTGGATAGATAAAATTAAGTAGAACATTTCTGAGGGGGTTTCACAAACATATTTGATCATTTATTGGGTCCAAAAATAGGCAGAAGATCAAACTCTGAATTTTGAAACAAAATCAATTTTCTGAGTTTTATTCTCTACATTTTCATTTGCCCAAGCCTCTTCTGAATGCAGACCCTGAATGCAGGCCCATTCGTCAATGATATCATTGGCCAATTAAACCATTACAAACATCAATAGAAAGCTTAGATTTCCTTTTCAATTATTTATTTAATTAAATTTGATTTTATTTGTTTTTGCAAGAAAACAGTTGAAAAGATGAAGAGAACAAGATCTCAATAAATGAGAAGGCTCTAGCAATACAAGAATGAAATTTTGAGCTAATAAAAATTGATTAAACAGATTTCTTCTTTAACAAATATTCCTAGTTTGAGTTCCTTTGTAAATATTATAAATAACAAATTGCAAAATGTAATAAGGGTTGCTTTTCTCTGCAATTCTGGACTTCTAAAAACACTATTTTAATAGGAATTGGGAGTTATGGATGGGAGGAGTGAAAAACTCAGATCTGGGTATTATTGAGGATTTTTCTTTTGCATCCTGAATTATGTATGATGGGCAGAGTTTGCACTATTGTAGTGCTTGTTTTGAACGCAAAAGTTCAAGCAATGTAAAAGACTATTGGAGACCAGAGCCAGAGAAATGGATTCAATAAATTGGTATTTCTAATACTATTATTTTAAATACTAGTTTCATTTTATGATAACACGAATGTGTCATTTTGTTCATGTTTGTGCACTATTGTCGATATGGGTAATTTGACTCAGTGGTTATTATTTATCTCTACTCTTATGGATTAAATTCCGACTTCTGAGTAACTATTTAATCTGAAATCTATCTTATAAAACTGATTTATTAAATAGTAATGTGTGGTGAACTATTTCCACATATTATTGTTTAATTATTGGATTTACTAATTTAACAATCAATATCATTTTTGTGAGCTATTTCATGAGTGTTTTTGATTGACTATTTCAGTTAAGAGATTTCAATAGGGTGTGTTCCAATATTCATAATGTTAGTTAATTGAACATTAACTTGACATTCATTAAAATCTAGGCATATTTAAATCTCAATTATTTAACTATCTTGCTCTTAATTGGGTTAGATTTATATCTGCCTAATTGAGATAGGATTAGAATTCATTATTTTTTCTTGCATTATAGAATAATTTTACATTTAGATTAAGTTCTACATTCTTTTAAGTCCTCCTCTCAAAGAGGCAAAACTTTAGTTGTGGCTTGGCTAAACCCAAATCAGTTTAAGGGTCATTCTCTTGCTCGATCAGCAAGAAGAATTGATATGATATTCCTTGCTATTGGTATTTAAAGATACATCTTAAACCAATAGAAATTGGGAAAAGTTAACTGGACCTACTTGAACTAGTTGGAGCCACTACTCCAAATGGAAAAGGAACTGCTTTAAGATCCGGACCAGGTGGTTATCCCCCAATGTTGAAGCTGACATTTTTGGCCATCAACATTTTTGGCACTAGGAGGGTTTGAAACTTATTGTCTATTGGAGTCTTTGAATTTTGACATTTTGTTTAATCACGATGGTTCCTCCCAAACTTCCAATTTAGCGTTGTATCCATGGACGTGCATCTTCCATTACTCTACCCGAAGTGATAAAACTCTTATCTCAGGTAAATTTTAATGGTAAGAGACATTCTTCTACTTTTTATCATGTTTTTCAATTTATTCAAAATGTTTCTAATTTTGATTTTCAAGGAATTGATGAAGGCATTTTATGCAGAATTTTTAGTCTCACATTCGCGGAAAAAACCAAAAACTGGTGTAAAACGCTTCCAGTTGCCTCAATTCACAGCTGGGATCAATTTGTTTCAATTTTCATTTGTAAATTTGACGGCTATGATTATGAACAGGTATGTGATGAAATTGAATATCTACGAAGGTCTGAAATTGAGTCTGTTAGAGATTTTAATATTCGATTTCATTTGAATTGTTTAAAATTTAAAGTCGAAGATAAACCTCCAAAATAAGAATCACTAGATTGGTTTGAAAATATTTGTTCTATTCCTCATATTCCCAATCAATATGAAATTAGCTCAAGCTTTGTTCCATCTCCTTCCAACATAAATGATAATTCCAATAAGGATGTGCCAATAAATTATGACAATCTTGCCTCACAAAGCTTGAAATATGTTTCTATCTAAATGCAAGAAGACAACAACAAAATTTTTGGAGAAAGAGTTGCCTTGAAATCTGAAAATTACTCAGCATTAGATTTAGAAAATCAAATCACAAATCATCAAATACAAGGAACAATCAAAGTAAATAATAACATGCAAACTGCTGTACAAATTTTTGAATTTTTTCATGATGAGAAAATGCCAAATTCAGAGAAGCAAAGCATAATTCTTCAAGAAAGCACAAGCAGACAAAGGAATGATCTAGAATCTAAAATTTACAATGAGCATAATGTACAAGAGTTCTCAAACAGAGACATTTTTAAATGCATTGTTTCAAATTCACATTTTTCCCTTTATCCTGATATTTTTACTGATGGTAATTTCTCCATATTGTCAGTAATGATATTTCATAAACTAAAGAGGTTGATCTAAATGAATTACCAATAAGTTTTTATCAAGATAGAGAAACAATTATTGACCATTCTTTTGCCATTAATGAACATGAAATTTTTATTCCTCCTTGTTTTGATATAATGGACGTGATCGAAGGGAATTCTAGAGAATATTGTGAAGTCATTTATGATAATTAATTTGATAGCCAGGATGTTGATTTCTATTCTTATCAAGTGAATCCTCATGAAAAAATTCAAATAACATCTGAGAATGAGGAATGTTTCAGTTTAGAAATTATTCCAAACAATCCTCATTCTAGAGTAGCAAATTATCTTCATGATTTCAGCATTCGAGAGAACATTCCAATTTATGATTCATATCATGTTCAAGGTCTCTTTCCTACTGATAATCATAATTATCTTTCTAACTCATAAGTTCGAATTGGCAATTATTCAAATCCGTTACTCTGGCAAATCCTTGTGAAAAAAGAAATTATTTCAAAACAATCCCAATTGTGTTGTAACATTAGTTGTACCAATAGTGATTTCATTTTATTTTTTCTTTTTCACTTATTTTGTTTAAATTTAGATTTATTTTCTGATTTTATTTTTCAAACTCTGGACACTTTACACTGACATATTGAGTACTTTACTATTGAACATTCAATTGATGCATTGCCCTATTGGAAAATTGAAGTTTCATATTATAACCATGAACATTAAGAGCTATTAATATTTCAATTTCAATCGATGTTCATCTCTTATCAATTGCGTCTTTCTTCTTAAAGGCAGTGTCAACAAGAGAGTGCATTTTCACAACCTGACCAACAATCTAATCCAATTAATAATTTTCCATTGTATTTAACAGATTTCCATCAATTTTTCATTGGCCTATTTGAAAACTATTTGGAAAGTTTTCCTTCAAGGAAGATTATTAATAGTTTAACATTTGCAAATAACACTAACAATTTTTTTCAGGTCTTTGGATCTAAAAGCTCATATTCACAATCTGGCCTATTATCTTCTCTTTTTAATCTCCTCCAATCATTAATGGAAATCCATTCAGATTTCTATGACCCAATTGAAATCCAGTTGGAAAGGGCATTTCAAAAAAATGAGATTTTAAATAAGTTGCTAACAATAACTGTACATTATGCTTTCATATTTAGCTTTCTTACTTTAATTAGATTTGTATTTCTATTACTAATGTTTGAACTGTACATGTATGCACCAATTAAAATGAGAGAGTGGTTACATTGAAAATATGATTATAGCTAGTCATTTTCATGTACATAGTTAGGATATGAGTATAATTAATGTAGTTAGTTTGTTTATGTGATTTATTTATTTTCAGTAGTCCTGCAGATATAAATAAACCAAGCAATCAACCCTTCTCATATCATATACATGTTCAGGGAAATATTTTCCTCTTATCAGAAAATTTCTAATTATTGCTTCCCATTTTTAAATCAAAAATTTCTTGCAGCAATACCTTTATCCATAACTACATCTCTACCTATTCCGAATAATATATTAACTATATTTAATTGAGTTTGCATTTGGCACCCATCACCTCAAAGCCAATTTTCTCCATTTCGAGATGTCCTTATAAGATTTTCTCCTGAAATTTATTTATTAAAGGTTTTGAGGATACAAAGCTTCATGATCTCATTGTCCCATGAAATATATGACTGCCTATTACAAGCTTAAAGTCAATCCAATCATTATTAGTCAGTCTAACTTTTCGCTATAATCACATGAAGTTCATGTTATCTTCCTCAGAATTTGTTAAAATTATCTTAAGGGCGTCTATGCTGCTATATGCACACATTTAAATCTGTGTTGATATTCTTTTATAATTAGTAGCTTTATCCCATTCAGATCTTTAGTTTATTATTTGATGTCGTAATATGCATCATATTTATTTTATTAAAGACATTATTGAACAACCACAATAACAATACAGACTTCAGTCAAGATTAATTTAGAATGAGAAGAGGCAATAATTACTGTTGCAATTCAAAGGGAAGCATATTTTCATTTCATTTCTATTGAATTCTATCAATTTCAGCTTCCCTGAACATGAGTAAATGATTTCCCTTAAGCTAATTGCCCACTCTAACTTAGAATAAATATTGAGATGATTTTGGAAAAAGTTTTAATTTTGAAAAACCACAGAAGAATTTGAAGATTCATGAGGTAAAATTTACGGACAATTTCCTTCCAAGTATGCTCATATAAGTTCATTTTCATTTATTATTAGTTTCCTTTTTCCTTAGTTTATTTCTTAGTCTTGTTCTGTTTCATTTGCAGGTTTTCATTCATTTTCGAAACTTGAAGTAAGTAGCAAACTCATTTCAGATTTGTAGCATGATCAAGGAAGTATTATTTTTTGTTCATCAGAATTTGAATTTTGCTTTCATTCATTAAAAACCCAATAGCCCTTTAAAATAGTATCGAAAGATTCATATTGGAACATTTCATATCGTCGATACTACAAAGTCCATACATTTCCGATGTTCTTTTTCACTCATTATTCGATAAAATGACTTTACCAATATTGTGATGTTCACACAATTCTAGACCCGATATGAAATTTAAAGTAAGTTCATAAAAAATATCACGTCCATTCAATCACAATAATGATAGGGGCATAAGTTTAAAAGCACTGATGTCCTAGATCCGATATAATATTAAATTTTCATTAAATTTATCGGGTCCATTCTTCATCACATATCGACATATCAAAAATATTACATCCTGTACTTAAGTTTTTCGATCGCCGATTTCTTTTGAGATCCAAATCCGGTCCCACCTAAGAGCCACATCATCTATCGCATTCTCGCTATCGCAAGAATCATATTGGCATTTCCAACATGACTATTTTCCAATATTCCAATATGTCGATATCACAATCGCTTCATCCCTTTTTTATTATTATTATATATGCTCATATCACAATTCGGAATATGTGATGTGCGATGTGCGATTTGCGATGTGACTATTTCCCAATCCTTGATATAACAATTCTTCAATATTGTGATCGCTCCATCTCATCGCATATATTGCCATCGCATGCTCTCATATCAAAAATTTTCCATTACAACAAATATATCCCATCGCAAAATTAAAATGAAACCTTATCTTAAGATTTTCTGATGCGATAGACTCCAATGCATGCCCCTATGCCATTAACATTTAATCGATATATGGCATATCAGCATAGGTAAAATTTTGTAGATTGAAATTTAAGCATGGTGAAGAAACTTGCAATGCAAATCATCCGATAAGGCGTTGTGCTGTATGAAATATTTTAAAGCAATCTTGGATAACCACTATGGTACTAAAGCAATTGATAACGAATTTACAGCGTATTTAAATCATTTCGATTTATCATATATTTCAGTTTTAAATATATAATTCCATAATTAATATGAAATTCAAGACCTCTCTATCTTCACATTTAAATTTCATTATCTTGGATTTGGTCTTAATTCTGGACAATTTATAAAATCCATAGAGTTTATGTGAAACTTATAATATTTTGAGAACATTCATCACTGCATATTTTCATTCTCATTTCTGATGGATTTTTTTTAATTCCAATTCCCTTTAACACAAAGCATTTCCTTTTTTATATTTTACTGCTTGCTTTAAATAAAATAAATAATGATTTTGGGTTATAAGATTTTGGTTGATTTGACTTCTTCATTTTTTTTAATGTTAACTAAAAGAAAAAGTCAGCTAGTATTGGAGAAATTGATATCTCTCAAGTAAGATCAAAATGCAATTATCCAATGGTAAGATTCATGTACCGACTTTCATTAATTTTCATTTCGTTACTTTAGTTTCAGTTTTGTTTTTAAATTCTGTTGATATATAAATCTATTTTGTAGCTCTTCATAAAACCTTTCAATCCTCCACCAGATCATATTTTGAAGTCCTATACTCTTTTCTTGATTTGCTTTCAAGAAGCAGTGATAATCTTCGTCAAAACAACTACATTAGGAAGTTTCTGAAACTTTAATTTGTTTCATTAAATATTTATTTTCTTAGAAACTATTCTGCTTTGAAACAAAAAGATTGACAACAAATATAAATTTTCATTTGCGGTTGAATTTTTATCATCACTGCTATCTGAAGCCTAAAACGTTTATAACCCTACAAGGTAAAATTTATCTAAATCGACATAAGAATGAATGGTTACATGATTATTTTCTTTTACTTCGTTTTGTTGAGACATTGGTATAAACAGTCTTGTTAGAGTTTATCTTTTAAAACTAGGATTTTTCTCTCACTTTTCAACCTTTTCATTTTTATTTTTGTTTGCTGATTTCTTTCCTCATTTTAGCTTTAAGAATTCTTTTCCTGTTGTTTTTAGTTTTGATTTTGGTGACTCTGCCTTGATTTATACGGAAGACCTTATTGTTACACAGAAAAAATTGTTAATAGTCTACTATTAGCTTTTTCTTAATTCTCTTAATAAAGTTTGTTTTTCTTATTATAAAGGTAGACATACTTAGGAAAGAGATTACAAGATAAAAAAAGTTGACAAAGTATCATAAAATCTGAAAAT
Source organism: Pinus tabuliformis (assembly GCA_031772625.1). NCBI lineage: Eukaryota > Viridiplantae > Streptophyta > Pinopsida > Pinales > Pinaceae > Pinus > Pinus tabuliformis. The sequence continues at coordinate 1,047,423,162 of CM062819.1, read as the reverse complement.
TTATTTTTCCATCCAAATTGTAAATATTTTGAGATTTCAATATTTTATTAAGATCTTTCAAAGTTCTATTATCAGTCAAGAAAAGTTATTTTTAATTAAGTAAAATTTTTTACAGTTAAGCACCATTAACTCTGAAATTGTCATTCTTAACTCTTAAGGAATCAATAATTTTTCCCATCCAAAAAAGTCTTGTTTTTCTAGACTGTAATCCAAAAATATATTTAAACTTAAAAGATAAGAGGCCTCATCATGAGTTTGCTTACGATGATCATAGGGGAAAAATAGGCTGACATTACCAACACAGTTAAACAAACCAGGGTAATGGCTTATGATTGGAAACAATTATAAGACAAGGGGTCTCATCACGAGCCAGCTTGTTCAGTCCAATCATAACCAGTGAATGGCACTGTCAACTATCTGGCTACCAAACTAGGACAATGGCTTTTAAGAACTAAAAAAAAAAACAAATACAAAGAAAATAAAAATATATAAATGGATTTATCTCTAGGTCAATAATTCTTAAATAAATGGGATTCTGAATCATTGATGATTAAAAGCTAATCATATCGAGACTATAGATGTTTTCTGGCAGCAGTGGCTCTACCTATGACAAATGAGTATATTTTAAGCTAAACTGTATAGTCCTCCCTGCTTTATCTTTACAACTAATTAAGAATTGATATAGAGTTATGAAATATTTTAATTTATGAGGAATCTTAAGAAAAATTACAGTTAGATTATTCTTGTTTCTATTTAGATTAATGAACCTAGTCAAACATTCCAAAAATAATTTTATCTTCTTTAATTATTTTTACTTTAATTTTAGGAAAATCTTATTCATATCAAACAGAGATAACTGGTTCTTCTCCCATGTGTCACCATTGTCGTGATAAATCACAAACCCCCTTTTTTTTTATATATTTTACGTATTCAAATAATGGGGGTCCTTTTTATAAATTTCTGACTAAGAATCTTTTTTTGTTTTTTTTTTCATTTAAGATTGTCTTACAATTTTATCATTTTTATTTTCATCGGATTTATGTTTTGATTGTTTCATTGAATCCAAATCTTAACAAGCTTTCCATCAATGCTTGTTTTATGTCATTGTTCAACCAGTTTGTAAATGACGCCTACATAAAATTAGATATCTTTCATTGCCTTGACCTATTAAAATGTATAAATTGTACATTACCTATGTTTCATAAATTTATTCATTTGTAAATAATTAATTTTCAAATTGTAAATATAAAATTATTTTGTAAATAAATTTTTCTTTTAATAACCCCTGAGACCCAAATCACAAAAAATTTATTAAAAAACAAAATTCCTCACAAAATATTCTCGCAAAAAACCATATCACAAAAAACCTTAAAGTGCACATTTAAAAATTTCTCGATCATTATTTCTTGCGAAATGTGATACACCTTTTCGCGATCATGAATAAAGCCATCTCTTCCGTTTTTATATAATAGTCAAATAATAAACTAATAATAAGTTAAAGGCATCGAAAGTTATATAATGGATTAGCAATGAGGAATTTGGCTTTATACAGCGTATTAAAAACTTTAATGTAAAGTTTTGAACTCCTTATAACTGACGTGACTTCATGCTAACTTCATGTTCTTACATCGCACAATTTCTCGCTTTGCATGTTTTATATGATTGCATTCCAACCAAAAATGTGATGAATTAGTTCTTGCGATATGTGATAATCCCTCAAACACCTCCCTCTCGTTAACTCTTTTAACAAATGTTCCATTTTGTTTTTTACTTAGTTGGTAAGTTATATAGTTTTGATTTTATAAAAAACATATATTATATTATAATTATAATTCATATTATAATTTTAATATAATTTAAATTATAATATTAATATAATATAATAATATTTTAATAATTAAAATTAATTTTTTAATTAATTTAATTCCGTTAAATAATTAATATAGATTAATAATGTAATTATAATTAATGAATGTTAATTAATTAAAATGTTTTTAATTAATTTAGGATTAGATTTTTATTTTAAAATTTTGATTTATAGTCTAAGAAACATAAATTCCAGGTTTATGGCAATTTCAAATTCTCAACTTTAGAAACTCATAAATTGAGTTTTACTTGGCCAAATGAGGCCTGGAACAACTCATTGGATAGATAAAATTAAAGAGAACAGTTCTGAGGAGGTTTCACTAACATATTTGATCATTTATTGGGTCTAAAAATAGGCAGGAAATCAAGCTCCAAAATTTGAAACAAAATCTATTTTTTGAGTTTTATTCTCTGCATTTTCATTTGCCCAAGCCTCCTTTGAATGTAGACCCATTCGTCAATGATATCCTTGGGCAGTTAAATCATTAAAAGGATCAATAGAAAGCTTAGATTTATTTTTCAACTATTTATTTAATTAAATTTGATTTGATTTGTTTTTGTAGGAAAACAGTTGAAAAGATGAAGAGAACAAGATCTCAATAAATGAGAAGGTTATAGCAATACAAGAATGGAATTTTGAGCCAATAAAAATTGATTAAATAGATTTTTTCTTCAACAAAAATTCCTAGTTTTAATTCCTTTGTAAATATTATAAATAGGAGATTGCAAAATGTAATAAGGGTTTCTCTCCTCTACAATTCTAGACTTCTAAAAGCACTACTATAATAGGAATTGGGAGTTGTAGGTGGGAGGAGTGAAAAGCTCAGATCTGGGATTATTGAGGATTTTTCTTTTGCATCCTAAATTGTGTATGGCGGGCAGAGTTTGCACTATTGCAGCACTTGTTTTGAAAGCTGAAGTTCAAGCAATGTAAAAGACTATTGGAGACCAAAGCCAGAGAAATGGATTCAATAAATTGATATTTCTAATACTATTATTTTAAATACTAGTTTCATTTTATGATAACATGAATGTGTTATTTTATTCATGTTTGTGCATTGTTGTAGATATGGGTAATTTGTCTCAATGTTGTTATTATTTATCTCTACTCTTATGGATTAAATTCGGATTTCTGAGTAACTATTTGCTCAGAAATATGTCTTATAAAACTGATCTATTAAATAGTGATGTGTTGTGAACTATTTCTGCATATTATTGTTTAATTATTGGATTTACTGATTTAACAATCAATATCATTTTTGTGAGCTATTTCCTGAGTGTTGTTGATTGATTATTTCAGTTAAGAGGTTTCAATAGGGTGTGTTCTGATATTCATAATGTTAGTTAACTGAACTACTTCGTTAACTTGACATTCATTAAAAGCCAGGCATATTTAAATCTCAATTATTTAATTATCTTTATCTTAATTGGGTTAGATCTATATCTACCTAATTGAGATAGGATTAGAATTAGTTATTTTTGCTTACAATATAGATTAATTTTGCATTTAAATTAAGTTCTACATTTTTTTAATTCCTCCTCTCAAAGAGGAAAAAATTTAGTTGTGGCTTGGCTCAACCCAAATCAACTTAAGGGTCATTCTCTTGCCTGATCAACAAGAAGAGTGGATTTGATATCCCTTGCTATTGGTATTTAAGGATACATCTTAAACCAATAGCAATTGGGAAAAGGTAACTGAACCTACTTGAACCAGTCGGAACCACTACTCCAAATGGAAAGGAACTGCTTTAAGGTCCGGACCGGGTGGTTATCCCCTAATGTTGAGGCTGACAATTTTGGCCATCAACATGTTCACAACTATTTCCTGGTACATCAGGAAGCAAATATCTGTGGCGCTCAACTCGGCAGAAGCAGAATACCTAGTTGTAAGTCAAGAAGCATGTGATTCAATCTGGATGAGAAAGATACTTGTTGGACTATTTGGTCAGATGATGGATCCAACTATAATCTACTGCAACAATCAGAGTTACATCAAGTTATCTGAGAATACTGTATTTCACAATCCATCCAAGCACATAGATATCTGGTATCAATATTTATGGGACTGTGTGCATAGGCAGATAATGTTGCTACACTACATTCCAACAGAGGAACAAGGTGCTGGCATTTTGACAAAGGTTTTTTCAAGGGGAAAGTTTGAGTTCCATAGGTGCAGGATAAGGGGTGGTTGATAATCACTTTCTTGCTAAGAAGGAGTGTTGAAAAATGAAACAAGAAATTCTCAATTTGATTTTACCTTGATTAAATTGAGAAAATTCTAATTTCCACATCAAAAAACAACTTGGATGCAGTTAACTTATGTGACATGGATTGTGTCACCCAGTTTATCTAGTAATTTTAAATTTCAGGAGTTAGAGTTCAGTTTTGCATGTGTGATTGCTAATTTGTAGCAATCAAGGTCAGTTATGTCAAGTTGTTTTCAATTAAACTAGTTCCAACTATTGGAGGATCTAGTGGAAGGTTAGTTGTGTAGTGGGATTTCAATCAAACTCAGTAATAATCCAATTAACTGTTTGATCAACCCAAAATATCTAGTGCATGCAAAGAATTCGAGTTCCCCAGTTGTGGTGGACATTCAAAGGTTGTGTAAAACCGGTTGTAGACTAGTCTTGAGTGTATAAGTCTTACATGCAGTCAGATGATCAACCTTGGGAATTGCGCAATCCATTTTGGAGAAATTCCTAAATAATAGGGGCCTAATTTCTCAAGGAATTGCGCAAGGAAATAGGGTCTCAAGTAGAGGAAAAAATTGACTAATTCTGGTTCAGAGCTTCTCAATGAGAAAAGAGATAGTTCATTGACTTGCAGGTTGCGCTTAGTTGAGAAAAGATATTGTAATACATCTCTATTCATCAGATTAATGCAAGTAGGAATTTGGGTTTTAAGCAGATTTCTTTCCTAAGGAAAATTAATGTGTGCATGTGTGTTATTTATTATTACATGTCTAAATTTTTTGTTCTAAATTGTGAATTAACTTCCGCATAACAATACAATAGGTTTATATCTTGTGATTTTGATTAAAACTTCGTGAGCAGTTGCAAATCTACATCATAATTTCTACACTTGAGAGGGGATCCCTATATAACTTCAATCTATAGCCATTTATTAAAAGCAAGATTTTTTCTTCATCAATTGTCTTGATTTGAACTGAGCCATTATCATGGAATTTTTCTACCAGATAAGGAACAAACCATCTGGTCATGATTTTTCCTTTGAAATATTTGAACCTAGAATCATACAACAGGGCTCAATTAGCCTCCTCGAAGATTCTAGCCTTGATATGCTTAACATGCCAAAATTTTCTTTGTGGTTGAACTACTTCAATGTGCATTATAGTTTGCAACCTAAGTTCATCAGGGGAATTTCACTACTACAGTCTCTTTCCCTGAGCTTTTGTTATGTTTAAATCAAGTTGTGATGCCATTCTTAGTGTATTGTACTCAAATTCAATGGAAAATAGGGCTTTCTTTCCATAGGCCAAATCAAATGGTGTAGAAACAATGGTGTTCTTTCAGGTGTTTTTGTAGGCCAAAGTGGCCTCAACAATTCTGTTTACCCAATATTTTTTGCTACTGTTGTTTGGTAATTTTATTGATGTTAAGTTACTTACATGAATTATCAACCAGATCTAGTAATATGATGAAAAGTATGTGATATGAGTCTTTGTCACTCATTCAATTCCTAAGTTAATTTGAGTTATCGAAATGCACATGTTATTCAATAGCTATGTAACTTATACAAAATGAAACAAATTCTACTTTACTTTCTTGAATAATGATCACACTCACACTTGCTTTAAAATAAAATCACTCTTGCTCTTAAAATAACACTCGCTTAAATGAAAAATCAATCTTGAAAACTATAACTGCTTAAATGTAAATCATTCTAAAAAATACACTTGCTTAAATGTAAATCACACTTGCTTGAATAAAAATCACTCTTGAAAACCACACTTGCCTAAATGTAAATCACACTTGTACTAGAATCAAATCACTCTCTGCAATAAAAGCACACTTACAAATGAATTTGTTCTAACTTAAAGAAGCATTAGTTATGTAATTGAAAATTATTACAATGTAAATCTTATACTTCTATTGCTATGTTAGATTATACTCTATCCATGTGTATATAAAATCTCTCTTCACCTGAACAATAAAATGATTAGCAAAAAAAATATCAAACTTGTATCTAAGAATCAAAACTCAATTACTCAAATGTATTGACACAAACCTATAGGAAATATAAACTGAAATACTCACTGTTAATGAACAAAGACCTTACTATCTCAAGGGGGTCCTCCTACGAGAAGCAGATATCACTATCAAGCTTTCACAAGCTAATTAACCACACATTGAGATCAAACAGCAAAATGGAATCGAAATAGAGTTTTTATATTAAAACAAAGTCGTTACAAATAAAATTCAAGTTAGTTTTAGCCATGCCAAGAGGCATATTTATAAAACCCTTATGCAATAAATGTTTTCAAAGCTTTATGCCTATGGTAATTGACATTAAATATAATTAACTAAAGAGATAAGATATCATAATCTTTCTCATGATTTTCTATCAATGCATCAAATCATGAGGCGGAAAATATGCATCTTACACGCTTGATTCACCTCTCACGATGGTTGACTTATCCTTTGACCAAACTGATAGAGTGCCTTCTTCATCAATCCAACTTCTGAAAATAGGAAAAAATTGTTGTTCTAGCTAATTTTTAACTACCCATGTGCCCTATTTCTTGGCTGAGGCTCCACAACCTATCGAACCTTAGACTTAGCCATAGAAATATTCATTAATTACAAAATCATTGTAATTCAGTAGCTCAAATAGATATTAAGTTAAATAATAAAGAAAAATGACATTTATGAAATATAAGATGATTATGTACCTTCTATGCTTTCAACTTTGTAAATTGATACCCAAATTGTAGTTATGAAGGTAAAAAAGGATGTAGAAATTTATAGGGTAAGTTTCTCAAATAGAACACCAAAGGACACCACTCAAACAAATCACAGATCAATACACTATTATTCTTGACATGGTTAAAACCCTCAAAGAGGGAAACAATCATGGAAAATTTTAGGGGCGAATGTTCACCTTTAGGCGAAATTAAGTGGTTTTAAATTTTTAGTGGGTGAATATTTTGTATCATAGTACATTTTTACAAATCCCCTCAAATAACCTACCTTATTTTAAGGGAGATGATAAAAAAGGTAAATTTAGCCCTTGAAATTAGGAGTTACAACCTTCCATTCGCCTTAATTTTCAAGAATAGGTTTTATTTAAGTGAATCCTATGGGCCAAATACCATATTTATAAAAGAGGTATGGTAAATTTATAAAAATATAAATAAATGAGAGGTATGGTAAATAAATAAAACATTTTTTATATTTACTCCATAAGTCACCTTATATACATGCAAGGGTGTAAACAAATAAAAGTATAAATAATGTGGAGGTATGGTAAATAAATAAAACATCTTTTTATAATTACTCAAAAGGTATGGTAAATAAATAAAAATATAAACAAACTAGACATATGGTAAATAAATAAAACTTCTTTTTATATTTAGTCCATAACCCTCTTTCTATTTACTAAAGCTCAAAAAAGAGTTTTATTTAAGTGAATCCTATGGGCCAAATACCATATTTGTAAAAGAGGTATGGTAAATTAATAAAAATATAAATAATGAGAGGTATGGTAAACAAATAAAACATTTTTTTTTATATTTACTCCATAAGTCACCTTATATTTACGAACACTCAAAAAATACATTATATTTAGGTGAAACCTATGGGAAAAATACTATGGGCCAAATACCATTGGCTAGATTATTATTAATACCATACAAAAAAGCATTATTAACCCCAATATTAGTATTAATAAAAATAAAAATGGCACATGGTATTTTTTAACACCCAGGTTGTTCCCTTTGACTCCCAAGGGAATACGGCCGGGGTAACCACTAACCAAGCTTTGGATTACAGTTCCTAGCCAAACTGTAATCAGAGAGGGCTCTCTCTTTCAGATTTGTCTCTGTTTTGTGAAGATTTTAGGCTAGTTATGGATTCAGTTTTGTTTAAGGTTTTTGGTTGAGTGATGTCTTTCTGTACCTAAGGTGGAAATCTTCAGATAGTTTAGTCCATTGGGCAATGGAGTCTGTGGCTACAGGTTGTTTGAAATATTGAGTGAGATTGTTGAAACTACAGGGCCATTTAAATATTTCATGAAACAAACTTGAAATTGTGATAATGAAATATGATTAACCAGTGGAAAGCAGTCAAGAATTTTCCACTAAGCTGGGTGTGAGGAAGAAATATATTGCACAGGAGCAGATTTGAATTCCTGAACAAATATCACTGTGAAAGGTATAGTTTAGAAGTGCAGCAATTAAGAATTACACTCTTATAACTATAACTGAGGAAAACATACATAATAGCTTAGATTGAGTTCAGGGTCTATGAAATAAGTCCTGAAACTATTCTTTTTCTTTGCCATTAAACTGTAAGCAGAACATGAATGGATTATGAAGAAAACAACAAACATAATGAACAGGTCAAAGAAAAACTTATTGTTCCATGAAATACGCAGGAATCCTGTAGCATTCAGCAAGCACACACAACGCATCAGACAACCCAGAACTTTGGAAATTCCATCAGCTTTTGTATTAGTACTATGAAAATTTACAACATAAGATCTCTAGAAGAGATAATCAACAACCCCCTGCAAGCTTACCGAGGGGGAATATATACAATAGGTTACATAAAATATCTGAACTGATGAGTCATTTTGAGAAATAAATACGTTCACCAACTTTACAGAATAGCAGATAAGGAGTTATTACTGCTCTAAATACAAAATGAATGCTCTTTAATACTGTCAGAAGTCTTTTTGACCTTTGGAGGCCATTGAGTCGGCTGAACGTTCTGTTTTAAATGTTGAATGGTGTGTCTTTATGTCTTTGTCATCCTGTAGATTTCTCGGCCCTGTCATTTGCAGCTGTCAGTATTGCTTTTGGTGGCCGAATCTTTCTGCTGAGTTGGCTCAGTCCATCTTTCTTCAAAAATATTGAATGCATCAAATTTTCCTGTACATGATAATTCATGTTTTTTGATGAAAAAATCTGGTGAATGGCTCTCGTTTATAATATCAACTGTATCATTTTGGTCCACCATTCCTGTGTGGGCAATTGATGTCTCAAAATTGCATCTAAGGTCTCATCTGCCTCTGTATATTTGTAGAAGTTTGGAGGCACTTCAAACAAATGTTTGATCTCATTCATAATGAAAAATAAGTTCTCTACCCTGTTGTAGAGACTTTGCCCAGATGCTGGCCCTGTTTCTTATGAAGTACTTGGCCTTTTAGTGATCTGATTCGTAGCAAATGTGTTGACCCTCTTAGCATAGTTTTCATGTGAAAGTAGCCTCCCTGCGCTGTTCAGTAAACCAGGAAGACCTCTGCCTTGTAGTGTTGCAAACTTATCCATGAACCTGTTTACTTCTGTCTGCATGTCCTGGCTTCTTCTTTCCAGTGTTTGTACCAGGCTTCTTAGTGTAAGGACCCTCTTTATAAGCAAAATGGTTTCAGTCCTGTTGGAAATTCCCATTGCTGCCAGCTGAGGACTTGTTCGGTTATTGAGCACGTTAATCATTCTATTGGCAACCTCAGGCATATTGCCTAGAGATGCCCTTGCTCTCTCGATTTCCCTGTGTGCCTTTCCTATGAGCTCCATTTGCTCATGAATGGTCTCAATATACTGCCATTGATCAGTGATTGATTGGCCAATGTTGGCCCATAAAACTGTTTTGAGCTCAGCTATCACTATGTCAAGTGTGAGCTCCTTCTCCAGCTCCTTTATCTTCTCTTTAAGGGCTTTTATCTCCCTCCCTTTTTCTGCTACAGTCTGCTTGGATTTGTCATACTTTCCATTGAGCTTAGCCAAATTCTCCCTGGCTTCATTTAGCTCTGCCATTTGGGCCTCTAAGGCCTGAATTTCATTCATCAGCTTTTGCATATCAAGGCTTGGAGCCTGCTCTATTGTTGGTGCTGGTGCTGATGTAGATGGTGCTGTTTGTTCAGCAGGAGGAGAACTAGTTTGAGGGGGTTCCTCAAGATTGATTATTTGTGGAGGGGGCTGTGATGTTTGGCCTCCTTCCTTCTGTTGTAGTGCTGCCTGCAGTGCAACCTCTGATTCTCCCAATTTTTCTTGTGTCTGGATCAGCTGTTTGTATAATGATACCAGCATAGCTGCTGCATCTTGGTCATGTCTCAGCTGGGCAACCTCTTCTGTCTGAGGATGAAGAGTTGTTTGGATCTTGATCATTTTCCTCAATGCTTCCATATATGCATCCCTCAATTTCATCAGTGCTTGTACAGCCTTGATGTCCTTGGGATCATGCCCAAGTTCTATGATGATATCCTATAGGAGGGGTCCTCACAGCCTCAGAGCTTGGCTGAATGAATAACTGATTGATTTTGATGATATGAGCACTGGACAGGTTGCCACCCTTCTTCAGTAAGTCCAACATGGAGAGAAGAGTCAATGGTCTTGCAGTGTGAAAGTGCAGCATCTCATTTATGGCTTCAGGGGTGATGTGGAACAAGACTGAGCCTGTGGGACTGACAACAGCTCTCTGACATGGATCATAGCATTCACAGCATCTATGGATCAAGTCTGGAAGTGAATTGACTTGAGGAAGGTTAAAAATAGGCAAATTGGAGTCCCAAATCCCTAATATATCAGCTCCACTAAGATGTTGGGCCTTCAACTCATTCAGCATATGGATGTTAAATTTGGAATTCAGTGGAAATGAGTCTATCATCTAATAATCTTTATCACCTAGAGCTTTCCATTCTAACTCTCTCTGTGGGGCATTCAGAGGTTGAATATTCAATGCTATTGGTGTTTCCATGGTTAATAAGGCCTCTGATTTGTGTGTGAACTGGTTTGAGTGAGCAGAACAACACAGGGGGGGATGTCAAGAATCAGAGATGCGAATTGCAGAGAATAGAGGGTAACTGGCAGTAGCAGCAATTGAAATACTGCGTAGAGGACTGATAGAACCAATACCAGGATTGATAAAAGTGTCTCCACGGTTAATTAGTGCAGTTCAGGTTTGTAGTTCACAAATGCGCGAACTAACTGTGAGTTTAGATAAATTTTGCTAAATGCGGGCTCTGCAGGTGAATTTTGACTTATCAATTGAAAATGGAGGCTAGCCACCGGGATTTGCTGGTAGGTACTATGTTTTTCACTCTTTTAAGCTAGCTTCGGACAATTTTGGATACAAAACCAGGCACAGAGGAATGCTTTGGATAAATACCTGGTAAATTGTAGGCAATGGCTTCAAATGCAAGTGGATTGGACGCGCCAACGGTCTTCAAGTCGATTTGTGCAGGTTGGCGACGGATTGGTCGTAAAATGCATGCAAGACAGAGCAATAGTTGTTTTTTGCAAAAGTGACAAAAACGACGTTTTTTGGCAAAAATATTGACTTTTGGGTTATTGGCGCCTTTTTTTGGATGACGTCAGCATGATGTCATCAGGTGGGGTCAGGGTCGGATGACGTCATTGAGTGACGTGGCAGCCTGTGAGTGGTCCACGGGGATGGTGAGGTGGCAGACAGGTCGGAGCAGTGGCGTCTAGGGGTGCTGATGCGACGACGACGTGGCATGGCGTAGGCATGACAAGTGGTGACAAGGACGTGACGTGAGCAGCGGAAAACCATAAGCGGTAGGCGGATTTTCTCGGACCGCCTTAGATACGGTTGTGGTTTTGTCAGAGGGCGACCCGAGAGAACATGGGGTGACGCGTGGCGGAGGCCTGACGTCACCCTCTGATAGTTTCTCGGGCGATAAGTTACGGTCATCGGGCCGACCCGATATGGATGTGGGCCGTCGGATGAAAGGACCCAGATCCGACGGTCGACGGGTCATCAACTTGTCAGGTCGATACGGTCAGCGGGCGGGAATATTTTAATATTTTCTTTGAAGTGTGTGCCCGGCGGGGACTTTAGGTTTTTGGCGGATTATATGGGTTTTCAATGTATTTTTAATGAAAATGCGCATTGCGCCAAACTTTGGATAAAGCGAAATAATGGGTTTTTGGTGCATTTTTGCAAATAATGCGGGTTTAGGGCTAATAGTGGGTTTTCTCACAAGGTCTTTTTGCAAATGAAGTGAGTAAATGGTTACAATGGTTTCTGAAGGGAAATAGGTGTAGGGCTTAGGTTGTTAAACTGAACAGAGGTCAATTTAATCCCTGACTTTAGACATATGGCTATAATGCCAGGGGAAGGGAAATTTATACATTGCTTGGGGTTTATACACCATAGTGTTTATAATCGTAGGGAAAAAAAAAGGAACATAGGGGATTTAGATAATAAGAAGTTAGGGGTTAATATGAGTGGAAAAGGTGGATGAAGGGGAAAACACTAAGTTTTATATGGAATCAACTTAGTTTAGGAAGTAGATCAAAATGAAAAGAATTTTAGACAAGAAATGTGGCTTTTAAAGAAACAAGAACCAACATAAGACCTTGAATTCTTTCATGAACACAACTGGTGTAGGGATGTTAGTGATGAATGTGAAAAGGAGAAAAAAGGAAGTTAGACATGCTCCTTTGTATTACTGCCAATGATAGAGAAGATGAGCTTCTCTATCCATTGATGCTTCCTTTATGCTAGGTTACCAAAATTCCATTAAAGGAATAACATTTCTGCGACCTCATCTACCTACCCATCAACTTTGCCTAGCATTTTTTGTTTCTTCATGGAGGGTGCACTTGGACTTGCAGACCCTTATGTGCCTTTTCTTTTCCTTTGGCTTTTTCTTTTGATTTTCTATCTAGAACTACCCTTATTGCTTCCAAGGCCCCAGATTAAGTAGCTGGGAACCTTAATTCTCTACCTAACTATTGGTCTGCCAAGATTGAACAGTTTGGACAGACTTCTTTCTCTATTCTACAACAAAAAATTGAAACATGGCATGATCCAGATTAGGCTGTTGGACCATCCATCAAAATTGAGTCAACATCAAACTATGTACACACCTTGTCTTTTCTTTGAAATATGGGATCTTTGCTTCACCAAAGCAGAGCATATTTGGCACTTCCATTTGCCAATCATGAAATATGAAACCTATCGGTATAGGTATCTAACAGTGGCTCCACATGGGGATGGTTTTTCTTCTTGAAAGACCAAGAACAGCAGGTCAGAATGCCTTGGCCCTTTGACTTCTCTTTACCAAAACTTGGAGTTTCTCTACTTTGAAATCTCAAAATTGGAATCTATCATACTTGTGGAACTTGCTGAACTAAAGCGTTTTCCTGATTCTGCAAGACCTTTCAAATTGAGCTATTCACATGTTGAAAGAAAACATTATATATAGCAAATTATGTACAGAGGAATAACCATGCTATGTTCATGGGAAGTAGTCAAAATAGTGCTTCAACATCCTGCCATTCACAGGACCTTCATCCAAATCAGTTTCATCAAGAATTTTAAGAAAGTAAGTATTGTTTCCTTGCACTGCTTGAATAACAAATGGTCCTCTCCAAAGGGAATCAAATTTTCCATGTTTTCCTTTATCTTCCCTTCTTGAATCCCACTTGAGGACTTTGTCCCCAATGTTAAAGTCTTCAGCCTTAGTCCTTCTGTCAAAAGCTTTCTTTAACTTTTCTTGTAAAACTTGAACTCTGTTATAAACTTGGTCTCTAGTTTGCTGCAAACATATTATTTGATTTACCCTTCTCTGTATGTCATTTGGCTCAGCTTGACTTTCTTGAAGTAGTTTCATAACAGGGATCCCTAGTGATGAAGGAAATTTGGCTTCTAATTCATAAACTAACTCATATGGGCTGACCCCAATAGATCTCTTGGTTGTTAGTCTGTCTGCCCATAAGGCATTGACAAGCTTCTTATGCCAGTTCTTCTTATTTTCTTCCAACATCTTCTTTATGATGTTTATGAGGCTTTTATTTGATGATTCAACAAGGCCATTTCCTTGAGGGTAGTATGCAGTAGAATGGCCCAAGGTAATATGAAATTTTTGGCAGAAGTTCACCATCTTCTTGGATGTAAAGGCAACAACATTGTCTATTATGATCTTATCAGGACAACCAAATCTGGACAATATATTATTTTCCAAAAACTGAATGATTGTTGAATCATTTTCCTGTCTACATGGGATGGCCTCAATCCATTTGGTGAAGTAATCTGTAGCTGTTAGAATCCATCTATGTTGGCCTGAAGATGAAGGATGAATTTCCCCAATGAAATCCAAGCCCCATTGTTGAAAAGTTCTCTTTGTTGCAATATGCCTCAAAGGAAGTGGCACTAACTTTCTCTTTCCCTCAAATACTTGACATTTATGACATGAAGTGGTAAAATTTTTGACATCAGAGAACACAGTGGGCCAATAGTAACCAGCCCTCAGTATTTTGTCCACAGTGGACTTCCAATAGAGGTGTCCACCACAGTCACCTGCATGGAATTCTTTCATAACATTGTTAGTCTCATTCTCAATCAAGCAGTTTAACAATATACCTTCATGGTTTTTCCAAAGCAAATTGCCATCCATGACATAAAATCTTGAAGCTTTCATTTTTATAAACCTACTTTTAGTTCTGGACAATCCTGGGGGAGCACACAGGTTTTGTAACACATAACATATTTCAGAATACCAAGGAGATTGTTCAAAGGCTACATTGATCTTTGGAGTCGCCAGCTCCGGTTCACTGTCTAGTTGGTTGATTTCCAAGGCTTGGAAATTTGTTTCAGAAATTAATTTGGCCAAACCTTGCCCTTTTATCAGTTTTGTAGGTTTTATTTCAATGTCAAATTCTAAAATGTTGGCAATCCATTTTCCTCTTCGGCCCTCTAAGTTCTCTTGAGTAAGTATGTCTTTTACAATAGGACTTGGCACATAAGCTATAACATGGGAGTACAGGATATAAATCCTAAAGTCTTTGATAGCTTTGACCAAAGCATATGCTTGATTTTCCATGATCTGATATTTCAGGGGTGCATCTCTGAGAGCTCTACTAAAGAAAGCAATAGGTCTCTCATTTCCTTGGTCATCTTTCTGTAATAAGATAGCAACAATAGTATGCTGGGATTTGTTAAGACTGGAGTTTGGGTAAGGGCCAATTTTATTCCTTCAAAAGCTTGATTTGCTTCTACTGTCCATTTTACTTTTGAATCCTTTTTAAGCATGTTATTGAGTAATCCGCTCAATTCTGCCAAATTTGGGATAAATCTCCTTAGGAAGTTGATCTTCCCCAAGAATGCTTGTAATTCTTTGATGTTTCTTGGGTGGGGCATTTGTAAGATAGCTTGTATCCTGTCTGGGTCAATTCTAATGCCATCCTTTGAAATGATATGACCTAACAGCTTACCTTCTTCCAAACCAAATAGAGACTTCTTAGGATTTAAGGAAATCCCATATTTTCTACATGTTATGAATATTTGTCTCAAGTGCTTCAAGTGTTCTTGGTCAGATTTTGAGAAAGGTGTGAGGTCATCTAAATAAATAACGAGGAAGTCATGAATCTCTTTGGCAAAAGCAATATCCATTGCTCTTTGAAATGTAGCCCCTGCATTTTTCAACCCAAAAGGCATTTTTACATATTTGAAGGTTCCCCATGGGGTTGTGAATGCTGTTTTGTCTTGATCATCAGGGTGTACTAGGATCTGATTAAAACCTGAGAATCCATCAAGTAATGAGATCCTTGAAGCCCCTACCACTATTTGGAGAATGTGATCCATCTTAGGTAAGGGATAATTATCCTTGAGGGATACTTGGTTTAAATTCCTTAAATCAACACAAAGTCTGATCTCACCAGTTTTCTTTCTTGTGGGCACCAAATTTGATATCTAGTCTGAAAACCTGATAGGTGCTATGATACCAGCTTTAAACATTTTTTGTACCTCTTTCTCAATTGAAGGGAGAAGCATAGGATTTATCCTTCTCAATTTTTGCTTGAATGGCTTTTTATTAGGCTTGAGAGGGATGGTGTGTTGGATAACCGAGGTGTCAAAGGATTTTAAATCCTCATAACTCCATGCAAAGACATCTTGAAACTCTTTGAAGAGGTCAATGTATTTAGGCTCCTGATCAGGAGGTAAGGATGCAGACAATTTTATTATCTTGGGCTTTTCAACAGTTCCAATGTTTCATTCTTCAATGGCAGCATTAAGGGGCTGCATTTTTGGTTTTCTAGGGACATTATTTGAGTCAAAAATATCCTCCAATGGAGTTAGGCCTGTTGGAAGAAAGTTGTCTTTCAATTGTATAACTTCAGCCTCAGCATCAGCCACTTCTTCACAACTGATTTGTTGAATTTCTTGTATGTTGTCTTTGTTGAAAATGGTTGGATGTAGCATTTGGTTAGCTGTTTTGGGTGATACTGCTGTTTGGTCCTGTTCACCTATTGTTTGTGACTCACTTACAGCCTCTGCATCAATGTTTAGCCCTGAAAATTCTTGCTGTAAAGTCAAGAAATTGTTTATTTGTGTATCATCATAAAACACTTGCCAATCCTTGAAATTGTTTGGGACAGAAGGTCTGTGTTTTATCTCAGCTGTAAAGCAATGGTGGGGTTCAAAAGGTAGCTTACAAGTGCTTGCAAATGTAGCCAAACTATGAGCATGAAGATTATGGGTCCTAGGAATTTTGGTAATTTGAAATTCAGTGAAAGTTTTAAGCATTTCAGTAGCAGCAGACCTATAAGATCTCAGTCTTTTATCATTAGTGACAAAATTCCCCTTTACTTGTTGGATAATTAGGTCTGAGTCTCCTAGGATTGAAACTTTTATGGCTTGTAAGGATTTTACTAGCTTGAGGCCTAGTAAGAGAGCTTCATATTCTGCCATATTGTTAGTGCACCTGAAGTTTAACCTGTAGGCTCGGCCCTCTGCATGACTGTTTTGTTTGTTATGTATCCAAACTCCTGCTCCTGCCCCTAATTTGTTGACTGATCCATCAAACTCAAGGAACCATAAGATCTCTTGTTTTAAGGGATTTTCAACATTCTTTCTATAATTTGGGATTATAAGTTGGAGTTCTTGTTTTTCATCTGGTTTGTTTTTTAGGAGAAACTCATCAATTGGTTTCTCAATTTGGATCTCTTGGGGACATGGTTGCTTACTCTCATGCATGTTTTGTTCAAGTGTGACTAATTTATTATCACTCTCAGGGCTTGCATCATCATTGAATAGAATAAAGGAATCCATATCTGAATGGACTGCATAAATGGGGAAATTCTAAGGCTTTTCTTCACTGCTCACCATGTATTTCATAAGTGACTCTCTATATAGCCTCTTGGGTTGACCAAAGACTGAGATAATGGCATATGACATGTCTAATTGTAGGGAACCTTGAAGTTTAGCCCCCCATGATCTTGATAACAACATTCCATATTTGGGTGGGATATCCGCGACTACAACATCCATTAAGATTGTTTTGTTTGGATACTGGACCAGGGATACACATAGATCCTTTATCAATCCTAAACACTTAACTTGGCTGGAGTCAAATGAAAATAGGTCCTTATAGGGTCTTGTGATGTCTAAGTTGAGTCTATCCATCACTGATTTAGGCATGAGGTTATGAGATGCACTTGAATCAAACATTGCATTGTGTAATATTTTGTCATGAACATGCAAGCTGACATAAAAAGGTAAGATCCCTGTAACTGCTGTCTTTCCATCAACCTCTGGACCAAAAAGTAGTTCTGGGGTATCATCCAACACATTGACATCATCTTTATTATGGGTAATTTGAAGGGACTTTTTGATTTGTTGTTTGTAAATGTCATGCTTGGCTAGCTCTGAAAGAGGAATGGCTATCTTCAATTTTCCTATTTCAGCTTCTAAGTCAAAAGGTTTTTCAGCTTGGACCTTGGTGTTGTGGTTGACAACCCTTTCTTTATTGTTCAAGTTTTCCTCTCGGTTTTCATTCTGATCTTGAGGCTTGTCCTTCTTACTCATCTTCTGCGTAGTGATGCTTGGATTAGGCTGCAAGGGCGATGTAGGCATTGCTTGGTGTTTTGGGGAAGATGTTTCAGTTATTTCTTCAACTGTTACTTCCTTTGTAATAGAATCAGTTTTGTCAATTGGCTCTGTGACAATGGTTTTCTTAGGCAGAGGAGTATCCTTTGTTTTCTCAGGCTGTGTCACATTTATAGTTCTGCTCCTTAGCTTGTATTGTTTATGAACTTCATAAACAGCTGTGTCATAGCCTTGTTTAAAGTCAAATGACTCACCTGACTTGGTTTGAAACTGTTTAATATCATCATCCTTATGATCTTCTTGACTTAGGAAAACTTGTTGATCATCATTCAGGTCCATTAGGTTAATGTGGGTGTCATCTATTTGTTCATTGGAAGTGGATGCTTCTGTATAGTTTTCTTGGAACAGGGGTCTGATCTCTGGTTCAGAATTGGCTTTACCAACATTAGGATTTTGGTTTCTTCTGAAATTAGGATTCCTAACAGGGTTATTCTGTGGTGCTTCCCATGATGACTTCCTCTCAACTGATTCTACTCTGTCACCTAATCTCTGCATACCAGTGATTATTGCATCCAGTTTTTGATCCCAGCCTGAAGGCTCTTCTTTAAAGGTGGTCTTTCTCTCAGTTCTTGTCCTATTTCTCTTGGCTATCAGATTTGCTTCCACACTTACTGCTATATCTTGCATTTCAGCTAAAGTCATGGGAGCCCTTTCCCTTAATTGATATGCCATATCTGAATCAAACCCATCAGGGAAGGTATATAAAGCTAGATCTGGTGGGGGTCTAAGATTTTGGGGAATAGCATTGTAGACATTGTTAAATCGGGCACAGTAGTCCAGGACAGTTTCTTGGGGACCTCTTTTGATAGTATTGTATTCAGATAGTATATGGAGTGGATCCTTCTTCTTCTCCCATCTGTTGATAAATGTTTGATAGAGGGCTTCAGGGTCAGCTATGGAATTTGGTGTAAGTGACCTAAACCATGTTCTTACATCCCCCGTTAAGCTTCGCACAAAAATTTTCATCCTAACCCCATCATCATCTATTTCATAGTTTTCAAAGTAGTCCTGCATTTTCTTAGTATGCTGCAGGGCTGGATATGAGCCAGTACCATCAAAGTATGAGATATTTCTTTGGTACTCTTGAGGCAGGGGAGCTGGATTAGCCGGTAACTGCAGTGGGGCATATCTATTAGCCATGTTTGGTAGGATAACAGGGATAACAGGGATGAATGGGACTAGTGAAGGGGATGGGATGATAGGGGTGTGTGTATTTGATGGAGTGGTTGAAAGGATACCTTGTGAAGTGGATGAAGAACTAGGAGATTGTGGACTAGTAGTATGAGGATGTAGAGAAGCTTTAGCAAGGGTTGGAATGTCAATTTGGAAACCTGCTTCCGAGCTTGAATCTGATAAAGTGCTTTCTGATTTGTGTCTCTTGAGGATTCTTGCAATCAGGTTTGGATTCTGAAACTCAGGTGCTGGCTCAGGATCTGGGTTTGATCTTGTGTAACGATTTTTCTTCTTAGGAGCCAGCTTCTATAACTTTCTTTTTGAGAATTTCCAAGGAGGTAGTGATCTTTTGACAAGGACTGGTCAGCTATAGCACAACTATATGAGAATTAATACTGAATAAAGATTGACTGAGGCAGCTTTTATATAGTCCTGCAAATGCAAAGCAGAGGCAGTTTCTAAGGCTATCTGGCTGTCACTCAGGCTTTATTTACAGCATCAAGAATCAGATAGGAGGTTGCAAAGTTCATCCAGGTCCCCAGCGGAGTCGCCATTTATGTTAACACCCAGGTTGTTCCCTTTGACTCCCAAGGGAATACGACTGGGTTAACCACTAACCAAGCTTTGGATTACGGTTCCTAGCCAAACTGTAATCAGAGAGGGCTCTCTCTTTCAGATTTGTCTCTGTTTTGTGAAGATTTTAGGCTAGTTATGGATTCAGTTTTGTTTAAGGTTTTTTGGTTGAGTGATGTCTTTCTGTACCTAAGGTGGATATCTTCAGATAGTTTAGTCCACTGGGCAATGGAGTCTGTGGCTACAGGTTGTTTGAAATATTGAGTGAGATTGTTGAAACTACAGGGCCATTTAAATATTTCATGAAACAAACTTGAAATTGTGATAATGAAATATGATTAACCAGTGGAAAGCAGTCAAGAATTTTCCACTAAGCTGGGTGTGAGGAAGAAATATATTGCACAGGAGCAGATTTGAATTCCTGAACAAATATCACTGTGAAAGGTATAGTTTAGAAGTGCAACAATTAAGAATTACACTCTTATAACTATAACTGAGGAAAACATACATAATAGCTTAGATTGAGTTCAGGGTATTCTATGAAATAAGTCCTGAAACTATTCTTTTTCTTTGCCATTAAACTGTAAACAGAACATGAATGGATTATGAAGAAAACAACAAACATAATGAACAGGTTAAAGAAAAACTTATTGTTCCATGAAATACGCAGGAATCCTGTAGCATTCAACAAGCACACACAACGCATTAGACAACCCAGAACTTTGGAAATTCCATCAGCTTTTGTATTAATACTCTGAAAATTTACAGCATAAGATCTCTAGAAGAGATAATCAACAACCCCCTGCAAGCTTACCGAGGGGGAATATATACAATCGGTTACATAAAATATCTGAACTGCTGAGTCATTTTGAGAAATAAATACGTTCACCAACTTTACAGAATAGCAGATAAGGAGTTATTACTGCTCTAAATACAAAATGAATGCTCTTTAATACTGTCAGAAGTCTTTTTGACCTTTGGAGGCCACTGAGTCGGCTGAACGTTATGATTTAAATGTTGAATGATGTGTCTTTATGTCTTTGTCATCCTGTAGATTTCTCGGCCCTGTCATTTGCAGCTGTCAGTATTGCTTTTGGTGGCCGAATATTTCTGCTGAGTTGGCTCAGTCCATCTTTCTTCAAAAATATTGAATGCATCAAATTTTCCTGTACATGATAATTCATGTTTTTTGATGAAAAAATCTGGTGAATGGCTCTCGTTTATGATATCAACTGTATCATTTTGGTCCACCATTCCTGTGTGGGCAATTGATGTCTCAAAATTGCATCTAAGGTCTCATCTGCCTCTGTAGAAGTTTGGAGGCACTTCAAACAAATGTTTGATCTCATTCATAATGAAAAATAAGTTCTCTACCCTGTTGTAGAGACTTTGCCCAGATGCTGGCCCTGTTTCTTCTGAAGTACTTGGCCTTTTAGTGATCTGATTCGTAGCAAATGTGTTGACCCTCTTAGCATAGTTTTCATGTGAAAGTAGCCTCCCTGCGCTGTTCAGTAAACTAGGAAGACCTCTGCCTTGTAGTGCTGCAAACTTATCCATGAACCTGTTTACTTCTGTCTGCATGTCCTGGCTTCTTCTTTCCAGTGTTTGTACCAGGCTTCTTAGTGTAAGGACCCTCTTTATAAGCAAAATGGTTTCAGTCCTGTTGGGAATTCCCATTGCTACCAGCTAAGGACTTGTTCGGTTATTGAGCACGTTAATCATTCTATTGGCAACCTCAGGCATATTGCCTAGAGATGCCCTTGCTCTCTCGATTTCCCTGTGTGCCTTTCCTATGAGCTCCATTTGCTCATGAATGGTCTCAATATACTGCCATTGATCAGTGATTGATTGGCCAATGTTGGCCCATAAAACTGTTTTGAGCTCAGCTATCACTTTTTCAAGTGTGAGCTCCTTCTCCAGCTCCTTTATCTTCTCTTTAAGGGCTTTTATCTCCCTCCCTTTTTCTGATACAGTCTGCTTGGATTTGTCATACTTTTCATTGAGCTTAGCCAAATTCTCCCTAGCTTCATTTAGCTCTACCATTTGGGCCTCTAAGGCCTGAATTTCATTCTTCAGCTTTTGCATATCAAGGCTTGGAGCCTGCTCTGTTGTTGGTGCTGGTGCTGATGTAGATGGTGATGTCTGTTCAGCAGGAGGAGCAGTAGTTTGAGGGGGTTCCTCAAGATTGATTATTTGTGGAGGGGGCTGTGATGTTTGGCCTCCTTCCTTCTGTTGTAGTGTTGCCTGCAGTGCAGCCTCTGATTCTCCCAATTTTTCTTGTGTCTGGATCAGCTGTTTGTATAATGATACCAGCATAGCTGCTGCATCCTGGTCATGTCTCAGCTAGGCAACCTCTTCTGTCTGAGGATGAAGAGTTGCTGGGATCTTGATCATTTTCCTCAATGCTGCCATATCTGCATCCCTCAATTTCAACAGTTCTTGTACAACCTTGATGTCCTTGGGATCATGCCCAAGTTCTATGATGATATCCTATAGGAGGGGTCCTCACAGCCTCAGAGCTTGGCTGAATGAATAACTGATTGATTTTGATGATCTGAGCACTGGACAGGTTGCCACCCTTCTTCAGTAAGTCCAACATGGAGAGAGGAGTCAATGGTCTTGCAGTGTGAAAGTGCAGCATCTCATTTATGGCTTCAGGGGTGATGTGGAACAAGACTGAGCCTGTGGGACTGACAACAGCTCTCTGACATGGATCATAGCATTCACAGCATCTATGGATCAAGTCTGGAAGTGAATTGACTTGAGGAAGGTTAAAAATAGGCAAATTGGAGTCCCAAATCCCTAATATATCATCTCCACTAAGGTGTTGGGCCTTCAACTCATTCAGCATATGGATGTTAAATTTGGAATTCAGTGGAAATGAGTCTATCATCTGATAATCTTTATCACCTAGAGCTTTCCATTCTAACTCTCTCTGTGGGGCATTCAGAGGTTGAATATTCAATGCTATTGGTGTTTCCATGGTTAATAATGCCTCTGATTTGTGTGTGAACTGGTTTGAGTGAGCAGAACAACACAGGGGGGTATGTCAAGAACAGAGAGGCGAATTGTAGAGAACAGAGGGTAACTGGCAGTAGCAGCAATTGAAATACTGCGCAGAGGACTGATAGAACCAATACCAGGACTGATAAAAGTGTCTCCACGGTTAATTAGTGCAGTTCAGGTTCTTAGTTCACGAATGCGCGAACTAACTGTGAGTTTAGATAAATTTTGCTAAATGCGGGCTCTGCAGGTGAATTTTGACTTATCAATTGAAAATGGAGGCTAGCCACCGGGATTTGCTGGTAGGTACTGTGTTTTTCACTCTTTTAAGCTAGCTTCGGACAATTTTGGATACAAAACCAGGCGTAGAGGAATGCTTTGGATAAATACCTGGTAAATTGTAGGCAATGGCTTCAAATGCAAGTGGATTGGACGCGCCAACGGTCTTCAAGTCGATTTGTGCAGGTTGGCGACGGATTGGTCGTAAAACGCATGCAAGACAGAGCAATAGTTGTTTTTTGCAAAAGTGACAAAAACGACGTTTTTTGGCAAAAATATTGACTTTTGGGTTATTTGCGCCTTTTTTTGGATGACGTCAGCATGACGTCATCAGGTGGGGTCAGGGTCGGATGACGTCATTGAGTGACGTGGCGGCCTGTGAGTGGTCCACGGGGATGGTGAGGTGGCGGACAGGTCGGAGCAGTGGCGGCCAGGGGCGCTGATGCGGCGGCGACGTGGCATGGCGTAGGCATGACAAGTGGTGACGAGGACGTGACGTGAGCAGCGGAAAACCATAAGCGGTAGGTGGATTTTTTCAGACCGCCTTAGATACGGTCGTGGTTTTGTCAGAGGGCGACCCGAGAGAACATGGGGGTGACGCGTGGCGGAGGCCTGACGTCACCCTCTGACAGTTTCTCGGGCGATAAGTTACGGTCATCGAGGCCGACCCGATATGGATGTGGGCCGTCGGATGAAAGGACCTAGATCCGACGGTCGACGGGTCATCAACTTGTCAGGGTGATACGGTCAGCGGGCGGGAATGTTTTAATATTTTCTTTGAAGTGTGTGCCCGGCGGGGAATTTAGGGTTTTGGCGAATTATATGGGTTTTCAATGTATTTTTAATGAACATGCGCATTGCGCCAAACTTTGGATAAAGCAAAATAATGGGTTTTTGGTGCATTTTTGCAAATAATGCGGGTTTAGGGGTAATAGTGGGTTTTCTCACAAGGTCTTTTTGCAAATGAAGTGAGTAAATGGTTACAATGGTTTCTGAAGGGAAACAGGGGTAGGGATTAGGTTGTTAAACTGACCAGAGGTCAATTTAATCCCTGACTTTGGACATATGGCTATAATGCCAGGGGAAGGGAATATTTATACATTGCTTGGGGTTTATACACCATAGTGTTTATAATAGTAGGGAAAAAAAAAGGGAACATAGGGGATTTAGATAATAAGAAGTTAGGGGTTAATATGAGTGGAAAAGGTGGATAAAGGGGAAAACACTAAGTTTTATATGGAATCAACTTAGTTTAGGAAGTAGATCAAAATGAAAAGAATTTTAGACAAGAAATGTGGCTTTTAAAGAAACAAGAACCAACATAAGACCTTGAATTCTTTCATGAACACAACTGGTGTAGGGATGTTAGTGATGAATGTGAAAAGGGGAAAAAAGGAAGTTAGACATGCTCCTTTGTATTACTGCCAATGATAGAGAAGAGGAGCTTCTCTATCCATTGATGCTTCCTTTATGCTAGGTCACCAAAATTCCATTAAAGGAATAACATTTCTGCGACCTCATCTACCTACCCATCAACTTTGCCTAGCATTTTTTGTTTCTTCATGGAGGGTGCACTTGGACTTGCAGACCCTTATGTGCCTTTTCTTTTCCTTTGGCTTTTTCTTTTGATTTTCTATCTAGAACTACCCTTATTGCTTCCGAGGCCCCAGATTAAGCAGTTGGGAACCTTAATTCTCTACCTAACTATTGGTCTGCCAATATTGAACAGTTTGGACAAACTTCTTTCTCTATTCTACAACAAAAAATTGAAACATGGCATGATCCAAATTAGGCTGTTGGACCATCCATAAAAATTGAGTCAACATCAAACTATGTACACACCTTGTCTTCTCTTTGAAATATGGGATCTTTGCATCACCAAAGCAGAGCATATTTGGCACTTCCATTTGCCAATCATGAAATATGAAACCTATTGGTATAGGTATCTAACAGTATTGCCCATAGTATTCACGTGGAATGTAGCCTATTTAAATGGGGGAATTAAACCAGCATAGATCTGTCTTTACTCTGGATCTACTAAGCCCCAAGAGGAATCAAATATCGTGATATGCAAACTAGCATAGAGTGAAAAAAAAATTGATACCTTTGGAGGCTTGTTGGATCAAGAGTAAAAATGGATGTTGCAAACTAGCATAAAGTGAAAAAAAAATTGATACCTCTGGAGGCTTGGTGGATCAAGAGTAAAAATGGATGTTGTAAGTTAATGTATGTTAAACATTTTCACTTGGTTAAAATAAAAAATAAAAATAAAAATCAATTATTAATTTTTACAAATTACTAATAGTAATTTTTAAGCTCTAGGTTTATGATAACCCATGGTATTGACCCATGGTAATACCATGGTATTTATGTGAGCATAGACTATTTAAAGGGGAAATTCTATCATCTTAGATCCATCTTAATTCTGGGTCTACCAAGTGGTCAGAGGGATAAATAGATTTCATCCCCCTAAGAGTGGTACATGTGGAGTTAAGATGGATATAGGTTGATTTTTGTGATAATGAAGATATTAAATAGACTTAGGAAATTATATTGTAAAAACATGTTAAGGTGAATGGTTAAAGATACATTTAGTCACTTCACAAAATTTAGTAAAAAATATCTCCATTAATATTGGTCTTTAACATTTTCTGACTTAACAAAAAAATTCAAAACAATGAAACCTTATCACTCTTTCCACATCACCCTCGCAGAAGATTTCTCACCATTTTTCAAACATTCTCAATATGATATCTTCATGAAAAAGTTAAGGTACTGATGTTGGATTAGTTGTTTGAAAAATAAGTTGGTTTGTACAACCTTTCATCTTCCGTGCTATTCTTATTTTGTCCTAATGATCTGTAGGGGTTGGAGCCACTGCATCATATTTTCCTAAAAGGTGGAGATTTTTCACCAAAAAGGAAATTAATCTACATGTTAGAACACTGTTAAAAAATGCGAGACCTGTGAGGGTAGAGAATTATGCTAATAAGCAATTTAGATTGGGAGAAACGCAATTAAATTTTATTATTTAATTGAAGATTTCCAATTAAAATAATAACAAATCTACATTTATATATTTATGTATTGATTGGAAGGATTCTCACAATGGTCACTTATTTCAGTTAGATCCCCTTCAAGCCTTTGGGATACCTAATACTTTCTTATATAATATAGTTGGGGCTTGCTACTTGTTGGCATGTTGGGGTAAACAAAGTTGATGTGTTTTTCTATCTCGCAGTTGGAGTCTATGGAATAAGAAAGAAATTTGATAACTTGAAAAAAGTGGTAGCTTGAGAAAAGTTGTAGAGAAAAGATTAATCTCTCCTACCTTGACAGAACTCGTTGTCAACATCAACACCTACAAGAACTTTGTTGTGGAATATTATCAAAACTAATAGAAGGATATGAAAGAGCGTATTGTAAGAACCTTGACAAACATGACCACTGAAACTTGGAACATTGTTTGTAGGAAGAGAAAATTATGTTTCTTTTTTCCAAACATGTATGTTAGTATATTACAGTTTAATGAATATGTTTTCTTATTATCATATATGATTTCATACTTTAACAAAACATTCACCAAGACTTCACAATGTTTTATTATTTAGTAAAATATTTGCCAAGATCTTACAAGATTTTATAATTCAATGAAATATTCTCCATCACTGTACAAGATAATATAATCTGGTGAGAGATTCGCCAAAAAAATTATATATACATATTATATTATTGATAAAATCACCTCCCATTTTTCCTATGTATCATGGGGATTAGCCCATTTATTATACATATAAATTTAGGGTGGTTCTTAAAATTTTCCCTGGAAATAGTCCACGGCCCGAGCCAATGCTACCACATCAGGAAATTTATTAATAAAATAAAGAAAATTTACATAAGCTTATCTCATGAATGGCCACCCTACAAATGACCCTACATCCTCTTTAAATAGAGATCATGGACAAATCGAGTGCCAAGACATAGATCAAGTGTCAGTAATACTGAGGAGAGAATGAACTGTTGAATCATTTCATGTCTAGAACATATCGTGACCGTTGGATTGTAAGTTACAAAAGTACATAGTAAAGAAACACACTTTACCTAACTCTACACTAGACCAAGTTATACTTAACTATTTCCTATGTGTCAGAATATCCTAAGAAAGGAAGGATTAAAGTGAAAAAGGGTTGTCAAAAAGAAGCAATTCTGGGGTTCAACATTCCCCCACGTGTAAAATTTCAAAATTTGAGAGTCCTTGTTACTGAACCTCCTCAGATACTTGAGCAAGTACATCTAAGTTGCTCCTCTTTGATTTCCTAGTAGTGATTGTCATCCTCAGTTTTTTCATCAAAATTATGTGTTGCAGGCCCATAATCTTCCTCTTAATAAATTTGTTATGAGCTATCAATTTCTTGTTTTTCTTACACCACATACTAAGGTGTAGCAGGATGTTGTCATTTCGACTTCTATGGATTTCATTCTGTGCTTTTATTGCTTCATTCTCTCGCTTTACATGTTTATTCAGTATTTATAATTCATGAATTTCTTGTTTAAGGGTTTCTTCATTTATTCTAAGATATTAGAATGGAACGCTTCATTTTCTCCTTGATTTTAGGATGATGCAATGCTTTTATCTGTATATTTTCTTTACGAAGTTTCTATATAGTCATAAATTTCCTGCTACATAGGATCAATCTCTGGGGTTCTTCTAACTATACTGGAAGTTGTGGGTTATGGCATCGGTGATGATGGAACTGTAGATGATGGTATTAGTGATGATGGAACTGTAGGTGATGGTATTGGTGATGATGGAACTATATGTTCCATTTCTTCTTTCTCTAAATCAACAAATTCTGGGGATTGTGGAGGCTATTCATAAAATTTTTTATTGAGCCTTACACTTCTTCTTATGGAAGATGATGTTTTAGTAATAAGAGGTTGCTTCTTAACCTTTCCTTGCTATGTTTTCACTTACTCTATTTTCCCTTTGGATGAACTTCCTTCCTTAGTGCTAGTTACCTTCCTCTTAAGATTTGTATTTTTAAGATTTAATAACATATATGCGAGAGAAGTGTCATATTCTAAACGTTTCTCTTATTTTGTAGGTGAATCATATTTTATGGGAAACTTCCTTCTACTTCTCTTTGTTATACCACTGGGCTCTTCTATTTACGCTTCCTTGAAATGATTTCTAACTAAGAAATCTTCCCACTTGTCTCCAATGTTTCTAAGATGTGCTTTAATCAATATTTTTACTAGACCATGATGATATAGAGCACTATCAATATATTGATTTTTTCTTTGAATGCTACCAACCATTTTTCTTAAGCTTTGAAGTAGAAAATATGCTAGGTTAATTTCATTTCCATCTAGAAAATTCATCATTAATATTGCATGATAAAAGAACATATTACCAAATATTCCTTCACAAGTTATTTTGAATGATTAGCAGTAGGTTTCTCCATTTATTATTCATATTCGTGACTGATATTCCCCTTTTAAACTCAGAAATATTCATACCTGGATTCTTGAGAAAAACCGTCCATTCTCTTTCTTCAATTGTTCTATTCTTAAACCAACTTTCTTCAATTCTTGGAAATCTTGTTGCTTCTGCTATGAATGATTATATCAACACCAAATTCACGTCCCTAATTTCTACTTCAATGTCATCATATGCCATAGAAAATATTTTGTTACCTCATTCTCATGGCCATCAAATTTCTTCACAAATTCTAGCCACCGAGCTTGTTGCAACATTTGTTTGACCTATGGACATCCATTCAGAAACCTAATTCCATTCGGATCTAACCTTTCAATGACCCCCATGGTAGAGGAAATCTAACCCACAATAACCCTTTTGACATGTTTAAGGAATGGGAAGGAATTTGAGTATGAAATGAGTTAGGAAAACAAAATTTAGGGGAGAGTGGTCTCGACAGTAAAACAGGGTTGAGTGGAATGGAAGTGTTCAACATGCATAGGAATTATGAATGGATGAGGGTGATTATATTATAGTTATACCTTGACTTGGTTGACAAGACATTGATATTTTCATTAAACCAAAGTCATGTGAAAACAATTAAGGGTAATCATTATTGAATATGGGAGTAGCAATGGTTACTCATCTTTTTATTTCATAATTCAAATGTTTTACCTTTATTATATAACTCAATATTTACATACCTTTTCTCCTTTATGTTACTTCTTTTAGTTTATCTTTTGTAGGTTGTCCAATTTCTTTAGCTACAATTTTCATTGGATTTTTCTTTTATCATCATTTCCACTTGCTCTGGTCACAACCTCCCAATTCAGCTGCATAATTTCATTAGAGCTGCAGATTGTTGACAATTCCATATCTGCATTATTTTAAAGTAGAAAAAGAGGAGTAAAATAAAATGGGATTATAATAGGGAAAAGAAAATCTAAGCTACCAAGAACTCTTGGTTTTCAACTTGGATTTTCTGTATAAACATGCCAACAATGTTGGTTTTCATGTTTATTTATATTTTTTTATTTATGTTTATACTTTTATATTTTATTTTTGAAATCAAAAGTAAAATAATAAGTTGGAGGGCAAGAAGATTCTTCCTTGACCAACTTCAAATCAAGATTATCTTTCACATTTCTTATGAATTCCTCCCTTGTTGGAGAGGCAAATCCCCTCTACGGATAGAGGCGATCCCTACTAGCCCAGAGCGGGTCTAGCAACAATCATCAATGCTACTACGCATGTCCCTAGTTGCAATTAAAAGATGGGAAAGAACACCTACTTGGGGTCCAACGCTTGTCGTTTGGAGAAGAGATGCCACCTTCACTCCTTCGCTTTGGCTGGTCACGATCCTTCCGCGATCCCTGCGAATGGATACCTGCACACATGAAGAGAAGACAAACACAAGCGTGAAATCTAGTAAAAGCAACTATACATCAGTCAGAAAAGATGTAATTCACATTATACATTGCATAGACAAATGAGAATGGAACAATAACAACAGTCATCTATTATTAATCAAAATAGAGAAGAGTACAACCAAGCGTTCTGATGTCGATATCCTTCTCAAGAGGGGCTGGTCAGCAAGCTCTTCAAGCATTCACTTTTGAGGATAGTTCTCCCAAGACAAGACTCTCTCTCTCTCACACAAATAAATCAACACAACCTTCCTTAAGCTATCAATCACTTCCACACCTATCACACCAACTACCTACAACAACAGCAAACTGAGCACACAATGCAAGCTATTCCATAATATACCCACTATTCCAACTACTAACTAGCTGCTCATGGTAATGGTGGAGGCTTATATAGGAGAAGGAGTCTCCTAGAAAGGTGGAAGGATGAGCTTATCTTCAAGGGGAGTGGTTGCAAAGGGTCGAACAGACATGTCATAGAAGGGAGGCGACATTCACAAGACTAACAACCAAGCCTGGAGGCATCTGGAAGGCTGGCTGTTGGAACAAATTCGCCTAAACTGGATCAGCGCGGGTGCATAACTGGCCTGGAGCGCTGACAGCGCGAGGCATCAATAGTAAAACCTCGGTCAGCGTGGGTTGATACAGGCGCAGGTAGCGCTGGTGAGTCAGCGCGGAAAAGACGTGTGATTCCACGCTGGTAGCGCACGTGGCTAGTTATAAAGTGCCAGTCAGCGCGGAAATTTTAGAAACAGACGCGCTGATGAGGAAAACTTTAGAGAAAGTGGGTTTCTGACCAGTTCAGAAGGCATGGACTTGGTTATTGTGAATTCTTGGCACAGTAGGGATACTGACTGGATGACAGTGACAAATTACTGTGTAACAGATGCCCCCTAAAGCATGAAGACCGAGAGAGTGGGAGGTGTGAAATGCTTTACCAGACTTGCCGAACTGGAACACCACCAGGAAGGACCGAACATCTCTGATAATCAAGTACATGCAGTCTAGGCATGGGCGCAGCCATCCGAAAAGACATGCGAAAGGTCTGTTGAATGGACGCAACCACCCAGCTAAAAAGACCATAATAGTGATAAGGCATGGTCGCAGCCATCCATGAAGACTCAGGTATGGGCGCAGCCATCCATCTAGGAGTCATGTAATGATCATCCACAAATCGCAACCTGGACCAGAACAGACAGAGATCCAGGGTCTTGCGCTCCATCTCGACCCGAACAAAGTACAAGTCCAGACATGTGAATACATGAGTTGAAGTCGAACATGCATGAACATCGTCTGATTACCAGTCAATGATGAGAACTGTTAATAGACGCGAGAGAAACCACCAATAATGACAATGGCCCTCAAGGTACTATAGGTACAATCCGCGGCATGTGAATCAATGAGCTGGCATCGAACACCCACGGAATCATTCGATCGGAGGCCAATGGTGTAAACCTCACGTTGAACACGAAGAACCTGCCATTGAGGTATGCAGGCTCCAAGGCACCTGAAGGGAGTCTCTAGATCACTTTCCTGGATAATGAGTTGGAGTCGACAGGAAGTGACCCTAATCAAAGGTGGGCCATAATGTTTCCCACATCATCGACGCGAGACAGAGGTAGAATGATTTGTGTGAGATAGCAGAGGAGGTTGTATGCGTGCAGAGGTCAACTTCTCTTGAACATATCGGCGGCACGACAGTGGATGTGGCAGTATTTGACATCAAATGAGTAGAGGGTATGATGATAAGGCAATGAGCAAATGAGTGGTCAAATAGGATAACCCATACCCACGGAGGCCAATTGTGAAACAGAATGAGGAATTCCCACCCGACACGAATGCAGACCGGTGCCATGTTCAAGAGCGACATACTGCCGACACGACTATTATTACTGTTCCTTTTTCCCCACCATTTCTGGCAGGTACCCCGGTTATTTCTGGATGACAAGCTTGACGGGGATAGCATATGCTTGGAAAGGTGTCATGTTGACAATATCTGATGTCATCGAGTGTTTAACGAGCCTGACAAAGGAAAAACTCGGCGTCTTTTCTTGTTTAGGGAGTCTGAAAAGACAGCGGAAAAGGAGACTCTAGGGGGGTCCTTTTTCGTAAAGTTGTGTCTCTCGAGCCCGAAAAAGTATAAAACGATGCTCGAAAGAACTGCCCGGCCATTACGATCGAGGAGTACTTTTCGTAAATAGCGCCTTCGACCCGAAAAAGTAAAAAAGCGGTCGAAAACACGTCGTTTTAGAGCCGTTAACGAGCGCAAAATGACAAACGCCCGGCAATCTTTTAAGTTCTACGGTCGTAAAAAGAGCTTAAAATGACTGCCCTTCGTTCCGCTTAACGAGCTGAAAGGAGGCTCGGCTATCTTTTCTTGTTTTATGTCGGAAAAGAGCTTAATGACGACAGTTTCGGAACCAAGTGTATCCAGGACCATTATGACTTCACCGCTTTTGAGAACCTGCACAACGAAAAATACCCGCATAAATCCGTTCGACATATTAAAAATATAGTCAAGCATGCATAAAGACGTACGACATGACAGAAGTGCTAAGCCCATGGTAAAAATATGACCCAAAAAACCCATATATAGTTAATTAAGCCATTTTTACTATAAATAGAAAGATAAATAGTCATTTTTACCATTGTTACCAAATTGAGCCATTGAGAACGTTGTGAAGCTGCAAAGTTGACGGAGCCAATTCTTCCTCGTGCGGACACCATTTGGCGAATGGCTTGCTCCAGGTAGGTTCCTCTTGCCATGCGCTCTGTTTTGAGTCTTTTTATGAGTATTTTAACGGTCGGATTGGCCCAATTGGGCAATTTTTTGAGCCAAGGGTGCGCTCTCGGTCAGCGCGGGTTTCCCGCTCGGGACCGCGCTGACCGATAAAAATTGCACGTACCAGTTGTTATCACCTAGAACTGCAGTCACATGTATATAAGTCTTGTCCAAAGTTTCATTGTTAAAAATGGATGTCAAATGGTTGTTATCCTATGTTTACCACTTAGGGGTCATGTTTTTCAATGATATTGATGAGAATCATTTTTAAAACCGTTAGTCATCCTCCATCATGATTGATTAAGACATGTCTTATCTCGTATATATCACTGGTCCTTTTCGCATTTTCGCAGCGCAGTTTTATTGGTTGATTTTGCAGCGAAATGATGTTTTAGTTTTTTCGCAGCGTGTCAGTATCCAGCTGTTTCGTAGCGCATTCTGCTAATTTGTAACTGTCTGCGCTACGAAATCGCGGATTCGGGGATTTTGCAGCGCAGATCCTTAAAATGTCATGTCCGGGGATGAGTCATTGTGTCCGGTTGGTTGTTGTCAGTTGATGTACCTTCCAAGCACTTACGAGCCATCATTCCACCAATAGGTTCATAATCATGCACATTAAGTTCATTCAAATGCTTTTGTCATGCATAGTTGTGTCATGATGTTCTATTAATATTACATGAAGTGGCCAGCTTATATGTTAAGATATTTGAATTGAAATGAACCCGAGTTTCTTCTTCAAGAGAGCTGCATTGCAAGCGAGCCTGCGTTCTAAAATTTGAATTTGCTTTTCGAGTTGAGGCTGCCGGTGTTTCTCTGTGCAAAAGATTTCAAAGCGTAATGGAGAAGAAGGAGCATCAGTCTGGAAGGTGTCAGAGGGCAGAGCCCGAAGGATTGGACCTGGCATTGAGGAATGAAGGTGTTAAAAAGGCCTTCAAAGACGCTGGTTGCTGGAGTTTTTGTGAAAAGCTGAAGGGAGGTCACACTCAGGTAACAAAAGAGTTTGCCTTGAATTTTACAGGCTTAAATTCCAAGGTATCTATGTTAGAATTCCCAGTATCTCCAGAGGCTATTGCTAGTGTAACTAAGATTCCCAGAGGGGGGCAGGAGTGGTTTAAAAATTTCAAATTTGATATGAGCCCCTGTAAAGAATTCTTGAAGGAAGCCTATGTGAATGAAGATTTAACCAAGGCTGTGCCTAGAAGTTATGTTAAGGAGAGTTATGCTATGCTTCTTACTTGTATTCAAAAGTATTTAACTTGTGAGGGCAGATATAACAAATTTTATTCCTATCATTTCAAGTTGTTGCTGCATTTTACGGGTAAAGCATCTATAGACCTCCCATTTTACTTGTTTCGTAGCCTCAGTAAGATCTGTGACAAAGTTCAATTGAAGAAGGATGATTGTGAGACATCATTGTTTCACCATGGTCTAGTCAAACTGCTAGTGCTGGATGCTCTTCAAAAAATTGGCAGGGATTGGAATTCTTTCATCTATATGGCCGGTTTCCAGAGTAAGACAGGCCTCACCCCACAGCCGGTTAGAGAAAGAGAAGAACCAATGGCAGAACTTACCATAGCTGAGCTTAGGAAGGAGGCTAGGGAGAAAAAGAAGGTTAAATCTCAGTTGAACAAACCAGTCAAGCCCTTGGTTATTAAAGAGCCACCTCAGCCACCTCAGTCATCATCAAAGGAAAAGGTCAAGCAAAAGAAAGATGTACATGGATCAACTGGATCCGAAAAAGCATCAAGAGTTAAAACAAGGGCTCAATTAAGCAAGGAGAAAGGTAAATCAGTAGCTGTTGAGGAAAGTCCAATTTCAAAGGCCAGCCTAAGTGATTTACTTGAGGCTATTGAATTTGAGCAGGAAGAACCAGTGCATCTTGAACCCATTGTTGTGGGGAAAAGTATCCGATGCGGATGACCCTATCCCTACTCTAAAGGTGACAGTCTTTAGCAACAACTGAAAGTAAAGCTTTGATGTTTTCCTTTATGAAAGTACAGAGAGAAGGAAGAAAAGATTAACCAACCTGGTGTCTTTTGCTTAGTCGATCCTTGTCCTCTCTCTTTGTCTCTTGTTCCCAGCTCTTTGCTCTCTTTGCCGGTCCAGCTACACACAGATCCTGCACAAAACAAGAGAGGAAACTACAAGATACATGTACTCATAACTGATGCATGGATTAGAGTGAATCAAATATACATGTAAATACAATACATCAATGCAATACAAGTATATAGGAGAACATGCAAAACTTTATTGATAGAAGTAACAGGGTTCTGAGAAGGTTACAACCAATGATGGCTCCAATCCAGCAGCACCTCCCCAGCAGCAAGAACTCTCCTCTTCACCTCTAGTAAAACAATCACCCAATAGCTCTAACTGTAATCCAACAACACCTCCTTGCTTTACTCAAAATTCCAGCCTCCCCAGCCCTCATAGAAGAGTTCTATATATAGGAGAGAAGAAGAGAGGATGAGTCAGCTTGAGGCTGGCATAGAGCTGACTAGTGTCCTCTCCCTCTTCAGTTAATCTTCAGTTCTTGAGTCCACTTGGAGATCCTTGCTTACACATGGTGATCAAGTACCTCTTACTCATCACAGGGCGAATCTCATGAACCAAGTGTCAGTTTGGAAGCTTCCTGGGCAGTTGACACCTTGCAGAATGACTGTGCCACTTGGCCAATCTCGCCCAGCGCAGGTAGCCTTCATTAGATTTGACTTCCAGCGTAGGTACAAGGAGGAGCAGTTGCATTCCAGCGCAGATGCTCAGTGGAGCAGTTGACATGATCCAAAATTAGCCTGTTTTGAAGTGTTTTTAGGTGGAGAACTGATTGGAAGTGCTGTTGTTTGATGACCTTGTTCTTTTAGGGGTAAGAACAACATGATTAGGGACTGAGGATCCCTGTAATTA
This sequence comes from Pinus tabuliformis, assembly GCA_031772625.1. NCBI lineage: Eukaryota > Viridiplantae > Streptophyta > Pinopsida > Pinales > Pinaceae > Pinus > Pinus tabuliformis. The sequence goes on along the minus strand of CM062819.1, from coordinate 1,047,387,576 downwards.
TCGACATTTCATGCTCCATGACGCGAGGCACAAAAATGTCTATAACAGTTGCCCCCTAAAGGATGAGGCCATTTATCGGGTGAAATGCTTTATCTAGAGGATCCGAAGTTCGTTCCAGTGCTGAGGAGAGTGCCCTGTAATACAATACAATACAATACATTATTTTTCATTCTATTTTCATGATCTAGCTGAGGCGGGCATTCCCATGCTCAGCTTTTATAAACACATTTTGGTACATATGACAGACGATCGTCTGAAGGTAGACTGATAATTTTCTGCTGAAATTATCATCCTTTGAATAGGATGATCATCTGCTGTAATGATGTACATGGCAAATGCTTTTATATTTCCTGAATATATATCGCAGCCCGGATGGATGAAACTCGATCCGGGGTCTTCAAACTCGTTCGATCTTCACTCTAAGTACAAGTCGATCCATGTGAGAATTTCGCTGAAGTCGAACATGGAAAGACATCGCTTGATTACCGGTCAATAATGAAAACCGTTAACAAGCGCGAGAGGAATCACCAATAATGACGATGACCCTCAAGGTACTGCAGTACAATTCACGTGGCGTGAATAAAGGACTTGGCGTCGAACGCCACGCAAAATCTTCTGGTCGAAGGTCATTGAGGTATACCTGTCGCCGGAAGTGAGAAACTTGCCATTGAGGCATGCAAGCTTCAAAGTACTGATGGGGGTGTTCCTAGATCAACTTCTTGGATAATGAGCTGAAGTCGACAAGAAGCGATCCGTCAAAGGAGGGCCTTAATGAATCCCACATCAATGACACGGAACAGAGCTAATGACTTTAGTGGAGGTGAAAACAAACTGTGACATATGATTCAGGGTGGCGATCATGAATGGATGAAGGATAATGTATGGCAGTGGATGGGACACGGTTGACACTTTCAGAATGACCCCTCTTGAACATATAACGACACTGATGCGATGGATCGGTAGCATTACCCCAAATGTGGATGGTTTGGCGAGGACCATGGCGGTGAGACCAGTGAATGAAACAACCCAACCCGATGTGGTACGGAGGAAAAGTGTCATGTTCAAGAGTGACTTGCTACCATTAAACTTTGATGTTCTCCCAATTTTCCCCAGTCATTTCTGACCAGTACCTCTTTATTTTTGTCAAGCTTGAGGAGGATAACATATGCTTGTTCTATAACCTGCCCTTCGGGCAAGCCTATCGCTGTGATTTAACGAGCCTAGCGATAGGGAAACTCGTTCTCGTCTAAAGACAAGTTTGTCGCTATTGAATCATTTTAACGAGTCTAACGACAAGGAAAACTCGGTCCTTTTCATTTTTAGAGAGTCTGAAAAGGGTACAGAAAGTTAACTCCATAATTCCTTTTTCGTCAGCTAATCCCTTAAGTCCGAAAAAGTATAAAACAATACAGAAGGGATGGCTGTTCGGTACTTTTAACGAGCCGAACAAGACAAGCGCTCGATCCTTTTGTGCAATAATCCCTCAGGTCCAAAAAGATTAAAATTTAGAGGAGGGATAGCGTTCCAGTCATTTAACAAGCTGGAAGGCCAAAACTCGGCAAACTTTTCATATTTTACGAGTCAGTGAAAAGAGCTCAAAGAAGACTCGTCTTTTGAGGAACGAGTGATAAACAGGGATAGCAGCAGATTCCAGGTACAGGTTGGAATATTCCAATCACGACAGTGTCACAAGGATGGCTCAGTGGCATCACTCTTCGCAGCTGTTCCTCAAAATGGGTAAACAAACATATGGAGATGAACGATTGGCCAAATGAACGGATGGAGGTGAGACTGCAAGAACACGACCAAGGGCTTTAATATGGCTGTCAAAGGTTACATTTACCAAGGTTATTTACCGGTTCATTTTTTCTGGGTGAGCTTGAACTCTAAGGGAAGATTGCTCACAACTTATGTTTATTTTTTAACGAGCATGAACTATGCGCTAAAACTGCTCGGATCTTGCGTTTATTTTTTAACGAGCATGAACTATGTGCTAAAACTGCTCGTTATGCCCCCAGCATAATAATGCAACCGAGGTGCATGCCCCCCAAGCTTCATTGCATTCAACTTTGTTGATTGGAATGAAGGTTTACCATTGAGATCTGGAAAGGGGATTGTTTCATTTTTTAATGAGGTTGACATAGTAAAAGAACTATCCTCATGGTTTTTCATTTTTTAACGAGGTTGACCTGAGATAGGAACTATCCTCAAAGCCGACAAAATATCTAGGAATCTTCCGAATCCAACCAGAAGATTGGATTAGATTTCATTTTGTAGGTTTCCACCGTGGCCGCTCCCGCCAGATTACTTGGAGGCGGTAGGGCGAAAGTACCCATTAAGGCAGGGTCTTTTAGGAGACCTATTCCGATATTTTGAAGCAAATGATTCCTTCCATGGATCATTGGAATTCTTCCTGTAACTTGTGAACTGTTGGGGAGAAAAGTTTGTTGGTCGACGATTGTAATTCCTTCTTGGAAGGGAAATGCAATCTTCCTGAAGTAGGTCGACACAACCGCGGCCATGGCATAGATCCAAGGCCTTCCTAGTAGGATGTTGTAATCGAGGTTTCCATCAATTACTTCAACATCAATTCCTACTGTTTTGCCCCCCAGTTCAACTTGAAAGTTACTTAAAATCCCGTATGGAGTGTATGATCGTCCATCAAATGCTTTTAACGTCGTTGACGATTTCGACAAGGGTGGTGAGCCTAAATCTTTCCAGCAACTCATCGACATAAGACATGTAGATGCCCCCTCATCAATAATTGTTCGATGAACAGTTTTGTTGAGGGCTTTCACTTGAATAAGGAAAGCTAGTTGAGCTGGTAACTGAGGGTCATATCCTTTATGATCAAAGGCCACAAGATTGGAATCCATTGGGCCAATCCCACCTATTGCTGATAATAAAGCTTGCTCTTGGGAGGGGCAATTTTGTGGTACTTCAAGTGTCGACATAGTGGACGGCGATTGGGCCAGGTCCTTTACTATATTATAATTCTGTGCTCCTTTGGCACGAGGATTAAATGTCGATTTGTGTACTACTCCCTTTGGCGACTTTATCATTGGCTCAGGAACGATGGGTGGCACAACTTCGGTCAAAGTTGTTGTTGAACTACTAGGTCGTTCATTAACCTTGTTGTTCGACAGCTTTGGATTCCCGTAATCTTTACTCCTTGTCAAAGCATTATTCTGTTGCTTCGAGGTAGACAACATAAGCACTTGGGATCCGGAAGCATTTTGATTAGCAACCGGATTTTGACTTGGATTAGGAAATGGATCAGTCAATACTGCTGGGGTTTTTGAACTCTTGAAGAGTTTCTTAACTTCAGCTATATGTGGAAAATATTTCGTCCAATGATCCTCATCGCATATATGACACCCTGCCGGGGGTTTCCTTTTTCTTCCTGTCTTTTTCTTCTTACCCCCTGGTTGCTTCAGTTGTTTGCCTTTGTCAGTCGACATGGCATTTACTTCTGAGGTAAGAAGTTCTTCATTTGTATTTTGATTAGAAATTTTGCGTTTTCCAGTCATGCCATTACTGGCGTGAGAGTTAGTATTCGATGCAGGAGGGGGAGGAATTGAAAATTCAGGTCTAGGGGCGTCAGGTATTTTGTCGTAGAGCGTGCCCGACTGAGTATATACTAAGTCTAAATATTGAGCACGAGCAATGACTTGCTCCTCTGTTACGACTCCTCCCTTGGCCACATCTTCCGTTATAGCCGGAAGTAATGACTTTATAAACCATTCAGCTAACAATTGATCGGGAACGTAAGTTTTCACCATCCTACGACGACGTCGCCACTCATGTATATGATCAGATATGTGAGTGGCCGTTGTCTGTTTGAAGTTGGTGAGGAGTTCTGTCCCTGTTTCATACCTTATCGGTAATTGAAAATGGGTTAAGAAAGTCGTGGCTAAGGAGCTGAAATTGTCGAAAGAGGCTCTTGGCAATTCAATGTACCATTTTGCCGCTGGACCCGTTAACGTCCTCTGAAAGAGGCGAAGTCTTATCGAATCATCATTCAGAGTGTTCGATGAACACCATAGATGGAATGTCATCACATGATTCGACGGATCTTCACCCAGATTTCCATTAAATTTAGGAATATCTGACGGAAGTTTATGTGGAATCGCTGGCCACCAAGGGGCATAAGCAATTGGATCATTCGTCAGCCGGTTTAGATCTGGTAGTTCTAGAGTTGCTACAAAGGGCAACTGTTGGTTCAGGTTAGGCGAAGCATATCCAGGATAAGATGGTATCGCCTGAGCAATGGGTCTTTGCAGACCAACATTATGCTGACAACTTTGACAAGGTTGATGGGCGTAACCATTATAGTATGGTTGCCCATTACTTACAAAGACTTGTTGCTCAGGTCCTCGATATGATTGCTGGAAAGGCGGTTGTTGAGATTGAAGCAGCTCTGGTTGTTGGACCATTTGCTGTTGACCAATACTGGATGATTGACCAGGATGAGGAGTTACAGTACTTGTTTGAGCCTGAGTCGCTCCAGATAAGGAGGCACTACCCTGAGATTGTGATTGAGTCGCCGAGCCAAGAGGTTGTTGTATTACAACAGGTAACGCTTGTACTTGCGACACATTCGCCATAGCAGGTGTGGTGGTAATATTCGACACAGGGTGGACTGGTTGCATAGAATATACAACTCCTGGTTGTTGAGGCAGTATTGGTACCCAACTGTTGGATGTAATTCCAGTTTGACCTGAACTTTGTTGTGAACTCACGGATGGGCATCCTCCCGGAGGAGGTAATGAAAAGGCATACTGCCCCCCATATGGTATCAATCCGGAACTCAAGGGGATCGATTGCCCGGGTTGACCTCCAAATGGATCAATTTGGCGAGTTTCAACATAAGAAATACCAGATGATAATCCGGACGAAGAAATAGGAACTAACCATGTCATCGTCCCTGATGGGACTCCGGCTTGTTGTTGACAACTTGCCAGGACAGATGGTATACCAGCGAACATCGTTGGAGTAGCAGTAGAAGCCTCTGCTGCTGCTGTGTCGGACGACACAATCCTAGATGTCGACGGTTGTTCAGACATATCTAGTCTATCCAAAAGATTTCTTAGAGATTCTACAGGAACTTCCACTCGTGGTGGACTAACTTCGAAGATCAACGCGGGAAGGGTGATGATTATTCCGCTTAAAATAAATTTTATTAACGACGCTTTTAGACACAAACTTGCTTTTTCATGTTTTAAGAGTCGAGAAAAAGCTAAAGATGACTCTAGTCGCCTTCGATGTATTAACAAGCCCGAAGTGACAAATGCTCGGTTGGACTTTTTCAGTTATAGAGTTTGAAAAAGACCAAAAGAAACTGCTCTGGAGATCTAGGCAGAGGGTGTGCCAAACCTTTCGCGAAACCACAGAATACGTTTTACGGTACGGGTGGTCGATCTTCGTGAATGCTGTGTTCACTGCATCGCGATCAGTAGGGCGGCCGACACGGTTTCCTAAGGATAAAGGATAAATGCCTATAGGGGTCTCCCAATATATACGCGACGGTACGTGGGAGCACAAGTCCGTATTAGTGCCACCGACTCTCAGGAGGAATCACCCACCTTCGTAGAGATCGACAGTCACTACGTTTAACGACGCCGGAACACGTCTCTACCTAGACCTCTAGATGTTTGCGTTATGTTACAAAGCGTTGTTATGTAAATTGAGTTTATTTTAATGTTGATCTTGCTTAACAGTTTGTCTTTCAGGATCACCACGAGATGTATTGGTACAAATTCCTAAATGCAGCTAAAATGATAAGCAAGCTTTACAATCTTTTTAGCTTTGAAAATCCTAGCTACTGAGGGGAGAGAAAAACAATATCTTTCCACACAGAGCATAAAGCACAAACTAATGCACTTTCTCCTAGATCAGACACACAAACTTATCAAAAATGCAAATGCAAGATGCATGTATTTCTTTTCTTTTCCCTTAATGTTGATGTAAGACAGAAAGGAAACTGTTGTATAATTTTGAATCCGATTCGAAGCGTAAACAAACAAGTTTCGTCTAAAATGAAAAGACACCTTACAGGTACTTGTTTCAACACTAAAAATATATGAATTCAAACCATAATATGAAAAACAAACAAACTCAAACAGCCATGAACAGTAATAAAACTAGCTCTTAAGATCACACAAAAAAACTTTTACAGTTCAGGATCTAAGAGGCCACAGCTATACTGGTTTGCTTTTCACAATGGGGAACTGTAACTGAAACAAGAAATACTGAAAGAACATTCACAGTTTCATCACACAACTGAGGCGGAATAATGTCAAGGAAAGTGGTCTACAGCAAGTACAATGACCAGCAAGCAATCAGCAAGAAAATCAGTGAAAACAGGGCCAAGACACAATGGGAAAGCTGAGCAAGACAATGGCTAACTGGACCAGCGCAGGCACTGGTCTGTCAGTTTGACTTCCAGCGCAGTTCCCGAAGGGAGTACCTGCGCTGTAATGCAGACTGCCTGTGGACAGCCTGCACTGACACACGAGAGTTGCGTCTGCAAAGTTTTCCGGGTCATAAAAAGCTCAAAAATGCACTGTTTTTGCTGAAATAAAAAGCTATAGGTCAAGTACAGGCTAAGGGATGATCAAGAGGATGAAGATCTATCACAAAGAGTAAAGAGTCTTTTGTAGATTAGCTCTTTAAATCTTGAATTTGCTCAGCAAAGGAGCAAGAGTAACAGTCCCTCTACTTCGCTTTTGATATAGTCAAAAGCTTTTCGATTTGGTACTCTTTTCTTCAAGAAATGAATAGCAAAATACTACAAACACCAACAAGATACTAGGCTCCCCAGTGGAGTCGCCAGTTTGTTGTGGGGAAAAGTATCCGATGCGGATGACCCTATCCCTACTCTAAAGGTGACAGTCTTTAGCAACAACTGAAAGTAAAGCTTTGATGTTTTCCTTTATGAAAGTACAGAGAGAAGGAAGAAAAGATTAACCAACCTGGTGTCTTTTGCTTAGTCGATCCTTGTCCTCTCTCTTTGTCTCTTGTTCCCAGCTCTTTGCTCTCTTTGCCGATCCAGCTACACACAGATCCTGCACAAAACAAGAGAGGAAACTACAAGATACATGTACTCATAACTGATGCATGGATTAGAGTGAATCAAATATACATGTAAATACAATACATCAATGCAATACAAGTATATAGGAGAACATGCAAAACTTTATTGATAGAAGTAACAGGGTTCTGAGAAGGTTACAACCAATGATGGCTCCAATCCAGCAGCACCTCCCCAGCAGCAAGAACTCTCCTCTTCACCTCTAGTAAAACAATCACCCAATAGCTCTAACTGTAATCCAACAACACCTCCTTGCTTTACTCAAAATTCCAGCCTCCCTAGCCCTCATTGAAGAGTTCTATATATAGGAGAGAAGAAGAGAGGATGAGTCAGCTTGAGGCTGGCATAGAGCTGACTAGTGTCCTCTCCCTCTTCAGTTAATCTTCAGTTCTTGAGTCCACTTGGAGATCCTTGCTTACACATGGTGATCAAGTACCTCTTACTCATCACAGGGCGAATCTCATGAACCAAGTGTCAGTTTGGAAGCTTCCTGGGCAGTTGACACCTTGCAGAATGACTGTGCCACTTGGCCAATCTCGCCCAGCGCAGGTAGCCTTCATTAGATTTGACTTCCAGCACAGGTACAAGGAGGAGAAGTTGCATTCCAGCGCAGATGCTCAGTGGAGCAGTTGACATGATCCAAAATTAGCCTGTTTTGAAGTGTTTTCAGGTGGAGAACTGATTGGAAGTGCTATTGTTTGATGACCTTGTTCTTTTAGGGGTAAGAACAACATGATTAGGGACTGAGGATCCCTGTAATTATCGACATTTCATGCTCCATGACGCGAGGCACAAAAATGTCTATAACACCCATGCATATTGATTTGACCCAATCATCTCCTGAGAGCACTAAGAAATCAAAAGCTTCGAAGAGATTAAGGTTTGATGAGCCTAGTGAGGAGTTTATGTTCAAGCCAAGAAGGCCAGTTACAAGGAAACAAATTAGAGAAGCTGAGAAAGTGCATAAAGGAGAAGAAGTTGTAAAGGAGAAGGTGCATAAAGGAGAGAAAGCTGTAAAGTCACCCAGAACAGAGGTAATTGAAGTATTGACCAAAACAGTGGAGGCAGTCAAGCATAAAGACAAGAACAGAAAAGTTATCATCACCCAAGGAGGAAATGTGATAGCCATAAAGAATCAAGTGGAAACAGCAATAAAGAATCAAGCGGGAGCAGCCAAAGAGGAAATTGTCAAAGCAAAGAATGTGATTAGAGAACGTGCAGTTAGGTATGGCAATTATAGAAGAGCTGTGTTAAAGGGTAGCAAAAACCTAGTGGGTTAGACAGATTCCGTGGCTGATGTATATACATGGACGGTTCCAGTCCTCAAGCAAGCTAAACTCATCATAAAAATGAACATGACCCTGAGAGCTAAAAACAAAGCTTTGAAGAAGGAGATTGCAAATTTGAAGACACAGCTAGGTCAGCTAGCTCACTGATTTGAGGAAAAGGTGATATTCTTAGTTTTGGTCAATTTTGTTTAAGTTCCACTATTTTGAAGTCATCTAAGTCTTTGACACCTGTAGAAGAAGTTTGAAAAGTCATAAGTTCAAACAAAAGACGCTTTAGTGCAAATGTACTCTGTTTTAGCAAAAACAACAGTTTCGTAGCGCGCTACGAAACTGCTGTAGGTGTTGTTTTGTAAGAAAAACAAAGAGTTTAATGATGAGGTCAACAAATTTTTGAAGGAAATGCCTCAAGAACATAAGAGAGACCATAAAAGACTCTCCTAGCTATTCAGAGAATCACAGGTGTGCATTTTGGAAAAGGTGAAATATTTTGTTTTTAGCTAAAGCTTCGTTAAAGGTACTTTATGACCGAATTGTTAGGGTTCTGGTTAAGGTTACCAGAGATTTTGGTTTGTACACCTATTCAGTCCACAAGGCTTCCAGCTCATCGGGGAATATGGTGATATGCATTGTTTTTGAAGAATTAAAGAGCTGAGAACATGTTCTTTAAGTAGTGAAGAATGATGGGAGACAAGGACCGTGAAAACATGGCACTTATCTTGATTGATTAATGAGCCATCTACGCAGCCAGTATCCAAAGCCAGCTTGTTCAGTGTATTCTCCTCCAAGATATCTCGACCAAAACAGAAAGAAGACATGTGTCAAGAGTCAGGAAAGAATCATGCTACGAGGAGGACAGATTTTGAGTTTTGAATAAATTAGGACCCTTTGTAATTACAGTTCAGTAATTATGTAATTAAAGAATTAGTTACACAGTAGATAGGGATAGTTAATAGCAGCCTTCGATGCTCCCCTCATGCTGGAGGAGGAAGCTCGAGGTGGTTAAGCATGTATTCCTATATATGGATCAGATTTGGATGTAATTGAGGTTGGATGTTTTGATAGAGAACAAGTCTATTTTGGTTTATGTAAAGCAGATTTCAGTAATGCAAATGACTGTTGTTTTTTCTCAGGATTCTCAATAGATCTTATTGTTCAAATGTATGGTGGTTTATTCTCTTAGTGTTCTTTTACAGTCCTATTATTGCATAATCACTCAGAACTCATGTATCATGCTCTGACTTCCTGTATGCTTTGGCAAACTGTGCTTTATGTAAGTTGTGTTTGAACATTATATGTAAAGAGCCCTGATTTCTATGAAAGGATGGTGTTTTTGTTTGCTGAGATGTGTGAGACTCCATAAGCCCAATGGGAATCAATCTGATATTTGTCCAGCCAGCTTATTTTCATGTGATTATTAAAGAGTTAGCCATCTTTCCTTGTAAGTAGTCCATATTCATAATCTTTGAGAGAGCCCTCTCAGACTAAGGAGGCTAAGCCTTAGTCCAAAGCTAGGTTTGAAATAGTTACACATAATCTTGCTGATTGGCAGCCTTCAGTGTGTGATTTTGTGATAACATTTTGGTGCGTCTGCCGGGAGCCTGAAGATTACTCATTCCCGTAGTGATAAGATTGAATTTCTGAAGGTAGCAGGAGTTCAAAAAGGTTTTCGAGGATGCATTCTACCTTGGTGACTCCATGAATTTTAAAGTTTGAAAGGTGGCTTCGAGAGGAAGGTATACAAGGAGTAATCCTGACCCAAACCCACCTAGTCCTGTGGAAAATCCTAATATCATCTCAAGGAGTAAACAAAGATTTTCTGACATACCAGGTACTTCAAATATTTCAAAGTCTTTGTTTCCTGAGTTTTCTAGAAGTCCTGAAAATAAAATTGTTGATGATAAAATCCAAGAAGTGTTGTTGAGGTCTGAAAATGAAGAAGAGCTTATTGGTATCATATTAGATTTACAAAAGAAAGGTATTGATACTTCATCTCTAGTGTCACAAAGAGATAAAGAAGAGTTTTGGGAAATTGTCACCTCTGAATTGTTATTAGAGGAAGAGGATTTGAAACAGCTTAAAGAGCTTGACCCTTTTGAAGTTTTACTTAAATCCAAAACTGGTTTACCTCTCCCAAACTGGAGTTCTTTTGTCAGTGGCTTACAAAGTCCCAATAGCCCTTTCCGTACTCATACTTTATCTTCTGCCTCTGCTAGTCCAAATACTCCTCAGTCAACATCTCATACTAGTTCTGGTCCTCCTAGTCACATAGTACCTGTCATCCCTGCTCCTCTTTTCATTATGGCTGTGCCTGCTAGGTATGCTCCTCTAGCCCTCCCTGCTGTTTTGCATGATATTCCCAGTAAGTATGCTGCTAGGATTCCAACATGGGGAGGAGATGAAGAAATTTCAGCTGAGGAACATGTGGATAGATTCAATGACTTTGTTGATAGGGAAGAAGTAGATGATGAAGATGTAAAGTTAAGACTGTTTGCTCAAACCCTTATTGGGGAAGTCCGAAAATGGTTTAAAGCCCTTGGAGCTGGTAGCATTCATAGTTGGCTTGAATTTGAAGATAGTTTTCTGAGAAAATGGGGAAATAGGACCAATCCTGTTCAAGCCCTCAATGAATATAATAGTTTAAGAAGAGCTCCAGATGAAACTGTCCAAAATTTTTCCAAGAGGTTTAATAAAGTATATAATTCCATTCCAGCACATTTGAAGCCTCCTGGAGCCTTGGCACAGTTAAGATATGCTGAGTCTTTTGATTCAGATTTCTCTCTTTTACTCAGAGAAAGAGAGTCTGCTACTCTTGCTGACATGCAGAATGATGCAGTTAAGGTAGAGGGGAATATACTAGCTGCTAAGAAGTCAAAGATGGCAAAGGCTAAGATAAAAGAAGAAGAGAAACCTTCTACCTCTGCTCAAGAAGACAAGTTTGAAACCATGATGAAAACCATGGAGAAATTGATGGATCAATTAGCACTTGGGAATGCTGCTGCTCCTCAAGCTCAACAAGAACCTCGGTTTAGGAACCCTCAATTTAGAAGGCCTCAAAATTAGCAAAGGCCAAGGGAAAATAGGAATCAGCAAGCAGATGCTCCAGTGAGACCTCCTTTCCAACAAAACATGGTGGATGAAGAGGAAGATCTTGAGGTACCTGAGGAGTCTATTCATTGCTTTGGTGAAGAAGACTCAGAAATTTTCTTAACAAAAGAAGAACATGATGAGTCTAGTTTGGTAAAGGCAGAAGAGGAACCTTCTGATTTCTTAAAAGGCTATAAGCATGCTATATTTGAAATTCAGAAGCAGTATAATCTCAGAAACCGAGATGTCCCTGTTACAGCAAATAAAGCACAGCCCAAGAAAATTGTTTCAAAACCAGTTGAAGACAAAAAGGAAAAGTCAAAGCAGACTGATGGTAAGGGTGATACTTCTATGGACAAGAAAGATATTCAAAACCCTGCAGTTCTTAAGGAAATTGAAAGGTCTAGTTCTGTTTTTAATATAGAAAATGAGATTGCAAAAATCAAAATATCAGTCCCATTTAATGAAATTTTGAAAGTAAACAGATATAGAAGCAAGATTGTGGAAATGCTTAATTCTCCACCAGGAGGGGCTGATATTTTAAGTGTGCAAGAGGATAATCCTATTATCTGTCTAGGACCAAGACTTGAAGATGAACAAAGTGATGAATTCCCTCCTTTTTATATAAGCATTAATATTCATGATATGACTTTACACAATGCTATGCTGGATTCAGGGGCATCACATAACCTCATGCCTAAGGTAATCATGGAAAGAATGGGATTAGAAGTAACTAGACCATATAAAGATTTATTTTCTTTTGATTCGAAGAGAGTGCATTGCATTGGGTTGATAAAAGATGTTGTTGTGGCACTCACACAAATCCCAGCAAAAACAACTGTCATGGACATTGTTGTTGCAGACATTCCACCTAAGTTTGGGATGCTTCTTTCAAGGTCATGGGCTGCAAAGATCAAGGGTACTATGCAAATGGATTTGACATATGCTACTATCCCAGTGTTTGGCGAACAAAGGAGGTTGTATCGTGAAACAAGGATGGCTTATATGGTAAGCAGCAAAGACAAGCCTCAGAATTTTCCTATTTACTCATGTGACACAGGTCTGGGATCAGCTATCTTGTTTCATGAATCAGTTGGTAAAGAATCACAAGAGGAGCATGCAGAAAATCAGTGTCAGGAGGAACAACAAAGTAATGAAAGAGATATCAATGGTTGTTGGTCCTTATACTTTGATGGAGCAACAGGAAAAGATGGCGCTGGAGCTGGAATTTGGATTACTAGTCCAACAGAAGAAAGTAAGTTTCTATCATACAAACTTAACTTTGATTGTACCAATAACATGGCTGAGTACGAGTCTCTGGTGTTAGGCTTAGAAACCTTGATAGAATTGAAGGCAAAGAACATTGTTGTTTGTGGAGATTCTGAATTAATTATTAAGCAAGTACAGGGTGCATATCAAACCAAGGATGTTAGGATGAGAGCCTACAGAAACTTAGTGTTGGAGCTGTTGGAGAAGTTTCAATCCTATTCCTTCATCATTAAAACCAGGAATCAAAATTCTATGGCAGATTCACTTGCTGTTGCAGCCAGTCTTTTTATTATTCCCAAGCATTCTTCTGATAGCTATGAAGTGAAAGTTCGCCATAGACCAGTCATCCCAGATAATATCATAAATTGGCAAGTATTTGAAGATGATCAGCAGGTAAGAAATTTTCTTGAGTTGAAAGAGGAGTTTGAGCATAATCAAATAGATCAGCAAAACATGTTAGCAGAGACAAGGGATAAATCTGAAGTGTTGCAGCTACAAAACAACCTAATCCCTAAAGGCCTCATTCCACTGGAAAAATTATTTGATCAGAATGATGTGTTTAAAGCACCAAAATTGCAAGCTAATGAAGAAGAAATAGAAAGCTGTAATTTAGGTGATTCAGTTGTGCCCAAGTTAGTCAAGATTTCAAAGTTTTTATCAGCAGATATGAAGGTCAAGTATGTTGAAATGATGAAGAAGTTTATTGATGTTTTTGCTTGGAGCTATGCTGATTTGAAGCAGTATGATTCTTCAATTATACAACACACCATTCCAATTAAGCAAAATGAGAAGCCTTTTAAGCAGAAATTAAGGAGAATTAACCCCCTTTTGATGCCACTAATTGAAAAGGAGGTGAAAAAGCTTTTTGATGCAAAAATTATTGTTCCAATTAGATTCTCAAACTGGCTTGCTAATTTGGTACCAGTTAGGAAAAAGAATGGGGAGATTAGAATCTGCATAGATTTCAGGAATTTAAACAAGGCTTCACTGAAAAGGAGAGGGACGGAGTCACTCACTATTCATATGGTGAGGGTTTCGACGTCGTTTCTTATATACGCTATTTCCGTAACCCTAAGTGAGTTGGTTAAGCGCGAAGCCCTAACTACCCTCTTCCTAAAATGGATCTTATTTTGCAAAATATTGTTGGCTCCCAGAGAATGTCTATGCTGGATTGTTTCTCAGGGTACAATCAGATCCTTGTTCATCCAGAGGATCAGGAGAAGACAACTTTCACTACACCATGGGGCACATTTATGTATGCAAAGATGCCCTTTGGTCTCATGAATGCAGGGGTGACCTTCCAGAGGGCTATGGATATTGCTTTTGCTGAGGAAAATGATAAATCAGTGGTCGTATATCTTGATGATATCACAGTGTTTTCAAAGAGGGAAGAAGACCATCTAAAGCACCTTGAAAGGATCTTGCTAAAGTGTAGAAGGTTTGGTATTTCCTTAAACCCAACCAAAAGTATCTTTGCTTTAACCTCTGGTAAGTTACTTGGGCATATTATTTCTGAAGAGGGTATTAGGATTGATCCTAATAGAGTTAGTGCTATTCAAAGGCTAGATTTGCCAAGGAGCAAGAAAGAAGTTCAATCTTTTCTTGGAAAGGTTAATTTTGTTACAAGATTCGTTCCTAACTTTGCTGAAGTAGTCAAACATATAACCAAGATGTTAAGGAAAGGATCAGATTTCAAGTGGACAGCTGAAGCAAGGAAGTCATTTGAAGAAATTAAAAAGGCCCTCACTCAAGCACCAGTCCTCATCAGCCCGGATTTTACCAAGGAATTCATGATTTTCACATTTGCTTCTGAAGATACAATTGCTGGAGTTTTACTGCAGAAAGGAAGTCAAGGTACTGAACAACCCATTTCTTTCTTTAGCAAGACATTGGCTAATGCTGAGTTAAAATACAATATTTTAGAGAAGCAAGCATATGCATTGGTAAAGGCAATTAAGGATTTCAGAATTTATGTGTTGCATTCTCATATTGTTGCATACGTGCCAAGTGCTGTTATAAAAGATATTCTTACACAAGCAGACCCGGATGGGAAAAGAGGAAAGTGGATAGCCAAGCTGTTAGAATATGACATTGAGATTAGGCCCACCAAGTTGGTGAAGGGTCAAGGCTTGGCAAAGTTGCTAACTCAGTCAAATCTGGACTGCATTAGTATCAATTTTAGCACAGAAATATCAGAAATTTCTGAGAATGAAGAAGAGTTGGTCCAAATCAATGAAAAATTCTTGACATCAGAATGGTATAAGGACGTGGCATTTGTATTGCAGCACAATAGAGCCCCGGATAACCTTTCCAAATCTAAAGCTCGCTTCACCAAGCTAAAATCCCTTAGATATTTTGTGTATGAGCAGAATTTATTTTGGAAGGATGCAGGAGGGATTTTGTTAAATTGTCTCATTGAAGAAGAGGTTGATAAGGTAATTGATGAATTTCATAAGGGAGATTGTGGAGGCCATCACTATTGGAAAGCCACTGCAAATAAAGTTTTGAGAGCTGGATATTTTTGGCCAACTATGTTCAGAGACATTTACAAGAAGATAGCAGCATGTCATGAATGTCAAATATTTGAAGGAAGGAGAAAGCTCATGCCATTACCATTGGTTCCTATCTATGTTGAAGCACCCTTCCAACAGTGGGGATTAGATTTTATAGGTGAAATCCATCCTCCTTCATCAGGACAGCATCGCTGGATCCTCACAGCCACTGATTATTTTACAAAGTGGATAGAGGCGATACCTACCAGGCAGGCCAATGACTCAGTGATAATATCTTTTCTAGAAAATAATATTTTATCAAGGTTTGGTTGTCCAATCAAGATTATCACAGACAATGCCCAGGCTTTCAAGTCTAAAAGGCTGATAAATTTTTGTCATCAATATCACATTTCCCTTGGTCATTCCACTGCTTATTACCCACAGGGAAATGGCTTGGCTGAAAGTTCAAACAAGAGTCTTGTGAGGATTATTAAGAAGCTGCTGTAGGATAATAAAAAGGCTTGGCATTTGAAATTGAAGTATGCCTTGTGGGCTGATCGAATTTGCACAAAGAGGTCCATTGGAACATCTCCCTATGAACTTGTGTATGGAGCAGAGGCAATTTTCCCAACATCTCTTGGGGTACCAGTTATGAAGCTAATTCAAGGATTAGAAGAGGAACCAAATGCCATACAGAGGAGGATTAATCAGTTAATAGCTTTGCAGGAGAAAAGGAATGAGGTGTTTGAAGACCATCAACAAAACCAGAATAGAGTTAAGAGAGATTTTGACAAGAAGATCAAAGAAGTCATATTTCAGATTAATGATAAAGTCCTAAAATGGGAAGCCAGAATTGAGGAGAAAGGTAAACATGGCAAATTTGAAAATTTGTGGAAAGGGCCATTTCAGATTTCTGCTTTCCATGGAAACAACACCTACATTCTGCAGGAAGTTGATGGAACACCATATGCTGGAGGGCCTGTTAATGGCAGGTTCTTAAAGCATTACAATCAGTAAAAGTTTGCTAAGCATCTCATGAACATTGTATATAGCCGTTTTCTGGATTTTCTTGTTGAAAATAAATGACAAGATGAACAGAAAAGCTTTAGCCCGAGGAGAAGGCCCACAAAGCTTGAAAGGGATGCTTGCCGGTTGTGTGTGTTTTTAAAATGGACAAGGCACTGGTTCTACGAGTTCTTAGTGTACTACAGGAGCACACTATCCCAAGTGGAGCCACTGTTATCACCTAGAACTGCAGTCACATGTATATAAGTCTTGTCCAAAGTTTCATTGTTAAAAATGGATGTCAAATGGTTGTTATCCTATGTTTACCACTTAGGGGTCATGTTTTTCAATGATATTGATGAGAATCATTTTTAAAACCGTTAGTCATCCTCCATCATGATTGATTAAGACATGTCTTATCTCGTATATATCACTGGTCCTTTTCGCATTTTCGCAGCGCAGTTTTATTGGTTGATTTTGCAACGAAATGATGTTTTAGTTTTTTCGCAGCGTGTCAGTATCTAGCTGTTTCGTAGCGCATTCTGCTAATTTGTAACTGTCTGCGCTACGAAATCGCGGATTCGGGGATTTTGCAGTGCAGATCCTTAAAATGTCATGTCCGGGGATGAGTCATTGTGTCCGGTTGGTTGTTGTCAGTTGATGTACCTTCCAAGCACTTACGAGCCATCATTCCACCAATAGGTTCATAATCATGCACATTAAGTTCATTCAAATGCTTTTGTCATGCATAGTTGTGTCATGATGTTCTATTAATATTACATGAAGTGGCCAGCTTATATGTTAAGATATTTGAATTGAAATGAACCCGAGTTTCTTCTTCAAGAGAGCTGCATTGCAAGCGAGCCTGCGTTCTAAAATTTGAATTTGCTTTTCGAGTTGAGGCTGCTGGTGTTTCTCTGTGCAAAAGATTTCAAAGCGTAATGGAGAAGAAGGAGCATCGGTCTGGAAGGTGTCAGAGGGTAGAGCCCGAAGGATTGGACCTGGCATTGAGGAATGAAGGTGTTAAAAAGGCCTTCAAAGACGCTGGTTGCTGGAGTTTCTGTGAAAAGCTGAAGGGAGGTCACACTCAGGTAACAAAAGAGTTTGCCTTGAATTTTACAGGCTTAAATTCCAAGGTATCTATGTTAGAATTCCCAGTATCTCCAGAGGCTATTGCTAGTGTAACTGAGATTCCCAGAGGGGGACAGGAGTGGTTTAAAAATTTCAAATTTGATATGAGCCCCTGTAAAGAATTCTTGAAGGAAGCCTATGTGAATGAAGATTTAACCAAGGCTGTGCCTAGAAGTTATGTTAAGGAGAGTTATGCTATGCTTCTTACTTGTATTCAAAAGTATTTAACTTGTGAGGGCAGATATAACAAAGTTTATTCCTATCATTTCAAGTTGTTTCTGCATTTTACGGGTAAAGCATCTATAGACCTCCCATTTTACTTGTTTCGTAGCCTCAGTAAGATGTGTGACAAAGTTCAATTGAAGAAGGATGATTGTGAGACATCATTGTTTCACCATGGTCTAGTCAAACTGCTAGTGCTGGATGCTCTTCAAAAAATTGGCAGGGATTGGAATTCTTTCATCTATATGGCCGGTTTCCAGAGTAAGACAGGCCTCACCCCACAGCCGGTTAGAGAAAGAGAAGAACCAATGGCAGAACTTACCATAGCTGAGCTTAGGAAGGAGGCTAGGGAGAAAAAGAAGGTTAAATCTCAGTTGAACAAACCAGTCAAGCCCTTGGTTATTAAAGAGCCACCTCAGCCACCTCAGTCATCATCAAAGGAAAAGGTCAAGCAAAAGAAAGATGTACATGGATCAACTGGATCCGAAAAAGCATTAAGAGTTAAAACAAGGGCTCAATTAAGCAAGGAGAAAGGTAAATCAGTAGCTGTTGAGGAAAGTCCAATTTCAAAGGCCAGCCTAAGTGATTTACTTGAGGCTATTGAATTTGAGCAGGAAGAACCAGTGCATCTTGAACCCATTGTTATAGACATTTTTGTGCCTCGCAGCATGGAGCATGAAATGTCAATAATTACAGGGATCCTCAGTCCCTAAACATGTTGTTCTTACCCCTAGAGGAACAAGGTCAGCAAACCACAACACTTCCTATCAGTTCTCCACCTGAAAACACTCAAAAACAGGCTATTTTTGGATCATGTCAGCTGCTCCACTGAGCATCTGCGCTGAATGTCAACTGCTCCTCCTTGTACCTGCGCTGAAAGTCAAATCTAATGAAGGCTACCTGCGCTGGGCGAGATTGGCCAAGTGGCACAGTCATTCTGCAAGGTGTCAACTGCCCAGGAAGCTTCCAAACTGACACTTGGTTCAAGGAATTCGCCCTATGATGAGTAAGAAGGTCTTGATCTCCAAGTGGAAGCAAGATTCTCCAAGTGGACTCAAGAACTGAAGATTAACTAAAGTGGGAGAGGACACTAGTCAGCTTTATGCCAGCCTCAAGCTGACTCATCCTTTCTCCAAATCTCCTATATATAGAGCTCTCTCATGAGGTCTAGGGAGGCTGGAATTTTGTGCAAAGCAAGGAAGTGCTGTTGGTTTATAGTTAGAGCTATTGGGTGATTGCTTTTATAGAGGAGAAGAGGAGATTTCTTGCTGCTGGGGAGGTGCTGCTGGATTGGAGCCATTTATGGTTGTAACCTTCTCAGAACCTTTTTCTTCTATCAATAAAGCTTTTGATGTTCTCCTATATACTTGTATTGCAATGATGTATTGTTTTTATCTGTATATTTGATTCATTCTAATCCATGCATCAGTTATGAGTACATGTTTCTTGTAGTTTCCCTCTCTTGTTTTAGCAGGGTCTGTGTGTAGCTGGGCCGGCAAAGGAGCAAGGAGCTGGGAGCAAGAGGCAAAGAAAGAAGACAGGATCGACAAAAGTGAAAGACATCGGTTGGTCAATCTTTTCTTCCGTCTCTGTACTTTCATAAAGGAAAAATATCAAAGCTTTACTTTCAGTTGTTGCTAAGGAACTATCACCCTTAGAGTAGGGATAGGGTCATTCCGAGTCGGATACTTTTCCCCACAACAAACTGGCGACTCCGCTGGGGAAGCTGTATCTTGTTGGTTTGTTGTGTTTCTAGCTATTCATCTCATAAACAAGGAGAGCACCAAATCGAACTGCAATTGAGTCCTTCAATTGCAAAGTAGAGGGCAGCTGCTCTGGCTCAGTTTCTGAGCAAGTTTATGATTTGGAGAGCTGATCCACAAGGACTCTTGTGCTCTTTGTGATAGCTTTTCATCCTCTTGATCATCCCTTAGCTTGTACTTGACCTATAGCTTTTTATTTCAGCAAAAACAGTGAATTTTTGAGCTTTTTATGACCCGGAAACCCTTGTAAACGCAACTCTCGTGTCTCAGTGCAGGCTGCCCAAAGGCAGTCTGCATTTCAGCGCAGGTACTCCCTTCGGGAACTACGCTGAAAGTCAGTTTGACAGACCAGAGCCTGCGCTGAACCAGTTAGCCAGTGTCTTGCTGAGGTTTCCTACTGAGTCTTGGCCCTGTTTTCACTGTTATTTTGCTGCTGATTGCTTGTCATTGTACTTGCTGTAAACCAACTGTCCTTGACATTATTCCGCCTCAGTTGTGTGATGAAACTGTGATTGTTCTTTCAGTATTTCTTGTTTCATTTACAGTTTCCCATTGTGAAAAGTAAACCAGTATAGCTGTGACCTCTTAGATCCAGAACTGCAAAAGTGTCTTAGTGATCTTAAGAGCTAGTTTTATTACTGTTCATGGCTGTTTGAGTTTGTTTGCTTTCATCTTATGGTTTGAATCTATACATTTCTAGTGTCGAAACAAGTCGATCTTAAGGTGTCTTTTGATTTTGGACAAGCTTGTTTACTTTCGCTTGAAATTAGATTCAAAGTTATACAACAGTTTCCTTTTTGTCTTACATCAACATTAAGGAAAAAGAAAAGAAATATCTGCATTGTGCATGTGCATTATTGACAGTTTGCATGTTGATTTAGGAAAAAGTGCATTTATTGTGTGTTCTATGATCTGTGTGAAAAGTTGATGTCTTTCTTTTCCCTCAGTAGTTAGGATTTTCAAAGCTAAAAAGATTGTAAAGCTTGCTTATCATTTTAGCTGCATTTAGGAATTTGTACCAATACATCTCGTGGTGATCCTGAAAGACAAACTGCTAAACAAGATCAACTTAAAATATATTGAATGAATCTAAAAACGCTTTGTAACATAACGCTCACAATAGAGGTCTAGGTAGAGACGTGTTCCGGCGTCGTTAAACGTAGTGACTGTCGATCTCTACGAAGGTGGGTGATTCCTCCTGAGGGACGATAGCACTAATACGGACTTGTGCTCCCGCGTACCATCGCGTATATTGGGAGAACCCTATAGGCATTTATCCTTTATCCTTAGGAAGCCGTGTCGGCCGCCCTACTGATCGCGATGCAGTGAACACAGCATTCACGAAGATCGACCACCCGTACCGTAAAACGTATTCTGTGGTTTCGCGAAAGGTTTGGCACACCCTCTGCCTAGATCTCCAGAGCAGTTTCTTTTGGCCTTTTTCAAACTCTATAACTGAAAAAGTCCAACCGAGCATTTGTCACTTCGGGCTCGTTAATACATCGAAGGCGACTAGAGTCATCTTTAGCTTTTTCTCGACTCTTAAAACATGAAAAAGCAAAGTTGTGTCTAAAAGCGTCTAATAAAATTCATTCAATACGGAAACATAATTCCCCTTTTTGTATTTTAGTTGATCAAGTAATCCGCAACCATGGAGGAAAGTCAATTAAAACTCCGTCGTTCGAGGAGACTCGCGAGTCAACCGTCTTTGTCTCCGGAATCAAGAGTAGTACGGACAAAGCAAACTCGCTTGACCGGGTCAAAATCTCCCATTAAAGTTAGAACAACAGTTCCAACAACATCTGAGATTCTGGTCACTCCTAATATTTCTGGAATCCCTGCCTCTATTGAAGAAGTTCAACAGCAACAGAGGGACAGTTGTACTGATCCTAGTCTGAGAACAAGTACTTGCATAACTGAACCAGTTCCATCTGTAACCGGTCCACAGAGTCTTGTCGCTCAAACAACTGTCGCTGTCGAAGCAACCCCTTCTTCGGCACCAGAAATCTTTTACGGACCTGACGGTCTTCCTCTTCCTCCTGGTCTGATTGCAATAGAGGAAATCGTAGAGGACCAGCAAGCAAATACTCCAACTCATTTTGGAGTAGGCATCACTCTTTTTCCTTCTGCATCAGAAGTTTGTCCATCGCCAGTGGAAGTTCCTGTAGAATCGTTAGGCAGTTTATTGGATAGACTTAAAATGTCTGAGCAACCGTCGACATCTAGGACTGTGCCAAATGACACAGCGACAGCAGAAGCTCCTGCTATCACTCCGACGATGTTTGCCGGCATACCAGCTGTCCCGACTAGCTCTCAACAGCTAGAAGGAGTCCGCCCAGGGACTATTACGACAACTTGGTCTGTTCCAGTTTGTTCTTCCGGTATAATACCCGATAATTCTTATGTTGAAACTAGACAAATTGATCCCTTTGGAAATCAGTTTGGACCATCCGGTCCTCAAAGGCAATCTATACCCTTGAGCTCCGGATTGTTACTGTATGGGGGGAAATATGCCCTTTCACTTCCCCCTCCGGGAGGATACCCATACGGCAATTTTCAACCGCATTCAGGTTTGACTGAAGTTACGACGAGTGGTTGGGTGCCTATGTTGCCCCAACAACCGAGAATTGTATATTCCATGCAACAATGTATACCTATGTCTAGCATCCCGACGACGCCAACAATTGTAACCGTGTCGCAAGTTCAATCGATGCCTGTTGTATGTCAACCCCAAGTTGTAATGCAACAGCCCCTTGACCCTGCAACACAACCACAATCGCCAACTGTCGGGACGACACAGATACAAACGGGAACCATAACCCCGCATCTTGGTCCGTCGGTTAGTATCGCACAACAAAACATGGCTTCGCAGCCATGGATGGTGCAATACCAACAACCTCAGTTTCAACAGGTGTACCAGGGATCTGAGCAATAGATCTTTGCAAATAGTGGGCAACCCTATATTCAGAACGGGTTAAATCAACCACTTTACAGTGGCCAAGCCCACCAGCCATATCAGTCCTATCAACATCAGTTGCATTATGCTGGTATGCAAAGACCTTCTGCTCAGGCGATTCCATCGTATCCTGGGTACGCCTCACCAAACCTGAATCAACAGTTACCATTCGTGGCGACCCTAGAATTACCAGATTTACATCGATTGACGAATGATCCAATCACCTATGCCCATTGGTGGCCAACGATTCCTCACAAACTTCCTTCGGACATTCCTAAATTCAATGGAAATCCTGGCGAAGACCCGTCGAATCATGTGATGACTTTCCATCTGTGGTGTTCATCGAATACCTTGAATGATGATTCGATTAGGCTTTGCCTTTTCCAGAGGACATTGACTGGTCCGGCGGCTAAATGGTATATTGAATTACCTAGAGCCTCTTTCGACAATTTTAGTTCCCTAGCCACGACTTTCTTAACACAATTTCAGTTACCTATAAGGTACGAAACTGGAACAGAGATCTTAACCAATTTCAAGCAGACAACAGCCACACATATATCAGATCATATACATGAGTGGCGTCGTTGTCGCAGAATGGTAAAGACTTATGTTCCAGATCAGCTATTAGCTGAGTGGTTTATAAAGTCGCTTCTTCCTGCTATAACAGAAGATGTGGCCAAGGGAGGGGTCGTAACAGAGGAGCAGGTTATTGCTCGTGCCCAGTATTTAGACTTAGTATATACTCAGTCTGGCACGCTCTATGATAAGATGCCTGACGCTCCCAGACCGGAATTTTCAATCCCTCCTCCTCCTGGATCAAATAGTGACTCTCATGTCGGCGATGGTGTGATTGGCACTGCAAACGCAAAGTCAACACGGGATTCGTCTAAGAAAGCCCGTAAGACTTCGAATCAAAATGCAAATGAAGAACTTCTTGCCTCGGAAGTGAGTGCCGTGTCGGACGACAAGGGCAAACAACTGAAGCAACCAGGGGGTAAGAAGAAAAAGAAAGGGAGAAAAGGGAAACCCCCTTCGGGGTGTCATATATGCGATGAGGATCATTGGACAGCAGATTGTCCATACAAAGCTGAGCTTAAAAGATTCTTTAAGAGTTCGAAAACCTCAGCTGGGTTGACTGATTCGTTTCCTAATCCAGGTCAAAATCTGGTTGCTAATCAAAATGCTTCCCGATCCCAAGTGCTTATGTTGTCTACCTCAAAGCAGCAGAATAATGCTTTGACAAGGAATAAAGATTACAGGAATCCACGGCTGTCGAATAACAAGGCTAATGAACAACCTAGTAGTTCGACGACAGCTTTGACCAAAGTTGTGCCACCCATCATTCCTGAACCAATGATAAAGTTGCCAAAGGGAGTAGTACACAAATCGACATTTAATCCTCGTGCCAGAATAGCACAGAATTATAATATAATAGAGGACCTGGCCCAATCGCCGTCCGCTATGTCGACACTTGAGGTACCGCAAAATTGCCCCTCTCAAGAGCAAACTTTATTATCAGCAATAGGTGGGATTGGCCCAATGGATTCCAATCTTGTGGCCTTTGATCATAAAGGATATGACCCTAAGTTACCAGCTCAACTAGCTTTCCTTATTCAAGTGAAAGCCCTCAACAAAACTGTTCATCGAACAATTATTGATGAGGGGGCATCTACATGTCTTATGTCGATGAGTTGCTGGAAAAATTTAGGCTCACCACCCTTGTCGAAATCGTCAACGACCTTAAAAGCATTTGATGGACGATCATACACTCCCTACGGGATTTTAAGTAACTTGCAAGTTGAACTGGGGGGCAAAACAGTAGAAGTCGATGTTTAAGTAATTGATGGAAACCTCGATTACAACATCCTACTAGGAAGGCCCTGGATATATGCCATGGCCGCAGTCGTGTCGACCTACTTCAGGAAGCTTGCATTTCCCTTTCAAGGAGGGATTACAGTCGTCGACCAACAAACTTTCCTCCCCGACAGTTCACAAGTTACGGGAAGCATTCCAATGATCCATGGAAGCGATCATTCGCTTCAAAATATTGGAGTAGGTCTACTAAAAGACCCTGCCTTAATGGGTACTTTTGCCCTATCGCCTGCAAGAAATCTGGCGGAAGTGGCCACAGTGGAAACCTACAATATGAAATCTTCTATATCTAATGGATTCGGAAGATTCCTAAACATTTTGTCAGCATGGATCATCGCCCTAATGGAAATACTGTAAATACAGTGGGCTCTGAGGACGGTTTTTATCTCGTGTCAACCTCGTTAAAAAATGAAACAAGGACTCATGAGGATAATTCTTTTACTATGTCAACCTCATTAAAAAATGAAACAAATCCCCTTTTCAAATCTCAAAGGTAAACCTTCATTCCAACCACAGAGTTGAATGCAATGAAGCTTGGGGGGCATGCACCTCGATTTGCGTTATTATGCTGGGGCATGCAAACTTATCATCAAGCAGTTTTAGCACATAGTTCATGCTCGTTAAAAAATAAACGCAAGATCCGAGCAGTTTTAACGCGGTCTTCATGCTCGTTAATAAATAAATAAAAGCAGTGAGCAATGTTCCCCCCAGAGTTTAAGCTCATTTTTATCTAAAAAAAGAACCTATCCCAGTAAATAACCTTTTGAGATCGTAAATTCATCAGCCATAAAAGCCTTGGTCGTGTTTGTGCACCGTCACCTCCACTTTTCATTTGGCCGATCATTCACTTCCATTTGTGTGTTTACCCATTTTGAGGAACAGCTGCGAAGAGTGATTTCACTTAGCCATCCTTGTGACACTGCCGTGATTGGAAAATTCCAACTTGTACCTGGAATCAGTTGCTATCCCTGTTTATCACTCGTTCCTCAAAAGACGAGTCCTCTTTGAGCTCTTTTCTGACTCGTAAAATATGAAAAGTTTGCCGAGTTTTGGCCTTCCAGCTCGTTAAAGGGACCGGAAGAGCTATCCCTCATTTAGACTTTAATCTTTTTGGACCTGAGGGATTATTACACAAAAAGATCGAGCGCTTGTCTTGTTCGGCTCGTTAAAAATACCGAACACCCATCCCTTCTGTATTGTTTTATACTTTTTCGGACTTAAGGGATTAGATGACGAAAAAGGAATTTTGGAGTTAACTTTCTGTACCTTTTCAGACTCTCTAAAAATGAAAAGGACCGAGTTTTCCTTGTCGTTAGACTCGTTAAAATGATTAAATAGCGACAAACTTGTCTTTAGACGAGAACGAGTTTCCCTATCGCTAAGCTCGTTAAATCATAGCGATGGGCTTGCCCGAAGGGCAGGTTATAGAACAAGCATATGTTATCCTCCTCAAGCTTGACAAAAATAAAGAGGTACTGGTCAGAAATGACTGGGGAAAAATTGGGAGAACCTCAAAGCTTAATGGTAGCAAGTCGCTCTTGAACATGACACTTTTCCTCCGTACCACATCGGGTTGGGTTGTTTCATTCACCGGTCTCATCACCATGGTCTTCGCCAAACCATCCACATTTGGGGTAATGCTACCGATCCATCGCATCAGTGTCGTTATATGTTCAAGAGAGGTCATTATGAAAGTGTCAACCGTGTCCCATCCACTTCCATACATTATCCTTCATCCATTCATGATCGCCACCCTGAATCATATGTCACAGTTTGTTTTCACCTCCACTAAAATCATTAGCTCCGTTCCGTGTCATTGATGTGGGATTCATTAAGGCCCTCCTTTGACGGATCGCTTCTTGTCGACTTCAGCTCATTATCCAAGAAGTTGATCTAGGAACACCCCCTTCAGTACTTTGAAGCTTGCATGCCTCAATGGCAAGTTTCTCACTTCCGGCGACAGGTATACATCAATGACCTTCGACCAGAAGATTTTGCGTGGCGTTCGACGCCAAGTCCTTTATTCACGCCACGTGAATTGTACTGCAGTACCTTGAGGGTCATTATCATTATCGGTGATTCCTCTCGCGCTTGTTAACGGTTTTCATCATTGACCGGTAATCAAGCGATGTCTTTCCATGTTCGACTTCAGCGCAATTCTCACATGGATCGACTTGTACTTAGAGTGAAGATCGAACGAGTTTGAAGACCCCGGATCTAGTTTCATCCATCCGGGCTGCGATATATATTCAGGAAATATAAAATCATTTGTCATGTACATCATTGCAGCAGATGATCATCCTATTCAAAGGATGATAATTTCAGCAGAGAATTATCAGTCTACCATCAGACGATCGTCTGTTCTATGTACCAAAATGTATTTATAAAGCTGAGCATGGGAATGCCCGCCTCAGCTAGATCATGAAAACAGAATGAAAAATAATGTATTGTATTGTATTGTATTACAGGGCACCTCTCAGCACTTGAATGAACTTCGGACCCTCTGGATAAAGCATTTCACCCGATAAACGACCTCATACTTTAGGGGGCAACTGTTATAGACATTTTTGTGCCTCGCAGCATGGAGCATGAAATGTCAATAATTACAGGGATCCTCAGTCCCTAAACATGTTGTTCTTACCCCTAGAGGAACAAGGTCAGCAAACCACAGCACTTCCTATCAGTTCTCCACCTGAAAACACTCAAAAACAGGCTATTTTTGGATCATGTCAGCTGCTCCACTGAGCATCTGCGCTGAATGTCAACTGCTCCTCCTTGTACCTGCGCTGAAAGTCAAATCTAATGAAGGCTACCTGCGCTGGGCGAGATTGGCCAAGTGGCACAGTCATTCTGCAAGGTGTCAACTGCCCAGGAAGCTTCCAAACTGACACTTGGTTCAAGGAATTCGCCCTATGATGAGTAAGAAGGTCTTGATCTCCAAGTGGAAGCAAGATTCTCCAAGTGGACTCAAGAACTGAAGATTAACTAAAGTGGGAGAGGACACTAGTCAGATTTATGCCAGCCTCAAGCTGACTCATCCTTTCTCCAAATCTCCTATATATAGAGCTCTCTCATGAGGTCTAGGGAGGCTGGAATTTTGTGCAAAGCAAGGAAGTGCTGTTGGTTTATAGTTAGAGCTATTGGGTGATTGCTTTTATAGAGGAGAAGAGGAGATTTCTTGCTGCTGGGGAGGTGCTGCTGGATTGGAGCCATTTATGGTTGTAACCTTCTCAGAACCTTTTTCTTCTATCAATAAAGCTTTTGATGTTCTCCTATATACTTGTATTGCAATGATGTATTGTTTTTATCTGTATATTTGATTCATTCTAATCCATGCATCGGTTATGAGTACATGTTTCTTGTAGTTTCCCTCTCTTGTTTTAGCAGGGTCTGTGTGTAGCTGGGCCGGCAAAGGAGCAAGGAGCTGGGAGCAAGAGGCAAAGAAAGAAGACAGGATCGACAAAAGCGAAAGACATCGGTTGGTCAATCTTTTCTTCCGTCTCTGTACTTTCATAAAGGAAAAATATCAAAGCTTTACTTTCAGTTGTTGCTAAGGAACTATCACCCTTAGAGTAGGGATAGGGTCATTCCGAGTCGGATACTTTTCCCCACAACACCCATGCATATTGATTTGACCCAATCATCTCCTGAGAGCACTAAGAAATCAAAAGCTTCGAAGAGATTAAGGTTTGATGAGCCTAGTGAGGAGTTTATGTTCAAGCCAAGAAGGCCAGTTACAAGGAAACAAATTAGAGAAGCTGAGAAAGTGCATAAAGGAGAAGAAGCTGTAAAGGAGAAGGTGCGTAAAGGAGAGAAAGCTGTAAAGTCACCCAGAACAGAGGTAATTGAAGTATTGACCAAAACAGTGGAGGCAGTCAAGCATAAAGACAAGAACAGAAAAGTTATCATCACCCAAGGAGGAAATGTGATAGCCATAAAGAATCAAGTGGAAATAGCAATAAAGAATCAAGCAGGAGCAGCCAAAGAGGAAATTGTCAAAGCAAAGAATGTGATTAGAGAACGTGCAGTCAAGTATGGCAATTATAGAAGAGCTGTGTTAAAGGGTAGCAAAAACCTAGTGGGTCAGACAGATTCCGTGGCTGATGTATATACATGGACGGTTCCAGCCCTCAAGCAAGCTAAACTCATCAGAAAAATGAACATGACCCTGAGAGCTAAAAACAAAGCTTTGAAGAAGGAGATTGCAAATTTGAAGACACAGCTAGGTCTGCTAGCTCACTGATTTGAGGAAAAGGTGATATTCTTAGTTTTGGTCAATTTTGTTTAAGTTCCACTATTTTGAAGTCATCTAAGTCTTTGACACCTGTAGAAGAAGTTTGAAAAGTCATAAGTTCAAACAAAAGACGCTTTAGTGCAAATGTACTATGTTTTAGCAAAAACAGCAGTTTCGTAGCGCGCTACGAAACTGCTGTAGGTGCTGTTTTGTAAGAAAAACAAAGAGTTTAATGATGAGGTCAGCAAATTTTTGAAGGAAATGCCTCAAGAACATAATAGAGACCATAAAAGACTCTCCTAGCTATTCAGAGAATCACAGGTGTGCATTTTGGAAAAGGTGAAATATTTTGTTTTTAGCTAAAGCTTCGTTAAAGGTACTTTATGACCGAATTCTTAGGGTTCTGGTTAAGGTTACTGGAGATTTTGGTTTGTACACCTATTCAGTCCACAAGGCTTCCAGCTCATCGGGGAATATGGTGATATGCGTTTTTTTTGAAGAATTAAAGAGCTGAGAACATGTTCTTTAAGTAGTGAAGAATGATGGGAGACAAGGACCGTGAAAACAGGGCACTTATCTTGATTGATTAATGAGCCATCTACGCAGCCAGTATCCAAAGCCAGCTTGTTCAGTGTATTCTCCTCCAAGATATCTCGACCAAAATAGAAAGAAGACATGTGTCAAGAGTCAGGAAAGAATCATGCTACGAGGAGGACAGATTTTGAGTTTTGAATAAATTAGGACCCTTTGTAATTACAGTTCAGTAATTATGTAATTAATGAATTAGTTACACAGTAGATAGGGATAGTTAATAGCAGCCTTCGATGCTCCCCTCATGCTGGAGGAGGAAGCTCGAGGTGGTTAAGCATGTATTCCTATATATGGATCAGATTTGGATGTAATTGAGGTTGGATGTTTTGATAGAGAACAAGTCTATTTTGGTTTATGTAAAGCAGATTTCAGTAATGCAAATGACTGTTGTTTTTTCTCAGGATTCTCAATAGATCTTATTGTTCAAATGTATGGTGGTTTATTCTCTTAGTGTTCTTTTACAGTCCTGTTATTGCATAATCACTCAGAACTCATGTATCATGCTCTGACTTCCTGTATGCTTTGGCAAACTGTGCTTTATGTAAGTTGTGTTTGAACATTAGATGTAAAGAGCCCTGATTTCTATGAAAGGATGGTGTTTTTGTTTGTTGAGATGTGTGAGACTCCATAAGCCCAATGGGAATCAATCTGATATTTGTCCAGCCAGCTTATTTTCATGTGATTTTTAAAGAGTTAGCCATCTTTCCTTGTAAGTAGTCCATATTCATAATCTGTGAGAGAGCCCTCTCAGACTAAGGAGGCTAAGCCTTAGTCCAAAGCTAGGTTTGAAATAGTTACACATAATCTTGCTGATTGGCAGCCTTCAGTGTGTGATTTTGTGATAACACCAGTTTTCGGGTCAGCGCGGAAAACCCGTGTTCTTCCGCGCTGACCTGGAAAAAACACAAAGGATCCGCCATTGTCAGCGCGGCTGTTTTAAAAACAGCCGCGCTGGCGCAGTCAAATTCCATTTTTCCTATTTTGAACGTGAATTTTCAATTTTCCAACACTCTAATTGCTTTTAATGCCCATGCAGGACGCAATGGCCTTCCAGTGGCAAGAGAGGGCTCATGATGTTGAGGACGTAGCCGCTTTTGCAAGAGCGGATTTCCGAGATGCCATGCGGGCGTGCGGATTCCTGAAATTCTTCTTGACTTCACGGTTGGGAGCTCACCACGACTTACTTGAGTTCCTGATCCGGTCATGGAACCCAATAGACGGAAAATTTACCATCCGTGGTAAATACATTGAGTTTGACCACATGGACATATATTTTTTGATTGGATTGTCGCGCCGGGGTGCGAGGCCCATTTTGGAGGGGCAGCGGCCCA
Organism: Pinus tabuliformis; assembly: GCA_031772625.1. NCBI lineage: Eukaryota > Viridiplantae > Streptophyta > Pinopsida > Pinales > Pinaceae > Pinus > Pinus tabuliformis. The sequence goes on along the minus strand of CM062819.1, from coordinate 1,047,357,244 downwards.
GTGGCGAGACTCTCGACCAAATCATGGCTTGAGTATGTCCAGCGGCAGAGAAATCGCAGAGTGGGAAGGTGTCAATTCCCACGGTGAGAGACATAGTCCTTCGCACCATCCTTTTTATGGTGACCCGGGCAGCGGGATGCTTGGCCAACCACGAGGCCTCGAAGACCCATCTGCTGCTAGCTCTCGATTGTCTACAACCTACAGTGTTTGACTGGGCCACTGCGGTGACCAACAGCATGAAGAGGCAACTCAACAACTGTCGTCGCGGGGAGTCGAAATAGTTCGGCTATGGGTCGCTCTTACTCCCACTCATTCTGGAGCGGGTGCCAGTCATGCGGCTGCAGACTATGGCCATGGATCCACCTAGAGGTCCTCGGGAGACGAGGGCCACTCGATGGGCTCGCATTATGCCACGCGGAGGTGGTGGACGGCCAGCTACATGGGGAGTGATCTTTCGAGAGTGGTTGGAGCATCAGATCGTTTTCGTTGAGGATTGGCCGTACGCGGGTATGGACTTCTGCAACGATCCTGATATGCCACTGCCTGCAGGAGAGCATTGGGATGATGGAGGTATGACACTTGATTTTTCTGAGTTTTTTAATGTTTTTAATTTTTTATGTATATGTCTTGATAATTGTCATGTTGTGCAGATGTGGGACCTGTCAGACCCATCGGCTTAGCCCCAGAGGCACGGAGAGAGGGGCAAGGAGCTGATGTCCTTGCCTTGGTCCCTCCAGGAGTTGATACTTCAGAGACCATAGCTCGCAACCTTGAGGGGTTGCTGGTGAGCATGCCAGACTATCAGGGAGTCGAGGAGGTTCCCATAGAGCACCAGATCCATACAGTGGGGGTGGCACCCAGGGTGCACCGCTTGTTGAGGCGGGTGGCACGAGCGGCTGTGTGCTATAGAGAGCACAACCCAGCACAGTAGTCGCCTAGGTTTCTTTTTGATGTTTTGAGAGACATATGTCTCATGTGTACAGAGGACAGTGACTCTTCATTTTGACACATACATTTATTTTTGAGTGCCTCAGTGCGCCACACGATATATATATGTACATATCGATTTTTGGGATGGATCATTGTTACATGTGATGATGCTTTGTTTATGTTATGCGATTGTTCATTACAACTGTGATCTTATGTATGAATTTGCACAACACATGACCCATGTATTTTAAATTTTTAATGCAAGCTTAAAACCACACACGGCACGCATGCAAACTATGCTTGGAAAACAAAAATGATTTTAATTACATATGCTTATGGTCTTATTATGCTTTCTACATTTTTTGTATAATGTTCATCTGTTTCGCAAATGCCTATCTAACACATGATTCGCCAATGCATCAGTCAACGTGTTTAATCGTCTAGGGATATGTTGATATGTGATATAATCAAAATTCCTTTCTAACAATCTAACACGCAGGTACAACCTTAGGATGCGTTGGTCTCTGACGGAATATTGCCCGTTGAGTTGATGAACGACAAGCTGGGAGTCTAGGTTCACCATTATTGCACGAATGCCGAGGTCAACTGCTTCAGCTAGTAGCTCAATTATGGCACTGTATTCGGCGACATTATTAGTGGTGCGACCAAGGCAAACTCCTTGGAGGTCCAGCAATTCACCGTGAGGATCATAGATTGCCCATGCCGCAGAGGACAAATTGCAAGTACTACGGCAGGCGCCATCAGCGAAACCAACATAAGGTGTACTAGTCATCTGCACAAGAAGGAGAAAACAAAATAAGAGGCGAACACGCCTTCACGCCAAAGCAAAAAATGAAATCATGCACACAAAACACACTAAACACGTGTATATACAAGCTGAGTGCATGAACTCATGCATAATATTTCTTCAGATAAAGCCCGTTGCGGGGCTTGTCAAGAGGATTTCCTTCGTAATCAACTAACTCGTATGCGCCCTTTTGTAAAACTCGTTTCACTATATAGGGACCCAACCACATGGATTCGAGTTTTCTTGCCCCCAACTTATCTTTAGCTTGATCATAGAGCAGTACTAGATCGCCCTCAACAAAGGAACGAGGATGAATATTCTGATCGAAGTGAGCTTTGACTCTCTTCTTTTGCGCTTCGATAGCTAGAGAAGCCAAACGACGGGTCTCGTCTAACTGCTCTAGGTACAAAAGTCGTTCCTCCACCGGAGTGGTGTTGGGAAGCAACTCGACAGCTAGTTTCAATGAAGGAATTTCGCACTCAACGGGAAGGGTGGCCTCCAGTCCATAAACCAATTGAAATGGCGTAAAACCGGTGGCGTCCTTCACAGAAGTCCGGTAGGCCCACAAGGCAGGGAACAACATCAGATGCCAATTGGACTTGTGCATATTGACGGTGCGCTGAAGCATGGTGATCAAAACTTTGTTCACGGCTTCGACTTGACCGTTAGATTGTGGATAGTATGGTGTCGAACTATCTTGGTGCAAGCCTAGCTGGGTCATTAGTTCCATCATCATGTGATTACGGAAATGTTTTCCGTGATCTGTGACAATAGCCTGAGGGACTCCGAAACGAGTAATGACATGATTGAATAAAAACTGCGCCGCTGTGTAACCGTCTTCGTTTAATGTAGGCATCGCTTCGGCCCACTTGGTGAAATAATCCACGGCAACGATGATATACCCATGCCCCCCGGCCGAACGAGGGTTACAGGACGTATAATCGATGCCCCACTTGGCAAATGGACCTACGGTAACAACAGGGTGCAGTGGTGCAGGAGGAGCATGCATCTTCCGGTGGTATACCTGGCATTCGTGGCATGCCCGAACAACGAGAATGCAATCTTTAAAAATAGAAGGCCAGAAGTAACCAGCACGGAGGATTTTCTGGGCGGTAGCATATCCGGACATGTGACCGCCACAGGCACCAGAGTGGCAATCATTCAACACCCGCTCAGCTTCCTCGAGAGTCAGACATCGGCGGAGAACTGAATCAACACCGAGGCGGTACAGGGTATCACCCAAGATGCGATAGGGTTGAGATTGGTGACGAATTCGCCTTCGAGCATCTTTCGCCACATTAGGATGGAAAGAAGACGTCTGCAAATACATGATAATATCCCCGTACCACGGGTCGAGGGAACTGATAAGAAACAATGTTTCATCCGGGATATGCTCCTCTGAACGAGAGGGTGCAGCACGAGATGGCAAGGAACAGAGCAATTCAGCAAAGACCAGTGATTTCTTTGACTTGGCCGCAGTAAACTCCAAGTCGAAATCTTGGAGGATGAAAATCCACTTCGAGTATTTGCCCCCCAGCAGCTGACGCGACAAGATGTAGGTCATGGGGTTGCAATCAGAGATCACGGTCGTTGTGCGCAACAGGATATAATGCCGGAATCGTTGAACGGCGCAGACATCAGCCAATGCCAACTTCTCGACATATGCATAGCGAGTTTCCGTATCCAAAAGGTTGTGACTAAGATAGTAGATAACATGCTCGGTGCCGGCATCATCGTCTTGCACCAGAGCCATGCCGATGGTGGTGTCGGCGGCAGCTAAGTAGAGAGTGTAGTCACGGTGATAGTTCGGAGGTCTTAAGAGTGGAGCTGAAACGAGAAGGTTTTTAAGACGCTCGAAAGACTCCTGGGCGATGGCATCCCATCGAAAGGGTGTGTCTCGCTTTAACAACCGTGTGAAACCCTTAGCCACCTCGGCATAATTCGGAATGAATCGTCTGAGAAAATTTGCTTTGCCCTGCAAACTCTGCAATTGCTGCAAAGAGGCAGGGGGAGGAAGGTTCAAGATGGCCTCGACTTTTAGTGGATCCAAACGGATGCCTTCTCGGGAGACGATGAACCCGAGTAGTCGGCCAGATTCTACGCAGAAGACACACTTATGCGGATTGAGTCGAATACAGTAGTGTCGACAGCGGAGAAAGATTTCGCGTAGATGAGATGGATGGTCTCCACGCTTAGCTGAATGAGCCGGAAGGTCGTCCAGATAAGGCTGCACGATGTGTCGAATATCATGAAAAGCATATGACATCGCACGTTGGAAAGTAGCACCGGCATTCTTGAGATCGAAAGGCAGCTTCTTATAGGCGAAGGTACCCCAAGGACAAATGAAAGCTGTCTTGTGCTGGTCTACAGGGGCTATGTTGATCTGGTTATAGCCAGAAAAGCTGTCCATGAACGAATAAATTTCACTTCCTGCACAATCATCGATAAGCTGATCGATGAAAGGTGTGGGAAAGTTGTCTTTTGGACAGGCACGATTAATATCGCGATAATCAACACAGACTCTGATAGTACCCTGCTTTTTATTCACAGGGACTATATTGGACACCCACTCTATGAGGGGGATGGCATAGATAAAACCAGCTCTAAGAAGTTTCTCAACTTCGGCCTTGATGGCGGCAGCCTTTCTAGGGTGCACTAGGCGTAAGCGCTGACGAACAGGCTTAGCGTCTGGATAAGTAGGTATTTCGTGCTCCACTATACTAGGGTCGATGCCGGGAATTTCCTCGTAAGACCATGCAAAGGCATCGCGGAATTCGCGAAATAAAGCGGTATAGAGATGAACTTCCTCAGGAGTGCATGTAACTCCTATGAAAATGTTCTCGACAATCCCTGGTTTGATAGAGATGTCGATAGGCTGGGTCTGCGTGATGTTGCCCATATTGCCCTCCGAAGTCACTTGGTATAACTGAACAGGTGTTTGGAGGGGTGGAGATGGGACACATGATGCAAACCTCTCGAGACATGCGACCATTTTCGAGGGTGGAGGGAGAAACGAAGAGCGATGGTGGTGATCTGACAAAGGGAGCTCTTCGAGAGACATGGTCTCTATGATAGCCTCGTCGGAAGGGAATTTTTCCTTCAATGGGTCCGAAGTGGCTTCATCACCCAACCAAGGAAAATGATCGTACGAATCTGGAACACCGCTTGAAGAAGCAGGTTCAGGAAAGGGAGCCGACGCAGCAACAATCTCGATGTAGTTGAGCTCGGAAGGACTCAACGGCATCATATCACCCCAAGTGTCTTCTTGATTCACGGGTGGGAGAACCCATGGATCAGAGCGCACTGAAATCATGTTGACAGGGGCGAGATTCAGAGGTGGGAGGGGAAAGACTCCCATTAAGGAGGGATCTTTGAACAATCCATCACCCACGCTCACTAATGACTTGGAGGTATGCTCCACGAATGGCACATTTCCTTTAGAAGAAGAAGCGAAAAAGGATAGCTGGTCCACCGTGACGATCTTCCCTTGGTGAGGGAAACGAATGACGCGGAATAACGAAGAAGCCACAGCTTGCATGGCGTAAGTCCAGCTTTGTCCGAGGAGGAGGTTGTAAGTGAGATTAGCATCGACAACTTCGACCTCCACCTCTACAGTCTTTCCTTCTAAAGTGATAGGCAATCGTTGGAGGATACCATATGGGCGAGATTCTCTTCCATCGAAGGCTTCCAGGGTTGTCGGAGACTGGCTCAATGCAGGAGAACCAATGGCTTTCCAACATGCAACAGACATAATGCAAGTTGAGGCACCCTCATCGATAACTGTACGATGAATCGTTTTTCCATTGATGAGGACCTGTATAAGGAAAGCCACCTGGTGAGGCAATCTCTGAGTGAAACCCTCAAGATCAAAAGAAATTAAATCTGAATCTGCCGGGTCAATGCCACCAATGGCTGATAGCAGGGACTTCCTCTGGGAGGGGCAGCTCTGGAGGACTTCTAATGCGGACATAGCAGACGGAGCCTGAGCTAAGTCCTCGACAATGCTGTAGTGCTGGGCGACACGAGCATTGGGGTTATAAGATGACTTCCTGAGTACACCTTTGGGACGGGGTCGGGGGATCGTCTCAGCGCTGGGCCGTTCGATGTGAAGGGGACCAGAACTGGACGGAGGAGCGCTAGAGGTAACCTCTGGCTCCTTCCCGGCTTGAGATGGATAATCTTTCGCTCGAGTTGTCACATGGATGGGAATTGTTCCAGCCATGAACACTTGGGAACCGAACGAGGAAGAAGATTGAGACGGATCAGCCACCATTTGGGTCTGCTGGGAAGGGAAAGGCTCTTTAAGCACGATAGGAGCCCCAGAAGCACCTTTCAAAAGTCGACTAACTTCGGACCGCCTCGGGCAATCCTTGGTATAGTGATCCTCATCGCAAATGAGACAAGGATACTTAGGCTTTCGTTTGGCGCCTTCCTCGGAGGGAGGCTTAGAGGAATCCTGCTTGGGCTGTCCAGATTTATCCTTGGCTTTCCCTTTCTTTTTCCCTTTTGAGGATTTATCTACCGCGGTGGACTGAACGGCGTTTACCTCAGAGGTACTCCCAGAAATTGATGGGCCCTGAGAAGCGTTTTCGTTAGAAGAGTTCTGTTTCTACTTCCTAGGGTTCGCGGCGGATTTCTTTGATGACGTGTTCACAGAACCAATGACTCCATCAACAGAGGGTTTCGGCGGAGCCTTGGACTGTCCGGGTCTCGGGGCATCTGGCAGATACTCATATAAAGTACCTGACTGAGAATACACTAAGTCGAGGTACTGAGCTCGCGGGATTGCTTGCTCTTCAGTTACACATGCTCCCATTGCAATATCCTTTGCGATTTTGGGGACAAAGGAAGTTGTGAACCAATCGGTCAGGAGTTGATCAGGGATCCAGAATTTGATCAAGCGGCGACGCCTTCTCCATTCATGTATATGATCAGAGATGTGCGTAGCCGTGTCCTGTTTGAGAGACGTGAGAAGATGTGTCCCAGTCTCGTAGCGAATGGGTAACTGAAAATGAGTCAAGAAGGCCATAGCCAACGAGTTGAAGTCTTGAAACATGCCGCGATTCAGTTCGATATACCACTTAGTGGCTGAACCAGTGAGAGTTCTCTGAAAGAGGCGGAGCCGGATAGAGTCATCAAGCCATGAATTCGATGAACACCAAAGATGATAGGTCATTACATGGGTCTGAGGATCTTCACCAGCTTTGCCGTCAAACTTTGGACAATCACCTGGTATTTTGGTTGGAATTGGTGGCCAATATGCGTTATGCAAAATAGGATCATTTGTTAACTTGGACACATCAGGAAGTTCCAATGTCGCTAAGAATGGTAACTGCAGGTTAAAGGACATTTGTGGCTGCGGGTTCGAGGCAGTATTAGGGTTCCAACCAGGTGGTGGTTGCCCCCACGAACTCTGTCCAGATGGGCCTGGGCCGAAAGGACCTGGCGCATATGAACTTTGTCCCGATGGACCTGGCACAAAAGGGCCTGGCGCATAGGAATTTTGTCCGTAAGGGTTCTGTCCATACGTATTCTGACCATATGGGGACAGTTGCCCCTATTGCTACCCCCCAGCTCCCCATGTATTAGCAACTTGGTCTGCAGGTGCAGCATACTGATAATTTTGGTAAGGAATGACCTGTGGTTGTTGATAATTCTGATAAGGAGCAAATTGAGTTTGCCCCTGGGGTTGTTGGTAGCCATATGTTTGCTGGGCCCCATACTGAACCTGATGAGAAGGCGGCATTTGGTAGGAAGGTTGGGGCTGAGGCCCACCTTGCGTTTGATAACTCATTTGAGTTTGAGGCCCGGCATAATGTCCCTGAACCGGTTGGGCTTGGATCATATGGCCCGAAGGTTGACTTGGTTGGATCTGGGATGGACCTGCCTGCCCAGTAGGACGGACCTGCTGGGTGCCAGGTTGTCCGTGGACCACCAAGGGTTGTCCTTGCGGAACAGATGATTGAGCCGACTGGACGGCTGGTTGACCCTGAGGTTGGCCAGCTTGTCCAGATGGATGACTAGGGCGGATAACGGGTTGACCCTGCTGTATAGAAGGTTGGCCCGTCTGCCCCCCATGGTGCACAGACTGAACAGAGGGTTGGCCTTGCTGTATAGCAGGTTGCCCCTGTTGGTACACGGGCTGAGCAATGGGTTGGCCTTGCTGTATAGCAGGTTGCCCCCCTTGCCTAGAAGGATGCATGGATTGAGCAGTGGGTTGAGCAGTGGGTTGACCCTGCTGGACGTAGGGTTGCCCTCCTTGCCCAGAAGGATGACCAGACTGGACAGTTGGTTGGCCCTGCTGAACGTAGGGTTGCCCCCCCTACCCAAGAGGATACCCTTGCTGGACTACTGGTTGACCTTGTGGGGTGTAATCTTGCCCAGTTTGTCCAGATGGGTACCCTTGCTGAGGACCAGGTTGACCTTGTTGGATATAAGGCTGCCCTGGTTGCCCAGTTGGGTAACCTTGCTGGGTACCAGGTTGCCCTGGGTAACCAGAAGGTTGGTTATGATATGCGAATGACGGACCACCAACGGCCGAGGGTTGTCCCGTGTAGGGTTGTCCCTGTAGGCCCCCAGATTGTCCTGGGTAAGGCGGGCCATAGAGTGGCTGGCCTTGATTTGGCGGTACCTGAGGCTGCCCCCCAGGGAAGACCTGGCGTCCAGTACGTATATGAGTAACGGGATCATAAGTAACCTCGAGAGGTACCGAGACTTCGACGAAAGGTTGACGAGGCAGAGCCTGAACAAGCTCGAGATATTCACCGTTAGCATCGTAATAGAAAAGAGGACCTTGATAATCGGGGTCCGTAATGGGCTGCCCAAAAGCATCATACGGCCCTGCTCCTGGAATGCCACCAGAAGAGGGTTGTGCACTCTGCGTAGGATCAACGACTCCAGATGAAATCTGTGGCTGGCCCTGATTATGAGAGGGGCCAGCACCGACGTTTGCAGATGAAGACGTTGACACGGCACTAATGACCGGGGTCGAGTGCGCTATACAAACGGTTGGCTGGGTAGGAACTGAGGTAACGGATGTAATATGAACCGAAGAGATGGGTGTATTAAGAGGTCGCGAAATGAAGGGTCCCGTGGTGGCAATAAGCTTAGGATCCCATATAGTCGTAGAAGTAGTTCTAGCGGCTATCCTATCCCTCACTGATGAATATCTCGGAGGGAGCGGAGAAGTAGCTGGGATCGGAGACTCAATATCTGACACCACGGGTGTCTCACCTGTGCTGGGCGATGTCTCATCCATGTGGGAAGTGGACATCGGAGACGACATACCGAGGGGAGTACGAGGGGTATAGTCGCTGTCAGGCTCCCAGATAGGATTCCAATCTTCTATGTAATCCTCGTCGCCCGGGGCACGTACGTTGATAGGCTGGATACTGGAGATAAGATGAAGAGTACCGCTTAAAACTGGTGTCTCAGGGGCAACTGAAGACGGAGAACCTTGATCACTTGGACCGGGAGTTGACGGGTCAGCCAGGATGACAAGACCCTTTAGAAAATGATAAAGGCCCTACTCAAACTAACGCACACAAGGTCTAACCAAGGAATGTTAACGTGGCCGAATAAATTTTAAGACACAGGAACCAAACTTGACCTTTTCATGTTTCAAGAGTCGAGAAAAGGACGAAAAGATGACTTCAGTCTCCTTCGAATGTTTAATGAGCACGAAGTGACAAGACGCTCACAGGCACCTTTTCTTTTAGGGAGTCCGAAAAGGATCAAAAGTGACTGCTCTGGAGACTCTAGGTAGAGGGTTTACCAAGCGACCCGTAAAACTGCTTATACACCCCAGCAATCGTATGAGAGCCAAGGACTTTCCGTACTGCAGTCAATCTTCCCGAATGCTGTGTTCGGTGCGTTACGGTTCACAAGGCGGCAGACTCGGCTTCCTATGGATCAAGGATAAAAGCCTAGTGGGGTCTCCCTATATACTCGACGGTACGTGGGAGCACAGTCCGTGTTAGACCACTATCGAGTCACAGAAGGAGAAATCACCCAACCGTAATGTGAAACAATAGTGACTATGTTTAAAGATGCCGGAACACATCTCTAACCTAGACCTCTAGATATTTGCGTTTAGTTCCAATGCGTTTTTAGGTTAATTCAGTTCATTTTATGGTTGATCTTGAATTAAGTTTCGATTTCAGGCTCTATCGTATGTTCTCTCACAATTTACCTAGATGCAAACCATATGCCAAAGAAAATCATTTTGTTCGATGAATTCTAGCTATGAGAAGGTAAAGAATTTGTTAATCAAACAAAACGAATACAAGCAATCAAACAACCTAATGCAGCTAAGAGCGAGGAAAGGAAACTTTTCTTTTGAAAATGCAAATCAATGAAATGTTCTTTTCCTTTTCGATTCAAAAGCAAAGCTACTAGTTTGATTTTCTTTTCAATGACACGAAGCACCTAAATGAATTTGGAGGAACCAAAACACCAAGAAAACTACTTAGTGAAAGCACACGAAGTTCTCAAAACACCCAAAAAGATCTCCAAACCAAAAGTAAAACCCTAGCTCTGCACGAGCTACGTGATCTAAGCTCGGCAAGACAAACAAGGAGGAAGCAAGAAACTGCTCGGAGCACAACCAAAAGAACACTTCAACAATCACTTGAACAAGTGCAAAACACAAATCTGAAGTTGGCTGGTCAACAAGAAAGTGAGATCCCTACAGAAGGCTTGACACACACACGACTGCTAGATGCCCTAGGGTTAGAGTGCGAAATCAATAGAAAAAAGCAAACACCCGGGGGATGCAAGTCACAACCAGTCAATTGAAAGTTCAACACAATCCAGCAACTGCAAAAGCGATGGCGGAAACACAAACCAAGCAGCGATAGCCAAGAGGAAGGTATTTGCAAAATCGAAAAATGATGAACAACGAAACCTCGTGGAACAAGACTTCGCAAACAAGTATTTCAAAGTTCAGGCAATGAAAAACAAGTCATAGACCAAGTGGAAAGAAGAGGGGAAAGTCAAAGCAAGAGGTTCAGGAGGCTGATCTGGGCAAAATTGAGTTTTACAGGATCAGCGCGGGTGGCCTTCAGCAACTCGGCGCTGACAGGAAGGGCCTTGTAGCAACTTTGCGACGTCAGCGCGGAAGCACACGGGAAAAGCGCGCTGGCTCAAAAACGAGGTCAGCGCGGGTATTAGATGTACAGTCGCGATGACAGGGAAAAAAAAGAAGAAAGGGCACGACGTCAGCGCGTCTGTTTTGAATTAAAGCACGCTGAAGGTAAAAAACAAGTAAAGCCAAAGCAAAAACTTCCCAAACCAAAGGCAAGAGCCTTTTAACAATTAAGACACTTCCCAGATGTACCCAAAAAGTTTATAAGCAGAGAAACAATCCTAGAATCTCTAAAAGAGAGAACAATCAAATTCAAACACAAAAGTGGACTCAAGAAACAAAAAGGCTGATCCCCAGTGGAGTCGCCAAATTTTTGGAGAGGCAAATACCCTCTACGGATAGAGGCGATCCCTACTAGCCCAGAGCGGGTCTAGCAACAATCATCAATGCTACTACGCATGTCCCTAGTTGCAATTAAAAGATGGGAAAGAACACCTACTTGGGGTCCAACGCTTGTCGTTTGGAGAAGAGATGCCACCTTCACTCCTTCGCTTTGGCTGGTCACGATCCTTCCGCGATCCCTGCGAATGGATACCTGCACACACGAAGAGAAGACAAACACAAGCGTGAAATCTAGTAAAAGCAACTATACATCAGTCAGAAAAGATGTAATTCACATTATACATTGCATAGACAAATGAGAATGGAACAATAACAACAGTCATCTATTATTAATCAAAATAGAGAAGAGTACAACCAAGCGTTCTGACGTCGATATCCTTCTCAAGAGGGGCCGGTCAGCAAGCTCTTCAAGCATTCACTTTTGAGGATAGTTCTCCCAAGACAAGACTCTCTCTCTCTCTCACAAATAAATCAACACAACCTTCCTTAAGCTATCAATCACTTCCACACCTATCACACCAACTACCTACAACAGCAGCAAACTGAGCACACAATGCAAGCTATTCCATAATATACCCACTATTCCAACTACTAACTAGCTGCTCATGGTAATGATGGAGGCTTATATAGGAGAAGGAGTCTCCTAGAAAGGTGGAAGGATGAGCTTATCTTCAAGGGGAGTGGTTGCAAAGGGTCGAACAGACATGCCATAGAAGGGAGGCGACATTCACAAGACTAACAACCAAGCCTGGAGGCATCTGGAAGGCTGGCTGTTGGAACAAATTCGCCTAAACTGGATCAGCGCGGGTGCATAACTGGCCTGGAGCGCTGACAGCGCGAGGCATCAATAGTAAAACCTCGGTCAGCGCGGGTTGATACAGGCGCAGGTAGCACTGGTGAGTCAGCGCGGAAAAGACGTGTGCTTCCGCGCTGGCAGCGCACGTGGCTAGTTATAAAGTGCCAGTCAGCGCGGAAATTTTAGAAACAGACGCGCTGATGAGGAAAACTTTAGAGAAAGTGGGTTTTTGACCAGTTCAGAAGGCATGGACTTGGTTATTGTGAATTCTTGGCACAGTAGGGATACTGACTGGATGACAGTGACAAATTACTGTGTAACACATGCCAACAATGTTGGTTTTCATGTTTATTTATATTTTTAAAATTTTTTTATTTATGTTTATACTTTTATATTTTATTTTTGAAATCAAAAGTAAAATAATAAGTTGGAGGGGAAGAAGAGTCTTCCTTGACCAACTTCAAATCAAGATTATCTTTCACATTTCTTATGAATTCCTCCCTTGTTAATGGTTCATGATATATTCGTAATCTATGACCATTTACAAGGAAGGTCACCTTCTCTTGATTAAGAATTTTGGTTCTGATTGCTCCATTATGAAAGGCAATTTCAATCTCATATGGACCAAGCCAATGAGTTTGAAATTTTCCTTGAAAAGATTTAAATTTTGAATCAAAAAGCAATGTCCAATCACTAGGCTAAAATTTTCTTTCTTTGATAAAATTATCATGCCACCTAGATCTTTGTTGTTGGACTATATTGGTTCTTTGAATAGAATCTTGTCACATTTCATCAAGTTCATTCAATTTCTCTATTCTTTTCTTTGGGATTCTCATAGATCAAGACCTAATTTGACTACTTTTTTAAAAGTCTTTATTCGGAACTCAATAGGAAACATGACTTGTTTTCCATAAACAAGTTCATAAGGACTATGTCCAATTGTATTTCTCAATATGGTATGATATGCCACAAATATTTTGGAAGCTTTTTTTCCCAATTCCTTCTATGAAAATGCACAGTTTTGGTAAGAATTGCTTCAATTACTTTGTTGGTAGATTCAACTAGTCTGATATCTTTTGTACCAACTTGGATGTGAATTGAGTTCCTTGATCTATTATAACTTCCCTTTGAACACCAAAAAAAGTGAAAATATCCTCAAAAATAAATGAAACTACAACATTTTTAGTAGCAGAAGAAAGTGCTTTAGCTTTTACCTATTTTGTGATATAATCTGTACAAACAAGAATATACCTTTTTTGTCTTGATGGCAGATTGATTGGACCAACAAAATCCAGAGCCCATTTTTCAAAAGGTTTAATAAGTACTCGAGGCTATAAAGTCACTTCATTTTAAGGAACATGTTTTCCCATTCTCTAAAAACTATCACATCTCTTAACATATTCCTTGGGATCCTTAAAAAAAGGAGGCCAATAATACCCTAAGAGAAGGATTTTATAAGAAGTTCTTGTATCATTGAAATGTCCCCTACATGGTTCATCATGACAAGCCTACAATATTTCTGGTACCTCATCTTCTCTGACACATCTTCAAATGATTAGGTCAGGTCTTGTCTTATACAATTATTCATTTATCCATGAATAGGTTGCACTATTTTGAATAACATTCCTTTTCTCTTGAGGAGACAAGTATGATGGTAACTTCCCTATAGCCAAATAATTAGCAATATCTGCAAGCCAAGGAGATTTAATAGATACTGCAAAAATATATTCATCAGGAAAATTATCCTCTACAGGAACATCATTATTATCATTTTGGATTCTAGATAGAAAGTCAACAACCGTGTTTTGTTTTTAAGGTCTATCCAAAATAGTAATATTGAATTCTTGTAATAACAATAGCCATCTTGTAATTATGCCATTAGTAATTGTTTTATTCATTAGATATCTAATTACAAAATGATTTGTGTGTATGAATGTTTCATAACTAGTGATGTAATGTCTGAATTTATTGATGGCATGTACAAAAAATAAGAACTCCTTTTCTGTTACAGTGCAATTTAACTCTGCAGAAGTCAAATTTTTACTAGTATAGTAAATGGCATAAGGATTTAAATACTTTTTTCCTAATACATCTCATAAGGTTGTATTTGAGGCATATGTTGAAATATGAAAAGGTAGTTTCCAATTTGGTCCTCTTAAAATGGGTGTTTAAGAGATATTTTCTTTCAATGTTTTAAAATATTTTTGGTAGTCAAAATTCCAGATGAATTCACAATATTCTGTGAGCAATTTGGAAAGTGGAGAGGCTTTTTGTAAAGTTTTCTATGAATCTTCTATAATAACTAGTAAAACCAAGAAAACTTCTAACATTCTTTTAACAAGTTGGAATTGATAATTTAGAAATAACTTCCACCTTAGATGTATCCACTCTAATTCGATTTCCTGAAATATGGTGTCATAGAACAATTCCCTAAGTAAACATCATAAAACATTTTGCATGACTTAATGAGATATTTTCTTCTTTACATCTAATGAGAACTTTTTCCAAATTTTTAAGAGCTTCTTAAAAAAAAGATCATAGAAAGTAAAATCATCCATGTAAACTTATACACAATCATGAATTAGATTAGAGAAAATGCCTAAAACCACCCTATGGAATGTTGCAGGTACATTACATGACCCAAAAGGAAGTTCTTGGTAATCATAGGTTCCCCATGGATAGGCAAAATTGGTTTTTTCTTGATCTTCTGAAGCTACTTGGATATGGTTATATCCAATAAAATGATTTTTTTTTCCTGCCAATGTATATAAAACTTGATCTATAAAAGGAAGTGGAAAATGATCTTTTAAAGTAGCTTTATTCAATTCCCTATAATCAATGTATACTCTCCATTTTCCATTATTTTTTGGAACAATTACCAATGGTGAAACCCACTGGATATCATATATTGGATAATGAAATTCACATTCAACAATTTATGTAATTCCTTGTTTAACAATTTCCCTTAAATTTGGATTCATTCTTCTTTGGGGTTGTTAGATTGGTTTGAAATTTTCTTCAATATAGATATGATGTATACAAGTGTTAGGATCAATTCTTTTCATATCAATGTATTCCCATGCATAAGAAGAGGAATGTTCTTGTAACATTTTTATCAGTTCTTCCTTTTGAGATTCTTCCATATTATCATTAATATTTAAAGTTTTCCTTGGAAAAATTTCTATTAGAGAATTTCCAAATTTCTCCATAGAATGTAAAGACATTTGACGAGATGATAGATATTCAATATTACATTTTTCTTGAAAACTTTGACTAGATTCATAATATGAAGAAGATTCATTACTTTCCATTAGATTTAAAATATGATCTTCTTCATCTATTTGTGAAGTGGCAAAGTGTTGGGTTGTGTTATATTCTTTCCACGACTAGCCCATGTAGTTAACTGGGGGGTTAGATGGGAGGCAAAGCCCCCCTTTGTTGCGCCGATTGTGTAGTAGGGGGGGAGGGGAGGCGGGTCATAGGGGGTTTGAGGTGTACCCGTAACCACACTTTATGGGGTCCGGGGCAGCGCGCCAGAAAATTTTGGTTTTGGACCCTATGTTAGGTTGGGCAGACCCACCTATGGTATTGTGCATGATCTTCGCACATGTTTTTTGGACGAGATGGTTTTCGGTCCATGGTATTGGACGTGATGGTTTTTGGTCCATGGTATTGGATGCTTTGGCATGTATAAATATGTATTATAACATTGAAAGGAACATAATGAAAATTCAACCTGGTAGTCCCGGTTTTGGGATCCAGGGGAAAATCTCTGTGTATATGTGTTTTATGTGTTATGCTCTTGCATTGTTTATTTTCTGTGTCTTAGAATTCGTATGTAGGTAATTTCTGTATGGGGTTAAAACCTACATTTGGTATCAGAGCTATTTTGGCTTAAAGGGGATGCCTTTTTTGCTGAGGGGTTTCGTTCGGGCCTATGGTAGACCCTGTTCAGTGGGAGATCTGTGAGATCGATTCTAGTGGTGAAAGAAGATGGCGAGCAATGGAAAGATAGAGATAGAGAAATTTAGTGGTCAGAGTTTTGATTTGTGGAAACTCAAGATGGAGGATCTATTGGTGGATAAGATTAGTGGATCATGGTAGATTCGGGTACTAAACCAACAAGAGTGTCCGATGAAGAATGGAAGAAGTTGGATCGGAAGGCAAAGAGCATAATGCGATTGTGTGTCTCAGATTCAGTATTGTTGAATGTATCAGGGGAATTTACCATGAAGGCTTTTTGGGGAAGGTTAGGGAATTTGTACCAATCTAAGTCTCTAGTGAATAAATTGTTCCTATGGAAAAATTTGTATAACCTGAGGATGAAAGATGAAGACTCGGTGACAGAGCATTTTTATGCATTTAATACTGTGGTAAGTCAATTAGCATCTATTGATATTAAAATTTCAGAAGAAGATAAGTGCATTAGTTTGTTGTGTTCTCTACCAGATTCATGGGATAGTCTGGTTATTGCAATAGGTAGCAATGCAACTACCTTGCAGTTTGATGAAATAGTCTTAGCCTTGCTGATGGAGGAGATGAGATGAAGAAATATGGAGAGCTAGAATGGTGATACCTTGTCTGTACGAGGATGGTCCCTCAACAGAAACAAAAATAAGTCATTGAGTGGGAGATGTAAATCTAGAGGGAAATCTAAATCTCCAGGAAAACCTATAAAGGTGGTGTGCTGGAAATGTGGAAAGGAAGGACACTACAAAAGGGATTGTAAATCTAAAGCTCCTGATAAAGGAAAGGGATTCGATAATTCTCCTTTTGTAGAGGCGAAAACCACCTTAGATGAAGGTGGGGATGTGTACTTGGCTTCTTCAAGTACACTTGTAGATTATGAGGCATGGTTAATTGACTCAGATGCATCCTCTCACTTCACTCCCCATAGAGAGTGGTTTTGTGAGTATGAGAAATACAATGGTGGTGATGTCTTCTTGGGGGATGACAGGAAGGCTAGAATCATTGGTCATGGAAAAGTAAAGTTGAAGTTGCAAGGTGGAAGGTTTAGAACACTTTCGGGTGTTTTGCATATTCTTGCATTTGATAGAAATCTGATTTCTATAAGCAAGTTGGATGATGCGGGTTTAAAAATAGTGTTCAATAAGGATACCTGCAAGATGGTTCGGGGAGCACTGGCATTATTGCAGGGAGTTCGGGTTGGAACTCTGTACAAGCTGTGAGGTAGTACAGTTGTTGATGGGTGCAATAGTTCTGTGGTTCCTGAAAGTGGAGTAGAAAATCTAGTGGTCTCTAGAGAGAAGACCATGCTATGGCATTAAAGGCTTGGACATATTGGAGAGAAGGGCCTTTGAATACTTCATGGTAAAGGTAAGGTAGAAGTTATGAATAATAGCTCTTTGGATTTTGATTTCTGTGAAAATTGTGTATATGGGAAACAAAATTGGGTGAGTTTCCCCTCTAGTGGTAAGAGGGCGAAACAGATATTAGAGCTTGTGCACAGTGATGTGTTTTGATCTATGAAAGTTCCATCACTGGGTAAGTCTGTGTACTATGTATCATTTATAGATGACTTCTCAAGGAATAAATGGATATATTTCCTTAAGAAGAAATCTGAATTCTTTGACAGGTTTAAATAATTTAAGGCTTTGGTGGAAAACCAGACAGAGAAGAAGATAAAGGTGCTGAGGAGATATAATGGTGGAGAGTTTTACAGCAAGGAATTTGAAGAATTTTGTAAGAAGTGTGGTATATCATGACAGAAGACTACTCCATATACACCTTAGCAAAATGGAGTTGTAGAAAGAATGAACAAGACATTGATGGAAAGGGCAAGAAGCATGCTCAGTGGTGCTGGGTTAGGACAAGAATTCTGGGCAGAGGTAGTGAATACTGCATGTTACCTGGTCAATAGGTCATCTTCATCAGCGTTGGAGGATAAGACTCCACAAGAGGTATGGACTGGTAAGAAATCCTCTCTTTCACATCTAAGGGTATTTGGATGTGATGCATATGTACATGTTCCAAAGGAGAAAAGAACCAAGTTGGATAGTAAATCTGAAAAGTGCATATTTATTGGGTATAAGGATGGTTTAAAGGGTTATAAGATTTGGAACCCAGTAACAACGAAGGTTGTGTACAACCGAGATGTAGTGTTCAGAGAGGTGAAATATGTTATTAAACATGAAGTCCAACCAAAGGAACCTAAGAAGATAGAGTTTGAGCTGAAGGAGGAAGAATCAGACTCTACAACAGAGGAGGAATCAGAGGTTGAAGAGCCACAAACTCCAGCTGTGAGAAGATCAGTTCGAGAAAAAAGGTAGCCTGAAAGGTATAGTCCATTTTCTTTCTGTTCAAATTTTGCTTTGTCTATTATTGATGATGATCCCAGAACTGTGAAGGAAGAAGTGGATTCAGAGGATGAAAAACTCTGGAAAGAGGCCATGGTTGATGAAATGACATCTTTGCACAAAACTGAGGCTTGGGATTTGGTGGAGTTGACGGCTAGAAGGAAACTCATTGGCAACAAATGGGTGTTAAAAAAGAAGACAAATACAGAAGGAAAAGTGGAGAAATACAAAGCTCGGTTATTAGCGATAGGTTATTCCGAGGTGCCGAGAATTGATTTTGGTGATATTTTTTTGTCCTGTTGCCAAGGTAACTTCTATTAGATTAATTTTATCTGTTACTGTTGCTTTTGATTTTGAGGTATAACAGATGGATGTAAAGACAACATTTCTTCATGGGGATCCAGAAGAGAAAATCTACATGAAGCAACCTGAAGGCTTTGCGGTAAAGGGTAAGAAAGAACTGGTATGCAAGTTAAATAAGTCTTTGTATGGGTTAAAACAGTCACCAAGGATGTGGTATCATAAATTTGATACATTTATGTGGGGACTTGGCTTCACCAAAAGCAAAGCAGATCACTATGTGTATTTTAAATTAATTGGTGACCATGTTATTTATCTGGTCTTGTATGTGGATGATATGTTTCTAGTTGGAAATGACAAAGAAATTATCCAGGATTTGAAGACCCAATTGTCCTCTAAATTTGACATGAAAGATCTTGGTGCTGCAAACTATATTTTGGGCATGGAAATTAAAAGAGATTGGGCAAAGAGGAAGCTTTAGTTATACCAAAGGAAGTATGTCGAGACAATACTACAGAGGTTTAATATGTAGGATAGTAAACCGGTGAAGGTTCCTATTCCTGTAGGTGTGAGGTTATCTGCTAAACGGTGTCCCAAGATACAAGAAGAGGAAGAGGACATGTCCTCTATTCCATATGCAAGTGCAATCAGTAGCCCGATATGCAATGGTCTGTACTAGACCGGATATTGCACATTCAGTGGGAGTATTGAGCAGGTTTATGTCAAAACCAGGAAAGGAGCATTGGAAAACAGTGAAGCGGGTTTTCAGGTATTTGCATGGCACTAGTGATTATGGTTTTGTGCTACCAAGGAAGACTAGGATTGGACAAAGTGTTGGATATTCGTGGCTTTGTTGATTCAAACTGGGCTGGAGATCTGGATCAGAGAGGATCTACAAGTGGGTATGTGTTTAACCTATTTGGAGGTGTAGTCAGTTGGATGAGTAAGAAACAATCTGTAGTGGCACTATCAACTATAGAGGCAGAATACATGGCAGCCACTCATGCAAGCAAGGAAGTAGTTTGGTTGCAGAGATTGTGTTCAAGTATGGGGTTAGTACAGGAAGCTATAAGGATATACTGTGGCAGCCAAAGTGAAATTTTCTTGGCAAAGAACCCCGCATATCATTCAAAGACAAAGCACATTGATGTTTAGTATCACTTTGTGAGGGATATGATAGAAGACAAAAAGGTGTTGTTGGTAAAGGTGGACACTTTGAAGAATACAGCAGATGCATTGACAAAATATGTGAGCTCTGAGAAGTTCTCTTGGTGTAGAGAGACAATGGGCATTTCAGGGCTAGAAAAATGACTAAGCTCTCTTGTGTCCCCTTGTGGAAAGAAAACAACAAGCGGGAGAATGTTGGGTTGTGTTATATTCTTTCCACGATTGGCCCACGTAGTTAACTAGGGGGTTAGAGGGGGGGCGGAGCCCCCATTCATTGCACCGATTGTGTAGCAGGGGGGGCGGGGGGGGTCACAGGGGGTTTGAGGCATACCTATAACCCCACTTTATGGGGTCTGGGGCAACACCTCAGAAAATTTTGGTTTTCGACCCTATGTTAGGTTGGGTGGACCCACCTATGGTATTGTGCATGATTTTAGCACATGGTTTTTGGATGCGATGGTTTTTGGTCCATGGTATTAGACACAATGGCGTTCAATCCATGGCATTAGATGCTTTGACATGTATAACTATGTATTATAATATTGAAAGGAACATAATGAAAAATCAAGCTGGTAGTCTTGGTTTTGGGATCTAGGGGAAATCTCTGTGTATATGTGTTTTATGTGTTATGCTCTCGCATTGTTTATTTTTTGTGTTTTAGAATTCGTATGCAGGTAATTTCTGTACGGGGTTAAAACCTACAAAAGGATTTGTCATATATCATATCATCATCTATCTATTCTTCACTTTCTACCTCTATTTTTGTTTTGCAGGAGGATATAATGTGAATTTCTTTGTTTAACTTCCATCAAAGATAAACATATCACCGGATCTACAAGTTATAAAAGCATCAGCTGTAGCTAACCATGGTATTCCTAGAATCAATGGATGTCCTCCTAAATTATTCTTGGGTGTCAAGATCATAAATTCAACAGGATATTCCCAAGAATCTAAGGATACAAATATATCTTCTAACACACCATTAGGTTTGATAACAGATCTATCTGCTAATTGCAATAATGTAGGTGTATATTGAAGATTAGGAAGTTTCAATTGATTCATAGTTTGTTTACTCATGATGTTTATGGTTGCTCCTAAATCAATTAATGTGTTTGGAATTTCAATACCATTGATGTGTGTTTTCACAATGGGACTTCCTGGATCAAGATATTTCTAAATTGTTGCTTTTCCCATCATGATATCTACAAATTTTCTGACTAACTAAATTCTTTTTCCTTCTTTTCTTTTTCTTCTAGTTTTTTTTTAATACTTAACTCCCTAATTGTATTTAAAAATATTGTTATTTATTTGATAGCTTGTAACAAAGGAATTTTTATGCAAACATTCTTCAGTTCATCTATTATATCATAATCAGGAAACACAATCTGTTTTTCTACCCCTTTATCAATTTTCAGTCTTGCAGGAAAAGGTGGTGTTTGAACAGAAACTCAAGGTTGTTTTATGATGGGAGGTGAGTTTATTGGAACATCATCAGGATGTGCAGGGGTGGTTTTTCTTTTAGAATTTTCCTCTTGATGAGGATATGTCTCTTCCTTGGAGAGGTTTTCTTTTTTAGATTCCTGAATAACAATAGACAGTGACTTCTTTTCCAATACTCTACCAGATCTAAGTTGAACATTGTTTAGATCTGAATGGGGTAAGCCAACTCAGCAGAACTATCCGGCCACTAAAGTAGCACTGACAGTCACAGGATGACAGGGCCAAAAAGCTACAGGAGGACAGAGCTACAAGGACACGTCATTCATCATTTATAACAGAACATTCAACCGACTCAGTGGCCTCCAAAGGTCAAAAAAGTCTTCTGACAGAATTGAAGAGCATTTATGTTGTATTCAAAGCTGTAATAACTTCTTATCTGTTGTTCTGTACAAGTTGGTGAACATATTTATTTCTCAGATGACTCAACGCTTCAGATATTTTTGTATCACCATTTGTATATATTCCCCCCTCGTATAAGCTTGCAGGGGTTGTTGTTGATTTCTTTTCCAGAGTTCTTATGCTGTAAATTTTCAGAAAATTAATACAAAGCTGATGGAATTTCCAAAGCTCTGCGTTATCTGAGGCATTGTGGTGTTTTTCTGAATGTTACAGGATTCCTGCGTATTTCATGGTTCAATAAGTTTTCTTAAAACTCTTCGTTATGTGTTTTTGTCATCTTTTCATAGCTCATTCATGTTCTGTGTTTTACAGTTAATGGCAAGGAAAAAGAATAGTCTAGGATTTAATCACAGATTACCCTGAACTCAATCTAAGCTATTATAAATGTTTTTCTTCAGTTATAGTAATAAAGGTGTAATTCTTAATTGCTGCACCTCCACACTATATCTTTCACGGTGATTATTGTTTCAGGAATTCAAGTCTGCTCCTGCACAATATATCTCTTTCTCACACTCCCAGCTTAGTGAAAAATTCTTAATTGCTTTTCACTGGTTAAACACACTTCACCATCACAATTTCAAGTTTGTTTCATGAAGTATTTAAATGGCCCTGTAGTTTCAGCAACTCAACTCAATATTTCAAACAACCTGTAGCCACAGACTCTGTTATCACTAAACAAATTTCAAAGGAAAAGGGTAAGGTAAGAAATATTTGGTCTTGGTTATTCTCATGCTCCTTTCATGTATAAGAATCACGTGGCAAAATCAAGGTCAGCATACCTAAAAGTTCTTTGAAGGCTCAAGCAAGGCAAGTAAGGTAATCTCCTAAATTTTGATATGAATTACCTTTGTGAAGTTTCCCTTGAAAAATGGTGCCTCTGCATAGTTTCAAGGAAGATGAGAAGGACATTTCAAGATAAAGAAGCTCAAGACAGTCGAATTTGGCATGTAAGCTGTGTTTTTGAAATTACACAGCAGTTTCGTAGCGCGCTACGAAACTGCTATAGGTGATGTTTTTTACAGGCATATTTCTCTGTTTTAAGGTAGTCAACTTCCAGGAGGTCTCTAAAGCAACTGAAAGCCTATTTTGGGAAATGGAAAGAGGTTTTTATTCCTAACAGACTGAACTAGAAAAACCTCCTTCAGTTTCCTCAAATCCATTACGATCTGAGAGAAATTAACGACCAAAGTTGCGCTACGAAACTGTTGTAGGTGCAGTTTTTCATTTCCTGTTTTACACCTGCTTTTCAAAGATAGATTCTGGGAGGTAGGGAAGGTGTTTCAAAAACCCAAGAGATGTTTTTGTTAAGCACAGATTGGTTCACAAAAACCTCCTTCAGTTTTTCCAAATACGTTTTCTGTGAGAAATTATAAGCTCTGTCCCAAGACATATTTTTCAGCCAGAACAGCAGTTTCGTAGCAGCTGAAGCTAAATAATCCAATCTCAGTCACTAGTTTTGAACTTCAAGTGGAAATGTTGAAAAGGGAATATCTTCAAGGGATCCTTCAAAATTATCAATCTTCAGCAAAGTTAATACAGGTGGAGGAAACATGTATTCGAATGCAACTTTAAACTTTTGTCATAAAGTGAACACATTTACTACAGTCCAAAATATGTCAGACAGCTTGGAGGAGTTTTTGTCTTCACACATGGACAAAGGTCGACAGCACACAAAGACGTGGCATTCTGATATTTTTGTATAATTAAAGGAGAAGTACATGTTACATTTTATTACAAAGCTTGCCGCAGCTCGCAATGAACTCAGAAGTTATTACAGCCAGGTTATAAATGACAAGGAGAATGCTATTTTTGTTTATGGCAGAGCGCAAGAGAGTTGATACTGGTTACAGTGAGGAAATGAATACTCTCTACAGATTTTGGTCATTCTTCCTCAGAAATAATTTCAATCACTCCATGTATATCGAGTTCCGAAGATTAGCACTGTAAGATGTAGTCAGGTATGCAAATTATCGTAAAGCTGTATGGAAAGGAAGTGAGACCCTAGAAAACCAGTTGGATTCAGTAGTTGATGTTTACACATGGACAATACCAGCAATCAAAGAGGCCAAATTCGTCATAAAGATAAATATGCACCTAAGAGCTGAGAATAAAGCTATGAAGAAGAAGATCGAAGACCTGAAGGCACAGCTAGACCAGTTAGCTGCTAAATGAAGTTTCTTTTCAAAGAAAGGTTTGTTCCAAATTTTGTCAAATTTTGCTTAGTTTTATTGTTCTGAGGACATGTAGATCCCTGCTATATATATCAAAGGTCAAAGGGAGTTTTGGCAATCAAATGTCTGGGCGGTAAATATCTCAGGACAAAGGCAAGCTGTTTAAACAATTCAGCAGTTTCGTAGCGCGCTACGAAACTGCTGTAGGTGATGGTTTTAATGCAGACAAACAGTTTGGTAATATGAGCGGGAATTTTCAAAAGGAAACACCTAAAGGATATGTAAGAAACCAAATGAAGCTATCAAAGCCATTCAGATCAAGACAGGTGTACCTTTAAAAAGGTGGAATATTTTAACTCAAGTTTAAAGTTTCTGTTATAAAGCCACTTTATCACCGTTCATGGGGTATTAAATGAATTGCATACAAGGAATTTTGGCCTGCACAGTTGCCCATCGATGAAGCCTTCAACACATTAGAAACATGGTAGTGTTCTATATTTTTGGGATATTAAAGGGCTAGAAGACATGCTGCTGTATATTCGAACAAGTTGTGGAAAACTGGAACCGAAAAACAAGGGATATCTCCTAACACCACTGAAGCAGTTAAAGGGGTCAGCATCCAAGGTCAACATTGAGCATTGATTACCCATCTTAGCCATCTCAGCCAAACTGAAAGAAGACCAGGTGTCAAAGAACGAGGAGGAATCATTATACATGGAAGATAGAGTTAGAGTCATAGTCAAATTAGAACTCTTTAAAACTCCAGTTAAGCACTTTATTGTATTTAATAGTTAGTTGAATAGCAAATAGGTGTCATCAAAAGCAGTTATCGAATTCCCCTCATGCTGGAGGAGGAATCTCGAATTAGGTAGAATAAGAATTCTATATATAGCTAAGACAGTGATGTAATGAGGGTTGGATATTTTATAAAACAGAGTACTGTTTTGGCTTATGTAAAGACAGAGTTCAGTAATATAAGTGGACTGCTTTTCTTCTCAGGATTCATGAAGGATTTCTATGTTTAGAATGTATGATTTTATCTTTTCCTTAATGTCTTTTGCAGTTGCATAGGTGCACAATCACTCAGAATTCACTGATTGTGCTCTGATTTCCTGTGTGCACTTATGAGCTGTGGTTCCATATGTGTTGTGTTCTGAATATTCAAATGCTAAGTGCCCTGACTTCTATGCAAAGGCAGTACCATTGTTTACTGAAGTGTGATTGAGTCCATAGGCCCAATGGAAACTTATGAAACGCTTGTCCAACCTTTATATTTGTCACTGTTATGTCACAAGAGTTAGCCCTCTTATTTTTAACCAAAATCAATAACCTTTTGAGAGAGCCCTCTCAGGCTAAGGAGGCTAAGCCTTAGTCAAAAGATTGGTTTGAAACAGTTACTTGAAGTCTTCCTGGTCTGCAGCCTTCCAGGGCCTGATTTTGAGATAACAGACTGCATAGCCCAATGGATTAGAACTATCTGAAGACTTTCATCTTAGGTACAGAAAGATATCCCTCAACCAAAACATAAAACCAAAACCCTGAACTCATAACTAGCCTTAAATCTTCACAAAAACAGAGACAAACAGTAAAGAGAGAGCCCTCTCTGATTACAGCTTGGCTAGAAGCTGTAATCCAAAGATTGGTTAGTGGTTACCCCGGCCGTATTCCCTTGGGAGTCAAAGGGAACAACCTGGGTGATAACATAATTGGCGACTCCACTGGGGAGTTCCTCAGGATTTTCTAATTTCTGTATATTTCTTAAAGCTGCTTCGGTCACTTTTCATGCTAGCTTTAAGATATACACAGTAACTCCAAAATCTTGTCTGGCCCTTGTAGACACATAAATATTCCAAAAAACATACTCGAAAACAAGTTCAGAAGCTGGCTCCCAAGAAGAATCCGCGATATACAAGGTCAAATCCTGACCCCAACCCACCAACTGTTTTTGAAAATCCTAATGCAATCCCTAAAATCATCATGAAGCAGCAAGGACAGGAAACTCTTGTTGATTCAAGTCCTAAGACAGCTTATCCAAATCCTGTTCCAACTCCAATCAAGGTTCTATTTCGATCTACCCTTGATTCCCCCAGTTCACCTTCCACATCTAAAAGCCCTCCTTTCACACCTCCATCCACTGCACATAGTCCCTTGACCAACACTCTAGTTTCTACCGTTCCCACTACCCCTGTTGTACCAGTCATTCATGTCATCCCAGTTATCCCTGTCAACCCTATAAATCCTGCAAATATGGCTAATAGATATGCACCCCTGCAGTTGCCTGCTAATGCTGCAGCTCTACCTCATGACTACCAATCCAAGATCTCATATTTTGACTCCACTGGCCCTTTCACAGCAATTCAGCATGCCAAGAGGATGCAAGACCATTTTGAGAACTATGAAATAGATGATGATAGTGTGAGAATGAGAATCTTTGTTCAGAGCCTGACAGGGGATGTAAGAACTTGGTTTAGATCACTAGCTGTAAATACCATCACAACTCCTGATGAGCTTTATCAAGCCTTCACTAACAGATGGGAGAAAAAGAAAGACCCCCTGCACATACTTGGTGAATATGATACAATCAAACAAGGTCCTCAAGAGACCGTTTTGGAGTATTGTGCAAGATTCAACAACGTATATAACACAATACCACAGAATTTAAGACCTCCACCTGATTTAGCCTTGTACAAATTTCCTGATGGTTTTGACCCTGATATGGCATATCAATTGAAGGAAAGAGCCCCTGAAACCCTTGAAGATGCCCAAAAGGTTGCTGTCACAGTAGAGGCTAACCTGATTGCCAAAAGAAACAGGGCAAGATTGGAAAAGAGAACCACCTTCAAAGAAGAACCCTCAGCCTTTGATCAAAAACTGGATGCAATACTCACTGGTATGAAGAGATTGGGGGATAGAGTAGAATCAGTTGAGAGAAAGTCATCATGGGAAGCACCACAAAATAACCCTATCAGGAATCCCAATTTTAGGAGAAATCAAAACCCAAACGCTGGCAAGGCCGGTTCTGATCCAGACATAAGACCTCCTTTCCAGGAAAACTATACTGAGGCATCCACTTCGAATGAGCAAACATATGACACCCACATTAACCTGATGGGCATGAATGATGAGCAGCAACTTTTTCTGAGTCAAGAAGATCATAAGGATGATGACATTCAGCAATTCCAAACCAGGTCAGGTGAGTCATTTGACTTTAAACAAGGATATGACACAACTGTTTATGAAGTTCATAAGCAATATAAGCTAAGAAGCAGAACTATAAATGTGACAAAGCCTGACAAGACAAAGGACACTCCACAACCTAAGAAAGCTATTGTCATAGAACCAAGTGACAAAACTAGTCCAATTACAGATGAGGTAACAGTTGAGGAAATAACTGAAACATCCCCCTCAAAACAGCAACCAGTAGATACAACACCCTTCCAACACAACACAAGTAATACTCCTCAAGAGATGAGTAAGAAGGACAAGCCTCAAGATCAAGAAAATAATCAAGAAGAAGACTTAGCAAACAAGGAAAAAGCTATCACCCACAACACCAAGATCCCATCTGAAAGACCCTTTGACTTAGAAGCTGAAATTGGAAAACTGAAAATAGCCATTCCTCTCTCGGAGCTGGCTAAACATGACATCTATAAACAAAAAATCAAGAGATCCCTTCAGCTTACTCGTAACAAAGATGATGTCAATATACTGGATGACACCCTTGAACTTCTTTTCGGTCCAGAGGTTGATGGAAGGACAACAGTCACAGGGATCTTACCTTTCTATGTCAGCCTGCATGTTCATGACAAGGTATTACACAATGCAATGTTTGACTCAGGTGCCTCTCACAACTTGATGCCTAAATCAGTCATGGACAGATTGAATCTAGATATTACAAGACCATATAAGGACCTATTCTCATTTGACTCTAGCCAAGTTAAGTGTTTAGGCTTAATAAAAGACTTATGCGTGTCCCTAGTTCAGTACCCAAATAAAACAATTCTAATGGACGTTGTAGTTGCTCATATCCCACCCAAATATGGGATGTTGTTATCAAGATCATGGGGGGATAAACTCCAAGGTTCCCTACAACTAGACATGTTGTATGCAACCATCTCAGTCTTTGGCCAACCCAAGAGGTTATATAGAGAGTCACTTATGAAATACATGGTCAGCAGTGAAGAAAAACCTCAAAACTTTCCCATATATGCTGTCCATTCTGATATAGATTCATATATTCTCTTCAATGATAATTCGGGTCTTATAAATAATGATGAAGCCAAGACACTCAAACAAGATCAGGACATTAATGAACAAGCTGCTGCCCTAGAAATAAAGCTGATCCAATCAAGTGATGAGACTGTCCTAAAGGACAAACTAAATGAAAAACCAGAACTTCAACTCACAATCCTAGATCACAGAGAAGTTATTAAGTCTCCCCTAGAACAAGAGATCCTATGGTTCCTTGAATTTGATGGGTCAGTCAACAAAATAGGGGCAGGAGCAGGAGTTTGGATACATAATGAACTAAACAGTCATGCAGAAGGTCGAGCTTATAGACTAAATTTCAGATGCACTAATAACATGGCAGAATATGAAGCTCTTCTACTAGGCCTCAAACTGGTAAAATCCTTACAAGCCACAAAGGTTTCAATCATGGGAGATTCAGACTTGATTATCCAACAAGTAAAGGGAAATTTTTTCACTAATGACAAAAGGTTGAGATCTTATAGGTCTGCTGCTGCTGAAATACTAAACTCCTTCACCGAATTCCAAATCACCAAAATCTCTAGAGACCATAATCTTCATGCTCACAATTTGGCCACATTTGCAAGTACCTGAAAGCTACCTTTTGAGCCCCACCATTGCTTTACAGCTGAGGTGAAACAAAGACCTTCTGTCCCAAACAATGTCAAGGACTGGAAAGTATTTGAAGATGATACACAAATAAATAATTTCTTGACCTTACAACAGGAGTTTGCAGGACTAAATATTGACACTGAAGGAGCAAGTCAATCACAAATACTTGAAAGAGAAATTCAATCACAAATACTTGAAAGAGAAAGTCAATCACAAATACCTGATCAACAGAACTACAAGCCAATATCACCCAAAACAGCTAACCAAAGGCTACACCCAACAATTTTCAACAAAGACAACATACAAGAAATTCAACAAACTAGTTGTGAAGAAATAGCTGGTGCTGAAGCTGAAGTGATACAATTGAAAGACAATTTTCTTCCAACAGGCCTAACCCCACTAGAGGATATTTTTGATTCAAATGATGTCCCTAGAAAACCAAAAATGCAGCCCCTTAACTCTGCCATTGAAGAATGCAACATTGGAACCATTGAAAAGCCCAAGATAATAAAATTGTCTGCATCCCTACCTCCTGATCAGAAGCCCAAATACATTGACCTCTTCAAAGAGTTCCAAGATGTCTTTGCATGGAGTTATGAGGACTTAAAATCCTATGACACCTCTGTTATCCAACATACCATCCCTCTCAAGCCTAATCAAAAGCCATTTAAGCAAAAATTGAGAAGAATAAACCCTATGCTTCTTCATGCAATTGAGAAGGAGGTACAAAAAATGTTTAAAGCTGGTATCATAGCACCAATCAGGTTTCCTGATTGGATCTCAAATTTGGTGCCCACAAGAAAGAAAACTGGTGAAATAAGACTTTGTGTTGATCTTAGAAACCTAAATCAAGTGTCCCTCAAAGACAACTATCCCTTACCTAAGATGGATCACATTCTCCAAAGAGTGGTAGGGGCCTCAAGGATTTCATTACTTGATGGATTCTCAGGCTTTAATCAAATCCTAGTACACCCTGATGATCAAGACAAAACTGCATTCACAACCCCATGGGGAACTTTCAAATATGTAAAAATGCCTTTTGGATTGAAAAATGCAGGGGCTACATTTCAAAGAGCAATGGATATTGCTTTTGCCAAAGAGATTCATGACTTTCTTGTCATTTATTTAGATGACCTCACACCTTTCTCAAAATCAGACCAAGAACATTTGAAGCATTTGAGACAGATCTTCTTAACATGTAGGAAATATGGAATTTCCTTGAATCCAAAGAAGTCTCTATTTGGTTTGGAAGAAGGTAAGCTGTTAGGGCATATCATCTCAAAGGATGGCATAAGAATTGACCCAGAAAGGATACAAGCTATCTTACAAATGCCCCACCCAAGAAACATCAAAGAATTGCAAGCCTTCTTAGGGAAGATCAATTTCTTAAGAAGGTTTATCCCAAAATTAGCAGAACTAATCAGATTATTGAACAACATGCTAAAGAAGGATTCAAAAGTGAAGTGGACAGTAGAAGCAAATCAAGCCTTTGAAGGTATAAAATTGGCCCTTACCCAAACCCCAGTCTTAACAAATCCTCAATTTGATAGAGAATTTATCATTTTCTCTTTTGCCTCCCAGCATACTATTGCTGTTGTTTTATTACAGAAAGATGACCAAGGAAATGAGAAACCCATTGCTTTCTTTAGTAGAGCTCTTAGAGATGCACCTCTGAAATATCAGATCATGGAGAAACAAGCTTATGCTTTGGTCAAGGCCATTAAAGACTTCAGGATTTACATCCTCTATTCCCATGTTATAGCTTATGTGCCAAGTCCCATTGTGAAAGACATACTCACTCAAGAAAACTTAGAGGGCAGAAGAGGAAAATGGATTGCCAACATTTTGGAATTTGATATTGAAATAAAACCTACAAAACTAATAAAAGGGCAAGGTTTGGCCAAACTAATGACAGAAGCAAACTTCCAAGCCTTAGACATAAACCAGCTGGACAATGAACCGGAGCTGGCGACTCCAAAGATCAATGTAGCCTTTGAACAATCCCCTTGGTATTCTGATATCTGTTATGTGTTGCAAAACCTATGTGCTCCACCAGGATTGTCCAGAACTAAGTGTAGGTTCCTAAAAATGAAAGCTTCAAGATTTTGTGTTATGGATGGCAATTTGCTTTGGAAAAACCATGAGGGTATATTGTTAAACTGCCTGATTGAGAATGAGACTAACAATGTCACCAAAGAATTTCATGCAGGTGACTGTGGTGGACATCTGTATTGGAAGTCCACTGTGGATAAAATACTGAGGGCTGGTTACTATTGGCCCACTGTTTTCTCTGATGTCAAGAAATTCACCACCTCATGTCATAAATGTCAAGTGTTTGAGGGAAAGAGAAAGTTACTGCCACTTCCTTTGAGGCCTATTGCAACAGAGAGACCTTTTCAACAATGGGGCTTGGATTTCATTAGGGAAATTCATCCCTCATCTTCAGGCCAACATAGATGGATTCTAACAGCTACAGACTACTTTACTAAATGGATTGAAACTATTCCATGCAGACAAGCAAATGATTCCACTATCATTCAGTTCCTTGAGACCAATATCCTTGCTAGATTTGGTTGTCCTGATAAGATAATAACAGACAATGCTGCTGCCTTCAGATCTAAGAAGATGGTGAATTTCTGCCACAAATTTCACATTACCTTGGGCCATTCTACTGCATACTATCCCCAAGGAAATGGCCTTGCTGAATCATCAAATAAAAGCCTTGTAAACATCATAAAGAAGGTGTTGGAAGAAAATAAGAAGAATTGGCATAAGAAGCTTGTGAATGCCTTATGGGCAGATAGACTAACAACCAAGAGATCAATTGGGGTCAGCCCATATGAGTTAGTTTATGGATTAGAAGCCAAATTTCCTTCATCACTAGGGGTTCCTATTATGAAACTACTTCAAGAAAGTCAAGCTGAGCCTAATGACATGCAGAGAAGGATCAATCAGATAATATGTTTGCAGCAAACTAGAGACCAAGTTTTTAGCAGAGTTCAAGTTTTAAAAGAGAAATTAAAGAAAGCTTTTGATAGAAGGACCAAGGCAGAAGATTTTAACGTTGGTGACAAAGTCCTCAAGTGGGATTCAAGAAGGGAAGATAAGGGAAAACATGGAAAATTTGATTCCCTTTGGAGAGGACCATTTGCTGTTCAAGCAGTACAAGGAAACAATACTTACTTCCTTAAAAGTCTTGATGAAGCTGATTTGGATGAAGGTCCTGTGAATGGCAGGATGTTGAAGCACTATTTTGACTACTATCCATAAGTGCAGCCTGAGTCTCCCTTGTACATATTCAGGTGTATATATTACTTTCTGTTAAAATGTAGAAATGCAGTTTCTCAAGTTTTATAAGTTATCAGCAAAAGGCAAATAAGTTCAGAGATTTACCAAGATGGGAAGAGCAAAATTTTGGTATTTCAAAGCAGCATACTTCAAGTTTTGGTAAAAGAAGTCAAGGGCCAAGGCATTCTGACCTGCTGTTCTTGGTCTTTCAAATAGAAAAATTATCCCCATGTGGAGCCATTGTTAGCTACCTATACCAATAGGTTTCATATTTCATGATTGGCAAAGAAAGTTCCAAATATGCTCTGCTTTGGTGATGCAAAGATCCCATATTTCCAAAAGAAGACAATGTGTGCACATAAGCTTGATGTTGATTAAATTTTGATGGGTGCTCCAACAGCCTAATCTGGATCATGCCATGTTTCAATTTTTTGTTGTAGAATAGAGAAAGAAGTCTGTCCAAACT
Organism: Pinus tabuliformis; assembly: GCA_031772625.1. NCBI lineage: Eukaryota > Viridiplantae > Streptophyta > Pinopsida > Pinales > Pinaceae > Pinus > Pinus tabuliformis. Next base: position 1,047,324,755 of record CM062819.1, on the reverse strand, counting down.
GTTTAATCTTGGCAGACCAGTAGCTTAGGTAGAGAACTAAGGTTCCCAACTGCTTAATCTAGGACCTTGGAAGCAATAAGGGTAGCCTTAGATAGAAAATCAAAAGAAAAAGCCAAGAGAAAAGAAAAGGCAAATAAGGGTCTGCAAGTCTAAGTGCACCCTCCAAGAAGAAACAAAAAATGCTAGGCAAGTAGATGGGTAGGCAGATGGGGTTGCAGAAATGTCATTTCTTTCAAATGAATCTTGTTGGTCTAACACAAAGCAAACATCAGTGCATAGAGAAGCTCCTCTTCTCCATCATGTTGCAGCAAAGCAAAGGAGCATGACTAACTTCCTTTCCCCCCCTTTCACATTCATTACTAACATCCCTTCATCAGTTGTGTTCATGAAAGAATTTAAGGTTTTATGTTGGTTCTTATTCCTTTAAAAGCCACATTTCTTGTCTAAAATTCTTTTCATTTTGATCTACTCCCTAAGCTAAGTTGTTTTCATATAAACTTAGTGATTTCATCCCTCATTCACTTCTTCCATTCATATTAACCCCTAACTTCTTATTATCTAAATCCCCTATGTTACCCTTTCCCTATTATTATAAACACTATGGTGTATAAACCCCAAACATTCTATAAATATCCCTTCCCCTTGGCATTATAGCCATATGTTCACAGTCAGGGATTGAATTGACATCTGGTCAGTTTAAAAACCCAAACCCTACCCCTCTTCCCCCTTCAGAAGCTATCTAAACCATTAACCCCTTCATTTGCTAAAGAACCTTGTAAAAAATCCCATTTTCACCCCTAACCCGCATTATTTGCAAAAATGCACCAAAAACCCACTTTTCCCACTTTACCCAAAGTATTGGCGCAATGCGCGTTTTGATAAAAATACATTGAAAACCATATGAATTTGCTGAAGTCCTAAGTCCCCGCCGGGCACACTTTTCAAAGAAAATATTAAAATATTCTCCGCCCGCTGCCATATGGTCCTGGCATCTCAACGATCCGTCAACCGTCGGATCTGGCCTTTTTCATCCGACGGCTCTCATGCATATCGGAGCGGCCCCGACGTCCGTAGGTTAGCTTCCGATATTTGTCAGAGGGTGACGTCAGGCCTCTGCCACGCGTCACCCCCAAATCATATCGGAGCGCCCTCTGACAATCCCGCTTCCGTATATAAGGCGGTGCGATATCAAACCGCTTACCGTCTCCGGTTTCCATTAACCCGCCTTGCCAACGTCACTACCACGTCATTACCGCGTCACTGCTACATCACCGCCGCGTCAGCGCCCCCGTCTGCCACTGCTCTGACCTGCCCACCACCTCACCATCCCCATGGACCACTCTTAAGCCGCCATGTCACTCGATGACGTCATGTTGACGTCATCCGACCCTGACCCCACCTGATGACGTCATGCTGACGTCATCCAAAAAAGGCGCCAATGTTCCAAAAAATCCATATTTTGGCCAAAAAACCGTGTTTTTCGTTACTTTTGCAAAAGAGACTGTTACTTCCCCTGCATGCATTTTACGTCCAAACTGTCGCCAACCTGCAGAAATCGACCCGAGGACCATTGGCGCGCCAAATCCACCTACATTTGCAAACTCTGCCAAGCAATTCACCAGGTATTTATCAAATTTGCCTCCCCTGTACTCGGTTGTGTCCATAATTGTCTGAAACGAAGTTAAAAGAGTGGGTAAGCTTATAATTTACCGGCAAATCCCCTGTGGCCAGCCTCCATTTTCAACTGTTGAGTCGAAATTTACCTGCAGAGCCGTGTTCATCCAAATTTTCACCAAACCTGCAGTCTGTCCACGCATTCGTGGATTTAGACCCCGAAACTATAATAATTCACCGTGGAGACACTTGAATCAGTCCTGATATTGGTTTTATAGTCCTCTGTGCAGTATTTCAATTGCTGCTGCTACAATTTACCCTCTGTTCCTTGCAATTCACCTCTCTATTGCAAAAATACCCCTTTGGTATTGTTCTGTTCATTAACACCAGTTCACATACAAACAGAGCCCTAAAGTAACCATGGATGCACCAGTAGCTCCTGTAGCCTTGAACATTGCCCCATTAAATGCCCCTCAGAGAGAATTGGAATGGCAACCATTAGCAGACCTGGATTATCAGATATCAGAAGAAATGCTAATGCACAACAAGTACCACATCCACTTGCTAAATGAATTGAAGATTAAACATGAGTGTGGAATAGATGTATTGGGCATTTGGGATTCTTTCCTCCCTATCTTCAAGCTCCCTCAGGTCAACCAGTTCCCTGACCTAATCCACATATGTGCTGAATGCTATGATCCCACTCGGAGGGCTGTGCTTGACCCTTCAGGCTCAGTTGTTTTCTATGTCACCCCTGAAGCTATCAGATAGATGCTACACTTCAAAACTGAGAAGAAATTAGTTCCTTTATCACTGATTGATCTGATACATCAAGGAGCTAGATTGACAGATGCTCAGGTCACCAAACTAAATCAATTATACATTGACTCTGACACCGTGAAGTACCCTCCCATTTCTCATGTTTACCTCAACCAATTGGGCAGGGACCTTGCAGACATGATCAGTCCCATTCTGGGCTATAATTCAATTGAGTTTGTTGATGAGACTGTGCTGGTGATGATGCTCATGTTTTCCCTTGGCAAGTCTCCAATCTGCTATGACTATGCCACCTACATATCTGACAAAATACATGAGCAACTAATGAACTTGGCAAGAGAAAGGGTGTTCAGATACACCTCTTACATCTACCACTTGATTTTGTATTATCAACATGAGAAATTTCACTTTGCCATGAAGAGAGTGGATGCACAAGGAAATCCAAGGTCAGTGGTTTATTGGTCCTCTGTCTTCCACTGCAGATCTCGTTCTCCATATACTTATTGTGAGTTTATAGACCTCTTCATCCACCCAGCCATGTCTTTGCTTATGAGCTCTCCTCCTCCAAGGCTAACTGATGAGATGCAGAGAGTCCTTCAGTTATCTAAGGTATACAACATTGGGGATTGGTACTATTACCAAAACCACATAGTTATCAGGATATATGGGTGTGAGTTGCCCCCATACAGATTGCCCAAATATGTGCCCATGAGATTGTTTGCCCTTGCATACTTCAGGCAGTTTGGGAATGCTGATGTGCTACATTTTTCAGGCAAAGGCAAGAAAGCACAACTCAAAGTAAGAAACCAATTAGGCTACTTCATTTACAACAAAAGGGAGGAAGGTTGGCAAGAAGCAGAAAGAATGCTAGAATCCCTTGGCCTACAGACCAGTTTCCTTTGGAAACCATATGATCCCAATCACTTCATAACTTTAAGAAGGGTCAAATATAGGCTGTCCGGTTATGACCATGTAAGGTTGCCTCACATAGAAAAATATGCAAATCAAATAAAGTGGATAAGAGGAACCTTAGAGGAGGCTGCCACACAAGAAGAATTAAATCAAAGAGCAGTTAAAAATCTCCAAAAGATGGTTGACTTGGAGCTTTGTTCACAGGTATTTTCTCTTCCAAGCATTCAAGTGGGAGCAGCTGCCTCATCCTCCACAGCACATCAGCAAGCAGCCAAAGCTACTGATCAAACTGCTAGCAAGGGCAAAGAGAAAGAGATGGAGCCAGAGCAGCCACCTCATGAAGAGGCACATCAGCAGGAAATGCAGAAACAACAACAGGTACAACAGCAACAAGAGGGGCAGCAAGAAAAAGAGAAATCAGGGCAACAAGAAAATATATCACAGGCCCAAATTTCCACTGAGCAGCAGCCACAACAAATTGTGCCTCCTAGGCAGGAGACAACAGTGGAGGCCTCAGTCCTCCAAACCCCACAGAAAGAAGACATAAGTAGAAAGAGGGACAGAGAGACTCTCCTCACAACATCAACAACTCAAGGGGAGAAAAGACACAGGATGAATCCCCTCTCTGAGGAGGAAATGCCTATAGGGCAATCTTTGGGCATGGGCCCACCAAGTATGGAAGCCTCAGCAAGTTCCTTCCAGCAGGAACAAGAGAGGATGATCGGAGGAGAAGTCAGCTCCTCCAGCCAGCAAAGGGAAGCTGAAGTAGGCATCAAACAACAATTCATTGATATCAAAAGGAGGAATGAGCCGCTCAAGATACAGCTGTATAATCATTTGTTGAAAATGGCTCCCACTAACCAGCAAAGACTAATGTCTGCATATGATGTCCATGAAGGCAAAATGATCATGAGCCACTTCATGCCAACCGCGTTGCAACCACAGTCCCCTGCAGACTACTTGAGGACCAATCTTGAGGTCCTTGCCAAGGACATCCACCCGATGGATCAAATTGAACTACATAAGCAAACGGGTGAGATGGTGTATGCCTCCTTGGCAGATAAGACATTGGTGAACTACAGGCTAGAAAATAGCCTAAACAACACAACTGCCCAACTTGAGTTGGAGAGAGCATCCTCTCAAGCAAAGGACAACAGGATCAAAGCCTTAGAAGAGATAATCATAGAAATTGGGCATGATCCCAAGGACATCAAGGCCATACAAGCATTATTGAAATTAAGAGATGCAGATATGGCAGCGTTGAGGAAGATGATCAAAATCCCAGCAACTCTTCATCCTCAAACAGAAGAGGTTGCCCAGCTGAGACATGACCAAGATGCATCAGCTATGCTGGTCGCATTATACAAACAGCTGATCCTGACACAGGAGAAATTGGGAGAATCAGAGGCTGCACAGGCTGCACTGCAGGCAACATTACAACAAAAAGAAGGAGGACAAACATCTCAGCCTCCTCCAGAGATAATCAACCTGGAGGAACCTCCTAAGACTACTGCACCATCTACATCAACGCCAGCACCAACAACTGAGCAGGCTCCAAGCCTGGATATGCAGAAGCTAAGGAGTGAAATCCAAGCCCTGGAAGCCCAAATGACAGAACTAAATGAGGCCAGGGAGAATTTAGCCAAGTTGAATGAAAAATATGATAAATCCAAGCAGACTGTAGCTGAGAAAGGAAGAGAGATAAAGGCTCTCAAAGAGAGGATAAAGGAGCTGGAGAAGGAGCTCACACTTGACAAAGTGATAGCTGAGCTCAAAACAGTTTTGTGGGCCAACATTGGCCAATCTATCACTAATCAATGGCAATACATTGAGACCATTCATGAGAAAATAGAGCTCATAGGGAAAGCACATAGAGAAATCCAGAGAGCAAAGGCATCTCTAGGCAATATGCCTGAGGTTGCCAATAGAATGATTAATGTGCTTAATAACAGAACAAGTGCTCAGCTGGCGACGATGGGAATTACAAGCAGAACAGAGACCATCCAGCTGATAAAGAGGGTCCTGAAATTAAAAAGCCTGGTACAGACATTGGAAAGAAGAAGCCAGGACATGCAGACAGAGGTTAATAAGTTTATGGACAAATTTGCAGCATTGCAAAACAGAGGTCTTCCTGGCTTACTGAACAGCGCAGGGAGGCTACTTTCACATGAGCAGTATGCCAAAAGGGTCAATACATTCGCTACTAATCAGATCACTGAAAGACCCAGTACTTCAGAAGAACCAGGACCAGCAACAGGACAAAGTCTCTACAACAGGGTAGAGAACTTATTTTTTATCATGAATGAGATCAAACATTTGTTTGAAGTGCCTCCAAATTTCTATAAATACATAGAGGCAGATGAGACTTTAGAGGCAATTCTGAGACATCAATTGCCCACACAGGAATGGTGGACTAAGACCATACAGATGATATTATAGACAAGAAGCCATTCACTAAGTTTTTCATCAAAAAATATAAGTTATCATGCACAAGAAAATTTTGATAAAATTAGCATGTATGGAGGAGAATGGGCTGAGCCAACTCAGCAGAACTATCCGACCACTAAAGCAGCACTGACAGTCATAGGATGACAGGGCCGAAAAGCTACAGGAGGACAGAGCTACAAGGACACGTCATTCATCATTTATAACAGAACATTCAACCGACTCAGTGGCCTCCAAAGGTCAAAAAAGTCTTCTGACAGAATTGAAGAGCATTTATGTTGTATTCAAAGCTGTAATAACTTCTTATCTGTTGTTCTGTACAAGTTGGTGAACATATTTATTTCTCAGATGACTCAACGCTTCAGATATTTTTGTATCACCGTTTGTATATATTCCCCCCTCGCATAAGCTTGCAGGGGTTGTTGTTGATTTCTTTTCTAAAGTTCTTATGCTGTAAATTTTCAGAAAATTAATACAAAGCTGATGGAATTTCCAAAGCTCTGCGTTATCTGAGGCATTGTGGTGTTTTGCTGAATGTTACAGGATTCCTGCGTATTTCATGGTTCAATAAGTTTTCTTAAAACTCTTCGTTATGTGTTTTTGTCATCTTTTCATAGCTCATTCATGTTCTGTGTTTCACAGTTAATGGCAAGGAAAAAGAATAGTTCTAGGATTTAATCACAGATTACCCTGAACTCAATCTAAGCTATTATAAATGTTTTTCTTCAGTTATAGTAATAAAGGTGTAATTCTTAATTGCTGCACCTCCACACTATATCTTTCACAGTGATTATTGTTTCAGGAATTCAAGTCTGCTCCTACACAGTATATCTCTTTCTCACACTCCCAGCTTAGTGGAAAATTCTTAATTGCTTTTCACTGGTTAAACACACTTCACCATCACAATTTCAAGTTTGTTTCATGAAGTATTTAAATGGCCCTGTAGTTTCAGCAACTCAACTCAATATTTCAAACAACCTGTAGCCACAGACTCCATAGCCCAATGGATTAGAACTATCTGAAGACTTTCATCTTAGGTACAAAAAGATATCCCTCAACCAAAACATAAAACCAAAACCCTGAACTCATAACTAGCCTAAATTCTTCACAAAAACAGAGACAAACAGTAAAGAGAGAGCCCTCTCTGATTACAGCTTGGCTAGAAGCTATAATCCAAAGATTGGTTAGTGGTTATCCCGGCTGTATTCCCTTGGGAGTCAAAGGGAACAACCTGGGTGATAACACCGTCAAAGGAGGGCCTTAATGAATCCCACATCAATGACACGGAACAGAGCTAATGATTTTGATGGAGGTGAAAACGATCTGTGACATATGATTCAGGGTGGCGATCATGAAAGGATGAAGGATAATGTATGGCAGTGGATGGGACACAGTTGACTTTTCTGAACGACTTCTCTTGAACATATGGCGACACTGATGCGATGGATCGGTAGCATTACCCCAAATATGGATGGTATGGCGAGACCATGGTGATGTGACCGGTGAATGAAACAACCCAACCCGATTGTGGTACGGAGGAAAAGTGTCATGTTCAAGAGCGACTTGCTACCATCAAAGTTTTCTTGAGTTTCTCCCAATTTTTCCCTAGTCATTGCTGACCAGTACCTCTTTATTTTTGTCAAGCTTGAGGAGGATAACATATGCTTGTTCTATAACCTGCCCTTCGGGCAAGCCCATCACTATGTTTTAACGAACCTAGCGATAGTGAAACTCGTTCTCGTCTAAAGACAAGTTTGTCGCTATTTAATGATTTTAACGAGTCTAACGACAAGGATAACTCGGTCCTTTTCATTTTTAGAGAGTCTGAAAAGGTACATAAAGTTAACTCCAAAAGTCCTTTTTCGTCATCTAATCCCTTAAGTCCGAAAAAGTATAAAACAATACAGAAGGGATGAGTTTTCGATAGTTTTAATGAGCTGAACAAAACAAGCGCTCGATCTTTTTGTGCAATAATCCCTCAGGTCCAAAAAGATTAAAATCTAGAGGAGGGATAGCACTTCCGGTCGCTTTAATGAGCTGGAAGGCGAAAACTCGACAATATTTTCATATTTTACGAGTCAGTTGAAAAGAGCTTAAAGAAGACTCGTCTTTTGAGGAACGAGTGATAAAATGGGTTAGCAGCTGATTCCAGGTACAGGTTGGAATTTTCCAATCACGACAGTGTCACAAGGATGGCTAGTGAAATCACTCTTCACAGCTGTTCCTCAAAATGGGTAAAAAATCATATGGAGGTGAACGATCGGCCAAATGAAAAGTGGAGGTGACGGTGCAAACACGACCAAGGTTTTAACGGCAGATAAGGTTACATTCACAGTGGTTATTTACTGGAAGATAGTTCATTTTTTAACGAGCTTGAATGCGGAAAAACACTGCTCAATCTTATGTTTATTTTTTAACGAGCATGAACTATGCGCTAAAACTGCTCGGATCTTGCGTTTATTTTTTAACGAGCATGAACTGTGTGCTAAAACTGCTCGAATCTTGCGTTTATTTTTTAACGAGCATGAACTGTGTGCTAAAACTGCTCGAATAACCCAGTCATATGATAAGAATGTCTCATTGAAGATGTTATTTTTTAAGGAGCTTAGATCTTACAAAGCTTTGCTCCGGATCCTTTCGTTATGCAAGTTTGGAGACGACTAATCCTACGATTTTAAAGGGTTAGACCTACAGGTTTAAAGGGAGGACCTAAAAATTTAAAAAAATAAATAGCCGCCCCTTGCTTGCACTCAAAAAGGTTTGCATTCCCCCAGGCATAAAGTACGATTTCAAGGTTACCTCTACTTTAGTCCGGCAAAACATTTGTTTTACCGAGAGAGGCCTACCTCTTTCAGGTTACCAAAGATTGCTCCATTCGCGGCCACGAATAAAACACTTCTTCGGCGATGTCTACCGAAATAGAAAAATGTGAAAGACTCCATCTGTCAACTCACATAACTTTGACAAAAGAATCTTATTCTAGAACAACCCCTCTTCCATGCCGGACGGGGTACGGACTAGTCATATTCTCCCGCGGAAACCTACCCTATACCCAAAGTTTTCCTGCCGAAGCAGACCAGGACGCATGCTCCCTGGGTTCCAGTCATATCCTCCTGGATTACTCGCGCTCATCAGAAGGACGGACCGTGGGTTGAGACACTTCTTGCGTGAAGAGACCATTTAGGGATGGTGTATGACTATTTCCGATGCGTGATTCGGGAAATGAAAGTTGGTCCACGAGCTTGACCACTCTTCCTTCATGCGGAAAACGCATTACTCTAAAGAGTGAGGAGACGATGGCTCCCATGCAATATATATAGTCTCGCCCAAGGAGTAGGTTATAATCCAAGGGTCCTTGAACGACCATCGCGTTCATTTGAACGGTCTTCCCTTTCAATGTGATAGGCACATTGGGGAGGATCCCTGAAGGTCGACTGGTTCCTTTATCAAAGCCTGATAGATTTCTCATTTCAGGCAAAAGCGCTGGCGAACCAAGCGCTTTCCAAGCAATAGAGGAAAGGATACTCACAGATGCCCCCTCATCAATGATAGTGCCAGCCATTACCATTCTGTATATTTGAACGATAATTCTAAATGGTATACTGGCTGGTAACCAGGGCCTGCCTAGTTGGTTCCAGTCGAAGGATACAACTAGGTTGCTTGGTGGTGGGACCGAATAGACGACCGGATATCGCTCTGACGAACTTCCTTCCTACGATAAAGGAATGGGTGCATTGCCCCCGTGTTCGTCGGAGTCTGTGTTGATGAAGAGAACTTGGACGATGTTGTCTTTATTCTCCTATGTGATGGTATCATTCGAGGATAGAGCCTTTGAAGGCAAAACCGGGTCAACTGCCGCCTCAACCTTTTGACTTTCGTCAGGTATGGATTCAGATGGTTCATCTTCAATGATAGGTGCTTCGGCTGACCACCTGAGCGGGCCAGCCGTGTTCTCAACTAGTGAAGGACTTTGCAGGAGTTTTTGATATCCAGGAGGAAGTTGTGCTCGTAAAATCGGGCGATATTCCAAAACTCTTTTGGCCTCGTCTAAGAAGGGACAACAATGGATGGCATGGTCGTCTTCACACAGTTTGCAGGGAAATCTAGCTTTCCCTCTCTGTCCTGGGGCTTCACTCCCACTAGTTGACGGTGTGTAGTCAACATGGCTATCAGAGGTTGACGCCACCGAATTGTGCAAACGGGGAGACCAGTCCCTTAGTATCCGAGGGATGCAGGGACAATCTCTGTGGAAGTGGTCTCCCTTGCATATGACACATGGCGATTTAGGCCTGGTCAGTGCTGTGTGTGGATTTTTTTCAGACGACACTTGTTTGGCCCCAGTAGCCTTTGGCTCCTTCTTCTTCTTCTCCTTCTTCTCCTTAGGAACTCGGCTTTTTGTTCTACCAGTTCCGTCAAGCGAAGAGGAAGGAGGAGAGGAAGAATTATATGAAGTCGAAGGCTGGTGGGCAACTCTGGTCTGGTCTAATTGTTGACTCGACTGTTCAGGAATAGTGGTGTTCTGAACGACATTGGTTGAAAAGAGCCAGACCGGCAGGCCAATTGTCAGTCCTGGAAGCGACAATGTGGCCATATGGGGCACACCAACATCTCCCCAAGAGGAGAAGGGACTAGGATTTCCACCAAGGGGAATTCCTTGGTTGGTGGGCTCCATCTTTTCAACCTAAAGATCAATGCGGGAATAAAGGGGTGATTGTTCCGTTTAAAATAAATTGTTAACGACGCTTTAGACACAACTTGCTTTTTCAATTTTAAAGAGTCGAGAAAAAGCTAAAGATGACTTTAGTCTCCTTCGATGTTTTAACGAGCCCGAAGTGACAAATGCTCGGATGGACTTTTTCTGTTATAGAGTCTTAGAAAGGCCAAAAGAAACTGCTCTGGAGTTCTAGGCAGAGGGTGTGCCAAACTTTTCGCAAAACCACAGAATACTTTTTAGGGTACGGGCGGTCGATCTTCCTGAATGCTGTGTTCAGTGCATCGCGATCAGTAGGGCGGCCGACATGGCTTCCTAAGGATAAAGGTGAAATTCCTATAGGGGTCTCCCAATATATACGCGACGGTACGTGGGAGCACAATCCATACTGGCGCTATCGTCTCTCAGGAGGAATCACCCACCATCAACGAGATCGACAGTCACCAGGCTTTACGATGCTAGAACACGTCTCTAGCCTAGACCTCTATGTTGCACGTTATGTTGCAAAGCGTTGTTAAGTTCATTCAGTTTATTTTAAGTTGATATTTTTAGAAGTTTGCCTTTCTGGATCACCACGAGATGTATGATACAATTCCTAAATTCAGTCTAAAGATGATAAGCAAGATTTATATCTTTTCAACTTTGAAAATCCTAGCTACTAAGGGAAAAGAAAGACACCATCTTTTCTCAAAGAGAAATCAACACACTCTAATGCACTTTTCCTAAATCAAACATGCAAACTATCAAGATGCAAATGCACAATGCAGGTGTTTGTTTTCCGCTTTCTTAGTATTGATGCCTACAAAGAAAGCTTTTTGTACAACTTTGAATTCGCTTTTAAATGACAAATACAAACAAGTTTACTTTTTCGAAATCAGAAAGGGTAGAAGAGAATACAACACTTTACGACTTTCGAAATGAACACTTGTTTCGACACTTAAAAGAGACAAACTCAAACCAATAATCAAAAGCAAATGTATAATCAACTGTAAACAGCCAATGAACTCTCTCCTAAGATCACAATCAACAGATATGAATCAAGGGCTACAGGATGATTATTTCAATCATGCAAAGGAAAACTGTAAATGATGCCAAAAACACATAAAAACACTCACAGTCTTTTTGTACAAAAGGAGGCAGAATTTAAGCAGAGAAAAGGAGTTATCAGACTGGTACCTATGCTGGTTACAGGCTGCAAAAATCAGAGATCAAAACAGGGCAAAACAGAGCAGAGAACCCCAGCTGCACAAGGCCAAACTGGATCAGCGCAACCTCAACACAGGGGTTTTGACATTCAGCGTAGGTAGCCTTCACGGGACCTGCGTTGAAATGCAGAACCTCTTCACAGGGGTCGCGCTGAAGGAGAAACGAGAGTTTCTCACTGGGTTCTGGGTCACAGATTGTTGATTAATCAACAGTTTCAGGCCAAATAAAAGCAACAAGCAAGGTGCAATCAAAGGGATGCTTTGAGGGAGTACTAAGATCTATCACAAAGGATCATCAAATCATTTGTGAGTCCATTGTTCAGATCATAGACAAATCCAGTGATTGGATCAAAGCAGCAACTGTCTACTTTGCATCTGAGAATAACAGAAGCAGTTCGATTGTTGCTGTTCAGTCTATGAAACAAACAATGATAGAGACACAAATAAAATGACTAAACAGATCTCCCCAGTGGAGTCGCCAATTTTTTGTGGGGAAAAATGCCTATGTAGGACGATCCTATCCACCTAAGGTGTGACAGTGCCTTAGCAACAAACAGAGACAACTATTCTAGTATTCTTCCTTTATGAATTAAGAATGAAGAGAGGTGGATGGACTAACCGGTGTCTTCCGTTTGTCCCTCGATCCGGTTTCTCTTCTCTTTGAGAGTTCCCAGCTACTTGCTTTCTCACTCGCCCAGCTTCAACAGGTCTCTGCAAGATCACAAGAGAAGAACACTACACAAGACATAGATTCATATTCATAACTAGTTCAGGATTAGAAGTAAACTAAACATACTAATGCAATCATACATCAAAGATACATCAGTATATAGGAGGAACCAAGATAGCTTTATTGATGAATAACAAGGTTCAGGAAGAGATACAACCAACAAGGCTCCAATCCAGCATCTCCTTCCCAGAAAATGGAATTCCTATCTTCACCTCCTTTCAAAGCATTAAGCACCCAATGATTCCAATCTCAAACCAACAACAATTCTTTGCAATAACAAAATTCCAGCCTCTAGATCTCATGGAGGAGAGATCCATATATAGATGTTTGGAGAGAGGATGAGTCAGCTTGAGATCTGACTAGTGTCCTCTCCCTCTATCAGTTCTTGATTCCACTTGGAGGTTCTTGCTTCCACTTGGAGATTTGGAACCTCTTACTCATCATAGTCGAATTCCCTGAGGCAAGTGTCATTGAGGAAGATTTTGGAAGCTTCCTGGGTTTTGACACCTTGTGGAATGAACTTGCCACATGTCAACTCTCGCTCAGCGCAGGTAGCTAGTGTTGGCTTTGACATTTAGCACAGGTAGCCAGTGTTGGCTTTGACATTCAGCGCAGACAGCTAGTGGAGCCACTGAATTGATCCTGAATTGACTTGTTTTTGAGCAGTTTCTGGTGGAGAACTTCTGTGAATTGCTGTGGTTTGTTAGCCTTGTTCCTCTAGGGGTAGGAACAACATGTTTAGGGACTTTGGATCCCTTAGATTATGGACATTTCATGCTCAATGCTGTAAGGCACAAAAATGTCTATAACATACACCAATAAAATAATTGACGAAGACCAACATGACCGACAATTGCAACAAGACAGCACTAACAATGCTATACCAAAGTCAGTAGTCAAGTTAGAAGATCTTTATGATTTAAAATATCGGTTTAAAAGATCTACCAATTCAAAACTACAAAGTTCAACATTGAATTACGAATTATTAAATCTAGGAAATGATACCAAACCACAGAATATCAATCTAGGCCTTGGTCTAGCTCCTGAAGAAAAATTAGCGTATATTTGTCTCTTGAGACAATACAAAAGTGTCTTTGCTTGGAATTACGATGAACTCAAAACGTACGACACATCCATCATCCAACATACTATTCCAATGATAGACAATGAAAAACCTATCCAACAAAGTTGAGAAAGATCCATCCCAATTTAGAAAACTAGATCATATTTGAACTCAATAAGTTATTGAAAGCCAAAATAATTTTTCCCGTTCGACATTCCAAATGGGTTTCCAATATGGTCCCTGTTAGAAATAAAAATGGAGACATTAGAATCTGTATTGACTTTCGAAGTCTTAATAAAGCCTGCCAAAAGGAAAATTTTCCTTTACCTCCCATGGAACAAATACTGCAGGTGGTTGCGGGCTCAGAATTGATGTCCTTCTTGGATGGATTCTCAGGATACAATCAAGTGTTGGTACATCCCGATGATCAATTAAAAACCACATTCAGAACTAAATGGGACACATACGCATATCAAAAAATGCCATTTGGTCTTATTAATGTTGCTGCCACATTTCAGAGAGCTATGGACATCGCATTCAAAGGGTTAGTTAATAAATCAGTGGTAATCTATTTGGATGATATAACTGTATATTCCAAGAAACAAAACAATCATCTTAGAGATTTAAAACAAATCTTCCAACGCTGTCAAAAATATGGGATTTCACTCAACCCAAAAAAATCATTTTTTTTTTTGCATTAAGTGAAGGAAAACTTCTTGGATTCATAGTGTCAAAATCTAGGATTCATATTGATCCTGACAAAATCAAGGAGATTTATGCAGTACCCCTACCTCACAACAAGAAAGCCATGCAATATTTTCTTGGCTAGATTAATTTTTTAAAGAGATTTGTTCCAGATTTTTCAAGAATTCTGTCTCCTTTACAAGTAATGATTAAAAAGAACTCAAACATTAAATGGGGCCAAGATGAACATGAGCCATTCAATCTGATCAAGCAAGCAATCATTAATGCTCCATCTTTAACAACTCCAAATTTTTCTGATCCTTTTATTTTATATACATTTGCCTTGATAGATCATATGTTGCGATACTCACCCAAGTAAATCAAGAAAAGGTAGAAGCCCCAATTGCTTTTTTTAGTTCCAATTTACAAGGGGCTGAGTTAAATTATTCAGATGTGGAGAAACAAGCTTATGTTTTTTTCAAAGCAATTAAATATTTTAGACCTTTTCTACTCAAAACACATACAAAAATCATAGTACCGTTTCGAGCGGCAAGAAATCTTCTAGTACATAAGGATGTAGGAGAGAAAAGAGCCAATTGGGTTACCGCCTTATAGGAATATGATGTAGAAATCAAACCAGCAAATATTGTAAAAGGTCAAGGCTTTTGCAAAAATCTGGTCGGAGCATCACTAATGTCCAAAATTCCATCTGAAGAGATACAAATGTACGAGGTAAGCCTAAACGATGTTGAGTCATTATATGTTGATACCATTTATTATCTAAAGAATGGATATGCTCCTTCAAACCTTGATCATACCAAGAAAAGAGCTCTAAGGTTGAAAGCCAAACAATATCAGCTCGTGAATGATGTTCTTTTTAGAATAAATTATGATTCTGTTCTCCTTAGATGTCTTGAGAAATCTGAAGTTGAAAAAGTCTTGCAGGAACTCCACGATGGGCCAGCAGGCGTACACTATGTCGGAGATGCTATTGCTCATAAAATCTTACGCGCAAGCTATTACTGGCCCACATTGTTCAAAGACTCACATAACTATGTGAGGAAATGTCAAGTCTGTCAAACCGCTGTCGGGAGACAAAATAAACCATCCTTGCCATTGCAACCAGTTAACATTGAGCAGCCTTTCGATCAGTGGGGATTGGACATAATAGGTGAGATCGTTCCTCACTCTTCTAAGTAGCATAGATATATCCTTACAGCAACATATTACTTTACTAAATGGGTAGAATCAGTTCCACTCAAGACGGCTAATGATGAAAATATCATCGAGTTTATAGATCAGCTCATAATCACCAGGTTTGGGTTGCCTTCTGCTTTAATGTTTGATAATGCATCATATTTTTCTGGTAATGCAATGATCGAATTTTCACTCAAAAGAGGTTTCAAACTCAAATACTCTACCAATTATTACCCACAAGGGAATGGGTTAACTGAATCTACAAATAAGAATTTAATCAGAATCATTAAGTGAACCATTGACCAAAATCATAAAAACTGGCATAAGTCTTTAATATACACTTCATGGGCAGATCAAATAATGCAAAAAACCTCCATCGACACTTCTCCCTTTAATTTAGTTTATGGGAAAGAAATGGTTCTTCCAACTCATTTGGCAATTCACTCTTTAGCCTTGGTTCAATATATTGATGAAGCACCAACTTCTTCCTTAAAATTAAGGCAACAGGAAATAATCAAGTTAGAAGAACAACGAGAGCAGGCCAAGATAACTCACGCTCATCATCAAGCCTTAGTAAAAGCCTTTTTTGATTCCAATATGATATCCGGAAAAGATTTTCAGATGGGAGATCTAGTTCTAAAATGGGACAAGGCTCATGAGGAAAAAGGGAAACATACAAAATTTCAACGAATGTGGCTTGGCCCTTTTCAAATCATAGAAGTCATAGGTCCATCTACATTTATGTTACATGATTTAATAGGAAAAAGAGATTCTTTACCTGTTAACAGTTAGATTCTCAAAAAAATATTTTCCATAGGAGATCATTCTTCTATTTTGTAGAATAGTTGTTTTAGTTTCATAATAAAATTGGTTGTAAATGGTTACATTCAGGATTCATGAAAAGGACATAAATTCTCTTTTAGATTTTTTTTTTTCACTTGTATAAATAGAATTCTTTTTAGGAAATTAATTATTATTACTGAAAGATACAGTTAAAAGTTCTAGGCCTAGAAATGATGCTAGTTTCAACTGTATAAATTTTGATAAAAAATGACTTTTAGTAAAGAAATTGTTTTGCATCAGTCCAATGAAAGGTATCAATAATAAAACGAAGATTCTCTGTAGAAAAGCTCTTTCCAAAAAACTCTATGACTTCCTCCCCACCTAGGAAGCTACAACATTCAGGGAATGATCCAATGATACACTTTAAACTTAAAGAGTAAGAGGTCTCATCACGAGCTGACTTATCATGATCATATATATTATACCTTGCTGACTTTGCGAATACTGCATACCAAATCAGGGAAATGACTCAAGATTGTTACAATCAAAAGACAAGGGGTCTCATCATGAGCCAGCTTATTCAACAAAGTTATAAATCAGTGAATGACTGTGTCATAAATTGGCTACCAAACCAAGACATTGTTCTTTAAGGATAAAAAAAAATGAAAGCGATAAGTGTGGATATGGATTTCTCTTTGAAAATTGTAAATTTCTCTAAGTAGGATACATGATCATTGCTGGGTAACAAGTAACCCTATCGAGGCTATAAACGCCTGCTGGCAGCAGAGGCTCTACCTACGACAAATGAGCATATTCAAAACTGATTTATAGAGAAGGCTTTGTTTTTATCTTTATAAACTAAGTAATAATTGATTTAGATACAAGGAATAGCTTGAGGGAGTAAATAATCAAAGTTTAAAATAGAAGAAACAAAATATCATTGATAGGTAAAAGCATAATGCACTTTGTCTTTCTATAATAAAGTTTAATTTCCTGGAATTTTTTTTGCTTTGGAAGTTTAGAAAATTCAAAATAAAAATAGAGATAACTGGTTCTTCCAAGTGAATCGCCAATTGTTGTGGCCAGCAACAACCCCCCTTCTTATTTGGTGTTATTACTAATACTAAATAAGTGGGGACCCTTAGTCAAAAATTTAAAAAATCAACTAGTGCTTATATTTCCTTTTTCAATAAAACTTACC
Source organism: Pinus tabuliformis (assembly GCA_031772625.1). Lineage (NCBI taxonomy): Eukaryota > Viridiplantae > Streptophyta > Pinopsida > Pinales > Pinaceae > Pinus > Pinus tabuliformis. Next base: position 1,047,307,433 of record CM062819.1, on the reverse strand, counting down.
ATCTTAAACTTAGGAGAAAACCCTTAAAAAATAAAAAAGCCTAAGTTTTATGATAAAGTAGGATTATTCCTTAGGAAATATCGCATTGCAAAAGGAGCATGAATACCCCCTTGCAAGCCGAATTCTAAAATTGTGAAATCGCGATACAGGACTACGGACATATATCACATCGCATGCGTCAAACATCACTCACATTGGAAAACTTTAAACTGGCGATATGCGACGGCACATATCGCAAATCGCAGGAAAGAGATTAACAAAAAATTTCATTTGCCACACTCCCACGATATAGAGATATTTCGATATTGCAATAGAGCAATTATGCGATATTGCGATAAAAGCGGCAATGTGATAGAACGATTATGCGATAATGCGATATTGTGAGTTTGCGATATAACAAGCAAGCAATGTCATGATTATGCGATGTTGCGATCTGCGATATTGCGAAGCAAATTGCAAAATTGCTTCATCGTAGATCTTGTGGGCTCGTGGTTCGAAAAAGTATTTTCCATAAACCAAGACCTGGTTATGCGATTTAAAGCCAATTAATGATTTAGTTTCCAGTAATTAATGGAATAGGATTTTGTGCTTATCAAAAAATCATTTCACGTAAGGTGGTGTATTTTGTATGTCTTCGGCATTTAAAGCTTTCCCGTCACCTTTCCTTATCATTATTCTCACTTAACTTGTAAATTGCAGGAACGAAGAACAGAGAATGATACAAAGAAGTATGCAGGATACTATGGGAAAGAAAGGAAAAGCCCCAAGCTCTGAAGAAAAGGAAATGGTGCCCTTGTATATAGACACTGCCTGCAATCGAGATGTTGGTATTGCTACCTGGGAAGGCATGTACAATCTACTTGAGGAAGAGAATCCCAGAGTAATGGAGGTCAAGGCTACTGCAGGCTCACATAGTTCCTCCGAAGCATCCCTTACAGAGCTAGCTTGTTCGTTCTTACACCAAATAGCGGCGAGGCTCAAAATTCTTCCATACACAGACATGGTTAAATGGATATTGGACAATTCTGATATCAAAAACAGACAGTTTAAGACATAGGGTCAAGAACTTGCGGAATCATTACTTTTACAAATTTTGAGCTTTATATCCACTAAAACAAAAAGCGCAAAAGGCGAAAAATGCACCAAGGAAGCCCAGATCAAGGAACGAAGGTAGTTTCTAATGTGCGATTAGCACTAATCATGCATTTCTGAGCAAAACTTCTTGAAAAGGAAAGCTTCTAATGGCTCAGTCACCTGCAAGCCCAAAAATTTGCAAGAAAGCAACGATAGAGGTAAAAAAGCAAAACTTGAATCCTAGACCACTCGTATTTATTAAAAATATCTTCAAAATGCTATAAACCAAAGGCACAACAATTATAGGCAGACTGGAGACAAAAGGCTCAAGAAAAGGTAGAATCAATCCAAAGGTCAACCAAGTTAAATTGGGATTCTTACTGGATGTACTTGGTAAGACCACACATCCAGTGCATGACTCTCAAGTGCATCATCAATTCTGCCGAGAAGATGGTGCCAACTCTCACCAATTCTATTTTCTCAGCACAGCTAAAATTAGAAGTCGACTAGCCGACTCTTCTCAAATAGATGCTGAACACGTGTGATTTCAAGGATCAAATACACAGTTAGTTAGTAATTTTAGTATTTTTAGTTTTAATTTTGTTTTATTTTTGCTCAAAGTAAGGACGGTCATTTAAACCGCATCCTACATTTTTGTAATAATTTATTTTTAGATTTATTTAGTAGTATTTAAACCCTTCTCATGCATTTAGAGAAGGGTCCTAAAATTTTTCAAAAACTTATCCCCAAAACATGCACTTTTGTACCCTCTAAGGAGGTTTTGATGAATGAATAGAACATGATTTATTGATATCTGCATTTAATATCTGCTACTGATATTGCACTTTTGTACTCTTAGTGGATGTTGGATTAAGAAGAGATAAATCATTATCACTTGAAGCTCATGAGTAGGACTAGTTATAAATGGTACTTCTATCTCTTAACTATTTCTTCCTTTGTGTTAAAAGTGATATTCAAGTTTAGTTGTTTAGATATTAATGTGTGAATGCTTGAGTTATCATTTGGAACTTTTGTACGGTGATAACTATTTATTTATGCTTAATGTATGAATATCTTATTATGCAATATGTTTTTCACAACTGTTTCGTCTAACTTTTTATACAAAGTGGTTCATCTTTATTAAATTCTTTTCTCATAGCAATTGAATGATCTTTATTACCAATTGTTATTTGAAATCATTTTAGATCGCATAACAGAAGGATTACACCCTGGGTTAGTGTAGAATTAGATGTTTCTGTTTATTAGAATAAAATTTGCATGTTATTAGATTAGAGTTAGAATTAGAGCATCTCACTTAGGAAATTTTAGAAGGGAAATATCAATTCTTCACACACAAACACATAAATTGGGAAACTGGTCCCATATCCCTAGTCGGACTCACTATACCAAATAGAAAAGGAGCTGCTAACCAAGGTCCAGACCGGGTGGGTATCCCCCTTCTTGTAGACCCAATTTTCGGGGCTTCAACAAAACCCTGGGTTGATAAGTAATGCTGGGAGCCCAAGAGTTGAAGCATGCTTGCTGCAATACTGGCGCTCATCAAAAATCTTTGTGTATATGTGTTTTATGTGTTATGCTCTTGGATTGTTTATTTTTTGTTCTTAAAATTCGTATGTAGGTAATTTCTGTATGGGGTTAAAAGCTACAAGGTCTAGTTGTGACTTCATACCAGGGTGTGTTATGAAACCAGCTCACAAAAAGATAGAAAAGAGAGATAAACACCTTAGAATTCAGCCTCTTCAAGGGGGCAACCTCCCTTACATTACATAAATGAACAATTCTTGGATGATACAAATGACAAGACCTCCTTTCTATATAGGATTCTAAGGGGTCATAATGTAATCCAAGCTGACATAACAATAATAATGTAAGGGCAGAACAATAACAATAGTGGGCTTCTATGGGGCACAATAATAACAACATGGAGACTACATGTGCACAAAAATATAATAACGGGGTTGCACTAATAACAATAAGGGGTTACACTAGTAGTATAGGGACCTAACATGCCCCTCTCCTTAAAAAATTGTTGTCCTCAATGCTTGAGTAGTTATGGATGCTTCTATATAAAAATTGTGTCCTCCCATGTGGAATCTTCAATGGGTAAGTTCTTCCACTTGATGAGATACTCTGAAATTGATCGATTTCATAGCTGTCGGGTTCTTTTTTCCATGACTGCTTCAGGTTCCAATATGATTTTTCCTTCCTCGTCAAGTTTTGACAATATTGTTTGAACTGGGAGCTTGTCACTTATAAACTTCTTTAAGAATGAAACATGGAAAATTGGGAGCACTCAGGAAGATGAAGGAAACTCCAATTTGTATGCCATAGTACCAATCTTTTGCAGTGCCTTGTACGGACCATAGTACTTTGGTGATAATTTATTATCCTTCTTAGCTTGATTGAGGGACATTTGTTTGTGTGGTTGTATTCGTAAAAATACCCAGTCGCCTATATCAAAACCTTTTTTGTTGTGATGTTGATCTGCATGTTGTTTCATTTGATTATGTGCCAAAGTGAGGTTATCCTTTAAGAGTTGGAGAAATCATTGTTGTTGAGGGTCTACCTAAACACCTTCATGAGGTACAATATGACCCAAGTATTCCACCTCTTGTACTCCAAAGAAACATTTGGAGGTTTTTTCATTTAATTGTTTCTCATCGAATAGTCTGAGCAATCTATCAACATGTTGAACATGATCCTTCCAAGAATTTTTGTAGATTAGTATATCATAAAAGAATACTAACAAAAAATTTCTAAGGGTTTGAAAATGGAATTCATCAAACCTTGGAATGTAGAAGGTGCATTGGTAAGGCCAAAAGGCATGAACAAAAATTTTTAATGACCCCCATGAGTTCTAAATGTTGTTTTCAGAATGTTTTCAGTCTTCATTTTGATTTGATGATACCCTGCATGAAAGTCCAACTTGCTGAAGTAAATTTCTCCATGCAATTCATCCAATAATTCATCAATGAGAGGAATGAGAAATTTATCTTTAATAGTGATATTTTTGAGCTCTCTGTAATCTAGACACATTTTCCATGATCCATCCTTCTTGTGCACCAATAATGCTAGAGCAGAGAAAGAAATTTAACTAGGTTGAATTACACCAGCCTCTAGCATTTCTACAACCATACGTTCAATTTCACTCTTTTGTGAAAAGGAATATTTGTAAGGCCTGATGTTTGGAGGAACACTTCTTGGAAAATGAATAGCATGATCATGATAAAAAATAGGTGGGATGCCTTTGGGAGTCTCAAATACCTTGGAATTATTGACCAAGAATTTTTGGAGATCTGGAGGAATAGATGATTTCAACATGGGAACCTCTAGCGAACATAATTGTGAAATTATGCCATGTTTTTGTTTCTTTGGAAGCTTTGTCATGCCGTTAGAGCTGATTATATTTCCCTATTTCCCTGTGATACCCCTTAATTTAACTTCCTTTCCTTCTGAACAAAAATTCAAGAAGTTTTCTTGAAAATTAAAAGATATCGTACCCAAAGATTGTAGCCATTGGACTCCTAGTACAACATCAACACCAACCATTGGAATGGAAAGCATTGGACTATTCAAAACATATTCTCCCATGGATATCTTGATATTATGGCATTTTCCAAAGAAATTTATTGTTCTTCCATTTGTAACCATCACTTGACACTTTGGTGTTGGATATAGGAAGAAATTCAATTCCTTCGCTTCTTACAATGAATAAAATTATGGGTACTGCCTGATTCAATAAACACTATTACCTTTTTCTTCTTGATATGTCCTCCTATCTTGATAGTTTGAGGATTTGTAATTCCTACCAATTCATTACAATATATGGTCAGATTCATTTCTCAATGCTCAATGTGATCTTTCACTTCTTGAACATTTTTCTTCTTGATATTTCCTTCTATCTTGAGAGTTTGAGGAGTGGTAATTCTTTCCAATGATTTACAATATATGGTCAGATTCATTTCTTATTTCTCTAGGGTTGGTTCCTGGTGTACATCCTCTTCTTTTGACATTTCTTGATCCTTTTCTTCCTCCTCTTCACAATCTATTTAAAATAATTTCTTCTCAGCACACTTATGACCTTTAGTGTATTTTCTATCACAACTATAACAAAGCCCTTTTTCTCTTTTTTCTTCCAATTGTTCTCGTGTAAAAATTTTAGGTTGTGGAAGGTGAGGAGAAAAAACACTTCCATATTTGTAGTTGTGAGTGCTAGTATTCCTTGTTTCCATAATTCTTCTTTCAATTTTTCTTGCCAACCTGAATGCCTTCTCCAATGAATCAGGTTCCCAAAGACGAAACTCATGTTGAATGTTATCCTTTAAAGTCCCTATGAAGAAATCAATCCTTTTCTTCTCCAGAATATCACTTACCCTTAAATTCAATTTTTAGAAGTCCTCAATGTGCTCTTCCATTGAACTCTTTTGTTTGAGATTTATCAATTGGCTAAAGAAGGTGTTACTCTTTGTATCTTCATAATGTGCTATCATTTCCTCTGTGAAAATTGACCGAGTGACAAGTGGTTTACGAGAACAAAGCCCTTTATACCATAAAAAATGATTCAGTTCTAAATATAAAGATGCAATATGTACCTTTTGTAACATATGTACACCATGTAGATCAAAATATTGCTCCATCTATAGTATCCAATTTACCGGATCCTTGCCATCAAACTTCCTCATATCGCTTTTTCTTGATTTTAGGAGATCAATCTTGAATCTACTGTATCTCTGTAATTTTGGATCTCCAAGGTATAAAATTGCATCCTGCGGTAGCCCTCTGAGTTCTATTTCTAACTCGTTATGCCTAATATCCCAAGATGTCCTGATTATATAATTTTTCAGTAGAGCGAAATTGTATGAAGTGCCATGTGTCTTTGTTTTGACCTTCAGACCCAAAACTGATATACAGAAAATGACAGGTTTTCCTCTTTCTATAACTTCTTATGCACTTTCAATTTGGTAGTTAGTGAGAAAGTTATGATGATTTTCCCAAGGTCACTTGTTTTGGATGTAATTCGGGAGCCTGCAGAAACCCTAAATGTCTTGGACTGTATCTTTGAAACTAAAGTGAAACAAGATTTGAAATTAGGGCTCAAGCTTCAAATAATTTTCAGCTCTCATGGCTTTTAATTTCAGAGTCTGAAACTTTTTAGAAAATAAATTATATCGAAACTTCCACAATGACTGATTTGATAAGGAAATCTTGAGCTTGAAAAGACCCTAATTTCCTCAGATCATATCTATGAAAATATAGTGAGACAAGCTCTGAAATTTGGACACATGGTTCAAACTGATTTCGGCTCAAATGGGCTTTCCTTTTAGCTTTTGAAACTTTGTAGAGAAAACGTTATAGAAAAAATTCCACAATGACCTGTTTGGTGTAGCGGAACCCTACAATCCAAAGCTCTGATACCAAATGTTAGAAAACCAGTTCACAAAAAGATAGAAAAGAGAGATAAATGCCTTAGAATTCAGCCTCTTTGAGGGGAAAACCTCCCTTACATTACACAAATGAAAAATTATTAGATGATACAAATGACAAGACCTCCTTTCTATATATAGGAGTCTAAAGGGTCATAATGTAATCAGAGCCGACATATCAATAATAATGTAAGGGCACAACAATAACAATAGTGGACTTATATTGGGCACAATAATAACAATATGGAGACTACATGGGAACAAAAATGTAATAAGGGGGTTGCACTAATAATAATAATGGGTTATACTAGTAGTATAGTGACCTAACAGGGTGATCCCCTTAATGTTGGTGGATCCAACATTGTCATTTCTGGTGCTAGAAGGAGGGCCAAATGACAAGATGTTTCCTCTCATCATATTTTGAACCTTTTCATATCTATCATGGATTCTTGCACTCTTCTCCCTACGCAATATTTTTTGAATCACGAAAATGTCACCATCACGAGGGAGTTTTTCTATCACTTGTCCACTTACATGTATGATGGTGAAGGCAAAGTGGCCTGGCCTAAGTTCTTACGTGAATTTATTTCCATGATTCCTGAGGAAGATGGATGTTTTGACAAATAGGCGAGCTTGTTTCTTGCATATACACTTTGAGAATCTCCACATCGATGGATGTATAGCCTGCCAGTTGACAGTGTACACTCACTTGAGCACTTATGTGATCTCATTGAAGACACTTTCTATCATTTTGACCCAGAACATCTTGACCAAAAACTGCAACAACAATGGAAGGCTCCGCATGAATCACCTATGGATTTTTGGCAATGCTTCCATGATTTATAGTTTCAAGCTTCGAAGAGCTAGATGAAAATTTTCTATCTTTGGGACTGATTTGAGTACTGTCTTAAGAAATATGCTCATCCCAAGAAGAAGTTCAAAGCTGAAACCCCACTCAACATTCTTCAATGATGGAGCTACGCAATCACAGATAGACTCGGTCACTGTCACAAGTGACTATTTGTTGTCCTCCCATCAAACAGCTCCACCATTGCGTAATGATTTGGGAGAACATGAACACACATTTGTTGAACCGTCACGTCCTCCTGACATCGTTCCTTTCGATTTTCACATAGACTTGGTTGTGAATCCCATACCTCATCACATGTATTTTGCACCTCAACCTCCATCTTCATATTCTAATCTTCCTCCGGATGACATTTCCTTGTGTTCTTCCATTCTCAACTCTACATTTGTTTTGTGTTAGGTTCCTATAATAATAGGGATCATAATTTTGAATTGACTATGTTATGTCTTGTAATATTGTACATACCTTTTCTTTTCTGCAAATGTTTTCCCATATTAAAAAATGTAAAGAGGGTTTGTGCTAAAAGAATAATCAAAGGACAAAAAGAAACAAAGATAAAAAAAGAATATTAAATATGAACCCCACCAAAAATAGATAAAAATAGGTCATGAAAGTGTGCACATTCAAATGCCACTCCTATCAGTTTACTTTTTGCAAATAATATTGTGTATCTTGTCGAAATGCCATAATCCATGATGATCAAACAATTTAATCTTGATTCATTCATGATTTAAATTTCATGCTGATAGATAGAGAATAAAGATCTAGCCAAACTATTTAATCTTGGCAGATCAGTAGTTAGGTAGAGAATAATAATGAGCTCATCAGTTTAATTTGAGCCATTGGACGTTATAATATTAGAATTAGATAGTTTTATTATCAAAAGAAAATAAAAGGGCCAGCAAGCTCAAATGCACCTAATAAATGAAGAGAAAATGTTACGGTAAATAGAGGGTAGGTAGAAGTAATTTTCACAAGGCACGGAGAGCATAAGTTGGTTCATTTCATATTACTAATTTCCTTCCAAACTCATTTTCCATTGAAAAATCACCCCTACCCCTTCATTTTACTATTCCCCCCTTATTAGTTTCCATTTTCCCTTAAAATCCACTAAAACCCCTTATCTTAAGTTTGAATAATGTATTGGGCCCCATTCCAAAAACCCTCCCTGATACCTTTTTTAACTTAACCCTTACATCATTCATACAATAATTCCGCTTTATATATTTAAACCCCCCCCCCCACCACTTTATAAATGCCAACCCTCACTAAACCTTTGAAATATATTTAAACCACCGCATTATTTATCCTCGGGCCCTACCAACCACACCTCGACTCAGCCCTTGCAACTCTACCGCACGATAACCCTCCAATCTCCCACCTCCAGATCCGACAGTCCATATCCATATCGTGCACTCCCATCGTCCAACAATTAAATGCACACAAGATTCATGGTTATTCTTGAGCATCCTTTTGCTAGGTGGCAGCCCCATGTTATATCACGTGCTCTCAAAAAATACTGCCCTCCACTCAAAAGTGGTGCGATATGCCACAAAACCAGCTCCCGTTCCATGACAGCCCCCTTAGAAGACCGACCTCTAGCTGTCACCTCCTGCCCAAAAAACTCCTCCGTCTATTTCACTGTGTATCCCTGGAAACCCTATCCATTGTTGTGCAGTAAACCATCTAACCGCATCTACATAATGTGAAAAATCACAGAGTTTTTACAATATGAAATTCCGCCATTTGCTTACCTTTGTTTAAAATGAATAAATGAAAAGCCTTTTCCAAATAAAATTGAGCCATCCACAGTTCAGACTTCATCCACAGGCATCTTAGTTCAATAAAGTCATTGATTTCCTTCCCCACGGACCTCTGCTTTATTAATGATTGTTTTATTTTGGAGGTGATTAGCAGAACAAGAGCTTGGACAAACAATTTTGATACTAGTTCCAAAACCTATTTATCCAAGATTCGCAAGGAAAGGTATTCAAAGGCTTTATTCAGAAGAAAAATAAAATTATCACAAAGCAAGAAGAAATCATTTACTAATGGTTAAAATAGAGATAAATCCCATAAAGTAGAAAAGAAATATATATATATATATCTATCCCCTTACTTCACCAAACCCTATTAATATAAAGTTTTGGAGTTTATATTAATTTCTCTGTGCAAGCCTATAAAGTCGACAAATGAACCGTTAAAATTCCATATCACGCTCATCCAACACTTAACACTCAAAAAGCAAGCGAGATTAGTGGTTTTACCCTCCCATCTTTTTACTACATGGCAGCCCCATGTTATATGGCGTGCTCTAAAAATACCACCTACCACTCAAAATATTAGTGGTTTTCCCATCCCATATTTTTACTACATGGCAGCCCCATGTTATATGGCGTGCTCTCAAAAAATACCACCTGCCACTCAAAATATTAGTGGTTTTCCCATCCCATCTTTTTACTACATGGCAACCCCATGTTATATGGCGTGCTCTCAAAAAAATACCACCTGCCACTCAAACGCAGTGTGATAAACAATTAAATTTTTTGGTTTTAAATCTTATAAATGTTACGGGAATATAAGGTGGATTAATTTCAAGTGAAATAAAGAGAGAGAATGCAATAATATTTCAGAGCTACGGGTGAAACCACACTTGAGGTAAAATTATATAGCAACAGGCAATATGAGACTAAGGTTGTGGAATGAGATTCAAAGGTAAATCGTTTTAGAGCCACACATAAAATAAAATTCATGGATGCCATGAATTTACCATAAAATAAGAGGGAAAATTTCACATGAAACTAATGAACACAACATTTAGGTAAATGCATTTCGTGATAAAAGATTAAGGTGAAATCAATTTACAGGCATAGTGAAATCAATTTACAGGGGTAAAATCATGTTGCAGGTGAAAGTAAAAGAGTAAAGTGAAAATACTCTTCTAACCATACGAATCAACACATGGTTTTGCAAAACCATCCAAGTATTCTACAAGGGTAAAAGGATTTACATATAGATAAAATGAATTTAGAGATGAAGGAGTGATAAGAACAAAACTACACATGGTTTTGTGAATTCATGGAAAGAGAAAACAAAACCATAGATTGGAAACAACACATCGTTTTGTAGAAATTTAATTATAAATTTCATTTAAAATATTTTGAAAATATTATTCAAATATATATATATATATATATATATATATATATATATATATATATATATATATATTTCAAAATATTTTGTGACACTAATGGATAATAAAATAGCACCGCAGTCACAGGATAACTATCAGTGAGGGAAGTCTCATATTATCAAGGATCAACAAGTAGTTTAGTGAATTACTACTACCAGCACAACCACAAATTTGCACAACCACAACATTTGCACAACACATTCCACCAGAACTATTAATCTGCAGCAATTAGAGCTTTTTAGTTCATCTATAGTCTAAAAATGTCTTGTCTATTAGAGACAACATTTATTGTAAACAATTTGTAAATTTTGTATAAATACTTCTGCTTTTGAAGTAATAAGGGGGATTTCTAAACATTTCTATAGGTGAACTCATCTACAAGAGGTTTACTATACTTTTTTAGTTAACAAACAGGGAAAATAATAGAAGCATTTCTTTACAAGATTTGTGTGTTGAGCCACTTTAGTGAAGTATATTTCAATTTTTCATGTCCTTTTCTAAAGTATTCCATAAACTTGAATGTTTTCTAAATTTGAATGGTATAACAGGAATGTTATTGAAGAAATTGTTTAAGTACACTTTGCTCTTACTGTTATACATTTCTATGTTTTCTTCTGATATCTGTATCTGAGAATCCTTAATTTCTCTCCCATCCCAGTTTACCTCTTTCACTTCCTTCATTATCCAATTTAGGGAATCCTTAATTGCACCTTGATTTCGATTGAAAATCATTTCAACCTTGCCCTGTAACACTGCTTTTATAATTTGTTTATGTTCTATTTTCTTGATATATTGACTCCATAACCCAATGGAAAATAGACAGTCATCTATCCATCTAAATCAGTAATTCCACCAACAACTCAAATCGAAACCAAATCAATCTTACATAACTAGCCTACAATCAATTAAAACAACAAAGTTAAATCATTGAGAGAGAGCCCTCTTCGAGCATTAGGAAGGCTAGATCCTAATCTCCAAAGTAGGTTTGTGGTTACCTCGGTGATTTCTTTCTTTAGCCTTGAGAAAATTATGTAGTGATAACATTTTTAATGAGGATCGATCTATCCACGGAGTTGGTGTTGCACAACCAACATGTGCTAGCATTTATAAAGAGCATGATGGGAGATTGAACATCCACCGACAGCAGGGGACCATCCATGTATGTCCGTACCTCCTCCATTTCTTCTTGGCATCCTTATTGATCCTACCATCCCTGATTTTCCATGTGTATCTTTTTCCATGGATGCACCCCTTGTTGATCTTTCATAGGACACATTATATGTCAACCCATCATCCAACAATAGAGAGGACAAATAATTCATTGAAAATCCACTTTATCTTTCATTTGCTCTTTTTGAAAATGTAGAGGGTGAACATCCTTCCTTCTCATCTACCCCTCTGTGTGATTCATAAAACCATGAGGATGCCGACCAACATCCATAATTTTCTGATCTTGGTTTTCGTGATCTCTTCACCTCATCATCCAATCATGATGTTGATTCACTCATTTTTAATCCATCTAAGCCATCGATCTATGAAGATCCATTTGTCAACGAAGTCGAAACCCCACAGACTTTCGAGGCATGTCAGCCTGAGATGATGGTTATTTTAGGCCCTCGCCGTCTTGAGGTTGGTTTCACTTCTGATCAAGAAATTGTTCAAACACTCAAGGCTTCTAACCACTCATTTGTATGCACTCAAGATCAATCTAAAACTCAGATTTTACTACCTCCACTCGAACTACATGATCCCATCTTGCATGCATAGGAGGAATCTTACACAACAAGCACACTTGCGCAACGTAAGTGGTCTACCTTTCTCACGTTTTATTGCATATCACAGTCAAGGGAATGATTACACTCATTTGCAAGTAGTGTAGCAAAACAACATGGCAAGTCTACAAAGTACATGTCATGCACTTCCAATCATTTTTGTTTTGTAGATGCTTGTAAGCTTGGAGTCTGTCTATTTTCATTGTTGAATCTTTTACATTTGTTGGTTCACACAACTGGGTTGCTCGCGGACCAAGCCTTCACCAACATGGGTCAACCAATGCACCAGTGGCTGCATTGGAAATATCACTTCACGTGATCATGCCCATGCACCATTGGCTTAGGAATAGGAGTAGTGTTTACTTTCAGTTTTCTCACTTGCATGCTTGTTTGCTTTCTTGCTTTGCATGTTTGTTTGTTTTCTTGCTTATGTGTTTTCTTACTCACTTTGCTTTCACTTTTACTTCTGCTTCTATTTTTGATTTGGTTTCTTCACTTACTATTTTTGTTTTCATTTGTTTGAGTTTCTTAATAGCTTAGTATTTTTGTTTCTAGAAATAAATGCTACCAACTATTGCGTTCTGGCTTTTGAATAGAGTATGTGGCTGAGATTTGAAGAAACGTGTGACACTGCAACACTTGGTCATTCTTGTGTCTGTCTTCTCTGTGCTTGGATATAACCTTCGACTGTTGAAGTCTCGCTGGAAAATATGAACCGTCTGTGAGGGAAGTTTTGGTCGAACTATGAACCTGTGTCCACACTGGCAAGCCCCATGCCTACACTCAACCTTCTTCTTTGTGTGTTTAAGCTCATCCAACTAGTAGAAACAGAGAAGCGGAGAATCTAAACGAGCAAACCTATGTTAGAGGTCTTACATGCTTCTCTAAAGGAATAACCTCTTCTACTCTCAATAAGGCGGGATCCCTCTTCTGTCCCAAAAATAAATAAGTGCTGATGCAAAGTCCTCTTTAAAAAATACAAAGGCAAAAGAAGAGAAAGGCTTCCTGCGAAGAGAGGTGAAGCATACAACTCCACCGGGGTACTGACTAGGCTCACTGGTAGTGGAGCAATGTATGTGTTCCTGCGCGACTCTGCCAAGGTATTTTCTAGGCCTGCTGGCAGTGGAGAAACACTAGAGATGAAAACATATACTCTGGAAATCTTCAACTTGCGAGCTAAACTGCCCTTCCTGGATTCCAAAACATTGTGATCAAGCTGAAATTTTTATTGTGTTTGACTGAGTTGGCAAAAGGTGAACCATTTATGTCCATGGGGTAAGTGGGGAAGCAGATGTAACCCACACAACAATTAAATACTCCCTGAAATACCAAGGCCCTCTGCTAGAAATGAACCAAAACAGAGAAGCTGGAGTTCTACCATTGTGTCACCAAGTGTTGTAGCGGCTACAACCACCCTCCAAAATTTTGGCCTGCATCCAATTTCAGAGCCTCCCTTGAGAGTTTCAATTGATGACTTCACACACTTGGGTTCACTCCATGAACTCGTGTGAGTCTTAGCATTCGGATTTCTTGTTCATTTCACCAAGTCTTGCATGTTGATGTTAAAGTCATGCTTGCGACCATGTTTTGGTTATGCCCAAAGTCCTCACTTTGTTTGTACTGGTTGTGTTCGCTATGAAAGAATCTATCACACTCACACATGGAGTCACATCCACTGTCGCACAAGTGTCGTCATGGTCAATCAAAGATTAATCACGAGTGTCGTGCTTGTCACTTGCACCGTCGGTCAGTCATGTTGAACATGTGTGTCAGGTTGGTTTGAGTTGCCTCGTCATCAAGTCATGTTGGTGTGTGTTTGTAATATCACATTTTCATCTTTCACTCATTCACACACTTAGTCATTTTACTGAAGTTTTGACGACCAAACTTCCCTCTGACAGTCATACCATCACCCTGCCATCGACTCGATCAATTTTCACCCAGAATAGTGCAGAAGCCCCAAGCAAGACTTTTCAAGTTTTGCTACTCGCAAGAAATTCAATCAACCTTCATGTTGGCCACCCAAAGAGTTTGACCCGGTAGTCACCCTGAGATTGACTCCCCTTAAAATTTGCGCAGAGGCTGTTGACCTTGCTTGATTTGCTGACTGAGGAAATTGAGTAAACAGGCTAGACAGAAACCAAGTTCTTGTCCCTGTCTCCCTCAGAAAATTGCACATTTTTCCAATTCAATCTTCCTGATAGTGGATTGGATGCTCATCCAAAAAATTGTACAGTTTTCATGAGCAGGATTTCTACTGCCCAACAGTCCACTTAGCTCAGAAATTGCACAAATATGATCAACAGTTCCGCCTCCCAGCCTCAGTGCAATTTCTCTCGTCAGCAGCTTCCAGTAGAAGAATGATAGTTCCCTCCAAGAATTGCGCAGTTTCTACTGCCAAGCTCCCAACAATTGACTGCAGGCTCCGTTTGGAAATTGTGTGGTTCCTACTGTGAGTGACCTAGAAGCTAGCTACTAGTTCCCTCCAAGAATTACACAGTTTTGGCTGCCAGGATCCCAGCTAGTTCCTCCAAAAAGCTGCACAATTTCTTCTTGCTGATCCTCCATGCAGCCTTACTTGTTCCTCTAGAAAATTGTGCAAATTTTACTATCAAGCCCTTGCTTCCCGCTCATTCTAGAAAATGCATAGATTCTATCTGCCTTGCCTTCCTGTAGACTGGACTGTTCCTCCCAAAATTTGCGCAGTTTTGCCTTCTAGCTGAGCCAAACCTCGTGGATAGTCACTGTCGACTTGGATTGCCCATCTCCATCACCTAGTGATTGTTACTCAATTTTCATTAGTAGTGCCCAAGCCATCATCCCACCTTGCAACTTTGTTTCTTTTCCTAATCAACAACATCCGAAATGATCATGTGTCATGGTAGACTAGGAGGTTTTTGAATTTGATATCGTTTCATCATGAGTGAATGCAGGTATAGGCACACTAACAAACATGGCATGATGATTAATGGGATGAACAAAGGGAGCACATACAGAAGGAAAAGTTCACTAATGGACGAACAAACGATACATGCGAAGAGGTGTGCTTGTGAATGGATGATCATGCAAAGATATGTTTGCAAATGGATGAATGAGAAAACATGCAAGATGTGCTCACGGATGGATGAACGAATGAACATGCACCTTTCATGAATATATGATCTTGTCAAACCTTCCAACATATAAGCAAGGAGCAACATGCCAATGCAACATCAAGCAAACCAATGACCATAGAAGACTCCTTGCATCTTGCCATGTGGAGGTGAAGCTGTGACACACCATGAAGACATCCATCACCCAGTAGCACTGCAACTCGTCATGTAATCTAGTAGCAACCTGAATGTACTAGCACTATCATGTCGAGTCATGTCATGGATCATGTTGTACACATCTCTATTGTGGGACATGTTGTCAATCAATGTAATGTAACATGGAAGTCCAAGAGACACACTTGTTGTACAAAGAGTCATGTAAAGTCAAAAAGTCATGGAAGTCAAACAGTCATGGGGGTAGTCGAACAACCAAAAGGGTCAATTTCACCCTTGGATATAAAAAGCCCCTCATTTGTACATGTAAATGACATTTTCACCTCAGCTCCTCCCACATAGCCAAGAGATTCTATAATCTTTCCTTTGAGGAGTAAGTAGTGGCTGCAATGCCCCTCACATGGGGTTAGTGATGTATGGTGTAACGATGTGTCTTGGAACTTTCGCTTAATTCAGAAGCCTAGTAACATGCCAACACATTTTCACACATGTATTGTAACTATTGTAAGACTAATCTTTAACACTTGTGATGCATGTTTCTTTAACCTTTGTTCTACATTTGAACTATTTCACTTGTTGTAATACATAATATATTAATGGAAATGTGTTTTATATGATGTCAATGTTGTCTTGCCCATGTAGACTACTCTCTCGAACATCAGACAGGCCTTTCACATAGAAATTGCTATAAAAACCATTGTACTTGTGCAGACTAATCCACTAAGTGTTATACGTGTTATCTTCCCTTGTGTATTGTGACTGCCACATCCATGTGGAGTGTTCCACCAGAAGCTGCGAATGTCCTGTTGTCTTATGTGTTCCTAACAGAGTTGGGACTTCTCCCAACCGACTTGGGACTCATTCCCACCCTCTCCCTCTATGGTGAAAGAACCATTAACACAAGTGACACTTACACTCATGAGGCAAGCGAACCTCACTTCTCGAAGAAAAAGCAGACCACTCTCCTATGCTGACAAGCAAAAGTTGAGGCAAATCCTTAAGATAATGGCAATTGGGCCATCGTATCAGATGGGACTCGCACAACAAATGTTGTAAGGTCTAGTTGGGACTTCATACCGGGGTGATCACCTGAATGTTGGTGGATCCAACACCATCAACACATCATTAAAAAAAAAATATTTGGTGGATTTTCTCTCTAAATGGTTTCCACATTAAACCTCTGTGTCCAATGTGCATGTTGCTCATGGTGTTCTCTTCATGTGATGATTTCATATTTCTTCCACATGATATGTTGTTGATGGTTATGTGTATGGTTGCAAATTTTGAATGAAAATGTAAGTTAGCATAAAAGTTTAAATTAGCCTTAATACTGATTCACCCCCCTGCCCCCCTCTTATTATTGAAAATTGTTTCCAATAGAAACCTCCCTAGCAATGGTTGCCAAAAAGTGATGGCTCTCAGTATTACAACAAGAATGTTGAAAATCCTGAGGGTATCAACTTTAATTATCAACCTAGTGTTCATACAAACTCAATAGGTATCGACACTATATATGTAGTAGGAATATATGCTACTTTGGCTAATGTGATTCAACTAAATAGAACCTGAAATACACAGAGACCAATTTTTCTACCTAGACTATAGGAAATGCTAAAAAAACTAATGAATAATAAATATATCTATTCTAACTTTTAGGAAATGAAACAATGCCAAGAAATCCTATTCTATTGCATAAGCTAAACCCTAATCTAATCATACAATGATAAATGACAAGTAGTAACCCTACTTTTTTTTGTAGGAAGTAAATATATGCTATTGCAGAAAATTAAATGACTGAAATATGACCTATGTTACTGCAAGAAAGCAAAGGAAACTACTTCAAGAATGTTGGAGGAAAATAAATCCTACTCTATGGTGCATGATAAATCAACTTGCATTTGAAAGAAGAAACACAAACAACAAACCTTGATTGCAGAAAGAAAACTACAACTATTAGGGTAAAGTTCCTAAGGGATATTTGAACCTCAAAATTCCATCTCTAGGGTTTAATGAATCTTGTAAAATGTCTAGGAATGATAAACAATATTTTGGTGCAAATATGGAGGTGTTCTAAGGCAATCTGCATATTCCTACAAGATGTCCTTGTTTTTTTAGAGGAAACATTTGAGAGGAAAATTATGAAGTAATTTAAATGCAGTATGAGGGATGGAGAAGGCAGAGAAAGGCTATATAAGGGTAGATGGATGATTTCCAATCTCAATCACAACCAATGGATTGGTTCAAGTTTAAGATAGGAAAAGAGGGGTTTCATGTAGCTCGTTTAGGCAGAATTCAGCTTATTGATAGATTTCATAAATACATAACAATGGGTGAAAAGATGACCATGTAAGTGAACTAGATGCTTAAAAACAACATTAAATATGCTTATGAAGTAGCACTACTTAACTGAAAGTAGAATGCATGGTTGAATGAAAAAATAAAAGTGCATAAATCATTGATAAATATCTAATTGTATGAAATTAAACAATAGTAGAAAGGATGATTTGAATTTTTAAAGACTACTACTACATGAAATAAAATATTTTTGTGTTAATCAAAATAAAGACACTTAAACAAAATTAAAAATAAGCTTATTCATAAACTCTGCAAAGACAATACTTTTTAAGATATCATGTTTGTAGAAAAACATAACCAAGCTAAATGCATGGAAAGTAAATGTACAATAAAGGGGATTGAGAACCTAGGTTGGGCCCTAACCCAAGAAGACTCAACTCCCTTAGAAGAAAATTAGGCTGAGAACAAAAGAGTGATTTTCATTAATCCACAATTTTCTTATACACGAAACTTGACAAACTAGAATAATAGGAAACAAGCCATTCACTAATGCAGACTATCTTCCTATGGATTTCAAATATCCACTGGGTTGTTAAGGTGTCTTATTTATACAAAAAGTGCTTGACGGGCAACCTCCTTGAAGAGAGGTCTACTTCCCTCCAAACCCCTAAAAATTTGGATATGGTTCCCTAGTGTCCTCAAATCTATAGGGAGGTGGTAAATATCCTTGAGCTAGTTGAGTTTTGGTTAGCCTTTACCAAGGAACAAGCCCCATAATATTCTGATGTTGGACTCCTGCATGATCTGATTAAGATATCCTAAATATCTCACAAATTTAATGCATTAAGCACATAAGATATAAAAACTATCTCTTAACCCTCCTAAGAACATATTAAATTTGAAAGATACATATAAATATGCCTCAGGTTGGTTAGATGGGCCTTACATTGTACTGATTTTGGAGGCCCATCATGTAGATTTTCACAATTTGTGTTATAGACATTTTTGTGCCTCGTGTCAAGGAGCATGGAATGTCAATAATTACAGGGATCCTCAGTCCCTAAATATGTTGTTCTTACCCCTAAAAGAATAAGGTCATCAAACAACAGCACTTCCAATCAGTTCTCCACCTGAAAACACTTCAAAACAGGCTTATTTTGGATCATGTCAGCTGCTTAACTGAGCATCTGCGCTGTATTGCAACTGTCCCACTCTGTACCTGCGCTGGAAGTCAAAAACAATGAAGGCTACCTGCGCTGGGCGAGATTGGCCAAGTGGCATAGTCATCCTGCAAGGTGTCAATTGCCCAGGAAGCTTCCAAAATGACACTTGGTTCATGAGATTCGCCCTGTGATGAGTAAGAGGTACTTGATCACCATGTGTAAGCAAGGATCTCCAAGTGGACACACGAACTGAAGATTAACTGAAGATGGAGAGGACACTAGTCAGCTATATGCCAGCCTCCAGCTGACTCATCCTTTCCTCTTCCCTCCTATATATAGAGCTCTTCTATGAGGTCTAAGGAGGCTGGAATTTTGTATAAGCAAGGAGGTGCTGTTGGTATACCGCCAGGATTATTGGGTGATTGTTTTACTAGAGGTGAAGAGGAGAGTTCTTGCTGCCGAGGAAGTGCTGCTGGATTGGATCCAACATCATTGGTTGTAACTTCCTCTGGAACCCTGTTACTTTCTATCAATAAAGTTTGCATGTTCTCCTATATACTTGTTTTACATAGATGCTTTGTGTTTACATGTATATTTGATGCACCCTAATCCATGCTTCAGTTATGAGTACATGTATCTTGTAGTTCGCTCTCTTGTTTTGTGCAGGATCTGTATGTAGCTGGATCGGCTAGGAGAGCAAAGAGCTGGGAGCAGGATACAAAGAGAGAAGGACAAGGATCGACTAAGCGCAAGACACCAGGTTGGTTGACCTTCTTACTATTCTCTCTGTACTTTCATAAAGTGGAACATGAAAACTTTATCATTCAGTTGTTGCTAAAGACTGTCACCTTTAGAAGGGTTAGTGTCATCCGCATCGGATACT
The DNA here is from genome assembly GCA_031772625.1 of Pinus tabuliformis. NCBI lineage: Eukaryota > Viridiplantae > Streptophyta > Pinopsida > Pinales > Pinaceae > Pinus > Pinus tabuliformis. Next base: position 1,047,287,472 of record CM062819.1, on the reverse strand, counting down.
TTTCCCCACAACAAACTGGCGACTCCGCTGGGGAGCCTAGTATCTTGTTGTTGTTGTAGTATTTTGCTATTCATTTCTTGAAGAAAAGAGTACCAAATCGAAAAGCTTTTGACTATATCAAAAGCGAAGTAGAGGGACTGCTACTCTTGCTCCTTTGCTGAGCAAATTCAAGATTTAAAGAGCTAATCTACAGATGAATCTTTACTCTTTGTGATAGATCTTTATCCTCTTGATCATCCCTTAGCCTGTACTTGACCTATAGCTTTTTATTTCAGCAAATACAGTGCATTTTTGAGCTTTTTATGACCCGGAATTCTTAGCAGACGAAACTCTCGTGAGTCAGTGCAGGCTGTACACAGGCAGCCTGCATTACAGCGCAGGTGCTCCCTTCGGGAACTGCGCTGAGAGTGAGATTGGCAGACTAGAACCTGCGCTGGTCCAGTTAGCCCTTGTCTTGCTCAGTCTTCCTATTGTGTCTTGGCCCTGTTTGCACTTGTTTTTGGCTGATTGCTTGCTGGTCATTGTATTTGCTGTAGACCACTTCTCCTTGACTTTATTCCGCCTCAGTTGTGTGATGAAACTGTGAATGTTCTTTCAGTATTTCTTACTTCAGTTACAGTTTCCCATTGTGAAAAGCGAACCAGTATAGCTGTGACCTCTTAGATCCTGAATTGTAAAAGTGTCTTTGTGATCTTATGAGCTAGTTTTATTACTGTTCATGGCTGTTTGAGTTTGTTTGCTTTTCACTTTTATGGTTTGAATCTATACTTTTCCTGTGTTTAAACAAGTCTATCATAAGGTGTCTTTTGATTGTGGACAAACTTGTTTATTTCTACTTGAAAGTTGATTCAAAAATCATACAACAGTTTCCTTTTGTTAGCATCAACATTAAGGATAACGAAAAGAAATACATGCATTGTGCATTTTGCATTTGACTGTGTGCTTGACGATTTAGGAAAATGTGCATTTTAGTGTGTGTTCTTTGATCTGTGGAAAAAGTTGTGTCTTTCTTTTCCCTCAAGTAGATTAAGGTTTTCAAAAGTTGAAAGATTGAAAAGATTTGCTTCTCATTCTTAGATTGCATATAGGAAGTTGTATATATACATCTCGTGGCGAACCTGAAAGGCAAACTGTTAAGAAAGATCAACATTAAAATAAACTCAATTTACATAACAACGCTTTGGAATTTAACGCAAACATCTAGAGGTCTAGGTAGAGACGTGTTCCGGCGTCGTTAAACATAGTGACTGTCGATCTCTACGAAGGTGGGTGATTCCTCCTGAGAGTCGGTGGCACTAACACGGACTTGAGCTCCCGCGTACCGTCGCGTATATTGGGAGACCCCTATAGGCTTTTATCCTTTATCCTTAGGAAACCGTGTCGGCCGCCCTACTGATCGCGATGCAGTGAACACAGCATTCACGAAGATCGACCACCCGTACCGTAAAACGTATTCTGTGGTTTCGCGAAAGGTTTGGCACACCCTCTGCCTAGATCTCCAGAGCAGTTTCTTTTGGCCCTTTTCAAACTCTATAACTGAAAAGGTCCAACCGAGCATTTGTCACTTCGGGCTCGTTAATACATCGAAGGCGACTAGAGTCATCTTTAGCTTTTTCTCGACTCTTAAAACATGAAAAAGCAAGTTTGTGTCTAAAAGCGTCGTAAATAAAATTTATTTTAAAGCGGAACATAATCACCTGTTATTCCCACGTTGATCTTTCAGTTGAAAAGTATGGAGCCTACCAACCAAGGAAGTAACCTTGGCGGAAATCCAAATCCCTTCTCCTCTTGGGGAGATGTTGGTGCGCCTCATATGGCTACATTGTCGCTTCCAGGATTGACAATCGGCCTCCCTGTATGGCTCTTTTCAACTAATGTAGTCCAGATCGCCACTAATCCTGAGCATTCGAATCAACAGTCAGAACAATCTAGAACTAACCACCAGCCTTCCACTTCTTGTGATACTTCCTCTGATCCTTCATCTTCGCAAGGTAGAGATGGCAAAAGTCAGCCTCCCAAGGAGAAGAAGGAAAAGAAGAAGAGAGAAAAGAAGCAGAAGGAGCCTCTGGCGAAGGCGACTGGGGGCAAACAGAAGAAAGCTGACAAAAACCCACACACTGCACCGACCGGGCCTAAAACGCCATGTGTCATTTGCAAAGGGATCCACTTCCATCGTGATTGTCCTTGTATTCCCCGGATACTAAGGGACTGGTCCCCAAGGTTGCACAATCCGGTAGCATCAACCTCTGGTTGTCAAGTTGATTGCATTCCGTCAACTAGCGAGAGTGAAGGACGAAGAAGGGGACCAAGATCACCCTGTCTATTGTGTGAAGGTCATCATGCCATCCACAAATGTCCATTCTTAGATGAGGCCAAGAGAGTTTTGGAAGATCGCCCGGTGTCACCGGTGCAACTTCCTCCTGGATACCGAAAACTCGCGCCTAATCCCTCGATAGTTGAAAATCCAGTTGAACCACTCAGGTGGTCAGCTGAAGTGTCGGTCATTGAGAATGAACCTACCGAATCTAGACCAGACGAAAGTCTAAAGGTCGATACGGCAGTCGGCCCGGTTCTTCCTTCAGAGGTTCTATCGTCCAATGACCCCGTCATTGAAGACCCGTCTTCAAATGACACCGTCGCCGAAGAGTCATCTTCATGCGACACCCTCACTGATGAGAACAAGGATGACACCATCCAGGTTCTTTTCATCAGCACCGACTCAGATGAGCATCAGGGCAATGCGCCCATTCCTTTATCGCAGGAAGGAACATCATCAGAGTCGTATCCGGCCGTATATTCGGTCCCACCACCAAGCAACCTGGTTGTATCCTTTGATTGGAATCAACTAGGCAGACCCCGGTTACCAGCCAGTGTTCCATTCAGAATCATTGTCCAGATCTATAGAATGATTATGGCTGGTACTATCATTGATGAAGGAGCATCTGTGAGTATCCTTTCCTCTGTTGCTTGGAAAGCACTGGGTTCCCCAGCGCTTTTACCTGAGTTGAGAAATCTCTCAGGTTTTGATAAAGGAACCAGTCGACCATTAGGGATCCTCCCCGATGTACCTGTTACATTGAAAGGGAAGACCGTCAGGATGAACGTGTTGGTAGTTCAAGGACCCTTGGATTATAACCTACTCCTTGGACGCGACTATATTTATTGCATGGGAGCGATAGTCTCCTCACTCTTTAGAGTAATGTGTTTTCCGCACGAAGGAAGGGTGGTCAAGCTCGTAGACCAACTTTCATTTCCGGGATCTCGCATCGCAAATAGTCAAATACCAATCCTAAATGGTCTGTTCACTCAAGATTCGCCTCCGCCCCCAGTCCTCCTTCCCGATGAGCGCGAGTAATTCGGAAAGAAAGACTAGGACCCAGGGGGCATGCACCCTGGTCTGCTTCGGGCAGAAGAAACTCCGGGTATAAGGAAGAATTTCCGCAGAAGAACATGACTAGTCCGTACCCCGTCCGAAGGAAGTGGGGTTGTTCTGGAATAATGATCTTTTGTTAAAGTTATGTGTTTGGGAATCATTCACCTTTGTCTAAAAAAGTGGGCAATGCCCAAGTAGGAATTCCCTTATTGTAACAAGTAGTCACCATCTTTAAATTCAAGCCTCGCCCATCGAAACATATGTTTTGAAGGATAAGCAGGGGCAGTCAACTAAGAAGGAGACCGTATTGTTGTAACAGAGGGTAACCATCTTTGGACAACCCAATGATAGACACCGCCGAAGAAAGAGATGGATTTGCGGCAGCGAATAGAATCACTCTTCGGATAATAAGAAAGAGGCAAGCCTCCCTCAATAATACCAATGTTTTATCTTTGAGTAGTGTTCTTCTATTGTCACAAATAGCTGTTTGTTCAAAGTGGGCCGACAGGAAGTCTGAGTACTGCGTAAGACCCCTTAAAATAACGAGAAGACAAGTATCGTTAACATTAGATTAGCAAGATGACAAATAAGTAAGAACACCCAAAGAAAAACAGAAGTAGGGGAGAGGATGGGCAGCCTCGAAATTCTATCCTATACCTGGGGGCATGCAAACTTTCTGGAGTGCAAGCTAGGGGCGGTTATTTATCTGGTTTTAAGATTAGCCGTTTCCGAACTTGCATGAAAGAAAGCCTGTGGGGCAGAAGTAAAATTTGCCAAAAGTGAGCACAGCTGTGGTAAGGCATAAGCTCTATAAAAATTGGTCCTTACGAGAGGCGTCCTTCAAATGACTGGTATATCGAGCAGTTTTAGCATATAGTTCATGCTCGTTAAAAAATAAACGCAAATCCGAGCAGTTTTAGGCCTGAATTTAAGCTCGTTAAAAAATAGAAAAGTGTGAGCAAAAGTTTCCCCCAGAGTTCAAGCTCATGGAAAAATTGAACCGGTAAATGACCTTTTGAGATCGTAAATTCATCAGCCATAAGAACCTTGATCGTGTTTTCATCCATCACCTCCACTGTTCATTTGGTCGATCATTCACTTCCATTTGTGTGTTTACCTCTTTTGAGAAACAGCTGCGAAGAGTGATTTCACCTAGCCATCCTTGTGACACTGCCGTGATTGGAAAATTCCAACCTATACCTGGAATCTGTAGCTATCCCTATTTATCACTCGTTCCTCAAAAGACGAGTCTTCTTTCAGCTCTTTTCACTGACTCGTAAAATATGAAAAGTTTGCCGAGTTTTGGCCTTCCAGCTCGTTAAATGACCGGAACGCTATCCCTCCTCTAAATTTTAATCTTTTTGGACCTGAGGGATTATTGCACAAAAGGATCGAGCGCTTGTCTTGTTCGGCTCGTTAAAAGTACCGAACAGCCATCCCTTCTGTATTGTTTTATACTTTTTCGGACTTAAGGGATTTGCTGACGAAAAAGGAATTATGGAGTTAACTTTCTGTACCTTTTTAGACTCTCTAAAAATGAAAAGGACCGAGTTTTCTTTGCCGTTAGACTCGTTAAAATGATTAAATAGCGGCAAACTTGTCTTTAGACGAGAACGAGTTTCCCTATCGCTAGGCTCGTTAAATCATAGCGATGGGCTTGCCCGAAGGGCAGGTTATAGAACAAGCATATGTTATCCTCCTCAAGCTTGACAAAAATAAAGAGGTACTGGTCAGAAATGACTGGGGAAAAATTGGGAGAACATCAAAGTTTAAAGGTAGCAAGTCACTCTTGGACATGACACTTTTCCTCCGTACCTTATCGGGTTGGGTTGTTTCATTCACCGGTCTCATCACCATGGTCCTCGCCACACCATCCACATTTGGGGTAATGCTACCGATCCATCGCATCAGTGTCGTTATATGTTCAAGAGGGGTCATCCTGGAAGTGTCAACCGTGTCCCATCCACTACCATACATTATCCTTCATCCATTCATGATCGCCACCCTGAATCATATTTCACAGTTTGTTTTCACCTCCACTAAAGTCATTAGCTCCGTTCCGTGTCATTGATGTGGGATTCATTAAGGCCCTCCTTTGACGGATCGCTTCTTGTCGACTTCAGCTCATTATCCAAGAAGTTGATCTAGGAACACCCCCATCAGTACTTTGAAGCTTGCATGCCTCAATGGCAAGTTTCTCACTTCCGGCGATAGGTATACATCAATGACCTTCGACCAGAAGATTTTGCGTGGCGTTCGACGCCAAGTCCTTTTTCACGCCACGTGAATTGTACTGCAGTACCTTGAAGGTCATCGTCATTATTGGTGATCCCTCTCGCGCTTGTTAACGGTTTTCATTATTGACCGGTAATCAAGCGATGTCTTTCCATGTTCGACTTCAGCGCAATTCTCACATGGATCGACTTGTACTTAGAGTGAAGATCGAACGAGTTTGAAGACCCCGGATCTAGTTTCATCCATCCGGGCTGCGATATATATTCAGGAAATATAAAAACATTTGCCATGTACATCATTGCAGCAGATGATCATCCTATTCAAAGGATGATAGTTTCAGCAGAAAATTATCAGTCTATCTTCAGACGATCGTCTGTCATATGTACCAAAATGTATTTATAGAAAGCTGAGCATGGGAATGCCCGCCTCAGCTAGATCATGAGAATAATGATGAATGAAAAATAATGTATTGTATTGTATTGTATTACAGGGCACTCTCCTCAGCACTGGAACGAACTTCGGATCCTCTAGCTAAAGCATTTCACCCGATAAACGGCCTCATACTTTAGGGGGCAACTGTTATAGACATTTTTGTGCCTCGCGTCAAGGAGCATGGAATGTCAATAATTACAGGGATCCTCAGTCCCTAAATATGTTGTTCTTACCCCTAAAAGAACAAGGTCATCAAACAACAGCACTTCCAATCAGTTCTCCACCTGAAAACACTTCAAAACAGGCTTATTTTGGATCATGTCAGCTGCTTAACTGAGCATCTGCGCTGTATTGCAACTGTCCCACTCTGTACCTGCGCTGGAAGTCAAAAACAATGAAGGCTACCTGCGCTGGGCGAGATTGGGCAAGTGGCACAGTCATCCTGCAAGGTGTCAATTGCCCAAGAAGCTTCCAAAATGACACTTGGTTCATGAGATTCGCCCTGTGATGAGTAAGAGGTACTTGATCACCATGTGTAAGCAAGGATCTCCAAGTGGACACACGAACTGAAGATTAACTGAAGATGGAGAGGACACTAGTCAGCTATATGCCAGCCTCCAGCTGACTCATCCTTTCCTCTTCCCTCCTATATATAGAGCTCTTCTATGAGGTCTAAGGAGGCTGGAATTTTGTATAAGCAAGGAGGTGCTGTTGGTATACCGCCAGGATTATTGGGTGATTGTTTTACTAGAGGTGAAGAGGAGAGTTCTTGCTGCCGAGGAAGTGCTGCTGGATTGGATCCAACATCATTGGTTGTAACTTCCTCTGGAACCCTGTTACTTTCTATCAATAAAGTTTGCATGTTCTCCTATATACTTGTTTTACATAGATGCTTTGTGTTTACATGTATATTTGATGCACCCTAATCCATGCTTCAGTTATGAGTACATGTATCTTGTAGTTCGCTCTCTTGTTTTGTGCAGGATCTGTATGTAGCTGGATCGGCTAGGAGAGCAAAGAGCTGGGAGCAGGATACAAAGAGAGAAGGACAAGGATCGACTAAGCACAAGACACCAGGTTGGTTGACCTTCTTACTATTCTCTCTGTACTTTCATAAAGTGGAACATGAAAACTTTATCATTCAGTTGTTGCTAAAGACTGTCACCTTTAGAAGGGTTAGTGTCATCCGCATCGGATACTTTTCCCCACAACAATTTGAATTGTGCGCCAGACAAATATATTTATCATGTACTAGAAATGAAGCAAATTATTCAGACAATATCTAGTTTTGAAACGTTCACATTACTTGATGGGTTTTTGGCTATAATCAAGATTTATATTTGAGATAGATAGATTTAAAACAAAATTTAGGAGAAAATGAGGCACATTTGCATTCCGGTGAATGACTTTTTGGATACTTAATGCTATGGCTACTTTTTAAGGATATATGTACATTAGACCTAGGGAGCTTATAAGAAAAAAACATGGGTGTTTACTTGGAGGATGTAACTTTTTTCTCTAAGAAAAGATATGATCATTTATGTCATCTTAGGCAAACTTTGAATGATTATAAAGTATGGAATATTACTAAATCCCAAGAAGAGAATTTTTATTATATCAGAAGGTAACCTCCTGGGTCATATCATAGCTATAAATGGCATAAAAGTGGACCCTGAGTAAGATAAAGAAATCATATAGATATCCTTCCCAAACAAAAGGAAGGAAATGTAGTCCTTCCTGGGAAAAGTCAACTTCATTTACAAGTTCATCTAAATTTCTTCACAAATCATCAATCCATTGCAAAACATTATAAAGAAGGATGCCACCTTCAAGTGGAAGCAAAGAGAGAAGGACATATTCACTAAGATCAAAGAAGTTATCACTAAGGCTCCTACCCTATTAAGTCCAAATTTCGAGAAAGACTTCATGTTTTATCCATTTGCATTAAATTCTTCACTTGCATCTATTCTTATGCAGAAGGAAAATGAAGGAAATGAAAGACCCGCTTCATTTATAAGCACTGGGATGTAGGGATGAAAGCTTAGCCACCGATATATGGAAAAACATGCTTATGAAAAGTAAAAATATACCAAAACTTTAGGCCTTGCATCCAAAAGAGTCATGTGAAAGTGATCATTCCTCACCTAATAGTAAGGTCTTTGTTCGTACAAAATGAATTAGTGGAGCGAAGAGTGAAATATGCAGAAGCCACATATTTGCAAGAAGAAAAGATGGGTGGTTGAGAAGGAAAGGTAGACATGTACAAATTTTATTCTACTCAAACACCAAGTACATAGTATTCTTGGTCCACAAAACTAAAGAAATACTTAGAACAAGGTATGTTGCCTTCACATTTGACAACAAAACCAAAAATATCCATCAAACTTAATTATTCCCCTTACCAATTGGTTCAAGGAGTTTTATTTAGAAGACATGATAATGGAGTTTCACTAATATGCTTAGAATATTTTGAGGCATAGAAAGTACTTAAAGAGCTTCTTGATGGGTTGGATGGAGGTTATTATGCTAATGAAAACACATCACATAAGATCATCCGAGAAAGGTATTATTGGCATACATGATTTATAGATGCTCATGCATGTGCTTGTAAATGTGATGTTTCCCATAAATGTGATGGGAGAGAGAAGAGATTAGTAGCCCCATTACAACAAACCATAAGATAAGAACCTTTTTTACAATGCAGATTGGACATTATTGGTGAGATTTTCCCACTCTTGTTAAAGAAACAAAAATATATCCTAATGACGACTTATATTTCATAATATGGATCAAGGCCATCCTTTTGAAACAAGTGAAAGATCAGATGGCGATGCATATTATCAAGCAAAACATAATCATCAGGTTTAGCATTCTAACTACACTTGTTTTTGATAATGTTACATATTTATCATATTTGAAATTATATGATTTTTCTTTGGATAAAGGACTTATTCTTGAACACTCTAATTACTATCCCCAAGGCAATGGATTGGCAGAGTCCAGTGACAAAAATATGGTTCAAATCATTAAGAAAACCTTGCTTACTTATCAAAATGATTAACATAACATGTTATTGAATGCCCTATTGTTATAGACATATTTGGGCACTACAACCCCAATTACATATGTCAATAAACCAAGGGCTCTTAAACTCTTGAATGTGTTGTTTCACACCCTAAAGGATCATGGTCAACTGATTACATCATTTCCCAAAAGTTCCACCTGAAAATCCACTCAGAACTGGCCAAAACTGGACCATATAGACTGGTCCATGCTAAGGGTGCGATGCATACTGGTTGTTACATTGGCTAGGTGCAATGCATACAGAAAGAGCCTTCTGTGAGGTGTGATAGGTGAGAGTAGACAAATGGCAGAGACAATTTGCTAAGTGGAAACCCAGAGAATCTTCTAGAAACTTATCATATGACACTTGCCTCTCTGAATTCACCTAGGGATGAGTAAGAGATAATGAAATCTCCAAGTGGAACCAAGAAATATCAGTGAAATGACACTAATCAAAAACCCAAAAGTTGACTCACCCCTCTACAAATATCTATAAATGGATACCTCATCTCAAAAATCCAGAGGCTGGAATTTTGTAATTTATAAGTAAGTGCTATTGGTTTCTCTTTGAGAGATTGTATTGTTGGGTGATCTTGCTTTTCATGAGGTGAAGAGGGCTTTCATGCTGGGAGGATGATGTTGGATCAGACAGCTGGGTTGTAATCCTCTCTTCTACTTCTACTATCAATAAAGTTCTTTGAGTTTTCCTCCATATAATTGTGTACTTGTAAATCTTGTTATTTGTGGATGCAATTGTATGGTTAATGTATTTCTGATTCTGCATTGTTTATGGTATTATAGATCTCTATGCTTTGATGGTGTGTTGTTGCTTTGCCTCTATAGATATTCTCTAAAGTGGGACAAGTAGGAGAAGAGTAGCAAGCTCTATCAAGGGAGAGAGGAAACAAGCAAGGAGCCAAGCGGAAGATACAGGTTGGTGCTCTCTGCTTCTCTCTTATCTATCATACATAAAGGAAATCTTGAAGCACTTTGAATTGTTTGTTTCTAAGATAGCTACCCATCTTAGTGGGACTAGCAGATAAAAAAGACACTAGTTTTCTAGGAAACAAAATGGCGACTCCGCTAGGGAGCGAATAGTTTGTTTGTTTGTTACTATTGTTTGATTTATCAACTATAGACTAGGCCTAAAGTTAATCCAACTAGCCTTCGAACTGCACTTTCTATGCAAGTGCAAAGTAGATCAACACTGCTTCAGTCAATCCCCGAGTTGGTTTATGAACTGAACATTTGACTTGCAAACATCCTAAGTGTCCTGGTGGTAGCTCAATAACCTCATAAGATCATACCCTTATACTTTGTTGTTACTCTCTATCATAGCACAACCTAAATCACTAAACTTAGCTGCAAATTTTTAACAATAACCAAGCTCAGTTTCGTTCCTTGGTCCATCGCATTGTCTCTAACTAGAAGCCTCGATGCATCGCACCTCCCATGTGTTGCGGATGAGATGCATCCCTGTTTTCCTTAAGGATAGGTGCGATGACTGAATGATATTGTTGCCCTCTCTGGAATTTGGTTTTTTCTTCATTATTTTCAGCTCTATTCAGTAGTTTTTCTACTTATGATCAGTATATCATTGTTGAAGCCTTCTTCCTTTACATTATTCAGCTTCCATTGATCAGGAGTTGTGAATGTTTTTTTATTTATTTTTCATCATTTATAGTCCTCCTTTGCAAAGAGTAGCTTAATCGAACTATCGTCTTTTGATTCAAAAGTGTCGCAACTGTCATTGTGAGTCAAAAAGAAGAGTGTCGTAAAGTCTCCCTCTTCTAGATAGTCAATTGTACTTTTGCCATTGTATTTTATTTGAATTGTCAATATTTGAAGTGTTGAAAGTAGTTTTCCATTCGAAATTGAAAGTGTCGTCTTAGTTTTCCTTTAGTTTTGAAAAGAAATCGCTAAAGTGTCGCTTTGAAGAAAAGTAGTTTAGATCTGTACTTATTTTTATTTTTGGCATTCTCACATTAAGGAAACGAAAAAACAAGTACATGCATGTGCATTTGCATTTAGACTGCATGCAGAAAATGATTTAGGAAAAGTGCATTTAGTGTGTGCTCTCTGCTCTGTTGAAAGAATCGTACTTTTCTTTCCTTAGTAGCTAGGATTTTCATTGCTAAAAGAAAACAAACGACTGTTTATCATTTTAGATTTCATATTTAGGAATTTTACATCTACATCATGTGGTGAACCTTGAAAGGAAAACTTCATAAAAAAGATCAACTCTAAAATAAACCTCAATGAACATAAAAATGCTTTGGAACCTAATGCACAACATCTAGAAGTCTAGGCTAGAGATGTATTTCGGTGTCGTAAAGCCTGGTAACTATCATTTTCATCGAAGGTTGGGTGATTCCTCCTCTTTGATATGACAAGTTCCAGTACGAACTTGTGCTCCCCGTCCCGTTGAGTATATATTAGGAGACCACAATAGGTTGATATTCTTTATCCTTAGGAAGTTGTGTCTACCACCCTATCGATTGCAATGCACTGAACACAACATTTGGGAATATTGACTGTCGTACGTAAAGGCCTTGGTAATTTCTCTTTCATTTACCACCAAGGTGTATATTGCAGTTTTGCGATTGGTTTGGTAATCCCTCTGTCTAGATTTTCAGAGTAGTCACTTTCGTTCTTTTTCGACTCCTTAAAAGAAAAGGTCCATCTGAGCATTTGTCACTTCAAGCTCATTAAAAATCGAAGGCGACTAGAGTCACCTTTAGTTTTTTCTTGACTCTTAAAAATTGAAAAAGAAAAGTTGTGTCAAAGCATCATAAAATTTATTTAATTCAGAATAAAATCCCTGTTCCTTCATTGATCTTAGGTTGAGGTAATGGAGTCCACTAATCAAGGATTTCCCCTTGGGGGAAATCCTAGTCCTTTCTCTTCTTGGGGAGATATTGGTGCTCCATACATGGCTACATTGTCCCTTCCAAGAATCACAATTGGCCTGCCGATATGGCTATTCTAGACCTCTGTCGTTCAAAACACCATAATTCCTTAGCAATCAAATAAAAAATCAGATGATACTGGAGTTGCTCCCTCACCTTCTACTTCGTTTGTTTCTCCCTCTCCTTCTTCCTCTTCTCTTGGTGAAACTAGTGATACTAAAAACCAAGTAACTGAGAAGAAGAAGAAAGGGAAGGAGAAGAAGAAGAAGAAGCCAGTCAAGCAAGGGGGCAACAATGAATCATCTAATGAAAATCCACACATTAAATCTCCTAAATATCCTTGTCTAATGTGTAAAGGAAAAAAAATTCATCGAGATTGTCCTTGCATTCTGCGAATATTGAGAGAATGGTCTCCCCGTGCACACCATCCGGTGTCATCAACCTCTGGTGATCATGTTGACAACACACCATCGACTAGTGAAAATGAAGTTCCTGGATAGAAAGTAAAGGTCAAAATTCCATGTCAATTATGCGATGAAGACCATCACCTTCGCCAATGTCCTTTTCTGGATGAGGCCAAGAGAATCTTACATAACCATCCTGATTCACTGCAGCAGCTTCCACCTGGATATAATAAACTCTTACCAAGTCCATTGCCAGTTGAAAATTTGACTGACATACCTCAGTTTTCAGTCAAAATGGCTTTCATTGAAGATAAACCCTCTGAGTCCATACTGGACCAAAGTCAATAGGTCGGGACGACAACTGACCTAGACTTGCCTTCAGAAGGTCCACCTTCAGATGATAAGGTTTCTAAAGAGAATGAGAACGACACCATTCAAATTCTTTTTGTTAACACAGATTCTGATGAACATGGGGGAAATCTACCCATTACTTTACCACAAGAGGGAAGTTCCCCATTTCAAGAGATTCATCTGGTTGTTTATTCGGTCCCTCCTCCAAGCAATCTAGTCATTTCCTTTGATTGGAATCTACCAGCGGGACCCTGCCTTCCATCTAATGTACCATTCCAAATCATAGTGAAAGTTTAAAAAATGATCATCTCTGGCACTATCCTAGATGAAGGGGCTTCAATGAGTATCCTTTCCTCAACTACTTGGAAAGTGCTTGGTTCGCCATCACTTCTGCCTGAGAATCGAAATTTTTCAATCTTCAACAAAGGAACCAGTCGACCATTAGGGATCCTTCCAAATTTTCCCATAACTTTGAGAAGGAAAACCATTCACTTGAACGTGATGGTAGTCCAAGGGCCACTAGATTACAATCTACTCCTTGGGCGTGACTACATTTACAACATGGGAGCTATTGTTTCCACACTCTTTCGAGTCATGTGTTTCCTGCATGAAGGCATAATGGTGCAATTTGTCGACCAGCTTTCATTTCAAGATTCGAACACAGCTACGAGTCAAACACCATCCCTAAATGGTCACTTTGCACAAGGAATGTCTCTTCAGCCTCCAATTCATCAACCTAATTACCGTGAGTTATTCGGTGAATGTGACGAAGCTTAGGGGGCATGCACCCTGGTCCGCTTCGGCAGGCGAACCCAGATGAAAAGAAAGATTTCCTCATAGGATATATGATTGGTCTGAAACACCATTTCCTTGTAGGATTTGAGTATTAGTCTGAAACTTGAGGGTTATGTGATTGGAATCTCACACTATTCACCTTTTTCTATTTCGATGGACAAGGCCAAGGAAGTGTTTTGTCTGCTCCATGGATGAAACAATCTTGCTTAAATGCAAGGACTTCCATATGGTGACCTGGAAACTCTACTTTTCATTATACATGGGGGCATGCAAACCTTTTTTATGCAAGTGAAAAGCAACCAGCATAACTCTAACCTCGTAGTGTTTTAGCCTAACTTTTAGTTCAAATACGTAGGTTAGGTGAATGGAAGCTCACACCATTCACTTTTGTCATCGGCATAGGCAAAGCGTAGGAAATGTTTTTTCTAAACTATCCTACCTAACCTCAGTACTTCATTAACTCTTAGAGTAGTTAGTTCTATAGTTGGTTGTTTCTAGCCTGCATACAAAAGGCAATGAGAAAACCTTTGCATGGGCCAAGCTCACTAAAAAATGAACCTACTAATAAGAGACATCTTTAAAAGACGATTGGCATGAGAAATGTTACCGCAGGGTTCAAGCTCATTAAAAAATAAACCCACCACTGTGCATAGTTTCTAAAGATTCAATCTCATTAAAAAATGAATCCACCCTCGGTAAATAACCTTTGTGATCTCATTGCTATCAGCATTTTGAGCCTTGCTCATGTTCTTACCATCACCTCCACTCTTTTAGCTGATCATATACCTCCACTTGATTATTTACCCTTTTGAGGAATAGTTGCGATGAGTGATTCTATTAGCCGTCCTCGTTACACTGCCGTGTTTGAGAAGTTCCAAACTTACCTGGAACTAGTTGCTACCTGAAAACATCACTTGTTCCTAAAAAATGAGTCTCTTTTAAGCTCTTTTTAGACTCATAAAATATGAAAAGATTGTCGAGCTACTGGCCTTTCCAGCTCGTTAAAGTAAATGGAAGCATCACCCCTCCTCTACATTTTAATATTTTTGGACCTGAGGGATCATTACAAAAAAACATCAAGCGCTTGTCTTTTTTGGCTCGCTAAAGCTATCGAAAAGTCATCCCTTTCATATTATTCTATAATTTTTCGGACTTAAGGGATTATGCCACAAAAAAGGACTACTGGAGTTTCCTTTCTATCTCTTTTCAAACTCTCTAAGCATGAAAAGGTCCGAGTTATCTTTTTCGTTAAACTCGTTAAAACAATAGCAACAAACTTGTCCATTTGGATAAGAGCGAGTTTCACTGTCGCTAGGCTCGCTAAAACATAGCGACAGGTTTGCCCGAAGGGAAAATTATATAACAAGCATATGTTATCCTCCTCAATCTCGACAAAAATAAAGAGGTATTGGTCAGCAATGAATGGGGAAAAAGGGAAGAAAACTTGAAGAACTTCATTTGTAGCAGGTCGCTCTTAAACATGACACTTTCACTCCATCACCGTGATTGAGTCGGGTTGGGTTATTCCGTTCACCGGTCACATCACCATTGGTCCTCCGTACCATCCATTTTTGGGGTTAACGCTACCAATCCATCTCATTGTTGCCAATACGTTCAAGAGAAGTCATTCAGAGAATTCACCAACCCAGCTAATGCCTCATCCACTGCAATACCTTCACTCTCCATTTTTCATGACTGCCATTCCTGAACATTGTATCATCATATTTTTTTCACCTCCAGAAAATCATTTGCTTAGTTTCGTGTCGTAGATGTGGGATTCATTAAGGCCTTCCTACGATGGGTCACTTCTTTTCGACATCAACTCATTATTCAAGAAGTTGACTTAGGAACAACCCTTTCAGTACTTTAAAGCTTGCACGCCTCAATGGCAAGTTTCGTACTTCCAGCGACAGGTTTACATCAATGGCCTTCAACCGAAAGATTTTGCATGGTGTTTGACATCGAATCATATATTCACACCACGTGAATTGTACTGTAGTACCCTGAGGGTCATTATCATTATCAGTGATTCCTCTCGCGCTTGTTAACAAATTACATCATTGGTTGGTAATTAGGTGATGTCTTTCCATGTTTGACTTCAGAACATCTTTTCACATGGATCGACTTGTACATCGAGTGAATATTGAATGAGTTTGAGGACCCCGATCTAGTTTCATCCATCCGAGCTACATTATATTCGGGAAAATAAAGACATCAAATGTACACCATAGCTACACAAATGATCATCCAAGCTAAGGGATGATGGCTCTACAAGAATCACCAGTCTACAACATAGACGGTTGTTTGTCCTATGTACACGAAAATGAATTTATAAAGTTGAGCATGGGAATGCCCGCCTCAGCTAGATCATAAAAATAATATGAAGATAATGTATTGTATTGTATTTTATACAGGTCACCTTCTAGTTTGAAAAACCTCGGATCCTCATGATAAAGCATTTCACCCGACATCAGAAGATTTACGACCTCATGCTTTAGGGGGCAATTGTTATAGACATATGTGGGCACTGCAACCCCAATCACATATGTCAATAAACCAAGGGCTCTTAAACCCCTAAAAGTGTTGTTTCACACCCTAAAGGATCATGGTCAATTGATTACATCATTTCCCAGAAGTTCCACCTGAAAAACCACTCAGAACTGGCCAAAACTGGACCATACAGACTGCTCCGTGCTAAGGGTGCGATGCATACTGGCTATTACATTGGCCAGGTGTGATGCATATTGAAAGATCCTTCTGTGGGGTGTGATGGGCGAGAGTAGACAAATGGCAGAGACAGTTTGTTAAGTGGAAACCCAGAGAATCTTCTAGAAACTTCTCATATGACACTTACCTCTCTGAAATCGCCCAGGGATGAGTAAGAGATCATGGAATCTCTAAGTGGAACCAAGAACTATCAGTGAAATGACACTAATAAAAAACCCAGAAGCTGACTTACCCCTCTACAAATATCTATAAATGGATCTCTCATCTTAGAGATCCAGAGGCTGGAATCTTGTAATTTGTAAGGAAGTGTTGTTGGTTTCTCTTTGAGACATTGTATTGTTGGGTGATCTTGCTTTTCATGAGGTGAAGAGGGCTTTCATGCCGAGAGGATGATGCTGGATTAGACAGCTGTGTTGTAATCCTCTCTTCTACTTCTACTATCAATAAAGTTCTTTGAGATTTCCTCCATATAATTATGTACTTGTAAATCTTGTTATTTGTGGATGCAATTGTATGGTTAATGTATTTCTGATTCTGCATTGTTTATGGTATTATAGATCTCTATGCTTTGATGGTGTGTTGTTGCTTTGCCTCTATAGATATTCTCTAAAGCGGGACAAGTAGGAGAAGAGTAGCGAGCTCTATCAAGGGAGAGAGGAAACAAGCAAGGAACCAAGTGGAAGATATAGGTTGGTGCTCTTTGCTTCTCTCTTATCTATCATACATAAAGGAAATCTTGAAGTGCTTTGAATTGTTTGTTTCTAAGATAGCTACCCATCTTAGTGGGACTAGCAAATAAAAAAGACACTAGTTTTTTCGGAAACACCTATGGGATGATCGAGTAACACCTAAGACTTCTCTAGGTACTTCTCCATGCTTCTTGTTCTACAAAAAGGATGCAATCCTTCCTCCAAACCTTTACCTAGCAAGATTACAACTTTCCCAAGAATTGAGAGGTAGGTCTTGCCCAATTATGCATAGTAGGATTTAAAAAATCCTAGGACTTGAAGAGGAAAGGTAGAAGACTTGTGCTAATTTTTCCTCTCATAAATTACACATCAAATAATGGTTTGAAAAGAGATCTGCAAGTGATAAGGAATTACATGTAGTTGACCTTGTTTTAAAATGGGATAAAGCTAATGAGGACAAAGACAAGCACACTAAATTCCAATCCTTGTGGCTTGGTCTATTCTGAATCCATGAGAAGCTTTGATGACACTCTTACAAACCAAAAACCTTGAGTGAAGATATTGATTCCATCCACATTAATGGGCAATATCTCAAGATTTACTTCCATTAGAAACTCTCTGAGTTATTTTCCTATCTATGCATATTTATTTCCTTACACCTTTGTTTTCTTTCATTCCAATTTTGTTTTTGCATTTGTTTCCTTATGCATTACTCTTTGATTTTATGATGTCTTGTACATAAATAAATGACTTTGTACATACATAAGTTTCTTATCTCAAATACCCTTGAGCGCATGTCAAATGTTTTAATGAGACTATAGTAACTTGTCATCAATTATTTTCTATTATATTTTCTTCTACTACTCCAGCCTTAAAAATCCTAATGATTCGATGTGATTTGAATAGAAAATATGGATTGGATTATGTGGGGAACTCTAATAAGCTGCAATACTCCACATCCATAGTAGGATCTCAATCATTTAAATTAGTCTTACAATGATGAATGGTATGATAAAATTTTTGTCCAAATTGTTAGAAAAGGGATAGAGAGAATATATGAAAGTGAGAAAACCTATTTCAAAAAATCTTAAAGTCTCTAAAACACAAGGAACAACCTCTCTAGACATAAAATAAGTTATGATCCCGCATCCACCCTCGCATAATGAATTCCCAAATAATGAAAATTGCATGAAAAATAAAATAATAATAAAGGGTAAGGGCTTGAGAAAGGATTCTTGCATAGAGAGGTAATGCAACCAACTTCGTTGGGGATATGGACATTCACTAGTAGCAGAGCAACACCAAATAATTCTATCAAAACTATGAACATATTAAGCTCACATATATAATATCTCTATCCCCTATTGAAACTTTTGGTGTATGACTCAAATATCATGATGTATTATAAACCATACCAAATAAATTTATGGGGAAATTAGGATTTGGAATTGGGGCTAGACAACTAAGTTTTTGGAACTCACAGGTCTAGATGAATACTTCCTAATGATTAGACTCTACTCTAATAAGGGCTAAACAAATATGCTGAAGTCCAGCTCGTGGATAAGCAATTATTGTAGCTAGTAAAATTGATATAATTACCCCCAACTTTTTGGCATTTTCCAGAAATTATGGTCCCCCTCTTTCAATTTCCAAAAGGTGAAAACTAAATGATTTCTATGAGCTCCTCCTACTTGTTTTATTTTTTTTCCAAAGGAACTTGTCACAAATTTTCACAACTAGTCATTATCAAAATATTGGATCTTAGATATGAGATAATAACACAACTTTATGGGCTAACTTATGTTATCACACTTTGAGATGAAAAAATAAGATTAAGCGTGTCTTCTCACATTCCACCCATGCAATTGCACTCTGAATTTTGAAACTACAACTACAGGGATTTCATTAAACTGCCTTACCAGTCTTTGTAATTTTCCTTGCAAGAGCACATTAAATGCACTGGTACCCTCACATGTGTGGTAAAAATTATATAAAGGGGTCACCTCCCCAATTCATTTTCACCATTCCTTTTGCTATGAGTTTGTGAATCCATTTCTTTAGGAGATCACTATTATCAAGATTTGACTCTTCTATCTACGATTGTGACACGAGTGTTGGGATCCACATAAGTTTCACATTCTCCCTCGTGAATTTGTGATCTTGACATTTTATGTTTTGTTGTTTCAGTTACCCTAGCTGTTTCCCCGTCCCAATGCTTTGTCTTCCTGGCCCTAACTTAATATATACCCTCTGACCCTTCTCTTTTACCCATGCTCTTCTCTCATAACCTATTATTTCCTCTCCCATAATTAGCCAAATTTAGGATATTTCCAAGTTTCCAAACTCAATGATGTGGTCATGAAAATCCTTTCTCCCTGCACAATGATGAAATTTTCATTACCTCACCATTTTAACCCTTTTACCGAGTGACAACTGCATATCCACAACATTTCTTTTCACGACTTAGCTTCTCTCTCACCAATGTAATTAAGTTGTTCCCTTATTGCATATTGCCTCTTAATATTGCAATTAATACTTTCCTGTGATCATGTTAACCTTTAGTCACAAACTTTCTTCACATACCATGACTAAGCCTTTCCCTCAGTCACAAACTACCTTCATATATCGTGACTAATCCTTTCATCACACTATTTTTCCTAATCACAAAATTCTGTGTAGTTTGTGACTAAGTTTTTTCCTTATCGCAACTTTCCCCAGCAATTCATGACTAAGTCTTCCCATTGCACAATCTTTCCTTATTGAATTTTATCTCCATAGTTTGTGACTAAGGCTTATCACACTGTAATTTCATGGTCTATGATACATGATATACAACGAATTATATTTGTGATTTTTTCCTAACATTTTGTGTTTCCATGAATATATTTGGAAGGTAAGGTCTGATTGATCCTGATTGTTTCAAAATCTCATCATCAGTAAGAGATATGGCTCCACTAACTAGTAAAAGGTGTTGAAAGGAGATAATAGAAATCAATATTGAAGGGGTTGTGGAAAGTCCCTTTGTCAAGGTGCCCATCTATGTTGACACTACTTTTTATGTAGATAAATCAGTACCCATGAATTGGGGGAGAAGTATATCAAGCGTTCTCAAGGAAAGAGGTACCTGAGTAATAAGAGGACTATGAAATATATATTAATATAAAAATGTCATGATTTCACAAGATAGCAACACATTCGCCTATTTTTCCACTAGTACAATGGGGCAAAAATATGACTTATATTTGTCGGCTATTCGACTCATTTTCGTCGACTATCCGATACATTGGAGTCATAATTTTCATGAGTGGGATTGTGTCGAATATTCAACCCTTTATTAAGCTTCATATATTTAATGGGACTGATGTCAAATATTCAATGACCAATACGGCCAAAAGTACCTTTAATCATTTGACTCTTTGAGGTTAGTTTTGTGACGTCAACAAGTGTCGGATATGTGATGGGATAAATGATGGATATCCATTTCCCTAGATGTCAAAAACAAGTTTCATCATCTGATACTTTGACACTAGATATTCAACGCCATATTAATTTAGTCTGACAGGATCTGATGGTTTATTCTGTCAGTATGGTGTTGGATGTCTTATAATTTATTGTCATATAAGAAATGCTATAATAAGTTTGTGTGATTTGGTTATTATGGTGTTGATGCTTTCTTTCATTGTTACAAAGTCAGATATTTGATTGTTTGTTTCATTACAAAGTTAGGCAGTTTATGGTTTGTTTCATCAGCATGGAGTTGGATATTTGACAGTTTTGACTTAACATCGAATTTCTGACAGGTAACTGGGCATTAAAAAAATATAATTTTATCCAGGGAACTATTATACACACAAAATAAGTTGCGCATAATTCACCTGGTGACTCCAATCAAGCTTCAAACCAAATTCAAATACTCCACTGGAGGATGAGCCTTATTGAAAGAGAGATGAAAGGACACTATAGAAAAACTAGGTATTAAGTCTCGAGTTTTCTCCAAGATGTAATATTATTTTGTGTCAAGTACTTCTTGTCCCTTTCGAAACATATCAAAATAATCTTCCATTTCTTTCTCCATTTAAATAATGACCATAGATATTCACTTGTATATCCTTCTTTAAAAAATACAAATATACCCTATTCTTGCATTGCTAATCTTGACCATGATCTTTTATCCGAGCCATATAATGTCTATGGCCAGTCTTGTGAGCCTCATATGATCAAGGCTGATATTACACCTCATTTACTTAATATTGTGCCCTCCAAGAGTAGAGAGAGTTATAGACCCTCAATATTTCCAAATACCTTCCATGATTTACCTCCAAATCATTACAAATACCTTCTGAAGTTTGATGGGGAACTTGATAACCATATAGCTGAAAAACACATCCAAGCCTTTGAACATTTCATATACCTTTTCAAAGCTAAGAATGATGATATTTACATGAGATATTTTTCTCAGCCATTGCAAGGGGATGCTAAGGAGTGGTTTAGGCATTTAGAGCCTGAATCAATCAGTTCATGGGGGTAATTGAATGATATATTTCTGAAATTTTGGGGCAAGAGGAAATCTAGGCATCAACATCTTTCATATTTTCATGTCATAAAGAAACAGAGGGATAAAATTGTCTATATGTTCAATAGGATTTCTTTTAGATTTTATCACAATATTCCCAGAGACATTCAACGTCCTTATCAAGCTGCTACAATGTTGTGTTATGCTAAATCCTTTGATCAGATATGGATTTCCTTCTCATGGAGAGGAAATATATGACCTTGCAACACATGTTCATTGATGCCCATGGAGTAGATGAAAATATTCAAGCATGTGGAAACCTCTTAGATCATGTTTTGGTTGAAGATTCAAGTGAGAATGAACAAGAGAATGAGTGTGTTCAAGGGAGACTTGATCTGAATCATGATCCATTTCATTATTAGTAGAGGATTGACAATATCATGCATTTTATTGAAAATATCAATGATAATGTTTTTGCAGAGAGAAATTATCATTTTGTTGAAGAGTAAGATGATGTCTCAAATTTTATTGCTCATGATATTCAAGAGTTTTTCGATTTACCTATATATGATGAATATAATTATGTTGATTTATAGTAACAATTAGCAATTTTTTATGTATCAAAAATTGTTCAACCTCAACCGTATAATGAAAACACTCAGCCCAAATATCACAGTTACAACATAGAACATAAGGAAGTATGTAAGTTAAATAAAGATTTTGTTCTATTGCAGTAATTTCATGAATATTTTTATCCTTTTTATGACAACCAACAGTTGGAATTTCATGAAAACAAGAGAGAAGTTGAAGGGCCCATACAAATTCACATTAGTTTTAATTATTTTGAGGATCCTTTTGTAGTACTTTTGGAGTCAGTAAGGAGGCCCGAGTTTTCAGATTTTGTCAATATTGAATTTGTTTCAAGTTTTTAAATGAGTTTCTATTAAGCAGGGTTTCATTTTTTCCCATGAACAAGGGCATGCAAAAAGGTCATCCAGTGAATAAGATGCTTTCATGGTTGCACTAGGTTTTTGAATTCACTTGATTGAACAACTCATGGCTTAATTTAGTAGGTAGGAGTGTTTATGAATAATATCAAAGTTTTGAGTATACTTTTTAGCATGGGTGCTTTTAGATTGCAATATTGGTTGTTTTTAGCTTCATATTTCAGTTTGTAGTAGTGTATAGTTTCAAATTTTAGTTTGGGATGGTTTCAGTTTGAGGATTGGAATATGTTGCATGTTTTGGAATCAGGAATAACCCAATGGATATGAACTTGGTCTATAGGTTTTGCTACCTTACAGGGAGGATAACATCCCTACTGGAGCCAGATGTTATCACATGCAAGATTTCTTTGAAATCAATTCTCCTAAGTTGACATTTTAGCTTGGAGTCCTAAAACAACATTGATTTTCCAATCTTAAACAAGTGTTGTCACTTAATTTTACAATTCTTATTATAATGATATAAGTAAAAGGTGCTACCAAACCATAGGGAAATGTATGGTGACTCTGATATAAATGAAGGCATTTCCAATTCAAAATGGAATGATTAATGCATACCATTTCAAAAAGTGGAGAGCACTAATACAAGGTACCTTGGAGGATGCTGAATATATAATATCGAACACTTGATGTTGTACTGAAAAAGAAAATTTCCAGATGTCAAGAAAAATAAAATAAGTCTCCACATGAAACACTACAAGAATTTTCAATGAGAATTGTATTTAGGGTTTTAGATGTCTCCTGATCAAAAGTTGTCACCATTTTAGAATGCCACAGTTGGAGAATAGGTGTACCAAGCATTATCAAATGTCAACACATCACCATAAATTCCTAAAGACACCAATTTTGGTGCAAAAAGGGAAGAGCCATTAACAATTATGGACTTTGAAGAGCAAGAATTTTAATTTTCATTTCAATTTTTGTATGGGAAAAATCAACATGCCATGTGTTCAATTCTTAGGGTTTTATCATCACATTTTGGCATCCATTATCTTGAACTGCTAGAGGAAAATGTCCAAAACAAGCACATAGATGCTAAGCTTCCATGCTACATAGTTTAAATGTTTAAAAAAATGTGTCAATCGCCTGGTCATTGAGTGTTGGGTGTTGAAGCTAAATATTTACATGTAGTACCAAGTCATGAGATAAAAGTTAACAAGGGCACCAAGGAGAGAGTTTATCCCACACCAAATGTTTCCAAGTTTTCCGGTCATCTACCAACTATTAACATATGTGAATGGAGATTTCCCAAACATTAACAGATTAGTACCAAATAAGCACCAGGTATTAAAGCATACTTTGTGCCCGAGATTTGTTTTTTACAGGAGTCAAGTGTTTGAGATGAACATCAAAATTCCAATGCTTTGTGAGATTCTTGATGTATATTGTCCCATAGATGAGATCAAAGAGGCCATGGGAGATAAGAACAAAGCATCCATAATGAGCACCCAAATTTCTCGTTGGAGTAAATGGAAAAGTGTTTACAGATAGAGGAATATAGTCCGAAAATGTTGCAACAAGTCTAGATTTTTTATACATGGTAGAATATATGAAGTGATGATTTATAAGAGGCAAAATCAACAAGCGACATCAAAATTTTTTAAGGAAGAATATCATATAACAATATATCCTTGATTTGGTGATAGGGTATTTGGAAGCTACAACATTCATGGGATTAGTTGAGCACATCCAAGTAGAATTTTAGTATTAAAATGGTTTATTCAAATATTTGAGCATAAAAAAGATAGGGATTATTAGTGATCTAGTGGTAGTACAAAGATTTTATTGAAGAGGCAGAAGATTAAATCAATTCTAAATTTGCTTCAATAGTTCCATATTTCTCATGGTTGAATGTGGAGACCTAAATAAGCCATTTCCAAGGCTTAAAGAAACCTTTCACTCCAACAAATTTTGACACTTTCAAGAAGGATCAAATCCATATCCTTTTGGAAGAGTTCTATAGCTCTTTACAAAGTCATTTTGTGGTAATTGAGAAGCCCTAGTTTAAGGGCAATTCCTGAAGTTCATTTAGAGAGCAGTCAAGAAGCATTTTAAAATGATTGTGATAAAGATGAAATTAGCATAATTTACTGGGATCTTGGATGACAAAGGATAGCAACAATAAAAACATATGTCAGTCACCTTGTGGAGAGCATATTTAATGTTGTACTCATATTGACAAAGGGAGTATATACACCTTGGATTGTGAAGAAGACTTGTAGCAACACCTACAAGATAACCTGAGTTAGTTAAAGCGCATAAAATAATATATTGAAAGAGTAACCTTGCTTAGAATTAAAAATATCATTTGAAGTCAAATTTTGGATTTGGAATCAACAGGAAGATCATGGAAGCTATGGAAGTGGAAATACCTTGGACAATGAAATCAAGGAGAGGGATTTGCAACAACCTCAAGTGATAATGGTCGAATAAGGTATGTGCATTTTTATTATGCATATCTAGATGAAATATTTGCTTTTACATGTCTTAGACTTTTCTATTATCATAAGACTTGTAGATGTCATATTTAGAATATAGAGATTATAAACCCTAGATGATGCTTGAAGTAGGAAAAACCTTATAAGGAAAGAGACCATAACCCTAATCTATTTAAACCCTAGATTTTGGTTTCTATGGTTTGTAGGTGGTCTAGGGTGTATGGAAAACCCAGTGAGGATGGAATTGGATGAAAATTTGGGTTCAAACCATATGGATGGTGTTTCAAAGGGAAATATCAAGGAAATTAGGGTTTGGATCTGAAAACCCTAGTAATTTTCATTCTAATATACCATGGTATCCCTAGAGTGTCGAATTATAATCATTCTCTTGTACTTGTATATTTTTCTTGGTGGTACTTGTCAGTGAATATTGTAGAAGGAAGAAAAATGAGAAGGATGACTAAGAAAAGTAGATCCTATGTTTTGATGAGAATGATGGAAGGAGAGAACTATAAATACATTGAGAGAACTATTTATATCAAATTTAATTAAAGAAAAGATGGTAACTTTGTAATCAAGTTGGATCGCTGGGCACTCTAATGCATAAAGGTAGAATCATATGAGGATGGAGAATGAGGATGTTGATGTTTTGAAAAGTTCGTCATGGTGAGGTAAGTATGATGTTGATATGTATTATTGGTTATTTGGTTAACATGTTGTTATTCTACTTGGAAATATGTTGAATGGTTACATGATGAAAATTGAGATAAGTTCAACTGTGTGGATATTGAGGGAAAGCTCAACATCTGGTACATGGAATCCCCTAAATATCAAGATGTGTTAATATTAGGATTAGAAGGTAGGAGCGTGAAAAGATAACCTAAAGGTTTAGAGGTAATATCACTTCCGTAAGGAAGTTATGGTCAACTTGAAGTTTAGGAAGGTTTAATAGAATTAGAGAGGAATTCAAGAATCACCTCTAGACTTGAGGGGGAGTAAAGGAGTCTCCTTGAATAGGAGAAATGATATATTCTCAAGTTAAAAAGGAGAATAGGGATATCCTCTCTAGTTGAGAGGGAGTAATTACATGGTGATTTGAATGAAGAGATATATATGGAACAACCAGAAGGTTTTGTACAAGGTCACAACAGAAGATTAGTTTGCAAGCTCAGGAAATCATTGTATGATCTGACGCAGTTTCCCAGACAATGGTACAAGAGGTTTTATTCCTTCATGGTGAGCCATAACTTTATAAGAAGTGAGTATGATCATTGTGTATAATTCAAAAGTTTCAATGGCATATTCATTATCTTAGCTTTGTATGTTGACGATAAGCTTATTGCAAGCAAAAGCATGGAAGAGATCAACAGGTTAAAGGCTCAGCTCTCTAGGACGTTTGATATGAAGGATATTGGAGCAGAAAAACATATCTTGGGCATGGAGATACACAGAGACAGGAAAAATGGTAAGCTTTGGTTATCACAGTGGAAGTATGTGGAGAAAGTACTTGAAAAGTTCTCTATGAACAATGTGAAACCTGTTAAAGTTCCACTAGCTTCCCATTTTAAGCTTTCTTTGGTTTTGAGTCCTAGAACTGATGAAGAAAAGCAGTATATGTCTCATGTACCATATGAAAATGTTGTAGGCAACTTAATGTATGTGATGGTATCTACAAGACCTGATATTTCACATGCAGTGGGAGTTGTCAGCAGGTTCATGGCAAATCCAAGTGGAGAACATTGGTGAGCAGTGAAATGGGTGCTTTGATATCTAAGAGGCACAAGTGACCATTGCATCATCTTTAGTGGTGGTGAAGGATCAGTTTGCAGATATGTAGATGCTGACTATGCAGGTGATTTGGACAAAAGAAGATCTACTACTGGTTATGTATTTACTCTTGCAGGTGGAGCAATTAGTTGGATGTCAAAGCTTCAAGAAATATTTGCATTGTCCACTACTGAAGCTAAATATATATCTACTTTAGATGCCAGTAAAGAAGCAATTTGGTTAAAAGGTCTGCTCGATGAGATTGGAAGGACACGGGAAAAAGTGAATATACTTTGTGACAGTCAAAGTGCTATTCAATTGGCTACAAACCCTGCTTATCACGGCGGAACCAAGCACATTGATGTAAGGTATCATTTTCTGAGACATGTGATCGACGGTGGAAAAGTAACTCTTCAAACAGTCCATACGCGAGAAAATTGTGTAGACATATTAAAAAAACTAGTTACAGTAGAGCAACTGTGATGGTGTTTAGCTTCTCTTGGCTTGCAGAAAAGATGATGAATGGGCATGGGCAAGGGATTAGGAAAATTTTTGTCAAGGTGGAGTTTGTTGGAAGTTTGACAACGAATTATGTAGATTTGGGTAAAAATGTAACTAGTTAGTTTTATATTGAAATAGCAGTTATGTAACGGAGGAGGCTTGTATAAAACTAGTGAATGCCCGAGAAATGTAATGGTGGAGAATCATTGTTGAATTAATAGATATTCCAATCCCTTGCCCCGTGGATGTTTCCTTGACACCCTATCAAGGTTTTACAACATAAATCATGTGTGTTTATTTGTGTGTTTGGTTTCAGTTTTCCAGTTAGTTTTGAATCTTTCTTGGTCAATGTATAGCTAATTTTTTTTTCCTTATTTACTCATTCACCTATTCGAACAATAGAACTCATCATATGTAATTATTCATCAATAATATCCAAAGGTTGTTCTAGAATCCCCGCATTGCTCATTGTTGAGCTAATACCAAACAAGGATTATCCACGCTCACATACAAGCAGAATATTTCTACTTGTTTTAGCTGGAGTTGTATCTTGCTGGCTATTGGAATATTTAAAAGAGTTTTTGGTCTATCTACATTATAAGAAGCATTGAAAATTGATAAATTGCAAGGAAAAGAAAGCATTGACTTCTTTGTTCCTTGTCCAAACTGCTGCCAGGATGCCATTGATTTACCATTCAATTGAATCATTGATGTCTGAATTAGAGTGCCCAATCAGCCTTTTATTGAGCTGAGCAGTGCAACCTCCACAACATTTATTGCTAATGCATGCATAGAACCTTTGCTACCATAAAATTGAAAGTTGAATGGGCAGATTTACAATTGGCTTACTTCTTGTATGTTTTGAAGCTTTAACCCTTTGTCTATTCGTCATTGCAATGAATGGAACTGAAAAAGATCTGTGGGAGGCTGGAGCTACACTGCAACCTGAACAGAGTACAAGACTCTGCTCAAGCCACATTTTTACTTGGCCACTACCTATCTGAGGCAGGGTATACAGAGTTCTTAGTGACACAAAGTCTGCAAAATCTTGATTTTCATTAGCCTAACCATTGCTTCCATTGCTAGCTGGTTTTTGTGTGCATGCTACATTGAGAATAGAGGCCTAGTAGCCTCAAGAAGTTAGAGCACTTTGAACAAGTCTAAGAATAGAGAAGAACAGAGAAGTACAAAGGTCCTTGTATAGGGCGGAGGATAGAAGCCTAGCAGCCTTTTTGAGAACAAAGCACTCTATCCATGACTGAGATAGAGACCATAAACTAAATTCCACAGAGGATTCATGTTGTTGAAACAAATGGTCTAGAAGTCCCTTGTTTACAGATCAAGCTGCTATCATATTGGGCATGTTGTGAGGTAGAGTTTGTTACAAGAATTAGAATGGTCTAGAAGTCCCTCGTTTACAGATCAAACTGCTATCATATTGGGCATGTTGTGAGGTAGAGTTTTTTCCAAGACTTAGAGGGTTTTAAGATCTGGTTTGATATGAGAGATTCTATACAACTTGTCGGTTCCTATTTGTGGTTGAGATATTCGTGCAACAACTTGTTAGCATGCTAAAATAGTGTCTATCTTAAGGCATAACTTGATGTATTTATATATGTACTATTACATTGGTTGAATAGATCACTCAATACAATTTTGGTGTGTGTGAAAGCCATGTATACCCTCCCATGTGTCTACATGGTATGAGAGATGGTACAATCCTGACTCTCTCATGAGAGGGCTTGTGATCGTGAAAATGTTGTATTGTTAATCCTATGTATATCTATTATTAGTGTAGAAGAGTCATTTTGTTTATTTGTTTGTGCTTGCTTTGGCATGTCTGTTGTACTTTGTTCAACCATTGTTTGTCTATAGTGTTGTGAGAGCATTGTCCATCACATTGATGCAGATGACTGTGAGGCAAGTCATTGCTAATTACAATGCCTATCGCTTGAGATCAAGTGCATGGTGGGATGTTGTGTTTGTTATAACAGAAATGCAGTTACTGGAGGTTACTAGACAAGAAAGAAAATGAAACTGAATACAACCATACAAGTAAAAACTCAGAATTTTACGTGGTAAAACCTTGACAGGGTGTCAAGGAAACATCCACGGGGCAAGGGATTGGAATTTCTATTCAATCAATAAATGATTCTCCTTGCAATAGTTCGAGAATTCATCAATTTTCTATGAGCCTCCTCAGTCACATAACTGTTGATTTGGTATGAATCTAACTTGTTAATAACTAATACAATTTTACCCAAATTTACATTAATTAGTTGTCAATTACCAACAAAATCCACCTTGACAACAATTTTCCTAACCCCTTGCCCATGCCCATTCATCATCTCTTCTGCAAGCCAAGAGAAGCTAAACACCATCGCAGCTTCTCTAGTGTAATTGGCTTTGTGAATATGTTTGCACAATTCTCCCGTGTATGGACCTTTTGAATAGCTACTTTTATGCCATCGATCACATGTCTCAGAAAATGATATCTTACATCAATGTGCTTGGTTATGCTATGATAAGCAGGATTTGTAGCCAAGTGAATAGCACTATGACTGTCACAAAGTACATTCACTTTCTCCTACGTCTTTCCAATCTCATCAAGTAGACCCTTTAACCAGATTGCTTCTTTACTGGCATCTGAAGCAGCTATATATTCTGCTTTGGTAGTAGATAATGCAATCGTTTCTTGAAGCTTTGACATCCAACTAATTGCTCCACCTGCAAGACTAAAGACATAACATGTAGTAGATCTTCTTTTGTCCAAATCACCTGCATAATCAACATCTACATATCCGTAGACTGATCCTTCACTACCATTAAAGATGATGCAATGGTCACTTGTGCCTCTTAGATATCGCAACACCCATTTCACTACTCTCAAATGTTCTTCACCTGGATTTGCCATGAACCTGCTGAAAACTCCAACTACATGTTAAATGTCAGGTCTTGTAGATACCATCGCATACATTAAGTTTCCTACAACATTTGCATATGGTACATGATACATATAATACTTTTCTTCATCATTTCTAGGACTCAAAACCGAAGAAAGCTTAAAATGAGAAGCTAATGGAACATTAACATGTTTCACATTGTTCATACAGAAATTTTCAAGTACTTTCTCCACATACTTCTACTGTGATAACCAAAGCTTACCATTTTTCTTGTCTCTGTGTATCTCCATGCCCAAGATATTTTTTGCTGCTCCAAGGTCCTTCATATCAAACGTCCTAAAGAGCTGAGCCTTTAACCTGTTGATCTATTCCATTATTTTGCTTGCAATAAGCATATTGTCAACATACAGAGCTAAGATAATGAATATGCCATTGAATTCTTGAAGTATACACAATGATCATACTCACTTGTAATAAAGTTTTGGCTCACCATGAAGGAGTCAAACTTCTTGTACCATTGTTTGGGAGACTGCCTCTGACCATACAATGATTTCCTGAGCTTGCAAACTAATCTTCTGCTACGACCTTGTACAAACCTTCTGTTTGTTCCATATATAACTCTTCATTCAAATCACCATGTAGAAAAGTTGTTTTAACATATAATTTCTCTAACTCAAGGTTAAGTAATGTAGTTAGTGCCAACATAGTACAAATAGAAACAAGTTTTAAAATTGGTCAAAATATCTCATGAAAATCTATACCTTCAACCTGAGAATACCCTTTTGCTGCCGGTCTCGCCTTATACCTTTCAACACTTCCATCAACTTTCCGTTTTAGTTTGAAGACCCATTTGCATCCAACAACACTTCTCCCTTCAGGAAGTTCTACAAGATCCCAAGTATTGTTCTTGGCTAAGGAATCCATTTCTTCCTACATAGCTATTTTCCATTTTTTTCTATTCGTATCATCTACTACTTCTTGATAACAAGAAGGTTCCTCATCTTCAGGAATTTTGTTTATGTGAGACTTTGAAGTGTGGTGGAGATTGAAAAGTCATGGTAACTAGATTACCATGCACCTGACATCATGTAGTATTGATGGTAGAACCAACATTCATAAAAAAAAAGAAAAGGGAAAACATATATTGATGATTGTGGGGGAATAAACATCTTAAATACCATATGAGAAGAAGAATATTGCTATGTCTGATCTAGAATATTGTTATGTGTGATTTGCAACAATCAAATAATAGCAACCAATGGATGAGGAGTTGCTCTAGCAATGACTTTGGAGAGTCAATATGACACTGGGAGTTGGAGAAAAACATAGCATGGGAGAGGTGCCTCATGTGGAAATGCAATGTTGATCCTTTTTGCATACGTTCCTACCTAGAATAAAAAATCGACTCAATGGTGAAGGTAGGTTGCAAGCCTACTATACCAAGTTAAACGATGAAATACCTATGGCTTCCTTATGGATATCCATTGTTCTTGTTGGAGATAAAGTCAATGCTATCTCTATTACTTGAGAGTGCATGTGTTAGTTGTTTGTTGATTATGAATTTGTTGCTCATAGAATTGATTATTGTTTTGATATTCCATGAACCTATTCATATTTGCTAATGATTAGTTTAAAGAAAGCATGCAAAAAAGTACAATTGTGCTAGAGGCTAAATTTTTGACTTCTTGTGTAAGGGAAAGATGCAAGGACAATGTTGTTACATCTGAGGGAGGAACCAAGAGCAAGCTGGTGAGGCTCAAACCCTTTGTTGAGAAGAAGCAAAGTGAGATATGGA
This sequence comes from Pinus tabuliformis, assembly GCA_031772625.1. Classification (NCBI taxonomy): domain Eukaryota; kingdom Viridiplantae; phylum Streptophyta; class Pinopsida; order Pinales; family Pinaceae; genus Pinus; species Pinus tabuliformis. The sequence goes on along the minus strand of CM062819.1, from coordinate 1,047,255,573 downwards.
GATCGAATGTGGTTTGGTCCATATTGGGGATTATGCATCTTCGAGGTATTAAAAGAATGATTACAGTTTTGTTCATTTCAAATAATTTTCTAGTTACTGAATATCTTTTGAAATAGTGTTGAATATACTTTGTAAGTTGATTTGCTACATCTATTTGGTTGTGGTACCAATAAAATTGTGTGGAATGTAATATGATTATTGTGAGATTGTTGCATGGATCTTCTAGAGTAAATCTAAGAGTTGTTTCCCTAAGTGATCTACTCATGGTCAGTCTTGGGAGGATCCTTGGTCAACAAAGCATTGTTATTTCGTTGAGAATATAAGTGCATGTACTTCGTAAGCGTACAAAATTGTTGGCATAGTGGCACTCATGGGGTTGATGCCCCCAGTTATGCTAACCTCTCAGAAGGAGGAAAAATCCCTAGAGAAAGGCATTCCTCCTAACATAGAACTACCCCCAATCTTGAGATGCTCCTCTAAAAACATTATTACCCCCAGACTGACTAGAGACAAACAAAGACCCCCATTGCATGTTCCCCAAAGCAAATATACCCAAATTAGGCATAAAAACCTTATTAGGTGAGCTAGGTGGAAATCCTCCAACTCCCATTGGTTGGCTTGGGTGTATCCCCATTCCAAACACAAAGATGGATGAAGTTAGGGGTACATCCACACTTGGAAAACTTGTAGGGGTTGTCAAAGCAACTAGTGGAATCCCACATGAAGAGGAAAGAGGCATTGCTAGTGTGGGATAAGTGGTTCCTATCATGATGATCGGTGGTAATGTGGACATAATCGATGACATTCCTGACATGGATGGAGATGGGGGACCCATCCCCCCCATAATAGAGGCATCACTCTCACCGGTCATTAGATGAGAGAATAAGGAAAAAGGTTTAGAAGAAAAGGCACTCAACTGTACAAGTACGGGGTTGAAATGGTTAAAGGCGGGTTGACGTGCAATAATGGACTCACGTATATAATCTCAATAGTAACTAAGTTTTTCCTCCTAGAAGCAAGGTTATCCTCCCTAAATTAGGTTTGATCTAAGTCCTTCGATACCAGAGCTATGTTACGTTTTCTAGGTGGTGGGCCTTCCTCTTCGGGAGAAAGGTTTAAAAGTCTTTGAAAACATTGAAAAGTTTAGTCAACCACAGTGAATATTTTTATTATTTAATTAATTGTTGTAAGACACCCCTATTACCAACTAGACTCAAACCAAACAACATTCACTATAAAAATCCTTAGGAGATACAACAAGAAAATCTCTACAAGGATACCTCTTGAAAGCCAAGACTCTCAAGGGTGATGAAATCCCCACTTGCCTTGGACTAACAAAATATTGGACAAGTAGTTACACCAATCTCCCTATGTCAACCATAACCGGTGCAAGTGATCTCGATGGGGTTGAGCATCATCTTGTAGGAGCCTTAATATGGTGATTGATGCTTGCCTCAGGTACCATGGGGACTTCCCACCCATAATCGCTAAGGTAAGAGCCCTAAAAATTAAGCCACTAAGGTTATCACTTCATAGTCAAATGAATAGGGGGACACATGATCCAAATTGGATCATTATATTGTTTTTCATCTATCTCAATGCTTTTAATACGGAAAATGTGGAGGAATCCACTCATAGGACCATTTTTATCGGCAAGACCCAATTTGGAAAATTGGGGTCTGAAACCTTCCAAGAGCGTTTTGAGACATCAAATGACATTTTTTTGGGGGTAAACTTTACCACTTCAATGCAACATCTTTTGTTCATATTCTATATGTATCGACCTTTTCAACAATACAAAATCGCCTCAATAGAAGTGTTTGTATGCAATAGTTATGCCACTTGGAAGTTGACCCTCTTGTTTTCATCACCATAATTTGAGAGGATGCCACGCCAACCCCCATAACTCATGGAAAAGGGGATAGCCACGTGATTATGATGAAGAAGACTCTAGAAAGGTCCATAGTAACTCTGGTCAAGAGTTGAGGGAGTCAAAATTAACCACTAGTAGGCTATCAAGTTGTGTTATAACTGAACTGCTTGGAGGAAAAATGGTTTTGATTATTTTCGAGTGCACTTGTTCCTTAGATGAAAAAAGTAGTCAAGTGGGATAGGCAGAGAGAACATAGAGAGGATTTGTGCACTATAGTAGCCCACTAGCCATAGGCCTCACTTAGTTGTATTCATAGTCATTTTCTATTTAGAGAAAGAGCCCAGAGTTGCCTCATCTTCCAGCTGGGTTTTCTCCCAAAAGGGTTTTATAGGTTATATCCTGTGTCAAATGTGTTTGTGAGATTTTATTTTGTTTCTATCTATTTTATGCATAAATCCTAATTTGCATGCATACACAATTAATAGTAATTTATAAATTGAGAAATCTAAATAAAAATAAACCCTAATAGTGTAGATTTCAGATTATTTAAATATAGTTTTATCCAATCTATTGTGATGAATTGTCTAGTCGAATATCCACAAAAAATTATGAATCATACTAGTATCATAGCCAAGTTTCTTTGGGTATATTGTGGATATTTGTAGGGGATATATATTGGCGAAACCATAAGTCGCAAAACCTTAATCATGACGAACGATTCTATGAATAACCCTTTGTGATTTTGCAGAGGAGAAGTTTTTGCGCCTATAGGCACAAGTTGCAAATATAAGCTGTAATGTGAATCTCTTCATGTCAGTCTTGAGCAATAAGCTTGGGATATTTAGAGAATATGTGGGTTCTTATGCATATGAAAAACGCGGGTGGAGACCAGGAGATAGAGAAGAAATAGAGAATGAGACAGAGAAATGACCTGAAAAAATATCAACCTAGTTCAAGTGTCATGAATCATTCACAATCTCTATTCAAAATGTAAGCTAAGACTGATTTCAAGCCGTACCAAGGTGAAATCAATGCTCTTAATCTAAATCATTGGTTGAAGCAATTGGGAGTTATTTCATTGTTCATCATATAGAGGAGGAATAAAAGATTTCATTTGCACCACTGAAATCAGAGGGTTGTGCCCTGACCTAGTGGGAAAGCCACACAAAGACCTTGAGGTTGGAGGGAGATCCTCCAGTGACTAAGTGAGAAGACTTTAAAACCCTCATAAAGTTGCAATTTTGCCTTATTGGGTATGTAGAGGACCATTGGATTCGGTGGTACTACTTCATGTTGGAAAATCGATAATGACAACCATTAATCTTATTTTCCTTAACCGTAATATGTGCTTGTGAACTTATTATCTTTCTTGTGTTCTTTTAGTTAGATCTTTCATCAAACAAATATCAAGAACATAAGCTAAAACAATAGAGGACATAGATATTAGGCTCTTAGCCAGGGCAAAACCCCTCCAAGGGGAAAACCAAAAAACTCTTCCCTTCTTAGAATTTGCTTCAAATGAGATACTAAGACCCAAACCCTAAACCTAGTCCTCCTCCAAGTACCAAATCGGCCCTCAAGTCCTTCTTTGATTTTGTATCAACCAACTTCAAACTGTAACTTCGGCCTACCAGCTTCAATACTGCAACTCGTCCAACAACTTTGACCTTGCAACTTCGTCCATGCAGCTTCTCTAGAAACCCTAATCCAACCTCCTCCTTAGACCTCCCTAGAGCAAGACAACTCTCCCAAGGTCAATGAGGTCAATATAGGATTTCCTCCCTTTCAGCTCTAAGATTCTGCACTTCATCCTACTGCAACTTAGACCTATGATTCGGTCTCCTTCTGCAACACCAAAAACCCTAGATTTTTGCATGTGTGAGAGAGATAGAGCCCATAAATAAGATATTTCATCCTTTTTCCTTCTCCAAGACCTTTTATCTTATTTTTTGCTTCTCCCAGCTTCATATCAAACCATTTCTTGATAGATCAAACTTGTGTAAGTGAGTGACTCCAAATGAGGTCGAAATGCTTCTTTATATAGCCTTCTCAAGGGGTCGAATTCCCTCCTTTAGGTCGAGTTGATGTTCCCAGGGCCGAGTTGTACTTTGGGGCTTACAGGACTTTCTAGAATAAAAAATAATTCTTTTTACAAATATATTTTTTCCCAGAAGGGTCTCATAAACATGATGTTGACTCCTTTGACTCAAAAAAATAAATCCTAGGACTAGCAAACCCTGGAAGCAAGAAGAACATGCTTTTGCTTAGAAGACCATCAATAATGAGCATGAAACCCATGCTTTGATAATAATAAATTTTTCTTTTCTTTTCTTGTTTGTCACATAGGATACAGATTGAAATGAGTACAACAATTATGAAGACCGAAACTAATTACATTTTCAAATATCCCTTTTAACTAAGTAGATATTCATAATCGTACAACTAGTACAACATCATATCTCAAACTAAAGAGTTCTCACAAGAAGAGTCAGGTTGATAAGCCATATTGTAAGCATCATCGCTATGACCAACACTATCTCTAAGGCCTAACTAGACAAGCTCTTCTTTAATTAAGATAATTATGTTGGGAGGATTTATGTGTGATACAACACTACCTCTACAAGGCACATACCCCATCAGAATGTCCACAAGGTATGCCCTTTTAGGACTATTCTTATCTTAGATCTCCAATCCTGAGTCCTCAAAGAATATCGATCCTCTTCAACTACTCTTCTCTTGGACTCCTATCCTATCCTCAAAGAGTGTCGGTACCTTCCCTTTCTTGGATGTTATATTTTCAAGGAAATTACATATGCTTATGCAATCCTTCATCATTATTTATTCACCACCTAAAGAAGAGAATGCACATGTGATTTCCAACATTACTCTCTCTCAACCAGCGAGGACATCCCTATTCTCCCTTAATCTTGAGATTAGAACCTTGCTCCTTATTCAAGGAGACTCCTTTGCTTCCTCTCAAACTTGAGGAAATTCCTGACTTCCTTTTAATAAAGGAAGTCACCACCACAAGCTTTACAACTTGATCTTCATAGCTACATGGCTCCCTCTTTCTTTCTTTTCAGGTATCATGGAGCCATCTCCACCCTTCAATCTTGTGATAGGTTTGAGGCCAATCTTCTTGATCATTACTTTCTTCTTTGATATGAAGGCATTACATTGAGCCTTCCCAAACTTCAAGTTGATCATAGCTTCTTCTTGAAAGTGATCTTCCTTTGACCTATAGGTTATCTTCTCACACTGCTACCTTTTAATCCCAAGATATCCATATATTGACTTCACAGTTGTCAAGTACTAGATATTGAGCTTCCATCAATATCCTTAATCCCTACAGTTGTACTTTCCTCAACCGCCATCATGTATCCCTGCAACATTTTACTAGGTAGAAAAATAATATGTTAATGATATAACCAACAATAGAGAAAATCTGACTTACCTCATCATGGTGACCTTCTTGTTCCATTAACATCCTCTTCGTCCATCTCCATATGAATATCCTTCATGCATCAAAGTGCTCAAGGATCGAACTTGATTACCAAGTTACAACTTTTCTTCCAAATACTATATTGGATGTTAATTATTATTATATATATTCCATAGAAAGTATTAAATTCTTTTATACACCCTAAAATAAGTCAAATCCTATTCCTTTCAAACATCATATACCTAAGTATATTTTATGACCAAATTTCTTTCCACAAGATTCTATATGAATCTTATCTAAAGTTTTATATCCAACATGCATTCCTATGCTTTCATCCTCTCATCTAGCTATTCATATATCTCACAAAGAGCCTGCATCCTAACCCATTGCATGTTGAAATATGTAACTAGTTTTTAGTCTTCATAATGACACATGTAATCATGAATTTATGTGAATTAATGTAAAGAAGAAAAATAAAATTATTTATGCTTGAGTCATGGGTTTCATGCTCAAGGAATTTATTTTTGATAGATGAAGCTCCCATTGTGAGATATTAGGTTTGGTCATTAAGTCATAAAGTCTATTGAGTCGATGTCATGTATTAAAGACCCATTTGGGCATGCTACATATTATAAAAATAGAATTTATTTGAGTCATAAACCCTCCAAGACTTTGTCACAAGTACTCCATCTAGTCGGCCTTCAAAAGGAGATGAAGATCATTCGAAAAGAGGATGTTGGCCTACAAACTTGCTCAAGTCAGATTATTTCTTGGGCATGCTACTATATATAGAGATAACTCAGCCTAACTTGAAGACCATTCGATCAAGCATAAAAAAGAACAAGAGATCAAGTGCAACAAACACAAGAGAAGAAGTTCATCATCAAGAAAAGAAAGGAGGAGAAGTCGCCGAAATAGTTTTGACCTGTTTTGGGGAAATTACCTTTCACATGTGTGAAGAAGACTAGTGTCATCTACTGCAAAGGAAGCAGAAATGATCACAGACATCTTAGAATACCGAATTGAGGAAGAAAGCCAAGTTAATTTACAAGCTAAATTTCAGAACGAGTCTCCATCTAAGCGAAGGGAATCAAGGGATAAAATTAGTGTTGATTCCTCATGCGTGCTACAACTAGAATTTATGAAGAGGTCGAGAGTTGTAGGTCTGAGCTAATATGTTGAAATTAGAAGGGTAGCTGAGATCTAAGGTGAAGCAAAATGTTTGACTAGCGTTGACTCAAGGAAGAAGAATTCGCTCAAAGAAGCCTTGTGACTTGGTCTTGGAGAGGTTAGTAGGTCAAGGGTCTTGGTCTTGAAATTCATCACTTGAAGATTCTATAAGAAGAAGAATTCGTTTGGGTTTTCCTCTCAACTTGGAGAGGTTTTGGCCTTGGCTGATCACCTACATATTGTGTCCTATTGTCTCATTGTTCTATTGTTTTGGTAGTAGATTGATGATAGATGAACACATAATAATAATAAGCACAAGAAGAAGCTAATCAAATGAAGTAAAACATATCACAATCAGTTATCATGAGAAATCATCCTTATCCTTTTGCCTAGATTTCTCAACATGGTATCAAAGCTAAGGTGGCAAGTCAAGGAAGGGAAACTCAATAAGGGACACTCAAGCACTACTGAACCAAAGTTCTAGAAGGGCATAAAGGGCATCAAAGAATCAAAGAAAATCCTCTCATCTCCAAGAAGACAAGTGCTACATCATCATCTTGAAGAAGTGTCAAAACCCTAGTTCGAACAAAGAAGAAGTCCACAATTAAAGTATTCTTAGGATCCTTGCTAAAATCATCATCACAAGGAAGGAGACCTTAAAAGAACCTAATTGAAGAAATCATAAAATCAAAGAATCTTGAAGTCTACTGATGTTTTCACCACCATCAAAGGATTCAAGGTGATCTCCCTCTCTTTGGAGTCAGGGATCACTTTTGAAGAAAACCATCTTCATTAAGGAAAGGTTTTCAATTTTATATATCATCATCAAATTCAAAAAGGCAATAGGTTGAAGGAGCATCTTCTTAGGTAATTATATTCATGTCTACATCTGAATCTATCAAAATGTCTTTTTGCAAGGAAAGCAACAAATTGGTTGGGGCTTCAAACTTTCTTGCATGGAAGAAAAGGACACATATGAACCTCATAGGAAATGAGTTCATGGAACATGTTAAAGGATCAATCACAAAACATCCAAAAGATGATGCTCACGCACTTGGAAGGTATATGGAAGGGAAAGTAAGGGCTCAAAGGATTCTCATAGAATCCATCAAGGATCCCCTCATTCTCCATCTATCTAAACTTGAAACATCAGAAGAATTATTTGACAAATTTGTGGAGTCATTTTTTGTAAGAACTGCAAGAGAAGTAATCTCTTTAAGACAAGAACCCTAGAAGATGAAGATATCAAAAGAAGGAATAGCCTCATACTTTATGAGGATATTTGAAATAAGAGATCAACTACAAGAATTGGGAGAGATAATGTCTGAAAAAGATATGACTACCATAGTGATCAATGCACTACTGGAAGAATGGGGCAACTTCACATCAAGTATTTATAGGAAGAAGGAAGCTACTCCATTCAATGATCTATGGTCACTATGCAAAAATCAAGAAATCAGGTTGAAGGAAAAATATGATGTAATATCAAATGAGCAAACCTAGGCATATGCTGCCATGGCAAAGAGAAAAGGAAAGTTTGGAAAATTTGGTCCTTAGAAAATAAAGAAGAATTTGGCAAAGGTTCAATGTTATGGATGTCAAGAATATGGGTACTACAAGAGATATTGTCCTAAGCTTAAGAAGGAAAACAAAAAAAGAGGAAGGGAAGAAGCCCATATCACTAAAGAAGTGGAGGAAACTGAAAAGAAGAAATCCAAGAGAGAGGAAGTAAAATATCTCTACTATGATTCACATAGTCTTCCTCACCTAGTTCTTTTCAAGTTTTTGTCTCAAGTCTTTCTGTTGTAACATATAACTATCATGGTAGGAATCATTAGAGGAATTAAATGATGCATCATGGAATCATAGAAGTATACTATTGAAAGCAAGAGCTCGTGACATCATCTTAGAGAAGCATGAAGGTTAGTATATAGAAGTTTCTAGCAACCTCTCATAGAAGGATGTAGCTCTTGGTAAATTCATTTAGAAGCATAAGTAATACTTACGGGAAAAATAAAGTCATCTAGCATAGAGCTCATCATACATCATTCAAAAGGAGCATTTGCAGGATGAGGATGATCAAGATCCTTCATTGGAATCTTCATTGGAAGGCTCACCTACTAGAAGAAGCATGTGTCTCACAGGGAATTCCAACTTGTATGGGATTCATGGGATGATGATATGATGCCAAAATAAGTGAAGCAGGTCAAGGGATTGAAATTCTTTCAATATAGGAAGTTGCTGAAGGAAGTCTAGATGGCCAAAAGAAAGAGATGAGGTATGTATGCTTACACTTGATAAAATAGAGTCATGTCATATGGTTGCAGATATCATAGATGAGTGCTCTAACTCAAGAGTATGATCAAAAGAAAGGATCTCCTCCGGTGAAAATATGCACGAAGTCATGGTTCACACATTGATCAGGTAAAATCAACATAAATGTCCTCATATGAAATATGATGTGGTTGACAAAATTGAAGGAAGTATGATTGGAAGTTCCTAAAAGGAAATGTGCGAATAAAGAAGAAGATATAATGAAAATGCAACTATGGAGAAGGTAATCAAACATCTAAGGAGTAGAATATTTGACAATGGTGTCTTCATGGGAAAGATATGAAGATCTTGATAAAGTCTGAAAAATAAAGTGACCCTTGTCATTGTATATGTTTTGGAAGATGTGTTAATATATGTGCAGGATGTTCATGTAAGCAAGGAGATGTCATGGTGAAAGACCATCACAAAGGTAACTATGATTTAATAATTGATTTTCAATTTTTGAATGATATCTGGATGGGCCAACACATGGCTACCAAAGGAAGAGTTGTAGATGTCATCTACCTCTGATACTCATGTGGTAAGATGAAAGATCTTGAAGGAAACATGATATAAGGAAGGTAGCAAGGTATGAAGGAAGGCCATATATGGACTAATGGATCACTTTCCAAAGGATCAAAGGATGACATGACTAGCATGATTCATAAATGAAGGTGATGGATGTTTTTTTCCCTACGAAGAAATCCGAAAATATGTAGGCTCCATAACAAATAAAAAATTCATGACATCAAAAGAGGAAGTCCTACAAGCAGCTGGATGTCCTAATCTCCACCAAAGAAGAAAGATTTGTTGTTGGAAATAGGTCCCTAATTAAGAGGGAGCCTAGAAGAAATTTTCTAACTTGGTAGAAACTTGGAAGCAAGTCCCTATGCTAAGAGGGAGCTTGGGTACATTCCTTCACTGGAATGGTCATATGCTCCCTAATTGAGAGGGAGAGATAGACAGATAATTCTTGTCATCATCTGGGAATATAGAATGGAGGATTGGGTAAGCATATGGCATCTGATGCTATTTGAGGATGTGATAGGGCATCCAAGATAAGAATAGTCGTAGAGGACTGATATTATTTGAGGAGAGGGAATCCAAGATAAGAATAGTCCTGATGGAACATACTCTGAGTGAACCTGGGTGGAGTATGTTCCGAGAGAGACAATGATGAGACTATCTATAAATCATTGGTCTTGCCAGCATTTTGATTTGAACTTGTGGAGAGATAGAGCTGTTACTCAAGGCCTTGCTATGTGACAATGTTGGATGATATGATGTTATACAAATGAGTTACCAATTCGACTCTTCTTATGAGAATTCTTCAAATTTAGAATACCTCCCTAGTTAAGAGGGAGCGTTGAAATATGTAACTAGGTTCGATCTTCATAATTACATGTGTAATCATGATTTTATCTAAATTAATGTAAAGAAGAAAAATAAAATTATTTATGCTTAAGTCATGGGTTTCATGCTCAAGGAATTTTTTTTTTATAAATGAAGCTCCCATTGTGAGCTATTGGGTTTCTTCATTAAGTCATAAAGTCTATTGAGTCAATTTCATGTTCTGAAGACCCATTTGGGCATGTTACATATTGTAAAAATAGAATTATTTTGAGTCATAAACCCTCCAAGACCTTGTCACAAGTACTCCATCTAGTCATCCTTCAAAAGGAGATGAAGATCATTCGAAAAGAGGATGTCAACCTACAAACTTGCTCAAGACGACTTATTTCTAGGGCATGCTACTATATATAGAGAGTACTCAACCTCACTTGAATACCATTCAATCAAGCATCCAAAAAATACAAGAGATCAAGTGCGAGAAACACGAGAGAAGAAGCTCATCATCAAGCAAAGAAAGGAGGAGAAGAAGCCAAAATAGTTTTGATCTGTTTTGGGGCAATTACCTTTCACATGTGCGAAGAAGACTAGTGTCATCTACTGCAGAGGAAGCCAAAATCATCATAATCATCTTAGAAGACCGAATTGAGGAAGAAAGCCAAGTTAATTTACAAGCTGAATTGCAGAAGGAGTCTCCATCTAAGCGAAGGGAATCAAGGGATAAAATTAGTGTTGATTCCTCACATGTGCTGCAACTAGGGTTTCTGAAGAGGCCGAGAGTTGCAGGTCTGAGCTAATAGGCCGAAATCAGAAGGGTAGTTGAGATCTAAGGTGAAGCAAGCAGTTTGACTAGCGTTGACTCAAGGAAGAAGAATTCACTCAAAGAAGCCTTGTGACTTGGTCTTGGAGAGGTTTGTAGGTCAAGGGTCTTGGTCTTGGAATTCATCACTTGAAGATTCTATAAGAAAAATTCGTTTGGGTTTTTCTCTCAACTTGGAAAGTTTTTGGCCTTAGTTGATCACCTACATCTTATGTCATATTCTCTCATTGTTCTATTGTTTTGGTAGCTGATTTATGATAGATGAACACATAATAATAATAATAATAAGCACATGAAGAAGCTAATCAATTGGAGTAAAAATATATCACAATCAATTATCAAGTAAGATAAATCATCCTTATCCTTTTGCCCTAGATTTCTCAATATTGCATTCCTTCATCCCTTTACCAATATTATTCCACATTACATGGAATGTGTACTAACCTTGTCATGATGCTTTTCCTATAGACCTTCCAAAATGATGGTCTTTCTTGGATCATGATGATTCAACTAATCATGATGAAAAATTCTAACATAATGTTAGACAATATCTGGATGATCAATATGCAAAATGGTCTATCTATCTATCTATCTATCTATCTAGATGATCTCTACAGATCAAATTAATCATGTAAATTCTAGACATGCTAATATCATATGCTTCTTTCTATGATGCTAAGAAAAACATACTATTCTAAAGGAAAGATTAAACTTAACAAAGAACCTAACAGTGAGTAAACCTTCTTTAGTGGTAAAGATCCTTCACTTCTTCCTTCTTTTCCTTCTTCTCAGGTTCTCCCACTGCTTCGACTACATGAGTTTCACTCATTTCCTTTCTATTATTGTCCTTGTTTGGAAAGTCCCTCTTAAAGTGTCCAAATTCATTGCATCCAAAACATTGCACTTTGGACGTGTCTTTATTTTTGGACTTTCCAAAAGTTCCCTTTTTCAATTTTTTGGCTCAGGCTAGAAAGGGTTGAGATTGTTCATCTAATCAAATATCATATTTGAACTTGATCCTTGATTCTTCCAATATACACCGTTCCCAAAACTCATCAAAGGGAGTTGAATCTTTTTTGGAGTAGTTGCTTGTTGCAAATTTGTTCCACTATGGTGGCGATGCATTTTGTACATAGATGGTTACTTCAGAATTAGTGATTTTTTCCCCAAGTCCTTGCAGATGGTCTCTTAGTTGAGATACTCTCATGAGGAAGGATGCCACGATCCTCATCCTTTGATTTCTTCATTATGTACAACTTGTTCCTCAATGACATCTTTTGACCTGTTGTACTTATCGAATATAAATTTACTAGCTTATCATACATAGCCTTGGAAGTATTCAAGTTTGAAATGAATGGAACAAGATAATCCTTAATTGATTCAATTATTATCATTTGAGCTCTTATTTCCCATTTCTTTTACTTTTCTACTTCTTGTGTATTATCTTTCTTAGGTTTAGTAAATTCGCTAGTAACATATTCCATTACTTCTTGTTCTGTGAGTATCAAGTCAATTCTTTTCATCCTTGCTGAATAGTTTGATGCCCCAATGAGCTTGTTGATCTCTTTGTAGAAATAACCCATATGACTTGAATATTCAAGCATGATGTAATAATATGTTACTTGATGACCAAGATTCTCCTTGATGATGTCTCCAATCTTCTTGATGCCTTAAAGATATTTGAAGAGTCTTTGATGATGTCTTTGAAAGATGCTTCCTTCAGTAACTACTTCTAAGATTCTTGATGCTTCATTCAAGGATGCCTTCCAAATGGACCTAAGTTCCAAAAAGGGATCAATATTATTCTTGAAGTATTTCTCCTAGATCTTCCTTTGATGCAAGCTTGATGTAGACTTGATATCCTTTAGTAGAAACCCTTATAGGTCTTCTACTAATGAGTATTAAATCATTCTTGAAGTCTTCTTTTTCAGTCTTTCCTAGAGAGTTTCCTTTTCCCTTCCCCTTGACAAGTGATTCCTTCTTGTGTCCTTCCAGCTACCTTCCTTGTTTACCTTAGCTCTGAAACCATGTTGGAGAATCAACAATGGAAACTAGTGATCTTATTTTCTTTAACCTTAATATTTTCTTGTGTTCTTGTGTTATTTTAGTTATATCTTTCATCAAACAAATATCAAGAATATAAACTACAACAATATAGGGCACAACTATTAGGCTCTTAGCAAGGGAAAAAGCCCTCCATGGGGAAAACCAAAAAACTCTTCTCTTCTTGGAATCTGCTTCAAATGAGGTACAAAGAACCAAACCTTAGACCAAGTCCTCCTCCAAGTACCAAGTCGGCCCTCTAACAAGTCCTTCTCTAATTCTACATCAACTAACCTCAAACTACAACTTCGGCCTGCCAACTTCAATACTGCAACTCGTCTAGCAACTTCGACTATGCTACTTCATCCTTATAGCTTCTATGGAAACCCTAATCTAGCCTCCTCCTTAGACCTTCCTAGAGCAAGACAACTCTCCCAAGGTCAACGATAGGGTTTCCTCCCTTCTAGGTACAAGTTTTTGCACTTTGTCCTATTGCAAATTAGACTTGCAATTTCAACATCTTTCTGTAACATCAGAAACCCTAGATTTTCACACGTGTGAGAGAGATAGTGCCCAAAAACAAGATATTTCATCCTTCTTCCTTCTCCAAGACCTTCACTCTTATTTTCTACTTCTCCCAACTTCAGATCGAACCCTTTATTGATAGATCAAACTTGTGTGAGTGAATGACTCCCAATGAGGTCAAACTACTTCTTTATATAGCCTTCTCAAGGGGTTGAATTCACTCCTTTAGGCCGACTTGATGTTACCAGGGCCGACTTGTACTTTGGAGCTTCCAAGACTTTCTAAACTGAAAAATAATTCTTATATTTTTGCCTGGAAGGGTCTTATAAGACGATGTTGACTCCTTTGACTCAAGACAATAAATCCTAGGACCTAACAAACCCTAGAAGCACAAAGAACATGATTTTACCTAGAATACAATCAATAATGAGCATGAAATCCATGCTTTGATAATAGTAAATTTTCTTTTCTTTTATTGTTTTTTACATAGGATACATATTGAAATGAGCACAACAATTATGAAGACCGAAAATAATTACATTTTCAACACTTCAGGAAAGTAAGGGATATGTACAAGAGTACACCACAGAGTTTAGAAAAATGGCCATAATTTTGGTATCTCTTCAAACAACCTAGATGTACTCCTCAAGTATATGGGGAGTTTGCACTGCCATATGTGGAAGAAAGTGATGTTGTTCAAGTCCAAATCGGTAGATGAGGCTTGTGTATAGACACAATACTTGGAAAACATAGGTTTGAAGAAAAAGAAGTCAACTGGATTGAAACAAAAGGAGAAACAAGACGCTTCTGAGGAGGGGAAGAAGAAGTGGAAAGGGAGAAAAGATAAAAATATGAAAGCCACAACAAACTAGTGAAAATATCCCAACAACCACTACAACCACTTCAACATTGATGACCATACAAAATAGAAGTGTTGGAAGTTAAATCTGGAGCTTAACCCAAAGAAGAAAAAGAAAAACAATAAGAAGAAGAATCCATGGCCACTAATTTGAACAGCTTGGTTAAAAGAAACTAAAATGTGGATGAGAAGATTATTTGTATGTTAGTGCAGAAGGAGGTGAACCATAGTAGCCTTTAGCAATAAGAAGAGAAAGAAATGACCACATTCTTCCACATAAAGATATAGGTCAAGAAGACAAAGATTGATGCTTTGTTTGATTTAAGATCATAGGTGAGTCTCATTGTAGCAAAGTTGGTCAAAAAATTGTGTTTGGAAGTTCATGATCATCCATGCCCATATCCATTGGGAAAGATAAATAAGGATGCAAATTTGAAGATAACAAAACAATGCAAAATTGGATTTTCCATCAATGATAATTTTATTGATGAGGTAGAATTAGATGTAGTTCCCCTTGATGTATGCATAGTCATGTTTGGAAGTCCCTACATGTACATGTGGGATGTCATTTTCATGCAAAGAGCCAACCAATATTGGATCATCAAGGATGGAAAATTGTTCACCATCAACAAACATAAAGGCAAGTAAAAAAATTCATTGTAAGTGCCAACCAAGCCAAGAAGCCGATCAATTCCAACAAGAGTATGTTTTGTTGTTTTCAAGAGAAAGTCAGTGAGTCGAAGAGTTAGTAAGAGGAAACACATTTTTGGAGTGGTTTATTAAAAAACTAAAACAACAACTTGAAGAGTTTCTACAAGAATACAAGAATGTGTTTTGGGAGCCTAAAGGGTTACCCCAAGAGGGAATTGGAGCACGAGGTCCAACTAATGTCAGATTCCCCATTGCCAAACATTGGGTTGTACAGAAAATTTGTTATAGAAGTAAGTGAAGTGAAAAAACAATTGAAGTAGCTATTGGAACATGGTGTCATTCGACCGAGTACATCACAATGTGGGTCACCCATCATCATTTTGTTGAAGAAGGATGGGACTTGGCAGATGTGTATTAATTGTAGGGTGTTGAACAAAATCACACTCAAGAACAGGTACCCCTTGCCTAAGATAAATGATTTGATGGATTAGTTGCAGCAAGAAAAATACTTCACCAAGTCAGACTTAAAGACTGATATCACCAAGTTCAAGTCAAAGAACAAGATACCTAGAAAATTTCCTTCAAAACTAGACAAGGTTTGTATGAGTAGTTAGTCATTCCATTTGGATTATGCAATGCACCAACTACGTTTATAAGGTTAATGAATGATATAATGCATCCTTTATGTTGGACACACATTGTCATTGATGTCAATATGGCAATATTCAAGGAGTAGACAGAGCCACCAGAGGAGAAGATGGAGATGAGAGGAGAAAATAGAGCCAAAGAAGAGGAGCATATAGAGCCATCGAAGCCATAGAGGAAGAAAACAAAGTTATCAGGAGCTATTGGAGGAGCAGTGGATGCGTTTAAAAACAAAAAAACATGAGCCGTCAGATTTCCAGCGAAAAGATCTAACGGCTACTGGGCGATAAAGATGCACGGGAGATAGCGAGTGGGGACAGTGTTAGCGGTATTCCCCGCACCGCTTTTGGAGGTGGGTGGTAAATGTACCATGGCGTGCAATACCATTCATTGCATGACACGTGGATGACGGGACGCGGTAGAAAACCACTTTATTGCGTGTTAACATGCGGTTAAGTTATGGCATCGGGAGGAGCGAACGTCGTTAGATTGTGGTGAATGCGATCGATGGTGGGGGGAAATAAACTAGGTTTAACAAGTGGGGAAAGCAATGGAGACTGTCAGATCGTGATGCAATGATCAAATGGTGCAGGTTCAATCGCACATGTTTTAGATTGATGTGACAGGAGAACGACGGAGTAGTTTAATGTCGTCGGATCGCCTGATGAATGATCGGACGACAAGTTTAACTTCACGTGTTTCTTTTACTGATATGACGTGGCATGTGGGACCTCTATATGGCTATAGCCTCGTTTATATGGTTTCTATGAAGTAATAAGTCTGTGAATAAAATATTCTCCAACATATATATTTTTCATATACAAGTCGGCCTCTCCTCCCTATGAACATGTCCCTTGGTGATAGGAAGAAGTCATATATATATATATATATATATATATATATATATATATATATATATATATATATATATATATATATATATATATATAGATATATATGTTGAAACTCTTCATTTCTGGAATTGATCTCGGGCATCTATATTACAAACAAATAACAGTTCATGACTTGTGAACTTGAAAAGAAAAAAGGGGGACCTCTCTGATTTTTTTTTTCTTTTTAATAAGCATCATTTCTATTGTAATTCGGCCCCTCTTCCTCTTGAACGTGTCCCATGAAGCATTGGTTAATTCGAGTGCAAAGGAAGCTAAAGCGAATGGAGGAGGGCAGCCAGAAGTTCAAGCGAGTGTTGAGGAAGCCGAAGCTCAAGCGAGGGAGAAGGAAGCCAAAGAGCCAGCGAGTAAGCAGAAACGAATGGACAAAGGCATGAGAATATATAAAACAGTAAAAATAGAGAACTGTAGGGGAAGTTGTGGTAGTGAAGAACCAAAGTGTGAGGTAGCAGAAGTAGCAGAGGCAGAAGAGGCAGCAGAAGTAGCAGAGGCTATAGAAGTAGCAGAGGCAGGAGGGTAGGAGTGAGAGAACCTCAGCTGAATAGAGTGTAGCTGCATACCAGTTTATTCCAAGGTTGGGTTGGAGCCCAAGAGGTTCGAGCCTCAGAACTAAACAGGACTGAAGTCATTAGGGTAGGTGCTCCTAAGTGCAGAACCACTACTAAACAGAGTTGGTGCTCTGGAGGTTGGAGCCTCACTGAAGTCCAAGTTGGAGCTTGGCAACTATTCACAGTTAGAGATATACTTATATTATATTTATTTCATTTCACTGTCTTGAGTTTTAGTAAAAGCATTTATTCCAACTATTGATCTCTGTGTTTTATGTATGCATATACATATCTATATATACTTTTGGCAATCACTAGAACAATTAAAAAATTGTAATAAATATTGATTCACCCCCCTCTCAGTATTTCCAACAATTGGTATCAGAGCTAAGTTTCTTCATACTAGCCTAATAGCTTGAAGAGGGATCCACAGCCATGCTGAGAAATCATGAAGTATCAGGAAGACCTCCTTTGTTCGATGGCACTAACTTTGGTTTCTGGAAGAAAATAATGACCTACTACTTAATGTCCCTTGGATCTAAGGTCTGGAATTTTGTTCAAAATGAATACAAAACTACTTCCACTCTTCCAACAGACCAAGACGAGAGGAAAGCCTACATCGCAAATGCAAAGGCCATGAACTCCATCACTAGTGGAATCACTGATTCCGAGTTTACAAAAATCATGCATTGTACCTCTGCCAAAGAAATGTGGGAGAAGCTAGTTGGCTTGTACGATGGAGACTCAAAAGTCAAAAAGGCAAAGCTTCAAACTCACAGAAGACAATTTGAAAGTTTGAGGATGGAAGATGAAGAAGATATTGCAGCATACCTCCTCCGAGTAGCTGAAGTGGTAAATTCCCTGAAAGGATTGGATGAAAAAGTGGAAGAAAGTATCAAAAGGTATTAAGGTCTCTTCCAGTTAGATTTGACTCCAAAATAAGCACTATAGAAGAAGCAAAGGATCTAGATACCCTCAAAATGGATGAACTCCATGGAATTCTCACTGCCTATGAAATGAGGAAAGGTGGCCCAAGCTCCAAAGATGCAACATTCAAATCCTCAAAGTCAAAGAAGGGGAAAGAAAGGAGTGACTGCAGTGATGAGTCAGATGTGGAATCCGAATTGGCTCAATTTGTACAAAATCTAAAGAGAGGATCTAAGCTTAAAGGCAAGTATCCTCTTATCTATTTCAAAGGTGGTAAAATAGGTCATTATGCAGCAAAATGTACTCATAAACATGACAGTGATGATGAAGGAAATTCTAAAAGAATGGCACATAAAAAGAAAGGGTTCAATAAGAAAAACTTCTTCTCCAAGCAAGATGAGTCTGATGAGGATGAGTTTATGGTCATAAAAAAAAAATCAGATGAGGAAAGTCATCATGATGAAAGCCAAGAAGCATTATTCATGGCACTCGCAGATGATGATGACTCAGGGTTGGAAGGAAATGTAGATGAACTGTTAATAAGTGCCATTGAAGAAAATGAGAAACTACGGAACAAAATCATTTCTCTCAAAGTGGAAAACAAGGAAATAAGAGGGAGAGAAGATCTCTTGGAAGCAAAGCTTAAAGAAAAGGAAGAGACTTGTGAAGAACGCGAGGCCGAAATAGTGTCCCTAAGAAAGGAGTTGGAGCAAATTGAAAAGGGCTATAAAAGCTCTCAAATACTTGAGACTATTCTGAAAAATCAAAAACCTCAACATGACAAGTCTGGAATATGTTTCAAAGGAGAATCCTCAAGCACTAAGAATAATGTAAAAAGCTATGCCGGTGCACTTTCCTACAATCCAAAAGATGAAAAAGTATGTTATCAAAAGTGCATCCCAGATCCCAAGAATGAAGAGAGAATTACTCCAAAGAAGAATGTGGAGTCGAATCATGGACACTACAGCAAATACAAACCTGTACTCCACCAAGGGCCCATCGCAAATCCAAAGAATGAGGGAGGAGTAATTCTCAAGAAGGAAATCGACTCAAATCGTGGTTGCTTCAACAAGTACAAAACCATCTTTCTTGGACACTGCTTTCACTGTAAAAACTTCGGTCATCAAGCCAGAAATTGTATGGCTCGCAGAAGTGAAAAGGCAAATCCAAAGGACCGAATAATCAACTCATATGCCCCCAAAAGGCAGGGACAAATCAAAACATTCAATTCATTTGATCCCTTGACCAAATTTTATTTGATTGCTCTTTCTGCTACAATAATGGACACTATGAACAAGATTGCCCACTCAAAGGAATAAAAACGAGTAGCAAGAACTCCAGCATGGACAAATGTGGCCTGGTTCTATATGCTCAAAATAATGAAAACCAGTGGTTTGTAGATAGTGGGTGCTCCAGACACATGACAGGAGACAGAAGGAAGTTTGTCTCATTGAGTAAAAAGTAAGGGAATGTGTCCTTTGGAAGCAGATCAGGCAGAATTACAGGAAAAGGAATAGTTACTCTGATCAATGGAAAAGGAAAAGCTCAAGATGCTCTGCTAGTTGACGGGCTCAAACACAACCTCCTGAGTGTCAGCCAAATCTGTGATCAAGGTCGTTTTCAGCACCAAAGACTGTGAAATAAGGAACTCTACCTTAGGGAAACTTGTGGCAAAAGGGGTGAGAACATCAGACAACATTTACATTCTGAACAAGATTCAAGAAAATAAATGCTACTTAAGTCAGACAGATGAGAGTTGGCTGTGGCACAAGCGACTTGGACATACAAGCTTCAAAAATCTGATCAATATCAACAAGATCAAAGTTGTACAAGACATCCCAAGGATGTCCAAACAAAATCAAGCGGTGTGTGGTCCATGTCAACATGGAAAGCAGACCAGAACTAGCCACAAGACAAAGGAGCTCTATACATCGAAGCCCTTGGAGATCATCCATGTCGATGTGTGTGGGCCAACTAGAAATCAAGCACTCCAAGGAGAAAGGTACTTTGTGTTATTTGTTTATTATTATACTAGAATGATGTGGATATATTTCATAAAGTATAAATCTGAAACTTTTGAGTGTTTTAAGAATCTAAATGCCCTTGTAGAAAATGAAAAAGATTCAAAAATTAAGTGCCTCAGAACAGATACAGGAGGAGAATTCACATCAAACGAGTTTGGTGAGTTCTGTAATATTCATGGAATTAAAAGGGAATTCTCGGCTGCCAGAAAACCTCAGCAAAATGCAGTAGTTCAAAGAAGAAACTGAACCGTCCAAGAAATGGCAAGAACTATGCTCTTAGCAGCAAACTTACAACCTAAATTCTGGAGAGAAGCAGTAGGAACAATTGTCTATACACTGAATCGAACTCAATTAAGACCAAATTATGAAAAAAATCCTTATGAGCTATGGAAAGGAAGACCTGCTTTGGTGAAGTACTTCAAGATCTTTAGAAGAAAGTGTTTCATAAAAATAAATGATGGCTCACCTGGAAAGTTTGATTCTCGGGTTGATGAAGGAACATTTCTTGGATACTCTACATGGAGCAAGGCTTACAAGTGCTACAATTATTGACTGAAGAAAATAGTGGAAAGCATTGATGTAAAGGTTGATGAAGATCTTCCAGAAAAGGAAATTGAAGAACATGAAGATGACTCTCTCATTGAAGAAGAAGAACCTAAAGAGGAAGAAATATAAGAGGAAGAAGAAGAAGAAGAAAAGGAAAGAGAACCACCTCATACCCCTTCAAAGATGAAGTATGTCCAAAGACATCATCCAGAAGAGAATATCATTGGTGACAGAGATGAAGGTGTGCAGACCCAAAGAAGGATATCAATCACACCTAAGAGAAAAGTCATGGCCCTCCTATCTATGATAGAACCAAAAACATTTGCAAAAGCAAGTAAGGATCCTCATTGGGTAAAAGCCATGGAAGAAGAAATGTCCCCAATTGAGAAGAAAAGGACATGGGAGCTAGTACCTCGTCCAAAGGACAAAAACATAATAGGAACCAAATGGGTGTTCAAAAATAAAATGAATGAGGAAGGACAGGTTATCAGAAACAAGGCAAGACTTGTCTGCAAAGGCTATTCACAAATTGAAGGAGTTGACTTTGAAGAGACATTTGAACTAGTGGCCCATATGGAAGCTATCAGGATGTTCTTGGCATTTGCTTGCTCAAGAGGATTCAAAATCTATAAAATGGATGTGAAATCAGCATTTCTAAATGGGGAACTCAAGGAGGAAGTCTAAATGGAGCAGCCAGAAGGTTTTGATCTAACAACAAGAAAGGACTTAGTTTGTAAGTTGGAAAAGGCTTTATATGGGTTGAAACAAGCTCCTAGAGCTTGGTATGCAAGACTGGATCACTATTTACAACAACAAGGCTTCAAAAAGGGAGTGGCTAGAAGTAATCTATACATAAAGACAGATGAAGGTAAGTTACTAGTTGCTCTTGTTTATGTCGATGATCTGATTTTTGCTAGTAATAATGATGAAATGCGCCATGAATTTTCTCAAAGCATGTCAAAAGAGTTTGAGATGTCAATGATAGGAGAGTTGTCCCACTTCCTTAGACTTCAAATATCTCAAACCAGAGTAGGGTTGTGTATATCTCAAACCAAATATCTAAAAGACATGCTCAAAAAATATGGAATGGAGGACTGTGCACCCATAGCACACCTATGACCACAAACTGCAAAATGAGAAAAGATGATGACTCCCCTCTAGTAGATGCAACTCATTACAGGTCAATGATTGTAGCCCTTCTATACTTAACAGCTACACGACCAAACATAATGCAAACAGTAGTAATGGTGGGAAGATTTCAATCTCCTCCCAAACAATCCCATTTATTAGCTGTAAAAAGAATTCTTAGATATTTGAAGGGAACTTCTTATTTCAGTCTTTGGTACCCAAACAACTCAACACTGACTGTAACTACATACACCGACGCTGATTGGGCTAGAAGTATAGATGATCAGAAAAGTACTAGTGGAAATGCATTCTTCCTAGGAGACTGTTTGGTATCCTGGCTTAGCAAAAAACAGTTATCCATATCATTATCCACAGCCGAAGCTGAGTATATTGCTGCAGCAGACTGTTGTACTCAGATACTATGGATGAAGGAAGCTCTAAAAGATCTCGACATATGTACAGATCAACCAATTACCGTTTATTGTGACAACAAAAATGCTATCATTCCCAACAAAAGTCTAGTGATGCACTCAAGAACAAAACACATACCAATCAAGTATCATTTCCTCCGTGAGCAAGTAGCTGAACAAAACATCGTCCTGGAATATATCAGTAAAAAGGAGCAAATAGCTGATATTTTCACAGAACTGTTACACTAAAAAATGTCACCATGACTATTTACAGTTAGTATGGCTCAATCAACAGTCATGCTACCCTCTTAGGCAAGTCTTATGCCTCTGCTATCCATCTCAAACTCAAAGAAGAGAGAAAGTCTTGTAAAAAATGTGTTTATCTCTGGGGACGCAGGTTCTCTCAAGCCTTACCTGCGGGGATGCTCACAATGTTCACAAAGGCTGCGTCCTTGGACGCTCTGTATGTTAAGGGACAGGTGCGTCCTTCTGTAAAAGGCAAAATGCGCAAGTTTCATCTTAAAAAAGTTACTTGTGGTTACTTCTAGAACTTTCTAGAGGTCGGTTTGATGAAATGGATGCGCCTCCAGTTGGTTCATGTGTCCCTATTAAGGAGGAACTTATCCCATCAATAAGGGAGCTATCCCACCCAAAGAGGGGGATTATCCCATTGATGGTGGACCTGAATAACCTCTTTACAGCACTATAAATAAAGGCATTGAGCCAGAAGGAGAAGAGGTTGGAGCTATACATTTTCTTTGGGTAAATGCTGCAGGAATTAGGACTCCCATTTAGAACCTTGTGAGGAGAGATTGTCTTTGCTTGATTCTACTTGGAAGTGGGTGAGCTTTGTCAAAGTAGAGGAAAACCCTTGATGGACCCTGGGAGGAACTTGCACAACACCAAGGCCAGGTTGTAAGAGTTTCTTTGTTTCGTTATTAATACAAACTGGTTTATTTTTCTCAATAGCTTGTGTTAATGAGTTATTTCATGTGTTCCTTGGTCTGCATGTTGAATATATGTTTTATTATATGAAATGCAAGTGCTTGGTAATTGTTTGATTGTTTGTGGTTGCAGGAATTGACATGAAGGAGGAGCTCATCCGGATCGGCAAGGATGGACTACAACAACAGCGTTTTGGAATAAGGTAAGCCTAAACACTTGTAGTTTTCATGTTTTAAAAGGTATATTTAGAGAAAGATCACTCCATTTTGTCTTGTTTGTCGCTAGAGAGTTTAGACTCCTAGGGAGGTCAGTTATGTCCGCACAAACGACTTTTTCCGCCACGACAAGAACCTCTTCCTCGAGAAGCATTCAAACATCTGCATCAAAAGATGGGGGTTATTTCTTTATCATCACTCAAGTTCATTCATAAAGATGCAACAGGACAGGGGGACCAGTTTGATAGGGGGAGTCCATATGCATTCCTTTTCCATTGATGTCAAAGGCGGAGAGAGCAGAAGAATATTGCCGTCAATAACAAAGGGGGAGATTTTTGGACACACATTGTCATTGATGTCAATATGGCAATATTCAAGGAGTAGACAGAGCCACTAGAGAAGCAGATGGAGACGAGAGGATTAGACAGAGCCAAAGAAGAGGAGCACACAGAGCCATCGGAGCCATAGAGGAAGCAGACAGAGTTATCAGGAGCTATCGGAGGAGCAGTGGACGCGTTTAACAACAAACAAACATGAGCCATCAGATTTCCAGCGAAAATCTTTGATGGCTACCAGGCGATAAAGATGCACGGGAGATAGTGAGTGGGGACGACGGTAAGCGGTATCCCCCGCACCGATTTCGGAGGTGGGTGGTAAATGTACCATGGCGTGCGATACCATTCATTGCATGAAACGTGGATGACGGGACGCGGTGGAAAACCGCTTTATTGCGCGTTAACATGCGGTTAAGTTACGACATTGGGAGGAGTGAACGTCATTAGATTGTGGTGAACGCGATCAACGGTGGGGGGAAATAAACTGGGTTTAACAAGTGCGGAAAGCAAAGGAGACTATCAGATTGTGATGCGATGATCGAATGGTGTGGGTTCAATCGCACAGGTTTCCGATGATGTGACAGGAGAATGGCGGAGTAGTTTAACATCGTCGGATTGCCTTATGAATGATCGGACGGCAGGTTTAACTTCACATGTTTTATTTTTAATGATATGACGTGGCATGTGGGACCTCTATATGGCTATAACCTTGTTTATATGGTTTCCATGAAGTAATAAGTCCGTGAATAAAAGATTCTCCGACATATATATTTTTCATAACAAGTCGACCTCTCCTCCCTATGAACATGTCCCTTGGTGATATGAAGAAGTCATATATATATATATATATATATATATGTGTGTGTGTGTGTGTGTGTGTGTGTGTATGTTGAAACGCTTCATTTCTGGAATTGATCTCGGGCATCTATATTACGAACAAATAATAGTTCACGACTCATGAACTTGAAAAGAAAAAAGGGGGACCTCTCTGATTTTTTTTCTTTTTAATAAGCATCATTTCTATTGTAGTTCGGCCCTTCTTCCTCTTGAATGTGTCCCGTGAAGCATTGGTTAATTCAATCACAGAAGAGGCTAAAGTGAATGGATGAGGGCAGCCAGAAGGTCGAGCGAGTGTTGAGGAAGCCGAAGCTCAAGCGAGGGAGAAGGAAGCCAAAGAGCCAGCGAGCAAGTGGAAACAAATGGACAAAGGCATGAGAATATATAAAATAATAAAACAGAGAACCGTAGGGGCATTTGTGGTAGTGAAGAACCAAAGTGTGAGGTAGTAGAAGTAGCAGAGGTAGAAGAGGCAGCAGAAGCAATAGAGGTTGTAGAGGCAACAGAGGCAGGAGGGTAGGAGTGAGAGAACCTCAGCTGAATAGGGTGTAGCTGCATACCAGTTTATTCCAAGGTTGGGTTGGAGCCCAAGAGGTTGGAGCCTCATAAATAAACAGGACTAAAGTCATTAGGGGTAGGTGCTCATAAGCGCAGAACCACTACTAAATAGAGTTGGTTCTCTGGAGGTTGGAGCCTCACTGAAGTCCAAGTTGGAGCTTGGCAACTATTCACAGTCAGAGATATACTTATATTGTATTTATTTCATTGCATTGTCTTTAGTTTTAATAAAAGCATTTATTGCAGTTGTTTATCTCTGTGTTCTATGTATGCATATACATATCTATATATGCTTTTTGCAATCACTAAAACAATTAAAAAACTGTAAGAAATACTGATTCACCCCCCTCTCAGTATTTCCAACACTTTAATAGATTCATTTGTTATTGTATCTTTGGATGATATACTAGTATACAATGCTACCTGGGAGGACCACATCCCACATTGATGCAGGTGCTGGAAACATTAAAGAAGCATCAACTACTAGCAAATCTCAAGAATTGTGAGTTTTCACAATAGTCTTTGGTGTATCAGGGATATGAGATAGGTGAAGGATAATTGAAAATAGATATTGCCAATATAGAGGCCATCATGAAATGGCAGGTGCCTAATGTTTTTGAGGTTTAGAGATTCATTGGGGAAACAAAATACCTGAGGAAATTCATAGTGTCATTTTCAATGGTAGCAGCAGATCTCCACACCATAAGAGTAAGTGGAAATAGTTTCTAGTGGCAAATGGTCAACAAAGGGCCTTTGAGGAGTTAAAGAAGAAGATTATTCCAACACCAATTCTAGCATTATTGAACTTGCATCAACCCTTCAAAGTAGAGACATATGTAAGTGGGTATGCTATGTGAGTGGTCTTGATGAAAGGTTGAAGGCTTGTATGCTACCTTTCTGGAAGTATTTCATTGGGTAGTTCTTCACTACCCTACCTATGACAAGGAGGTTTATGTCATGGTGCACGTTGTGAAAATTTTGAAGCATTGTCTAATGGGAAATGAGATAGTAATCCACACAAACCACCGACCACTATAGTACTTGTAGGCCCAGAATAAGTGGCAATAAACCAAACATTACTAGTGGATGGGGTTGCTGAGAAACAACAACAAAAAATTCTAGTTAATTTATTCTTGAATTAAACTATGAATTAAAATAAAATTCTATTCTCATAACAACTTGTGAATAGTTAATTAAGTTTAATTGAATTAATTACCTTGGGAATTTTGAGTTGGAAGTCTTTCTGTAGTCATGTATATCTTTCTTCAGTCATGTATTTGTTATCCCTAAATTTTAGGGGTCTAGGATGAGTTTATTTGAGTTGTAATTAGATAACTCAGTTTGATTGAGTTATAGATAGTTAAACTAGTTCTAACTGTTTGTGGAACTAGTAGAGGTCAAGTAGTGACTTGTTGAACTGGTGCATCCTCAGTGCTACTCTGACAAACTGAAGATTCCCTCATGAGAAAAATCATGCATGTAAGTTTAGAGAAAGACCCAGTTGATACTAGAGTGCAGGGAAAACGTACTATCAGTTGTAGAATGATCCAAGTTGTACAATTCATGCATGCAATCAGAGAAGGACCTAAGTTGGGATTGCGCAATTATGGATGAAGGATTTCCTAATTGAATATGGGTTGATCCTCACAAGAATTGTGTAAGGAAATAGGGACTTGGCAGGTAGCAAAAATTGGCTAAGTGTTGGTTAGTGCAGTCTTATGAGGTAGAGAGTTGATCATACTTGTGTAGGAATTGTTCTTGTGAGAACAAGATTTGTATTATCACTCAGATTTATGATTAATGCAATAGATAGTCGCGATTTTGAGTAGTGGTTTTACCCAGAGAAAAGATTATGTTATGTGTCTTTGATTATCTTCCTCTTATCAATTATTGTTTTCAACGATCTATTGGTTTCTACTGTTTAAAGAGTAGAGTAGATTCTTGTCTTGTGTTTTAGTACATTACATGAGCTATGAATCTACAAGAAAATCTACATGGTATTGGAGTTGAAGGCATTATACTAGAGGAGATTTTCGAAATTTTGAGTTTGGGGGTTACAAGTGAAATTCAAATTTGCAATACATACTTCAGGTACAATTTGAGGCTCGAGTATGCCTTGGAAGCAAGCTCGAATTATATAGACTGGAAGGATAGGATGGAGGTTGTGTTGGAAGATAATGTCATCAAGGAATTCATTGATCAATACATTCGTAAGCCAACAACATCAGATGCACAGAATCTGGTAGAATTGAAGAAGTGTGTGGCGAAGGTGAGGTGGATAATCCTTGAGGGAGTTCAAGACCACATTGTCTCGAGTCTCCATGGGAAGGAAACACTTTATGCTGTGTGGAAAGCATTGATGGACCTATTCTAGAACAACAGTGACCATAGGAAGTTGGCACTAAAAGACAAACTTTGAAAAATCAAGATAGAGAAAGGAAAGACCATTACAAAATACTTGACTATGTTCACTCACTGTCATGATGAGCTTATAAGTGTTGGAATAACGTTGCTGAGGATGAGTTTAAAAACTTCTATGCAACAGAAAGGATTAAATGAGTGTTGACGACACCCCATAACCCACAATAGAATGAGGTGGCTGAAAGGAAGAACAGAGGCATTGTACTGACAACACAGGTGATATTGCATGATTAGGGCCTACCATTACACTTGTGGGCTGAGACATGCAACATAACTGTTTATTTGCAAAATAGGAGCCTACATCATGTGCTTGGGATAAAAACACTAGAGGAGGCTTTCTCCGCTAAGAGGCTAGATGTTGGTCACGTTAGGATTTTTGGGTCATCAGTATACTTCCATGTGACCAAAGATGCATGGAAGAAGCTTGAGTCAACAACAAAGTTGGGGATATTCGTGGGGTACACTGAACAATGTAAACTTTGAAACGAGAATTATAAACTCAATACGAGAACTCTAGCCAGAAAATGCCCCAAAAACATGAAAAATCAACTTGAAAATGAAAAGTGTTGATGTTGGAACAACACTTTTTTTTTTCTAAGGTAAATTTTCAACATGTTTTAAAAATGACAGTGAAAACCAATTTTTTGTGCAAAAATTGTGCAAAAAACACCTTGAAGACGAAAAGTGTTTGTGTTGAAATAACGTATGTTTTTTTCACAATAAATTTTCAACATTTTGAAATAATGGTGCAATGACCCCGAAAAACTTTAAAATTTCAAAAGAATAATGAAAACGTAAATATAAAAATAAAAACCATGAAAAAAAAAGTAAATAAAAATATATATTTAAAAAAAACATAAAAAAAAAAACTAAAAAAAATCAAATATATAAAAAGACATAAGAAAAAATCAATCATAAAAATGTTAAAAAAGAAAAACAAAATTAACCTATAAAAAATAAGAATTAAAAAATTAAAAAATTAAAAAATATAAAGAAATAAATAACAAAAACATAAAAATGTAATTTTCATGTTGGAGGCTCCGCTCAGACTATTTAAGCATGATGAGCTAGATCTGTTTCTTCAACTTGTCCTGACGATGAACCACACTAGTTGGTTTGAAACGCGTCGACAAATGAGATTCCATGTGATTTTCGCCGAAGAATCTTTCTCTAAAATGTAATTTTTATTTCATTTTATCTCGTATTCATTTGAAAAAAAATACAAAAAAAAAGTATAAAAGTAAATAAATAAAAATATAAAATTTTAAAAAACTATTAAAAAAACTAAACATTAAAAAAAAAATTAAAAACAAACATGATTAAAAAAAACTAAAAAATTAACCCAAAAAAAACTTTTTAAAGAATTTAAAAACAAAATAAAATTAACAAACATAAAAAAAAATTATATAAACATAAAAAAAAATAAAAAAAAAAAAAATATATATATATATATATATATATATATGTTTTTGTTTTTAAGTTTTGTTAATAATTTATTTTGGTTAAATTTGATTTGATTTATTTATTTATTATTATTATGTTTAATATAATTTTGTTTAATGTTTTTTAATTTTTAATCTTGTTTGTAAAATTTTTAAAATGGTTTTAATTTTTTGGTTAATTTTTATTTTTTTAATCGTTTTTAATTTTTTTAATAGTTTTTTAAAATTTTGTATTTTGTATTTATTTATTTTTATAGTTTTTTTGTATTTATTTTTCAACATTTTGATTATTTGAAGACATTTTCAGAAGAAATCACATTGGTAGAATGAGGTCGATGCATTTCAAACCAACCAGTGTGGTTTATCATTAGCACAAGATAAACAAACAAATCGTAGCTACAAGTGAAATAGGGAGTCAGGACCATGTAACAACGATAGGGGAAACAACTAAAAACCGCTATTTTTAAACGTCTATAGGGGAAATAGCTAAAAGAAGGCTATTTTTGAATGGATAGGAAAAATAGGACAAATTATTATTATTTGTTAATAATTAATAATAAAATAATAAATCAAATATAGTCTATAATTATAAACAACTAACTTGACCCTTATAAGTCAATTTTTTTTTTAAATAGTAATCAAGTCAAATGACTTAAATGTAAAAAAATATAGTAATATGGAGATAATTGAGTCAATAATATTAAATAGATATATTATTTAGTTATAAATTAATTATCTTGGTATAAACGAAAACGGGTTTATGTCCTAAGCTTATTCAATTATATGTTTATAATTATAAAAATAACCAATATGACCCTTATAAGTCTATATATATATATATATATTAAATGAAACACTAATTAAAGTAAATGAATAATATTAAATTATTTAAGTCAAATAAATATACTATTTATTTATAAATTAATTATTTTGGTATAGTTTTTTTTCCCAAAAGAAAAATCGTAATTTTATTCATATTGAGAAAAATTACATGTTGTAGATGCTACATTAGCATATGCTGTATAAGCTTGTCGTGATGCACAGGATCTAAAAAAGACAATAATTTATAAACTATCTATGCTTTCCTACCTTTCTTTTTTTCCACTTTCCGCCAACCTCCAATGTTGGTAGTGGATGTTACAATGGACATTTCTGCCTCTTTGGTAGTATTTGGGGTTTCTTTGTTAGAATCTGAACTTTCTGTTGAGTGTATTCACTTGTTGCCACCAATTTCCTTGCCTGGGATGAGTTGCTCATTTTTCTGCTGTGGGTCGGTTGTCATTGGAACTAAAGCGGAGTAGTTCTGGTTCTCATCATTTTGTGATTTAAGTTGGGTGCCTTGTTCATTGAATGCTGAGATATTTCGTGGGCATTCTGCTTCTTGGAATGTGGTGTTTGTGGTATTTTATGCATTTCCTTCCTCTTCTATATCATCTACCGGAGAGGTTGAAAACTGCCATCCTTTAGGCTTTGGTGGTTGTCTTCTTTTCCTATATTTTTTATTTTGTGGGAAAGAACTTCGTAGATGACCAATTTGATGACAAATGCGACATTTGAAGGCAGTGTTTTCATAATCAAGAGTCCGGGACCATTGCTTTTCGTTGTGGAATAAGAGGATGTGGTCTAGTATTCCTTGAATGAGATCAACCTCCACGTAGATTCTAGCGGAAGTGTAGATATCCTTAGTAAGACGCTCACTGTCTACTTTTAAAAATTTCCCAAGAGCATTGCCATTGCCTACTAATGCTTTGATGTGCCAAAAATGCAGAGGTAGGTTATATAGTTTTACCCACATAGGCAGTTTGGAGACCACCATGGTGTTTAGATCAAATTATGGAAACCATGATGTCAAGAAAAGGCCAACATTAGCCCAGAACCATGGTCCCTCATTCAATGCATATTCCTTGTCATTGACTGTGTAGAATTTGACAATGAAGAAACCTTTTGAGCATAAGTGTATATCATAGTTTTTTGTCCATATGGAGTAAACCATTGACTTAGGGCTTCTGGTTTTGGCCAAAACCCATTATATCTGCATATCACTACTTTTGATAAATAATCATCATGTATTTCATTTACCTCAAGTATAGTAATCGATAGAGTAGGATTCTGAGTTGTTTGCTCGACGATGTAGGCACCAGGAGTGGTGGCCTGCTGTTTTGATTGCATTTGAGGCCCCATTTTCCCTTTTACTGCATCTTTGAAAGAAACAGGTCCTTTGGAGCTTGTACTAGAGCAACCACCATTGAGTATTGTATTGAGGTAGATATTTGAGTCTTTGCCCATGTTGTATTCTTTTAGCTTGTATTCCTCCTGCAATACTTTTCCTGCATGGGTCGAGAGTTGTTTGCAAGGTGGAATGCCCATCCTTTCTTGTATCCTTTGTTTGAGGGTTTTGATCTTGTCCCAGCTCCCTATTTTTAAGCATATTGTGTTTCCTTCTATGGATATGATGGAAAGGGTAATTTGTTTATGTTCGATCGACTCTATTATCGAAGCTTCAAGATCCAGTGGGGAGTTGATCGCCGCTTCCTATCATTCATGTTCAATTGCCAATGCTTGTTGTGGATCTAGACCAATTTGTTTGCAGGCTCGCGGTACCCACTAGTATTCACCATATGCATTCTAGAGGTAAGCCATATCCTGTGGCTTTATATGCCTTTTTGCCCTCAAACAATATTTTCAGCAAGCTTGCAGTTCGTGAGCAGAGGTAGCTCCCTCTTCCAACCTGTTGTGGTGGCTAAGAGATTCCTCCCTTCCGAGCCCCGTCACAGGCACTAAGTACAGAAACCCTCGTCATCCCTTTGGTGATGATGGTAATGCAGGAGTTCGCCTCTAATGATGTTGCCAAATTTTTGGGGCTTCTGTTACCCATATACGGATTTGAAGAGCTTGGCTCCATGGGAACCATTATACAACTTCAGATACCGGATCCTGTTTCAGATATGTACATTTCAAGTGTGTAGAACCAAGAATGTATTATTCTATCTTTTCCCTTGCCATCCAAGTATAAGTCGTATCCGTGGATAGATATAACCGTGATATGCATCTGCAAGGAAGGATATCGAAATATGGGGAAAGAAACCTATAGATCTTTGTCTCGGCATCTTGGATCCGTTGATAGATCAATTTTAGAGCCCAAAAATACTTTAGCCAGAGGGTGATAGCTGAAAATATTCTTAGCCCTAACATCTAAAGCATAGCCAAAATTGTAATCAGTTAGAGATTTAACATATCAAGTACCAGATTCACAAAGAATGGTAGAGCTGTAAGCCCTCACCTCTCTGCATATGCCAGTTCTCGCCATCGCCGTCTTTCATCTCCTCTGATGGTGACTCTCCCAACTCTTTTCTTGAAACCTTCACCAATCATTTTCTTGGTATAGTTATATAGGTATAAATGAAATTTGTATTAAAAATAATATATATATATATATATATATATATATATATATATATATTAATTTATAATTTTTTGAATAATTATGAATCAAATTTGAATGTATTTTAATTATTTTCTTGTTCCTAGATTGTAGTTGTCTATTTTTTGTTTCATAGATAGTAGATATAAATGTATTTTTATCAACTAATTAAAAATATAAAAATATAAAAAATATACATATAAATAAATAAATGAATTAATGATTTTTATTCTTAATTAATTTTCATTTCCTTTGCTTTTGGAAGAAAAAAAAAAGAGCAATCCTCAAGGGGAGAGAAATCGAAAAAGACAAGAAAGGGAAGGAAGTAAGAGGAAAGGGCTGGAATCCAGCAATTGCTGATTTTCCAACCATCGTCTCTCTTAAGATTACTTGGCCTCCTCTCAATTTCAATGGCTTCCCTACATTTAAGTCATTTGACTTAATTATTATTTAAAAAAAAAATTGACTTATAAGGGTCAAGTTGGTTGTTTATAATTATAGACTATATTTGATTTATTATTTTATTATTAATTATTAACAAATAATAATAATTTGTCCCATTTTTCATATCTAGTACAAAATAGCCATTTTTTTAGTTGTTCCCCCTATAGCCGTTTTTTAGTTGTTTCCCCTATAGCTGTTACATGGTCCTAACTCCCTATTTAACTTGGAGCTATGATATGATTGCTCATCTTGTACTGATGATGAACCACACAGGTTGGTTCGAAACGCATCGACCTCATTCTACCAATGTGATTTCCTCCGAAAATGTCTTCAAATAATCAAAATATGGATCACAGAAGCTTGAGTTTAATAATCAACATTTAAAAAACAATTTGACATAAAAAAAAATTAAGGCGTCAAAAAAATGTAATATTTAAAAAAAATTATCCACACTTATAACATTAGAAAATTTAAAGTGTAAAAAATAAACCCTCTAAAAAAAGGGATTGATGCTACATCAACGTGTTTCAAAACTAGCATGAAATTCACTAACATTTAAAAACAAATATTTATATTTGATACATAAGAAAATTTAAAGTGTCAAAAATATGCTCTAAAAAAGAAAGTGTATTCTGAATCAACGCTTTTCAAAATTGGATGATTTTTTTGCTACCTCAAAAAAATGGGTAATCGTATGAGTTCCCATTTCAATGTTTACATTGTTAGTGATACACCTCACAGCTATCGCGTGTACTTGCCAACCAACAGGATTATAGTTGTTCGCAGGGATGTCAGCTTCGATGAAGAGAAGGTGATTTGAGTTTCCCTTGAGAGGGAGCTTCAACTACATGCGGTTAAGGAGCTTTTAGCTCCTAAGGTTGAGGAGCCTCAGATTGATGTGGAGCATCCACATGCAGAGGATCCGAGAGTGGAGACATCCACTCAGGCAGAGTCCTCCAGAGATGGGAGAAAGCACACTAGAGAGACTGCCATTTTATTGCATGATGCATGGGAGAATGTGGGAGCACGCACATCTTAGTGCAGGAAGAGGTCACCTGAGAGGTACACTGGATACATGGCTCTTATAAGCGGATGCATTGAGGTAAAGCCATCCTTATTTTAGGAGGCAATGCAACAACCAGTTTGGATTGATGCCATGGTGGAGGAGTATGACTCCATAGTTCGTAACAGTGTTTGGGATGTGATCCCGAAATTGGAGGACAAGTCAGTGGTGAGCTCCCAATGGCTTTACAAGGTAAAACAAGCTGCAAATGGCAGTGTGGAGAAGCATAAGGCCAGGTTTGTGGCTCATGGCTTTTCACAGGTAGAGGGGATTGACTATGATGAGACCTTTGCTCTTGTTGCAAGGTACTCATCGATCAGATCTATATTGGCACTATCAACGTTTGTGGCTACTACAAAAACAGTCCACGGCCTGCGCCAACGTGGCTACTACAGGCAATTTATTAATCAAAGAATGAAAATTTACATAAGCTTCTCTCATGCACAGATTACCCGAACAATGACCCTCCATGCACTTTAAATAGAACTCATGGACCAATCGGGTGTCAAGCCACGGATCAAGTGTCGGTAATACCGAGGTGAGAGTGAACCGTCGGATCACTACATATCGTGACCATCGGATTGTAAGTTACAAAATGTACAATGGTAAAGAAAGACACTTTACCTAACTCTATACCTAACTCTATACTAGACCAAGTTGAACTTAACTATATCCTATGTGTCGGAATATCCTAACATCCCCCCTTAAGAACAACTTGGGATAGGATTGAAGGATTTACAAATATGACACAATAGGAGAAGGAAGGAGGCACTAGAGCCTATCCCCCCTTAGTGACAACTTCCTGAACTCCAAGCATATATCGAAGTTTAGTGAACTTCGCCTCTGTGAGAGCCTTTGTGAAGATGTCTGCAACCTGATCATCTGTTGGACAATATTTCACTTCAAGAACATGGTCATGAATGAGTTTTCTGATGAAGTGCATGTGTAGTTCAATGTGTTTGCTGCGCTGATGCTGGACTGGATCTTTGCATAGCTGAATGGCACTTTGATTATCACACCAAAGTGTGGTTGGATGCTGCTGCTCAAAGCCAAACTCTGATAGGATCTGACAAAGCCACAAGGCTTCCTTACTAGCTTCCACGGCACCATGATACTCTGCTTCTGCTGACGAAAGAGAAATGGCAGCCTGTTTCTTACAAGCCCATGTAATAGGTCCTGAACCAAGAGTGAATACATAACCGGCAGTAGACTTCCGATCATCAGGGTCACCAGCCCAATCAGAATCAGTGAAACCAACTAACAGAGGAGCTGCTTTGGCACTGTAATGAATCCCAAACTGTATTGTACCTCGAACATAATGAAGTATTCTTTTAGCTACTTTCCAATGACTTTCACGAGGGTTTTGCATAAAACGAGCAACAAGGCCAACAGCAAAGGAAAGATCAGGACGAGTATGGGTTAAATACAAGAGTTTTCCGACAAGTTGACAGTATAAGGTAGCATCAACTTCAGGAGAAGTACAAGAGACTGAAAGTTTGACTCCAGACTGAAAGGGAGAAGGGGCTAGCTTACAGTCTTCCATGTGAAAATGACGAAGAATATCACAAGCATACTTGGACTGGGAAAGGAAAATACCCTCCTGGGATTGCAAGACTTGAAGACCGAGAAAATAGTGTAAGTGTCCTAAGTCTGTCATTTCAAATTTCTTTTTAAGGCTGGACTTCACATGGTTTATAAGGTTGGGATCACTACCAGTAAGAATAAGATCATCAACATAAAGAACAAGGATGATAAGAGACTTTCCCACTTTCTTGGTGTAGACAGTATTGTCAGAATGACACCTAGAAAAGCCAGATTCTAAAAGAAAGCTATCCATTTTGGCATACCAAGCCCGAGGAGCTTGCTTGAGGCCATAAAGGGATTTCTTAAGTCGACAAACAAGGCTGGAGTCTGTTTGTATGAAGCCAATGGGTTGTTCCATATAGATTTCTTCCTGCAAGTCCCCATGCAAGAAGGCAGATTTAACATCCATTTGATGGACTTCCCATTTTAAAGAGGCAGCAAGGGAAAGAACAAGGCGGATAGAGTTCATTTTGGCAACAGGGGAGAAGGTTTCAGTGTAGTCAATGCCTTCAACCTGTGAAAATCCCTTAGCAACGAGACGAGCTTTATGTTTGTCAACTTTCCCATCTGGTCCATACTTGGTTCTGTAAACCCATTTACATCTAACAAGTTTGCGTCCCTTTGGTAGAGGAACAAGATACCATGTATCATTTGTCATCAATGAATGATATTCTTCATTCATAGCTGCTTCCCAATGTGGATGGCCTGAAGCTTCTGCAAAAGTGTCAGGATCATGATTTACTGGAGCTTGAGCCAGTAAAGAAGAGGCTCTTTCAAACTGAGAATGTGTACGTCGCTGATCTGTAGGATCACTGGCAAGATCACCTGTTGCATCTCCAGTAGCACGGACCCATATTGGAAGTTGAGGATCCTAAGAAGGTGGGGGAGGATTATCATCCTCGCTTTCATCATCTGAAGAAGAAATGTTTTCAAAGGTAGAAGAGATAGGAAGAGGTGGCACATCTGCCGGACTAGGCTCACAGGCCGATTTATTTTCATCAAATTTTACATCTCTTCTAATGATAACATTTTTGGACTTAAATGGAATAAGTCTATAACCTTTTACATCTTCAGAATATCCAGCAAAAGTACATTTCTCACTCTTAGGTTCTAAAGCTTTATGCTTTTCATCTGGAATATGGGCCCATGCTTCACTTCCAAACACACGAAAGTGACTTACATCTGGTTTAATGGAACTCCAAGCTTCTTCTGGAGTGATATTCTCTAGAACCTTAGTAGGAGTG
This sequence comes from Pinus tabuliformis, assembly GCA_031772625.1. Lineage (NCBI taxonomy): Eukaryota > Viridiplantae > Streptophyta > Pinopsida > Pinales > Pinaceae > Pinus > Pinus tabuliformis. The sequence goes on along the minus strand of CM062819.1, from coordinate 1,047,218,879 downwards.
CGATTGATTATATAATTTGCACAATTAATTGCTTCGGCCCAAAAACTAAGACTGAGTCCTTTAGATTGCAGCATACAATTAGCCATTTCCTTTAAGGTGTGATTTTTCCTTTCAGCTACACCATTTTGTTGTGGAGTGTATGGAACAGTATGTTGCATTTGAATTCCATTTTCGGTGCAAAAGTTGATGAATGTGTTTTTAACATATTCTCCACCATTATCAGTTCTTAGCTTAAGAATTTGATGTCCAGATTGTTTTTCAACAAAGGCTTTGAAGGCCAAAAAGGTGTTAAATACTTCGCTCTTGAGTTTTAAGAAGTATACCCAAGTGCGTCTGGAGAAATCATCAATGAAAGTTAAGAAGTACTTGCAGCCAGAGAATGAAGCAACAGGAAGAGGACCACATAAATCACTGTGCACAAGCTGTAAAGGGGCTGAGGCGTGCCAAGAGGCACGTTTGTCAAAACTGTCCCGATGATGTTTTCCGAGTACACATCCGGAACAAACACCATCTCTGCAAGATACCATAGGAAGACCTGTCACCATATTTTATTTACATAGATGCTGAAGGGAGCGATAGTTTAAGTGACCAAATCGCTCATGCCAAAGTTTGCTCACTTCATCATTATGAGCAACAAATACTGAGGGAAGATTTGATGACCCAAAGTTGTGAAACTTATACAACCTTTTGGAATCATTAGCAAGACCAGTAGCTAGAATCTGTTTAGGATCTTTTAGATCCTTGATTACAACATCATGAGGTGAAAATTCAACAATTTTACCTTCACCTGAATGAGTTATCTGATAGACAGATAGAAGGTTGCAGGATAAGGTTGGAACACATAATACATCATTAAACTGACCATTGTCTAGATGAACAGTTCCAGTCCCTACAACATTAAGAGATCTATCATCACCAACATATATATTTTTGGTGTTACAATCATTTAAAGAAGAAAACATGGCTTGGTTTTTGGCCATGTGACAAGAGGCTCCAGAATCAATGAGCCACTCATGAGAATGAGAAGAAGAAGAAGATACATTTAATGCATAACCAGACTGAGATGATTGACAATGACATGCAGAAAGGGCCATTCCGGAAGTTGAAGTTGAAGTAGGCTCTGCATGGATGTTATGTTTCTTCATTGTGGCTTCCAAGGCTTCCATCTTCTTAAAGCATTTAGATTCTAAGTGGCCGTCTCGATTACAAAAGTTACAATGTCTATCAGTCTTCTTCCATTTGTTTTTATTGGTCTTATCATTTTGCTGAAATGATCTTTCATTTTGAGGCTGAAATGGTTTAGGACCATTCTTTTGAGGATATGACTTCTTAGGATTCTTTGAATTTGGTTGCTGCTGGGTGGCTAACGCTTTCGTGGAAGAGTTTCCAAGATTAAGAAGACCAAGGTGTAAGAGTTTTTCTTGTTCTCTTATTAAGGAATCACAAAAGGAGTCAAAGGAAGGGGCCTTGTAGTCTTTTCCTTGACAAATGAAAGCTTCCCTTGTAGAGTGGAAAGTGGAAACAAATACAGAGTAGGCTGGTCCCAACTTGGTAAGGATGGAATAAATAAGGTTACCATCTTCTTTCTTAACTTTAACACCTTCCAAGAGATATCTAAGGGTCTTGAATTTGGACAAGAAATCTTCAATGCAAGAAAAATTATTAGGATCCAAAGTAAGCAACTCATTTTCAAGTTGATGGGCTCTAATTTCATTTTTAATCCCAAAAACTTTAGCGAGTTTTTCTAATGCTTCATTAGGAGTCTCAAGTTCTGCAATGTGGAATCTAAGATCAGGAGAAATAGACATCCCTATCAAACCATGTGCTTGATCTTGTCTATTTTCCCATTTTGCAGCCTTGTCTTCATCTTTTGGTTTCTTCTCTTGGTCTATGGCTATTCTGAAGAGACCTTTACTTCTAAGTAAATCTTCCATGTAGGCTACCCATTGGAAGTAGTTAGTGCTGTCAAGAATGACTTGGCATGGACTTTCCATTTTTTTTTTAAAAACCTGAAGATGAAGATGCTAAAAGTAAGTGTTCCAATGGATAGATCTCGAAAAAATAGGCAGTTTTAAAAAAACGGCTCTGAAAAAGGCTTCCGGATGAAGAAGTTATGGCTTTTTGAAAAAAATTTGTTGACGTTGCCGGCAAAGTGCGCGAATGTGCGGGAATGAAAAGAAAAAAAAAAAAAATCCGCCCCCACAAAATGGAGACTTGAACCCAAGACCTCTACTCTCTTGAAATAGCTTTGAACCAATTGATCTATACAGAGAGAGAGAGAGAGAGAGAGAGAGAGAGAGAGAGAGAGAGAGAGAGAGAGAGGGGGGGGGGGACACAAAACCCAACACGAATATGCAAAGAAAAACGAACCTTGCGGCTCGAAGTTAGCTTTAGCCAAAAAACTAGAAATTTAAAAAAAAAATCTCAAAGTTAGCTTTAGCCGAAAAACTAAATATTTTTCTCAATGTTTCTGATTTTCCGAGATCACACTAAGGTGCAGGGAAAAGAGCATACGCATGAGAAAAATCCTTCCTTTCTGTTTCTGATTTGCCCAGATCGCACAGAGTCGCGGGGCAAAGAGCATACGCAAAAATGAAAGGTATAGATCCGGTTAAAAAAAAAGAGGCTAAATAAACTGAGACCGAAATAAGCAGAGAGAAAATAACAGTAAACTGCAAAAAAAAACACTGTATACCTCCCGATCTGAAAAATGACGCAGCTAGGGCTACCGGAAACCTTTTCGTGTGAAACGAAAGGGGTTCCTCACTGGAACAGATGCTCCGAACGCAACAGAGCAGTCCTCTCGGCCCGAAAGCAGTCAGAAACAGCAGATCTAGGAAACGACAGCCGCATGCAGTTCTATCGGCTTCAGATTTGGATCACCAAAGGACGGGGCCCTCAAATAGCTCTGATACCATGTGGAGGTTTGCTGTTACACCAAAACCCGCAGGTGTTGGTAAACATTACAAGCCAGTAACTAGGATCCCCAGGGTGGAAATTACGGATTCTATAGAGGTGCGGTGATTCTTCCAACAGAAGATGCATCAGATGGATGTAAAGTCAACCTTCCTTAATGGCACGATTGAGGAAGAGGTGTACATAGAGCAACTTGAAGGTTTTGATACTTTTGACTGTGAGTCGCATGTGTGCTGGCTCAAGAGAGCATTGTATGGGCTGAAGCAAACACCTCGTTTTTGGTACACTAGGATCGATAACTACTCATTAGGGGAATTTTGAGGTCTAAAATGGGTCTCCTAAGGAAATTATAAAATAACAGTGGAAATATAAAATAATATTAGATTACATCATCAAATTTAGAGGGAAAAGAGCAAAAACTATTTTTTTCAACTCGTATTTTTAACTTATCTGCCTATGGGTTTACTCAAATTTCAAGCAGAAACACTCATTGGACAAAATTTGATTCCTCATCCAAGGGGTACCCATTTTTCATACTTTCGATGGACCCTACTACATGAAAAATGAGAAATACATGAAAACCATGATTGCAATCACTTTTTTTTCATGTATTTCTTATTTTTCGTGTAGCAGGGTCCATCGAAAGTATGCAATATGGGTATTCCTTGGATTAGGAATTAAATTTTGCATCCAACGAGTACTCCCACTCAAAATTTGAGTACAATATTAGGGAGATAAGTTGAAAATATGATTTGAAAAAGTAGTTTATTATTATTTTTTTTTTTTTTTTTTTTTTTTTTACTTGTTTACTCGAGAAAAGGTGAATCATCTCCCATGGTGGACATCATCATTTTGAATCCTATTAGTTCTTATAAAGTTTATTTTTGTTGTACATTTTTCTTAGGAGACCCATTTTAGACCTCAAAATTCCTCTAATGTCACTCAGTTGGGCTTCTCCAAGAGTGAAGCAGATGCAAACTTTTACTACATAGTGGTGGAAGGTAAATTGTTGATCATTGTGTTATATCTCGACAATTTTATTTTGACAGGTGATGATCAATTGATCAAGTCTTGAAAGAGAGTTTGAGATGGACATGGGGCTCATGCATTACTTTTTGGGCATGGAAGTATGGCAGGGTGATGGGGAATTGTTTGTGTCTCAGTGCAAGTATGCCAACGAGATACTCAGGAGGTTCCACATGGAGAGTAGCAAACCCATGGAGACTCCTCTAGCAGGTAACTGGAGGAATGACGATGCTACTTCAAGGGAAGTAGTGGAAGTTATTTTTTACACATAACTTGTGGGTTTACTCATGTATTTGGTGAACACATGATCGGATATGTGCTACGCAGTTAACCAACTTAATCAAGCGATGGTTAGGCCTACCAAGCTATCTTGGAAGGCAACAAAGCTTGTGTTGAGATACCTCAAGGGCACTGCTCAATATGGATTGTAGTATGGATAGACAGAGGGAGTGAAGCTTCAAGGCTTTGCCAATGTATATTGGGCAACAGTTTCTTGGTACAAGAGGAAACATAGATCAGTTGCACTCAGATTGGTAGAGGCATAGTACATGGCTGCAAGTCAGGAAACATGTGAGGCCATCTGGATGAGGAAGATTCTGGTTGGTTTGTTTGGTCAATAGATGGATCCAACTGTGATTTATTGTGACAATCAGAGTTGTATCAAACTCTCTAAAAACCCAGTTTTTCACGACCAGTCCAAGCATATTGATATCTGACATCATCACTTCAAGATTGTGTATTGAGGCGGATTATGTTGTTGAAGTACATTCCCACGAAGGAGAAAGATGTTGCCATTTTGACAAAGGAATTGTCAAGATGCAAATTCAAGTTTCATAGAGATAGGATCAAGGTAGCTTATAATGCTTTCTTGTTGAGAGGGAGTGTTGAGAAATGGAAACAAGAAATTCCAGTTTAATTTTTCCTTGAATTAAAATGTGAATTAAAATTTAATTCTATTCTTATAGCAACTTGTAAATAGTTAATTAAGTTTAATTGAATTAATTAGCTTAGGAATTTTGAGTTGGATGTATTTCTATAGCCATGTATATGTTCTCCCTAAATTTTAAGGGTCCAGGATGAGTTTACTTGAGTTGTAATTAGATAACTCAGTTTGACTGAGTTACAGACAGTTAAACTAGTTCTAAATGTTTGTGGAACTAGTAGAGGTCTAGTAGTGAGTTGGTGCACTGGCGCATCCTCAGTGTTATTCCAACTAACTGAAGATTCCCTCATAAGAAACTCATGCATGTCAGTTTAGAGAAAGACCCGGTTCAGACTAGAGTGCAGGGACAATGTACTATCAGTTGTAGAATGATCTGAGTTGTACAGGTCATGCATGCAATCAGAGAAGGGCCTAAGTTTGGATTGTGGAGTTATGGAGGAAGGATTTCCCAATTAAATATGGGCTTATCCTCATAGGAATTATGCAAGAAAATAGGGGCTTGGAAGGCAACAAAAATTGGCTAAGTGTTGGTCAGTGCGGGCCTGTGAGGTAGAGAGTTGACCATACATGTGCAGGAATTGTACTTGTGAGAACAATATTTGGTTGTAGCAGTGGAATTCCCTAGAGAAATAATTGTGTTATGTGTCTTTGATTATCTTCCTCTTGTCAATTATTGTTTTCATCAATCTATTGGTTTTCGCTGTTTAAAGAGTAGAGTAGATTCTTGTCTTATGTTTTAGTACATTACATGAGCTATGAATCTATAGGAAAATCTATAGGGGTTTCTACAACAACTTCATTTAGTGATCAAGTATAAGAAGATGACACAAACAAGTTGGCCGACATGCTTTCAAGGCCACACACATTGAAGAACACAACTTTGGTAACTTTGATGCACATGGAGCCATTCAAAGTCATGTGCATGATGGAGAAAACACGATTGACTACCATCTCTAATACCATTTAGTCTATAGGTTGGATAAGTTACGTGTTCCTAAAGGTGAGCGCTTGTAACTGAGCATATATGTTCACACCTCTAGGGTTACAAGGCACTTTGGTGTAGGGAAGACAGTCACCAACTTACTGATATATGTGTATTGACCTAAGATGCAAGAACATGTAGTTAGGTTTATAAGAGGATGCATGCTTTATTGTACTAGCAAGACTAGTAACATGAAATAGGGTCTATATTATCCCTTACTTGTACCCATTCATCTCTGGGAAAGCATTTCCATCAAATTTGTGGGAGGTTTACCAACAACCAGGAAGGGACATGACTACCTGCTCGTGATAGTTGACAAGTTTAGCAAGATGTGGATTTTGATGCCCAATGTAAAGACCATCAATGGGAAAGAAGGAATGAACTTGTTCTTTAGACAAGTCTGGCTGCATTTTGGGATACCAAGGAACATCATTTCAAATAGGGACATAAGATTTCTAAGTGCATTTTGGACTACATTGTGGGAGAAAATGGACACAAAATTGAAGAAGTCTACATCATTTCATCCACAAACAGATGGGAAGATAGTAGTTAACATGACTTTGGTGTAACTTTTCAGGGTTTATATGCATAAGCATCCGAAAGCCTGAGATAAAAATATGGTATATATACAACAATCTTATAACAACGTAGTCTACACTTCTATTGGTAAGTTCCCATTTAAATCTTGTTTTGGTTATTTTCCACCTTCACCTTTGGATATTGCATATGAGTAGCGAGGAGGAGTAAGGGAGGATCTTATAAAGGATGCCTTGAGGGATGAAAAAATTGTAGAAAAGATAAAAAAAAATCCATATACAAGTATAAGAGACACTGTAAAATTCACAAGAAAAATATAAGGCCGTGCATGATTGACACAAAACAAAGAAGTTGTTTAAGATGGGAGATAATTCCTACAGACTCAGTCTATCCCCATACATGTGAATTTACTCAGTTGTAAATGTGGAGAATTTGAATATATATGAGCCTTCCATGGTAGATCAGGAAGAAGAATAGGTCCTACCTTTCGTAGTCTAGGGTTTGGCACAAGATTCTCATGCAAACTTTACAAAAGATACAACTTTGCAGAAGAGTTTTATAACTTTGAGACAGGGGCAACATGAATTTTGGCAGATTGAGTTGAAAGGACATCTTCTAGGAAAAGCTAAATGGTACACTCAAGAAAAGGTGGAAGAAAAATGCTCTCACCTCATTCAATATAATCGTTTGGGGACCAAAATCCTCCCAAAATGCAAAGGTGTGATTTGGATTGGATCATTATATTGTTTATCATCCATCATGATGCTTTTAGAGTGGAAAAAGTGGAGGAATCACCTCATAGGATCATTTTTACTGGAAAGAACCAATTTAGCAAATTGGGTTATGAAACATTCCATGTTAAGAAATACACTCAGAAATTACCTTCAATTTAGAAATTTCTTGTACAAATTTTGTCAAAAACTTTGTCTACACATAAGTAACTATTCCAATAAAATTACATAGAAAATTTGTATACAATTTTTTTTTTAACTGAAACGGGTATATTTTATTTTAGGGGGTTTGGTTTGGCTGGAGCCTAAACAACCAATGTTACACAACATTTACATACATATTAATTCAGCTTGATCTACTCTTTAACTTGAATTAAGGAATGCATGATAAGATAGGGCTATTGTCATTAATATTGAGATCTCCTTGTGCTAGGAGGCATCCTTTGTTTGCCATTACATCCGCTTCACTATTCGAGCTTCTAAGAATGTGGAAAATTTTAAAGGAAGTGAAGTCCTCCAGAATGATATTTAACCTTTTCAGATACTTTTTGAGGATGGCGTTGTTGAACTGGTCCTTCGAGTTGATCTTCGTGATGAGAATTTCTGAATCTCTGAATGCTTGACATTCTTTAATGACTCTATCACGGACCAAGCCCCTAAGCTTTTGTGATTCCAAGAAGTTCTTCCTGGTTGTTTGTACGAGGACCAAGCCCCCAACAGAAGCAGTATTTTCTAGAGTTGTCCAGGGAGTAGATGACTCCACTAGCCCCTGCAGCCCCAAGGTTACCCTTGGAGGCACCGTCAAAGAAGATAGTAGTTTTATTTTGGGACCTCCACCATACTTGAAAGGTATCATCTGGTTCTCTAATTCTCTAAGGAGGATTGGGAAAGGGGAGGATTTGGGCATTGCCTTTAAGGTGAGAGTTAAGGAGATTCAACCAGTTCTTTTCAGGGGGGGGGGGGGGGGGTGGGGGCAGAGAGGAGTCTGATTTATGAGATTGCAGTAGAAAAGATTCAAGGAGAAGGGATTTTGCCTTGGTAGCTAATTTTGTAGGATTACAAGGAGAGTTGTTGAAGGTCAAGTCATTCTAGGCGAGCCAGATTTCACAACACACAAATTTGGGGATGGAGAGCCAAATGTGGTACCAGAGTGAATTGATGGGGATATTGCGAGGATAGCTTTGGAATGAAGAGGAGTAGAGATCAGCCACAGGCTTATGCTGGGGAGGATGAACCTGAAACCCGAGAAGAATTAAATTCCAAATCTCTTTGGAAAAATTGCAATCTATGAACAAATGAGAGGCTCTTTCTCCATCATTTTTGCATATCACGCATCTGTGTGGTCCTGCTATATTCTTTTTAACAAATTATCTCCTGTTAGCAGAAAAAAAAAATTTACTTTAGGAAGCCCGATGATGTTCCAAACCTGTTTCCAAATGGTGGGAGAGTGAAGTCTGTCTTTTTTAGGCTGCAGAGCAATATATCCCATTGCTGAGGTGTAAGAGCCAGAGCTGCCCCATCCCCAGCTGTCTGGACTGTCACGATGAATAGGGGTAGCGTTGATGAGAAGATTTTTGAGCAATTCAAGTTGACTATGTAGATGCGCTGGCACGATTGGGAAGTCCAAGTCAAACCAATTCCCACTGTTGTCCCATGTAGATATGTCAAACAACTTACAAAAGCCTGTGCTGAGGAGCCAGCCACTTAGCTCTTGGATCTCATCATGGGAATTGAGAGGAGCACAATTCATTATGTGGTCTTCCCATAATAACTTTTTTTTTTCCATTGCTAGGTATGTGGTACAGATGATTCTTGAAGTTGTTGATATTGTTTCTACAAAGATTCCATGTTTGAGTGCTTGTGGAAGTATTGTCTGCTGATAAGTGCCTGAGAGAGATCCCCTGTGCATATTTGGTCCTGAGTGTTTCACTGACAGGATGTGAAGGGTCAAAGTAGATTTTCCAAAGGAGCTTGCAGCCAAGTGCGAGATTAGAGAAAACTGGGTCTCTGATCTGGAGTCCTCCATCCACTGTTGGGTGCTTAACAAGATCCAAATTTGCTAAATGCAGTTTTTTGTGATTGCCTTTGCCTACTTTCCAAATAAAATCTCTCAAAAGACTAGAAATTTGTTCCATGATATGTTTCAGTGCAAGAAGGAATGAGGATTGGTAGATGGGGAGGGCAGATAAAACTAATTTTAATAAGATAGATTTCCCTCCCTTGGTAAGCTAGTAACCTCCCCAGGAGATGATCTTGGCTTTAATCTTGTTGATGATGCCATGCCACAGAGTTCTATTATTGACTCCGGATGTGAGAGGTAAGCCAAGATATTTGATGCTGTCCCAATGAGTAAAACACTCAAAGCCGAGAATCTGAGCTATGTTGTTAAGACTATGTTGGTTCACATTCCATCCATAGATCAAACTCTTTCTATCATTTATCAGTGCTCCTGAGGCTTTGTAGTAACTTTTTAGAACCATGTCAAAGGAGGTAGCTATTATGATAGAGGCTCCGCCTAATAATAGAGAGTCATATGCAAAGAGTGCATGGTTTATAGGCTTTAGAACATTCAAAGTTCAAATTCCGGGGAGTCCACCAGTGTTCATTTTTGTAGCAAGCTTCTTACTGAGAGAATTCGCCATAAGAATATATAGGAATGGGGATAACGGGTAACCTTGCCTCAAACCACAATAGACTTGGAAGAAGGATGCTGGGCAGCCATTGACCAGATGAGCAATCTAAGGATTTGTGATGCAGGCTTTGATGAGATTGATAAATTGAGTAGGGAAGCCGAAGGATCGGAGAACTTGGAGGAGGAAGGAGTGATTGACCCTGTCGAAGGCATTGGCCATGTCAAGCTTGATCAACATCCCCTTTTCTTTCCTGTATTTATTGGAATGGATAGCTTCCTGAACTTGAATGACGTTATCAAAGATGTGTCTGCCTTTGATGAACCCCCCTTGGGGACTGGATATTAATTTGTCAAGCAGGGGTTTGATTATGTTTGCAAGGATTTTGGCTAAGATTTTGTAGGAGGCATTACATAGGGAGATAGGCCTGAACCTTCCAAACATTTTTGGATTGACCTCTTTTGGGATTAATGCTAGGAAGGTTGAGTTGATACCTCCCCCAACCTTAGCTTTGCTGAAAAATCCATGTATCATTTTCAATAGATCTGTTTTGATGATCTTCCAACAGACTTTGTAGAAGTGAATTGTGAAGCCATCTCGCCTGGGTGCCTTGTCTGATTCCATTGCCCATATAAATTTGATGATTTATTCTTCAGATAGAGGTTTTAGGAGAGTTTGATTGTCCTCTTGATTGATGAGATGGGGGATGTTGGAGAGGAGGTCTTCGGTGTCTTCTAGACTGCCTTCATTCCCAAGCCCATAAAGATTTTTGAATGATTTTTAGCTGCTATTTTAATTTGGTCAATATTATTGCATATCTGTCCTTCTTCATTCTTGATCACAGAGATATGGTTTCAATATAGGTGGGCTTTGTATTGGCGATGGAAGAACGAAGTGTTTCGATCTCCTGCCTTGAGCCACAGACTACGGGATTTGAGTTTCCAGAACTCTTCTTCCCATCTAAATGAGTGGTGGGTATTTCTTTGGTGGGTAGCCTCTTTATTTAGAATTTCAGGGGTGATATAAAGACCTTTCATTCCCATTTGCGTAGTTTCCGATAGCTGAACTTCTTCATTTCTCTGATGGGAGAGGGACTTGGGGAGGTTTCTTAGCCACTCTTTTAAGCCTTTTTTGGTGGCTTTTAATTTTTGCTCCCAAACATAGCTTGGGGATCCATTGATAGGGGTGTCCCATGCAAATTGAACCGTGTCTAGAAAGCCTTCTTTTTCAATCCAAAGAGGACTGAATATAAAGGGGATTGGTCCAAGATCATCCTCAAGAGCCATGAGGAGTAGAATTGGCTTATGGTCCGAGGTGAGTTTGGGAAGAATTTTTGTAGAGATAGGAAGATTTTCCAGTAACAAGGAGCTTTGTAGCAGGAATCTATCCAACCAGGCAGATATGTGGTCAGTCCCAGTTCTATTATTGGTCCAGGTATATTTGCCTCTTACCGGGACAAAATCTAGAAGGTCCCTCTATTGCATTAATTCTTCCACCAAGGTAGTAGTTGGTCTCTGGTGCTGTTTCCCCCATTTTTTCTTTTGGATTCATGACTATGTTGAGATCTCCACCCAGGATGATGTTCTTAGGGGAGTGGATGTCTAAAAATTTAGAGAGAGAGTTCCAACATTCTCGTTTTTCAACATAAATAACGGGAACATAGGGATTGAATAGGACTATAGTTAACTTACTTTCTAGATGCTTGAGCTTGGTAAAGATCCAATTTTGGGTCTCATGAGAGTTAAGCAGGTGGAAGTGTTCTTCAGCCCAGAGAGTTGCAACACCTCCTGAAGTTCCCCTCGAGTTGACTACTTTGCTTGCATTCTTCTTCCATTTAGACTTGCTAATATCCATAAGGGCTTGCCCTTCGATTTTAGTCTCTTGGAGCAAGAGGATATATGAGGGCTCTATTTTCAGTAGATATTTGACGGCTTCGATTTTTGGTTGGTCCCCAAACCTCTACAATTCCAAGAGACTATATGCAGTATTTACCTTGCGAGGGATTTGTGATTCCTCCCTTGGAAGGTCTTGCTCTAGTGTTTCTCCCGATTGTCATTTCTATTGTGGATTGGATGCCTTGCATTTTTAGGCGTTCTGCCTCCTCTTCTCTTTGAGGGCCTCTCATAGATCTCCTCCTTTGAGGAGTTAGAGGGTTCTGCCACTTTTTTCTTTGTTATATCTGCATACGAGGGGATGGAGGGGCTACCCTGAGAGGCACCAGGTGAGGCAGCTCTGCCTCCATCTTTGTTCGCTTGAGGATCTTCAATCTGATCTGGAATAATCAGATCTACTTCTGGAGGATCTGATGAAGAGATTCCTTTGGGATTTGTGTTCTCATCCAGGGCTTGGGGGTTCCTTTTTCCATTTCCATGTTCTTCTGAGTTGTTCCCCTTGTTGGGTCATTTCCCAGCTACTTTTGCATGTCCATTTTTCTGAACTGAGGTCCACTGTTCTCCCTTCGATTTATTACTCTATTCTTCAACTTTTTTCTTGTAGTATCATGCAAAGTGTCCATAGCCATGACAATGTCTACATTTAAAAGGAATCCGCTCGTAGTCCAGCTCTTGGATGTGACACCATCTGACGACCATGATTTTTGTTGCTTCTGGTAGTCCTTCTTCCAGATCTACTTCCACTCATATTCATGCACAAGAGTATTGTCCTTTCCTGGTAGCCTGATAGATGTATTTACCAAGGGAGTTGCCAATGATCTGGAGATATTTCTGATTCCAGCAGTGCAGGGGAAGGTGGGGAAGTCGCACCCATACTGGGACCACAGTGGGAACATCTTAGGTCAGATCAAAGTCTGGAGACCATTTGTTTCAATATAAGCCTTGAGGCCCCATGAAATAGGGCCCATTCCTGAAGATGATGCTCTGATCCTCAGCAGATTCAAACACGAACACGAAAAAGCCCTTGCCTACAAAATAAGATTTGATACCTTCCTTAAACAACGGGGACCAGTTTCTCTTGATCCAGTCTTCAACTGATTTGGGCGAGGGTCAAAGGCCAGTAAACTGCCCTATGAGGCCTCGATCAGTAAGATTCAGTGCTGAGTGGCAAGTTTCTACAGGGAGGGCCACCGTGGGAATGCAATCGTTTTTACAAATTTTTGTTGTTGTGGTGAAGGGGGCCGTTTACCGCATGCAGCCACCATCTTCTGGAAATCGAGGGCTTCAGGAGGGGGGGGAGGCGAGCTTTGAGCCCCCATCTCTCGTCATGGCTACCTGGGAGGGTGCGCAACTACTTAGCTACGGGCATGCATAGTAGCTCGAGGCAGCTAAGTCAAATTACCGATACAAAACTCTAAAATTTGTATACATTGACTTAGCAGACATAGGCCTAATTTTTTATGAACATCGACATAAAAGACAAACATGATCTTGAAATCAAAAAATAAACAACATAACTCAGAATTTTTGGAAAAAATCTCCCTGGAAAACCTCGAAGGGAAAACCAATGCAAGAGGGAGATTTTATTATTCTTTGAGATCTTAGAAAATCCTTTATTGTAGAGAAATTGAATGGAATTTAACAACTTATGTCAACCAATTAACATCCCCTTTTCTCGAGATTCATGCTACAAATGCTCCTCAAATTTTGTGCCAAGCTCTGTTTAGAATTTGATGTAGCTATATGGTCGGCTACAACGTTAAATGTAGCAACTCCTAAAATTTCATGCCTAAAAAATAGCTCAAACCTATCTTGAAATGTGTGCCAATCAAACTTAAAAATATGTCTCGATTTCTATGCATGAACAACAAATAAAAATTGATTGTTTGACCTGCAAAAAATTTGGTGTACGGTCTGATTTAATGTCATTTTACATTCCACTCAGGGTGGTACCTCTTCCTCCATTATGTGCCACTTCTCTTGCTTAGACATTAGTGCTCAGTGTTAAACACACACATGAATAGAATTCAGATTAAGATACACATGAATTATCTTTACTATTCACAAGATATACATTTATAATAAATTGTTATGACTCTTGGATTGATATTCCAAGGTGTCTTGGACTCCCTTTGACTGTTAAACTTCCACACCATTGGTGTCCAACATCCCCCCCTTTAATCCGAAGGGGTATATACGAGTCCAATAAAAGAGCTCTAATATAAAAATACAACAATGCATGACAACAATAAGCTGAATGTGCTCTTTGAGATGATGGAATAAGGTGGGAGAACTCGAGGTCTCAACTGGAGGTGGTTTAAGGATTTCCACCAACACTGGAATGTTTAGTGCAGTTCCTTGAAATCTTCCAAATCTAACAAGAAGTTGAGGCCTTTTGCTAGAGGAAGTGCTCCCTATTGTTTTGAAAAGGGAGACCATTGGGGTATCAACTTGGAACACTTAGTGTTGTTCCTGAAACTCTTCCAAATATGACAAGAATCTAAAGTCTCCTATTAGAGGAAGTGTCCCTAATTATTTGAAGAGGGACACTTTCAAACTAGAAAAATGGAGGTCTTTAACCTACAATGGTTTAAGGAAAGACACCAACCAACAAGCATTCTTAGGGGATTCTCTGTCTCTGGCTACAACTCCGAATCTAGTTATGGTGGTCTCTGGTTGTAGGCTCCGAAAATAGGTTGTCTTTGAAGATTGTATATGACCTTCAATCACCCCCCCATGTTAGATACAAGGTGGGAAGATGACGAGATCTCAACTGCAAGACTTTTCAATATTCAAGAACAAATCCTATTGTATGAGAGAAATGTCTTTTTGGTTGTTGAAGCCCATTTCCAATAAGTGATTCATCCAAGGTGAATCTTTGTTCTTGTAGGAGGTTTGTTTCTAAATCATTTGTTTGAATGATGAGTGCACTGACCATAATGCTCACATGAATGAAGATCAAAACAATGATCTTTCACATGGCCAATTGAGTCACAATGCTGAAATTTCACAAATTTTGACCGTGAATGTGAAGGAGAAGGATTTGGACCAGGTGAATATGAACCCTCTAGTAGAAATCTAGCTCTCCGAAATTGGATTGGATTGGCGTAGTTCTGAATATGAAATGACACATCCTTTTCATATCCAAGACTAGTTTTGTTCTTGTTATTGATAATATCTTCATAAGGGTTTGATGATGGGCTTGGGAAGTGTAGGTTGATCATGACCATTTTCATGCAAATATGTTCCTAGAATTGGCACCTAATGGGGATCAACCTCAACTTTACTGATTTGATCACTAGCTAGATGCTAATGGGTATCTATTTCAACCTAAAATAGAGGATATTTCTGAACAAAAAATATTTCAGAAGGATGTCTTTTATTCTGTAACTCATCTTGTTGTAGCTGAGATTCTAGCAGCAAAAAATCAATGTTTTCTTGTGCATTTTGCAGACAAGTATGAATGTTAGAGAGAGAGAGAGTATTTTATAAATTTTACCATACCATCAATAGTGGAGAGTATCAGAGTATTCAATAACTTTAATACTTCATCAACTTTGGCCATTTTCTTCATAGTCAAAAAATGATCACAACTATGAATCGATGAAGAAGAAACAACACCCACTCATAATACACCAAACAACCAATATGAAATAGCCTTTTAAGGTGGAAAATACTAATGAATTCTCTCCTCCACAAAGGGCTATTTTTATATAAAGTGTAAAAAATACACCAATAACAACTCTATTTTATTCATAAAGACAACTCTATAAACAACACTTCAACTCATCTTTAATGCACAAATATAATCCAAGGCAATTAGGCACAAAATTCAATGCAAAGAGTAATATATTCAATGTAGATAACATACACATCTCACATATCTACTCGTGATAGAGGCATATGAATGAACCAATGCGCATATGATGAGATTTTAATCAACACACAAAGAGGAGGTGAACCAATGCACTACAATTAACATATTTTTAATGCGTCTCTAGGAGTTTGAGACGAACACATTTATAACTTCAATGTTGCTATATTCTAATGCAGTCATTATTCAACCCAACTTGAGCCAACGGATTGTTATATAATTAATGAGATGTATTACATAAATAATGTAGCAACGACCTTAATAATGTTTCTCAAAGAAAGTCTATCAATATATGCTTCTCGGTTACTGGGCATTCATTTAGGAAACTAGTCAAGAATCCATGACGTAGAAAACTAGACCTCACATATCACAGAGACAAGCCAAAGTGGATATGCACCATTAACAGGGATCGATACTCAGTACTAAAAATAGGTCAGTTACTCAGTATTCAATTCTTTACCAACAAATCCATTCTTGGAAGAATTCCATTTCCCAGGTCACAATGGCAATAACGTTCCAACTGTCGACTTATGGGAACACAAATTATATAGTGCAGGTGTCTCCCTTACGACAACATTGGAGTGATAGGACATGAATCCCTATAGACGTACTTCTAGATAGTTAACCATTAGATATATATTGAGATAAAGACCCAATGTGTGACTTAGAACTTATTGTGTTTGACACTGCACCAATTGGATCACATATTAAATACATTTCTCTTGCATATTGGCTCCAATCCTGTAGTTTTAATGCCCCTCGCAATACCCTACAATTCCAACACTTGATTGATCGACTCTTGGATTGAATGTTAGCATGATGGGCCATCAAACAATGACCACATGCAAAAGAGACTTTGCAGAGGTGAGCGACTCCCACAACTAAAGAGCTCCTCATGTGTCTCAAGCATAAGGTGTTAATTTTTTCATAGGGCTACATTGTTCTTTTCTTTGATAATTGCATTTCTTCATTAACAAATTAAATTCAACCCATAACATTGCAACACTATTCAAATTTACATTATTATTCATCAACATATGAAACTATGTAGAAATAACAATATCATCATCATCAATGCAGCAGAACATAAAGGAACAATATAAGAAAAGCATGCACACATAGAGACACCAGGATTGGTCAGAGACTAGGGAAAAACCCACTATGGGGAAAACCTTTGTAAATTCTTCTTCTTCTTCTTAGATCGTTGTCAAATGATTCAGCAAAAGAGAGTACAATGATCCATATCTTCATTAATGCAACAAAACAACTAGAACATCCATAACATGACCTTAAACATATTTATATTCAAAGATCATGATTCTAAGGACTGTAATGCACTGTCACTAATTGTAGTTAATTGCTGGATATTACTATCATTGTGCTAAACACTGTTGAACACTGTTGCATACTAATAGCCCATATTTTGGTCCTAAAAGCTACCATAGATACTAAGGGCATTTGGGACTACCTGGATGCTCCCAGGTGAACTGCATGTGGGTGTCCAACACTGATCTGGACTATAGAAACCCTAGCCTCTTGGATGCTATCTAAGACACTATGTGTGAGCGTCTAAGGCTGATATGAACGTTATCTATAGAATTGGATGAGCGCATCTGGGACAGATCTAGACACTCTTAGGAGAACTGAAGGCGGGCGTCCAAGGTGAAATTGCACTGCGAAAACCCTAGCCTCCCAGATGCTCTCTTAGACACTCTGTGTGAGCGTTTGAGACTTCCCCGATGCTCCCATGACCATATTGTGCCAACGACTAGAGAAGAAAAACCTTAGTTATGTGCGAGCATCCGAGACTTAGAAACCATAGACACATGTGAGCTTCGACCTTGTAGTTTTAGACCCTTTGTGCTACCTTTCCTCTGTCAAACCTTTGCGAACCAAACAATAGAAGACAGAAGAAAGTGCTTGATGATTGTGTCCAAATGAGCTTGAGGTCTATTCTATTTATAGGCTTTCATGAGGGTCCACTTGATGTTGAGGTCGATTTTTCCAATTGTACATGTGCTTAGGGCCAACCTAATCCAATATACACGAGTAAATAAATAAATTCAAAAACCAACTTCTGCTTGTCCAAATAAGGTGATCATTAGGTTGATTTTGGTCATCTCGAAACGAGGAATCCATTATAATTATTATCTTCATCATATGAGTTGTCCAATGTGGAATTTGACTGTATTTGCATAATTTTAACACTCCTTCTCAACTAGTGAAAATTCCACTTGCCAATATATGTCCATCGATCAATATGCCATTATGGTATCTTCAAGTGTCAACACGTATCATCACAAATCATCTTTGTCATTTAGTCATCAAGCCATTACCATCTCAAATATCTCATCATCACAAATCATCAATGTACATCTCGATCTATCTCTTGCTTATTCCTTCTTATCTCTTGATTATTTCTGCTCATATGTTGAACATTCTCGAATATAGAAGAAGAATAATTTTTTACCAAGGGGGGGCTTAAGCTACCACCCTCTATCCATTAGGATATTATCCAGAATCTCTGCCAGCGGGCTACTACCAAAAATATCATCATTAATCATCATTAGAGAGCATATCATTAAGGAGCACATCTCAACCTAGAACCACATTGGGCAGCACATATTGACCCGGATTCTCATGGGTGAGCTATACATCTAAAACCTCATATCAAGAAATAAGATATCCAAACACACATGGGAGCACATGTCAACCCTGGGATCACATCAGGGAGCTCAATCTTAGCTTAGAATCACATAGGGTTATATTAACCCATCCTATTTCCCACTGACATTCCCATCAATGACCTTGAATAGTCATGTGGTAGAACACCTGCATCATAAGCGACTTGGTTTATACATCCCAAGTACACTCTCAACACGTTGGCCAAATGAGGAGACAATCCCTTCTTGTCGATGTGATGCCAACTGGGGTATACTCTATAAAGACTAGACATGGGAGAAAAATTCTCTAACCCTATGAAGATAGGAGAGAAACATCTCCAACCCTATGGGTAATAGATAAGGGATATACCTTATTTTCCATAGTTCCCTCAACCCCAAGAGACCTCTATCTCAACTCCTCACCTTGGGAGCTCAAACATGGAGGAAGAGTTGGCTCAGTGTCCTCGATCAACGCTGCTCTCATCATACTCAAATATGGTATTTTCTTGTTTCAATAGCAGTTTTTTCCTGTGCATATAGGACATAAAAAAAATGTCATGTTAGATCATAAATAATCATATATAAATCACAAAAGGATACCATAATCATCCTCCCTCTCAAGGAGGTGTCAATCACAAGCCTAAGCTTGTCTCAAACAACTGCACCATCTCAAATATGGAAGTATCTTAGTCCCAACTATATATATGGGATTCTTTATCATTTCAATGTATCCATATCATATTCATATCCTGATCAGACGGATCTCTAAGGAGATTCTATATCCAGCCTTGCACCTAGTCATACTAGCAACATCATACTCAATCTTGGTCATTCTATGTACCTATGATCCAAGATATCATGGAAGATCTCTGTTACGCTAAAATTTTTCACCATGACTATCTGCAGTTAGTATGGCTCCATCAACTGTCATACTATCCTCCTTGGCAAGTCTTATACCTCTGCTCCTCATGTCAAACTCCAAGAAAGAGAGAAAGTCCTTAAAAAGTCAATTAACTTTGGTTACGCAGTTTCTCTTAGCCTTACCTGCGTGTACGCACCCCAAGTTCACAATACCTGCGTACTTGTACGCTCTGTCTGTAAAGGGGTTGGTGCATACTCCTGTAAAGGTCAAAAGGCACAAGTTTCACTTCAAAAAAGTTACTTGTGGTCATTTCTAGAGCATTCTAGAAGATGGTTTGACATGGATTGAGCGCCTCCAGATGGTTCATGCATCCCAATGAAAGAGGAACTTATCCCATGAAGAGGGGAGCTATCCCATTGAAAGAGGGGTTTATCCCATTCATGGTGGACCTGATTAACTTCCTCCAAAGCACTATAAATACAGGCATTGGGCCAGAGGGAGGAGAGGTTGAAAGCTGAAGATTCCTAAGGGTAGATGCTGCTGAAATTAGGACTCCCTTATAGAGCTTGAGAGGAGAGATTCCCATCCTTTCTTAGCTTCATTTGGAAGTGAGTGAGCTGATCAAAGTAAAGGAGAACTCTTGCTGGACCCTGGGAGGGACCTGCACAACACCAAGGCACAGGTTGTAATGGTTTCTTTTGTTTCCACTTAATACAATTAAGCTCATTTTTCTCAACAAGTTGTTATACATGATTTGTTTCATATACTCCTTGGTCTGTATGATGAATATGTTTTATTTTATGAGTTATGCAGGTGTTATGTAATCGTTTACTTGTTAGTGAATGCAGGTCTCGAAGAGAAGGAGGAGCTCATCCGGATCGGAGAGACTGGACTAATACAAAGCGTTGGACTAAAGGTATGTTATAAACACTTGATTACTTGTATTCTAAATGCATATTTAGGGAAAGATAGTGTTTAATTGTCTTGTTTGTCACTAGAAAGCCTTAGCTTCTAGGGAGGTCGGTTTTGTCCGCAAAATTGACTCTTTCCGCATGAAAAAATGGCGACTCCGCTGGGGAAGTCCATGATTTGAATGATTTTTCCTTTGTGTGAAACTTTGATTTGAGATAAGTCGTTTGTTTTCTGGTTTTTGGCTGTCTGACCATGCATTTGGGTGGATTAGCTTACGGTTAAATTATATTTTAGTTTTTCTTCGTTTTGCTAGAAGTACACAACCTTTGCGTTAAGCACAGTGCGTACCTGTACGCACTGCAGCTTTGTACACAGAGCGTACACGCACCTGTGCAAACAGGTTGCCTGCGTACCCTGTCAAAATTGAGAAAATTTCAATTTTTTTCCTTTTTGCCTCTTAGATTTTGTTTATAAGTTGTTTTTACTACCCAGATCCACTGGTTACCTGCCAGAAATCTTCATCTATACTTGTTTCATCAGTGTCAAGAGTTTTAGTGAAATTCATAGAGGTTCTAGCCCTAGGGTTTGATTTTTGAATCGGTCTTGTAGTGACTTTGGCTTTAGAAGTCGTAAAACCTTGGATATCCCTGGTCTTTTCAGTCTTCTTAGGAGTCGGACCTTTCATAGAATCCACCCTTGTGAGAAACCTACCTTTGTGTTGTCTCTTTGCCGAATCTCGAAAACGTTTGTTGATTAAACTTTGAATTTTATTCTTAAGAAAAAGAACAAAAAAAAATTTGATTTTTGTTTTTGACTGGTTTTTGATTCTGCATTAACTAGTCCTTGGTTAAATCATGACTGAGTAAAACATCCTGGAATCATACTTTGTAGGTTTTGGCCTCATTAGATTTGCTTTTAGGTGATTTTCTCTTAGATTTGCTTTCAGGAAAAATTGATTTGATTGTCATAGATTTTTTAAAATTTGATTTTTGATTTTTATATGCTTTGTTAATATAGAGAAAGAATCCAAAAAATCTCTTTTGAAGAAAAGTTTTCTTTAGTAGCATTTGAGTTTTGTAAAAGAAAAGGAATTTTCGTGAAATAATTAGTGGTCATGTGTTGTATGCTTTGGAAAAGATAAAGAGATTGTTTCTTTGATTTTCATTGCCAAGAAAGTTGTCTTTATATCAATTTTGCATTCTCCAACTCTCTTAGCTAGGGAATTCATTGAAAAAGAAAAATTAGTATAAATCATCCTAAGTGCATCTTTTTAGTGGATTTGAGTCGAGTCTACACACCATCAGTTTCATCTCCGCTACCTTTTGTCCTAAAGAAAAGCCATAAAAATTAACGCTTAAAGTAAAATCAACTTAGTAACTTTTTATTTACTAGGGCTCTGAAACACCAATATAGATCAGGCTAGTGTCTTGGAGTAGGAGAGTAATTAACTCTCCAAGACAGTAAAACCAAACAAGTAGCTTATCTTGTGGTAGGATAAATCCAACTGTTTCATTTGTACTCTGGGAAAGCTCCTCTTAAAGGAGAAGCACGAGACCGTGTCCGAACCAGTGAGGGTATCAATCCTCCTTCATTGGGAAAGACGCCAGATACGTACTACAAACGGTAAACCTTGGATTATTGTCGAGGAGCCTGGGGTCACTTGTCAGTAAACCTTGGATTATTGTCAAGGAGCCGGCAAGGGGATTGAGCTTGTTACTCTACCCTTGCGTGCTATCGGGTCGTAGACTGTTCCCCTAGGTATATTTGTTGCTGTTGGTAACCTTAGTGACCATTATCTTTAGGATTCTACCCGAGGTGATGGTGGAGGGAAGATCCCACTGTACCTGGAGCAGACGTCGGCTAGACTCACTTGGATTTTCCGGGGGGTTCACTTCACTCGAGACGGTTAAAGTGGAGGAACTTGTGCTGGTCTATTCATTAAGCAGGTTGCCGGGGTAACTGTTCCACCCACCACTTCTGTACTGAATTCAGCGATGTTGGGCTTCATCACCAACTAGTGTTTTTGGTCCGGAAGGCTACTGTTTGTGTATGGTTTGACGCCCTAGATTCTTTAGGCGTGTGATTCGAATTTGTTTGGTTCTTTAGAGACTTTAGGCGGTTTGCTTTGAGATTTTACTTTGTTTGCGTGTGCAGTAGTTAAAAGTTTTTAACTGTGGCTGAATTACCGAGATAGTCCCGTAGACTTCGGGGCCAGTCTCCTAAGATTGTTACCGTGGCCGATTTGTTGAGGAAGTCCCATAGACTTTGGGGCGAACCTCCTGAAGACGTCCCGGGTCATTACGAAGGTTTGAAGGTCCTTGTAACACCTAGTGGCAGTAAAGTAGGTTCACCTGAAGAAGGAGAGTCTTCGTTGGTAGTTCATCCTAATTACCAAAGTCTAGAAACAAGTTATAATCCTGAAGCTGTTGCAGTTTCCGAGCTTGCTGGTAGTTTTTCATCTACTAGTGATATAGGCGAAGAACCTGAAATATCTGAACTTGTTACTCCAACTTCTAGTGTTCCTGATTCACCTAGGGTAGAAAGAGTCATCACCGAAAATCTTCCTTCTGGTTTGATAGCTATTGAAGAACTTGCTCCAGAAGAAGAAATAGGCATCCCTATCCCTGAATATCAACCTACTATTGATCTAAGGGAGTGTGAATCCACTTTTTACAGTCCACCTAGAAGTACTACTTGGTATCTTTCGTTAACTAATTATTTGGACAACTTAGGGTCAAGTTTTTCTCCACCTCATACTCCTTATCCACCCGGAGGTATTTATACTCCTGTAAATATGTCTGGTCAGTCGTCTATGTTTACTCAATCTCCTAAATCTTTGTTGTACGACGGTCCTTCTGTTCCTGCTGGGTATCAGTCACTTTCTGGTACTTTTGCGGGAGCATCTCCTCAACCCATTGAACATGGGTTATTAACTGGAAACAATGGTAATAAACCATTGGGCGTAGGAGACATTTACATGATGTCAGGTTCAATTCCCAATTCTCAACCTTAAGGTACACAAATTGCATCTGGGGGGCAACCTCAAGGACAGTATGTACCCATGGTACAATACATTCCTCAAGGTCAACCCCAGCCTCAATATGTACCCCAAGGCCAACCTCAGTATCAATTTATGCCTCAAGGTCAACCCCAGTATCAGTACTTGCCTCAAGGGTATCAACCCCAAGGTCAGTACTCGAGTCAAGGTTATCAACCACCCTAAGGTCAATCGTATATTCAAGGTACAGGAAATGTACCTTTCAATTATCAATCCTACCCTCAATCCGGTTATGGATCTCAATATCCTCAACCTGTCATGGGTCAATACCCCGGAATGAACATAGTGTGGGATCCATCGCAAGTTCAACAGGTATTGTAGCCAAGCATACAGTTGTCATCTCAAACTAGACAACCTTTAGTTTCTGGTTCACCCCAGCAACCAGTCCAGTCTAATGTTCAAACTTCTGTACCTTCGGTAGTTACTCAGTCGCCCATTGCACCTAGTACTCCATCTCAAACGACTGTTGCAACTACCGCAGCATCTGTTCCATCTACCACACTTACTTCTGGAGTATCGACAGCTCCGGTTTCTACTGTCTCTGCCACTACTCCTCAGACATCTTTACCATTGTCTGGATCCACGATTCAAACTACGGTTCAGATGCCTGTAGGACAGCCTGGTTTAAGTACGGTTGTCACTAGTCAACCATAATTCGTTTATCAACCATACCAGGGACAGTACCAATACGGGCCTGCTGCCCAGCAACCAGTTTACCAGTATCAACCGTATCATGGGTACACTTATCAACAACCACAACAACCCCAGTACGGTCCGGTTAATCCTGGTTTTCCGGGAGGATACAATATCCCGAATGCGATTCCTATTCCAAGTTATCCTGGATATCCTCCTCCTGGGACTGGTCTTGTGACCCAGAGTTTTAGGGATCCTAATCGAAAATTACTATTTATCGCAACTTTGGATTTACCAGACTTGACGCGCCTAACGAAGGATCCAATCAATTATCTTCCATTTTGGCCACCAATGCCGAATAAGTTGCCCAGTGACATTCCCAAGTTCGAAGGTAAGTCTGGAGAGGACCCGTCAAATCATGTGATGACTTACCACCTCTGGTGTGCCTCTAATTCTATTTCGGATGATTCAATCCGCTTACGTCTTTTTCAGCGTACACTCATTGGTCTCGCGGCCAAGTGGTACATTGAGTTACCACGGGCCTCTTTTTATAATTTTAGTCAGTTAGCTACCTCGTTCTTAACTCATTTTCAGTTGCCGGTCAGATATGATAATGGCACGGAGTTACTAACTTCATTAAAACAGTCGACGTCCACTTATATTTCCGATCATATTCATGAATGGAGAGGTCGAAGGCGATTAGTGAAAGTTTTTATCCCGGACCAAATCTTAGCTGAATGGTTTGTTAAATCATTATTACCGAAGATTAATGAAGACGTAGCTAAGGCCAGAGTAGTTACTGAGGAGCAAGTGATTGCTCAAGTGCAGTACCTTGACTTAGTTTACACTCAGTCAGGTACGTTACACAAAAAGATCCCAGATCTTCCAAAGTCAAATCAAATCGCTGCTACTCCTTCGGGATCTCATGCTGCTGATGGCATGATTGGTACGGTGAATACTAAAAGCAAGAAGAAGTCTTCAAAGAATTCTTCGCCCATTATAACCTTACCAGACTCCCCGACAGGAGAATCTTCTGCTGAAGTTTCCGCTGATATTCATGCTGTAGAGTCATCTACGGCTAAATCAAAAAATGGTGGGAAGAAGAAAGGCAAGAAGAAGAATAAAGCAGACAAAACTCCAAAGGAGAAAACAGAAAAGTCGGAAACCAATGACGAAAAGCGCAAACCTCGATATCCTTGTCTTATTTGTGAAGAAGATCATTTTACAAGAGATTGCCCTCATCGGGCCGAGGTTGTGAAAATCGTCAAGGGTTCCCCAACTCCTGCTGTTTTGAAAGATCCATTTCCAAAGCAGGAGAGTAAGATGATAGGTTCTTCCTCGAGTGCCAGTGAAAGATGCTCGCTCCACCTGCTCCTATCCACCCTATAATTGCCGTTGGTCCTTTTGCCAAATGGGGTATCGATTTCATTACATGTAACCCTCACTCGGCCGGGGGGCATGTGTATATCATCCTTGCGGTTGATTATTTTACTAAGTGGGCTGAGACGATGCCTACATTCGAGGCTGACGACAAGACAGCTGCAATTTTCGTATTCAATCACATTATTGCTAGGTTTGGTGTCCCAAAAGTGATAATCACTGACCATGGGCGCCATTTTCGAAACATTATGATGACAGAACTTACAGGCCAGCTTGGTTTGCGTCATGATAGCTCAACTCCTTATTATCCACAAGCCAACAGTCTGGTTGAGTCCATCAACAAAGTTTTAGTTATCATGATCCGACGAATCATTGGTATTCATCGGTCGAATTGGCACAACATGTTATTTTCCGTGCTTTGGGCATACCGAACCTCAGTGAAAACATCAACAGGGTTCACTCCTTTCCAACTAGTTTATGGTTTGGAAGATATGCTGCCCATTGAATGCGAAATCCCATCACTTCAAATGGATGTCGAATTACTTCCAGCTACTTCCGAAGAGGAGAAGCGTTTATTATACTTAGCTCAATTAGATGAGACTCAACATGATGCTGCATTGGCGATCGAGACTCATGCAAAACGTATGAAAGCTCAGTATGATCGAAATGTGACCCCTCAAAGTTTTTCGGAAGGAGACCTAGTGCTATTATATGATCAAGCTAATGATAAATTAGGTGCTGGAAAATTCGTTCCTATGTGGCATGGGCCCTATATTGTCAAGCGAAAGCTAGCAAAAGGGGCCTATGAGCTAGTTGAATTTGACGGGGACTCTTTAGGTAAACCCAGAAATGGACTTTACCTAAAGAGGTATTATGCTTAAATGGTGGGTATGGATATTTTAGTTAGGTTAGGTTTTTCTTTCTAGCTGGTGTGTTTGTTAGTTTAGACAGTGTGCTTAGCTTAGAAAGTGTGTTTTTCATCGCTATTCTGGCTTATCTTGGTTTTACTCTTGATATTGCAGATGTCGACGCCTCTCCAAACGTACATTGGATTCGCTGATGGTGCTTGTCATAGTACACGGAATATCTCTTCCGTAGCTTGGGTTATTTATTCGCCCTCTGACGAGTTAGTTTCTATGCATGGGGTGAGCCTCGGTCAAACAACAAACAACATTGCAGAATACAGTGTAGTGATTGAGTTATTGTCTGAATCTATTTCGTTTGGGATTCGGAGTTTGATAGTGAGGTTAGATTCTGAACTCGTTGTATTACAGCTTAATAGAGTGTATGCCATTAGAAATCCAGTGTTATTAAGGTTATTTTTGAGAGTGCGTCTCTTGGAACGTGAGTTTGATTACATTGAATATCAGCATATTCCAAGGTCTTTAAATACATTAGCAGATGCAATTGCTTCTCGAATGTTAGATAGACATTTGTGATAATCATACATGTAAATTTAAAAACATTTAATCACACATGTTTAACAAGATAAGCCGGTAATAATGATATATATAGATAGGAGTGTGTCAAAAATACATCGTCTTCGATCATAGGTTGCGAAACACCTTATGATCGGCAAAAATGATAAGTACAAAAAACCAAAATGTCACATGTGTCTACAAAAAACGACCATCCAATCACTGGTGATGATCTCTATATGACACCACTGCACGGGCTACCCTACACAAGAACCTTCTAAAAGGTCTTGGGACTCCGACTACATAGCGCTGAAGCCTGATAGGAATATCATCTATAGTAGTCTTTGGTATATCTGCCATCAAACGCTCTAGGTCTTGTTCCAACTCGGCTAAGGTCTCTGTAGCCTCGTCCTCTGGGACCGGTGCCGGTGCAACTGGTTGTCTCCTCTCGAAAGGCCGGAGATTGGCTGGACGCCGTGGGCCTACATCTACATTTTGAAAATTGTCACTGTCAGCTTTGAGACGATATAAAAAAAAATAGATAATTTAAAAACTTGTGAAAAATGAAGTACCTGTGTCATCCCACTGTTCTCCCGGTGGAAGAATCATGTCCGGATCTCCACGAAAATCAACTCCGGCATAAGGAAAATCCTGTATCAAAAAGACCTGGTCCTCTAACCAGTGAAAGTACTCCACTCTAAATCGGACAACCTCTGTGCCCTCGTCAGGATGACGGGCCATCACCGCAACCCATCGCATCAACTTAGGCTCTCGAGGAAGCCCAACCTCAACACTGAGCTGCTGCGGGATCAACATCGGAACCCTCTCTAGAGCAAAACTCACAACTAAAGGCCCATAACCAAAAGTCTTTAGTTGCCCGTTTTTCGCCCTAGTCAGTTGGCCCTTTAAATTGGCCAACACATCATCACACCAGTTGAAAATGGTGCCTCGATAGCAGTCAATCGCCATCCACATCTGGGATCCAGTGGCAATGTGCAAAGCGACAGCTCCGCAAAGTCTAGTAACTGTAAAGGAAATTACCATAAGTTCAGGTCAGGATATCTTTTTAATCTCTATCCCCCTCTCCTGGTTTTGATCATTACACCACTCTAGATGGAGACTAGCGATGGACTGGCCACTCGGCCTAGTCCCGGACAGAGTCAATTGTTCACCCCTCTTGGGCAAACCAGTGAGAAAGTAAATATCTGAGGGCTCTATCTCAAGCTGGTGCCCTCCAATGTAAAAGCACTAATCCTGAACGTTCCACCTTTCAACCAGCCACTCTAGAAAGCGCACCTGGGCCCTCATGCCAGGTATGGCCCAGTATTTGTAAAGACCGCATGCCTTTAAAGCATCAATGGAAGGTTGGTGATTAATCGCGGCCAAATCAACATCTTCATGTTCTCTCTCGCGCCAATCAAGCATGGTGGGCAATCTACACACCATAAAACATCTGTTAGAGTCCATAAAATTAAATTTTTTTGGTTCATTTTGGAGAAATGGAGGTTTGAAAATCCTCTCCGCGGTGTACGCAGCCTGCCTTTAGAGACAGAGCGTGTGTACGCAGGTTCTCTTAAGGCAAGCTGCGTACGCCCGACGTTTTCCCAATTGAGAAAATGTCGGGGTACGCAGGTCACCAGTGGAGCACCTGCGTACCCCGAAAAGCGGACCTTGAAACCCCAAGGCCTTCAAAAAATGAAACTAAGGCTTAAAAACAAATTCTAAACGAATGGAAATGCAAGGGAGGATGCTGTAGAATACCTGATGAGACGACGTTCGGTTTCGACGGTCGGATTCTCCGCAATATCCACGGGAAGTTTCTTGCCGAAAGCCCTTTTTCTCTCCTCAACAGTAAAATGGTAAAAATGAAATGGTAAAAGCCCTTTTTATAGGTTTTTTGAGTAAATAAATGTTAAATTTGTTTATTTTCCACCGTGAAAAGGTATTTTTCAAAATATTTTTATCTATCTTTAAACGGGTATGAGTAATGTGTTGGGTTTTGTGTAGGATAAAGGATTTTCAGGGAAAATTGTCATTTTTCACAAACAAAAACATCAGAGTCATCTTTTAAGCCCTTTTTTGACTCCTAAAACATGAAAAGATTGCCGAGCGTTTCTTTTACACTCATTAAAACGAAATTAAAAGACAGTCCCCTTATAGCCCTTTTTCTGACCGTAAAAACAGGAAAAGATTGCTGGATTTTTGTCGTTTCAAATTCGATACTGGAAATAAAACGACGTGTCCTTGATCGCTTTTTACTTTTTAGGTCAAAGACACTAACTATGAAAGTACTCGTTGGTCGTAAAAAACCAAGCGGTTCTCTCAAGTATTATTTTATACTTTTTCGGGCTTGGGAGACACAAATTTACGAAAAAGTTCAACCCTGGAGTCTTCTTAAGTTTTTCAGACTCTCTAAAATTGAAAAACGCCAAGTTTCTCCTATACTGGACTCGTTAAAGTTTCACAGTAAAGGACCTGTTCGATTACAAACAGGAACGGACCACTCCTTCTTAAGGTTCGAATCTAAACTAAGTTGGACTCATCCGAAGTGTTATAGACATTTTTGTGCCTTACAACATTGAGCATGAAATGTCCATATACAAGGGATCCAAAGTCCCTAAACATGTTGTTCCTACCCCTAGAGGAACAAGGCTAGCAAACCACAGCAATTCACAGAAGTTCTCCACCTGAAACTGCTCAAAAACAAGCCAATTCTCGATCATGTCAACTGCTCCACTGAGCATCTACGCTGAATGTCAACTGCTCCACTGTCTACCTGCGTTGAATGTCAACTGCAACAAAGGCTACCTGCGCTGAGCGAGTTTGGACAAGTGGCAGGCTCATTCCTCAATGTGTCAATGCTCAGGAAGCTTCCAAAATGACACTTGCATCAAGGAATTCGACTGGTGATGAGTAAGAGGTTCCAAATCTCCAAGTGGAAGCAAGAACCTCCAAGTGGACTCAAGAACTGAGAGAGGGAGAGGACACTAGTCAGATCTCAAGCTGACTCATCCTCTCTCCAAAATAACTATATATAGATCTCTCCTCCATGAGATCTAGAGGCTGGAACTTTGTTATTGCAAAGAATTTTTGTTGGTTTGAGACTGGATCATTGGGTGCTTAATGCTTTGAAGGGAGCTGAAGAAGGAATTCCATTCTGCTGGGAAGGAGATGCTGGATTGGAGCCCTCTGGGTTGTATCTCTTCCTGAACCTTGTTATCAATCAATAAAGCTATCTTGGTTCTTTCCTATATGCTGGTGTATTTTGTATGATTTGCATTAGTGTATTTGATTTACTTCTAATCCTGAATCATTTATGAATATGAATATTTGCCTTTGTGTTGTGTTCTTCTCTTGTCGCAAGTAGCTGTTCTCTTGTCACAGGTAGTTGTTCTCTTGTGATCTCGTGGGAATCAAGTAGCTGTTCTCTTGAGCAAGCGAGGAGGCAAGTAGCTGTGAACACCCAAAGAGAAGAGGATCTAGATCGAGGGACAAACGGAAGACAATGGTAAGTCTATCGATCTCCCCTCTTTCACATTTCATAAAGGAAGAAACCGAAGTAGCTGTATCTGTTTGTTGCTAAGGCACTGTCACACCTTAGGTGGATAGGATCATCCTGTATAGGCATTTTTCCCCACAAAAAATTGGCGACTCCGCTGAGGAGAATTTGTTTTAGTCATTTTATTTGTGTTTACATCATTGTTTGTTTCATAGACTCAACAACAACAATCGAACTGCTTCTGCAAAGTAGACTGTTGCTACCTTGATCCTTCACTGGGTTTTTGTCTATGATCTGAAAAATGGACTCACAAATGACTTGATGATCCTTTGTGATAGTCTTTAGTACCCTCTCAAAGCATCCCTTTGATTATACCTTGCTTGTGTTTCTGATTTGGCCTGAAACAGTTGATTTTTGAGCATTTTATGACCCGGAACCCAAGAGAAACGAGAGTTTCTCCTTCAGCGCAGACACTGTGAAGGCAGTCTGCATTTCAACGCAGGTCCCGTGAAGGCTACTTGCGCTGAATGTCAACTCCTCAGTGTTGGACTTGCGCTGAACCAGTTTAGCCTTGTGCAGCTGGGGTTCTCTACTGTCTGTTGCCCTGTTTTGATCTCTGTTTTTGCAGCCTTTAACCAGCATAGGTACCAGTCTGATAACCCCTTTTCTTTGCTTGAATTCCGCCTCATTTTGTACAAAAAGACTGTAAGTGTTTTTATGTGTTTGTGGCGTCATTTACAGTTTTCCTTTGCATGAGTGAAATAATCATCCTGTAGCCCTTCATTCAGATCTGATTGATTGTGATCTTAGGAGAGAGTTCATTGGCTGTTTGCAGTTGATTATACATTTGCTTTTGCTTATTGGTTTGAATTTGTCACTTTTAAGTGTCCAAACAAGTATTCATTTCGAAAATCGCAAAGTGATTGTAATCTCTTCTACCCTTGTTGATTTTGGGAAAAAGTAAACTTGTTTGTATCTTGTCATTTAAAAGCGAATTCAAAGTTGTACAAAAAGCTTTCTTTGTAGGCATATATACTAAGAAAGCGGAAAACAAACACCTGCATTGTGCATTTGAATTTTGATAAGTTTGCATGATTGATTTAGGAAAGAGTGCATTAGAGTGTGCTGATTGCTCTTTGAGAAAAGATAGTC
The DNA here is from genome assembly GCA_031772625.1 of Pinus tabuliformis. Taxonomy (NCBI): domain Eukaryota; kingdom Viridiplantae; phylum Streptophyta; class Pinopsida; order Pinales; family Pinaceae; genus Pinus; species Pinus tabuliformis. The sequence goes on along the minus strand of CM062819.1, from coordinate 1,047,187,771 downwards.
GCTTTCTTTTCCCTTAGTAGCTAGGATTTTCAAAGTTGAAAAGATTATAAAGCTTGCTTATCATCTTAGACTGCATTTAGGAATTGTACCATACATCTCGTGGTGATCCTGAAAGACAAACTTTAAAAAGATCAACTTAAAATAAACTGAATGAACCTAACAACGCTTTACAACATAACACACAACATAGAGGTCTAGGCTAGAGACGTGTTCCGGCGTCGTTAAGCCTAGTGACTGTCGATCTCGTGGAAGGTGGGTGATTCCTCCTTAGGGACGATAGCACTAGTACGGATTGTGCTCCCACGTACTGTCGCGTATATATTGGGAGACCCCTATAGGCATATATCCTTTATCCTTAGGAAGCCGTGTCGGCCGCCCTACTGATCGCAATGCAGTGAACACAGCATTCACGAAGATCGACCGCCCGTACCGTAAAAAGTATTCTGCGGTTTTGTGAAAAGTTTGGCACACCCTCTGCCTAGATCTCCAGAGCAGTTTCTTTTGGCCTTTTTCAAACTCTATAACAGAAAAAGTCCATCCGAGCATTTGTCACTTCGGGCTCGTTAAAACATCGAAGGAGACTAGAGTCATCTTTAGCTTTTTCTCGACTCTTTAAAAGTGAAAAAGCAAGTTGTGTCTAAAGCGTCGTTAACAATTTATTTTAAACGGAACAATCACCCTTTATTCCCGCGTTGATCTTTAGGTTGAAAAGATGGAGCACACCAACCAAGGAATTCCCCTTGGTGGAAATCCTAGTCCCTTCTCCTCTTGGGGAGATGTTGGTGCGCCCCACATGGCCACATTGTTGCTTCCAGGACTGACAATTGGCCTACCAGTCTGGCTCTTTTCAACCAATGTCGTTCAGAATTCCACAATTCCTGAACAGTCGAGTCAACAGTTAGATCAGACAAGAGTTTCCCACCAGCCTTCTACTTCATCTTCCTCTCCTCCTTCCTCTTCGCTTGACGGAACTGGTCGAACAAAGAACCGGGTTCCTAAGGAGAAGAAAGAGAAGAAGAAGAAAGAAAAGAAGAAGAAGGAGCCTAAGGCGACTGGGGGCAAACAAGTGTCATCTAACAAAAATCCACACACAACACTCGTAAGGCCTAAATCGCCATGCGTCATATGCAAGGGAGACCACTTCCATAGAGATTGTCCTTGTATCCCCCGGATACTAAGAGATTGGTCCCCCCGTTTGCACAATTCGGTAGTATCGACCTCTGATAGCCATGTCGACTGCTCACCGTCAACTAGTGGGAGTGAAGCCCCAGGACAGAGAGGGAAAGCTAAATTTCCCTGCAGACTGTGTGAAGGCGATCACGCCATCCACCGTTGTCCCTTCTTAGACGAGGCGAAAAGAGTTCTGGAAGATCGCCCGATTTTACGAGCGCATCTTCCTCCTGGATATCAGAGACTCCTGCCAAGTCCCTCGCTAGTTGAGAACCCGGCTGACCCACCCAGGTGGTCAGCCGAAGCACCTGTCATTGAAGATGAACCGTCTGAATCCATACCAGACGAAAGTCTAAAGGTTGAAACGGTAGTTGACCCGGTTTGCCTTCAGAGGCTCTATCTTCGAATGACACCATCACATAGGAGAATAAAGACGACACCGTCCAAGTTCTCTTCATCAGCACCGACTCTGATGATCAAGGGGGCAATGCCACCATTCCTTTATCGCAGGAAGGAAGTTCATCAGAGCGATATCCGGCCGTATACTCGGTCCCACCACCAAGCAACCTAGTTGTGTCCTTTGACTGGAACCAACTAGGCAGACCCCACTTGCCAGCTAGCATACCATTCAGAATTATTGTCCAAATATACAGAATGGTAATGGCTGGTACAGTTATTGATGAAGGGGCATCTGTGAGTATCCTTTCCTCTATTGCTTGGAAAGCGCTTGGTTCGCCTGCGCTTTTGCCTGAAATGAGAAATCTATCAGGCTTTGATAAGGGAACCAATTTCCCTTTATGGATCCTCCCCAATGTGCCAATAACATTGAAAGGGAAGACCGTTCAAATGAGCGTGATGGTCGTTCAAGGACCCTTGGATTATAACCTACTCCTTGGACGAGACTATATATATTGCATGGGAGCCATCGTCTCATCACTCTTTAGAGTAATGTGTTTTCCGCATGGAGGAAGAATGGTCAAGCTCGTGGACCAACTTTCATTCCCCGGATCATGCATCGCAAATAGTCAGATACCATCCCTAAATGGTCTATTCACGCAAGAAGTGTCTCAACCCACGGTCCGTCCTCCTGATGAGCGCGAGTAATCCGGGAGGATATGACTGGAACCCAGGGGGCATGCGTCCTGGTCTGCTTCGGCAGAGAACTTTGGGTATAGGGTAGGTTTCCGCGGGAGAATATGACTAGTCCGTACCCCGTCCGTCTAGGAAGAGGGCTGTTCTAGAATAAGATTCTTTTGTCAAAGTTATGTGAGAGGACGGAACCCGTCGCTCACCTTTGTCTATTTCGGTAGACACTGCCGAGGAAGTGTTTTGTTTGAAAGATTAACGAGACAATCTTTGGGTAACCTAAAAGAGGTAAGCCTCTCTCGTCAAAACAAATGTTTTGGCAGAAGAGAAGTAGAGGTAACCTTGAAATTCTGTCTTATGCCTGGGGTCATGCAAACCTTTTGGAATATAAGCAAGGGGCGGCTATTTATTTTTTAAATTTTTAGGACCTCTAACCCTTTAAACTCGTAGGATTAGTCATTTCTGAACTTGCATGAAGAAAGGATGCAGAGCAAAGCGTAGTGAGATGAAGCTCCATAAAAAATAGCGATCTCCAATGAGACACTCTTATCATATGACTGGTATAAACGAGCAGTTTTAGCATAAGTTCATGCTCGTTAAAAAATAAACGCAAGATACGAGCAGTTTTAGCATAAAGTTCATGCCCGTTAAAAAATAAACGCAAGATCTGAGCAGTTTTAACGTGGAATTCATGCTCGTTAAAAAATAAACATAAGCTTGAGCAGTGTTTTGGCGCATTCAAGCTCGTTAAAAAATGAACCCATCCCGGTAAATAACCATTGTGTATGTAACCTGATCAACCATAAAAGCCTTGGTCGTGTTTGCACCGTCACCTCCACTTTTCATTTGGCCGATCGTTTACCTCCATTTGATTGTTTACCCATTTTGAGGAACAGCTGCGAAGAGTGATTTCACCTAGCCATCCTTGTGACACTGCCGTGATTGGAAAATTCCAACCTGTACCTAGAATCAACTGCTAACCCTGTTCATCACTCGTTCCTCAAAAGACGAGTCTTTTTTAAGCTCTTTTCAACTGACTCGTAAAACATGAAAAGATTGCCGAGTTTTGGCCTTCCAGCTCGTTAAAGCGACCGGAAGAGCTATCCCTCCTCTAGATTTTAATATTTTTGGACCTGAGGGATTATTGCACAAAAAGATCGAGCGCTTGTTTTGTTCGGCTCGTTAAAACTATTGAAAACTCATCCCTTCTGTATTGTTTTATACTTTTTCGGACTTAAGGGATTAGATGACGAAAAAGGACTTTTGGAGTTAACTTTATGTACCTTTTCAGACTCTCTAAAAATGAAAAGGACCGAGTTATCCTTGTCGTTAGACTCGTTAAAATCACTAAATAGCGACAAACTTGTCTTTAGACGAGAACGAGTTTCACTATCGCTAGGCTCGTTAGAACATAGCGATGGGCTTGCCCGAAGGGCAGGTTATAGAACAAGCATATGTTATCCTCCTCAAGCTTGACAAAAATAAAGAGGTACTGGTCAGCAATGACTGGGGAAAAATTGGGAGAAAATCAAGAAAACTTTGATGGTAGCAGGTCGCTCTTGAACATGACACTTTTCCTCCGTACCACAATCGGGTTGGGTTGTTTCATTCACCGGTCACAACACCATGGCTTCGCCATACCATCCATAATTGGGGTAATGCTACCGATCCATCGCATCAGTGTCGCCATATGTTCAAGAGAAGTCGTTCAGAAAGAGTCAACCGGGTCCCATCCACTGCCATACATTATCCTTCATCCATTCATGATCGCCACCCTGAATCATATGTCACTGATGTGGGATTCATTAAGGCCCTCCTTTGACGGATCGCTTCTTGTCGACATCAGCTCATTATCCAAGAAGTTGATCTAGGAACAACCCCTTCAGTACTTTGAAGCTTGCATGCCTCAATGGCAAGTTTCTCACTTCCGGCGACAGGTATACATCAATGACCTTTGACCAGAAGATTTTGCGTGGTGTTCGACGCCAAGTCCTTTATTCACACCATGTGAATTGTACTGCAGTACCTTGAGGGTCATTATCATTATCGGTGATTCCTCTCGCTCTTGTTAACGGTTTACATCATTGACCGGTAATCAAGCGATGTCTTTCCATGTTCGACTTCAGCGCAATTCTCACATGGATCGACTTGTACTTAGAGTGAAGATAGAACGAGTTTAAATACCCCAGATCTAGTTTCATCCATCCGGGCTACGATATATATTCAGGAAAAATAAAGACATTTGACATGTACATCATTGCAGCATATGATCATCCTACTCAAAGGATGATAATTTCACCAAAATTATCAGTCTACCATCAGACGATCGTCTGTTCTATGTACAAAAATGAATTTATAAAGCTGAGCATGGGAATGCCCGCCTCAGCTAGATCATGAAAGTAGTATGAATCATAATGTAATGTATTGTATTGTATCTTATTACAGGTCTCCTCCCAGCAAATGGATGAACTTCGGACCCTCCTGGATAAAGCATTTCACCTGATAAACGGCCTCATACTTTAGGGGGCAACTGTTATAGACATTTTTTGTGCCTTACAACATTGAGCATGAAATGTCCATATTCAAGGGATCCAAAGTCCCTAAACATGTTGTTCCTACCCCTAGAGGAACAAGGCTAGCAAACCACAGCAATTCACAGAAGTTCTCCACCTGAAACTGCTCAAAAACAAGCCAATTCTCGATCATGTCAACTGCTCCACTGAGCATCTGCGCTGAATGTCAACTGCTCCACTGTCTACCTGCGTTGAATGTCAACTGCAACAAAGGCTACCTGCGCTGAGCGAGTTTGGACAAGTGGCAGGCTCATTCCTCAATGTGTCAATGCTCAGGAAGCTTCCAAAATGACACTTGCATCAAGGAATTCGACTGGTGATGAGTAAGAGGTTCCAAATCTCCAAGTGGAAGCAAGAACCTCCAAGTGGACTCAAGAACTGAGAGAGGGAGAGGACACTAGTCAGATCTCAAGCTGACTCATCCTCTCTCCAAAATAACTATATATAGATCTCTCATCCATGAGATCTAGAGGCTGGAATTTTGTTATTGCAAAGAATTTCTGTTGGTTTGAGACTGGATCATTGGGTGCTTAATGCTTTGAAGGGAGCTGAAGAAGGAATTCCATTTTGCTGGGAAGGAGATGCTGGATTGGAACCCTCTGGGTTGTATCTCTTCCTGAACCTTGTTATCAATCAATAAAGCTATCTTGGTTCTTTCCTATATGCTGGTGTATTTTGTATGATTTGCATTAGTGTATTTGATTTACTTCTAATCCTGAATCATTTATGAATATGAATATTTTCCTTTGTGTTGTGTTCTTCTCTTGTCGCAAGTAGCTGTTCTCTTGTCACAGGTAGCTGTTCTCTTGTGATCTCGTGGGAATCAAGTAGCTGTTCTCTTGAGCAAGCGAGGAGACAAGTAGCTGTGAACACCCAAAGAGAAGAGGATCTAGATCGAGGGACAAACGGAAGACAACGGTAAGTCTATCGATCTCCCCTCTTTCATATTTCATAAAGGAAGAAACCGAAGTAGCTGTATCTGTTTGTTGCTAAGGCACTGTCACACCTTAGGTGGATAGGATCGTCCTGTATAGGCATTTTTCCCCACAACACGAAGGATGAGCTTATAATCAAGCATATGTTATCGTCCTCAAGCTTGTAAAACGTAAAGAGGTACTTGCCAGAAATGGTGGGGGAAAAGAGAGGAAAATGAGTCTATTTGTTATCCTTTGTCTCAGAAGAAACCTTATCACCACTCTTGAACACGACACTTTTCATTCACCTGGGTAGGGAAATCCTTTGCCTCACAGTTGATTGAACCACATTGAAAGTCTTCAGCCGGGTATTAACTTTGGGTCAAATGTCACCAAGCCATCTGTTGTGTCGTTATGTGTTCAAGAGGGCGCTTCAAATAAACCATTCATCTGCAAAATATCTGTCATCCATGTTGACCATCCCTGAGTCAGTCCTTACAGCTACATTTCTTCAACTTGATTTATGATTTCGTGTTGTGGGCTTGCCTACGATGGATCGCTTTCTATCAACATCAGCACATTATCTAGAAAGATGATCTAGAAATCATCAGTACCTTGAGATCCGCATGCATCAATGGCAGATTTCTCGCCTTCGACGACAGTTTACATCATTGACTTTCGATCGAAGGATTCCATGACATGTTCTTCATCAGCACATTCATTCACATCTCATGGATTGTATTGGATACTTTGAGAACCATTGACATCACTGGTGGTCTCTCTCACACTTGTTAACAGTTTACATCATTGACTGGTAATCAAGTGGTTTCTACCATGCTCGACATCAACTCATTTATTCGCATGGATAGAATCGTACTATTTCGGGAAGTAGAAATGAAGACCCTGGATCTAGTTTCCACCATCCAGGCTGCGAGGAGTTTTGTATTCATTATATAGTAGACTAACTATAAACAGATGGCTGCGTCCATACTGTGTCTACATGAGTCTATGATTATGATGTACTGCGAAATCATTCCTGTATCAGAGCAGTAGTTACTTTGTTAGTTAAAGTTTTTGATCTGAGTATGGGAATGCCTACCTCAGCGACGATATGATCTCATACATGTATTTTGTGTTGAATACTTGCAGGTTCCAACCGGGCTCTCCACAAGATAATCCTTGAAATGATAAAGTACTTCACCCTTCCTAGATGATATGAAACCCTAATCTACCACAGGCTTCGCACTTTAGGGGGCAATCTGTTACACTAAAATTTGTCACCATGACTATCTGCAGTTAGTATGGCTCCATCAACTGTCATACTATCCTCCTTGGCAAGTCTTATACCTCTGCTCCTCATGTCAAACTCCAAGAAAGAGAGAAAGTCCTTAAAAAGTCAATTAACTCTGGTTACGCAATTTCTCTTAGCCTTACTTGTGTGTACGCACCCCAAGTTCACAATACCTGCATACTTGTACGCTCTGTCTGTAAAGGGGTGGGTGCGTACTCCTGTAAAGGTCAAAAGGCGCAAGTTTCACTTCAAAAAAGTTACTTGTGGTCGTTTCTAGAGCATTCTAGAAGATGGTTTGACGTGGATTGAGCGCCTCCAGATGGTTCATGCATCCCAATGAAAGAGGAACTTATCCCATGAAGAGGGGAGCTATCCCATTGAAAGAGGGGCTTATCCCGTTCATGGTGGACCTAATTAACTTCATCCAAAGCACTATAAATACAGGCATTGGGCCAGAGGGAGGAGAGGTTGAAAGTTGAAGATTCCTAAGGGTAGATGCTACTGAAATTAGGACTCCCTTATAGAGCTTGAGTGGAGAGATTCCCATCCTTTCTTAGCTTCATTTGGAAGTGGGTGAGCTGATCAAAGTAAAGGAGAACTCTTGCTGGACCCTGGAAGGGACCTGCACAACACCAAGGCACAGGTTGTAATGGTTTCTTTTGTTTCCACTTAATACAATTAAGCTCATTTTTCTCAACAAGTTGTTATACATGATTTGTTTCATATACTCCTTCGTTTGTATGATGAATATGTTTTATTTTATGAGTTATGCAGGTGCTATGTAATCGTTTGCTTGTTAGTGAATGCAGGTTTCGAAGAGAAGGAGGAGCTCATCCGGATCGGAGAGATTGGACTACTACAAAGCGTTGGACTAAAGGTATGTTATAAACACCTGATTACTTGTATTCTAAATGCATATTTAGGGAAATATAGTGTTTAATTGTCTTGTTTGTCACTAGAAAGCCTTAGCTTCTAGGGAGGTCGGTTTTGTCTGCAAAATTGACTCTTTCTGCATGACAATCTCATACTAAAACAACATCCAAATGTGCTCATCAACAGTAATCTCAAATATCAACAATACATCCATGCAATCACATATCATAGGAGAAATATCTCAGCTTCAAAAATAGAACATCTCATGCAAATACATCAAACGATGTTTGGTGGAAACTCTATGTGAATGAAGCAGCTCAATCATGAATTTATTCAGGTTCTGAGCACATCATATATATATATATATATATATATATATATATATATATATATATATATATATATATATATATATATATATATATATATATATATGGATGTTCAAAATGGAACATCAATGATTTAGTCAACTATCGGATGCCATGTCAAGTTAAACTACACCTGAACTTCAAATCAAAGTATTCAGGGATTTGTATTTTCATTATTCAAAAAAATCTTTCAATAGAATTTCTTTCACAAATTCTAGAAATCGATTCATCATGCCATGATAGATAATTTAGAGCTTTAGAAGCCATCTTCCTCTTACTTAGATCTATTAGGTTAATCACCTATCAAGAGTAGACCATCAATATGTTAAACCAAAACCAAAATAAAAATTAAAGCCATACCAAGGAACTCATAATCCTGACTTCATTAGATAACAGTCAAATATGGACATATCTAGATTAGGGAGATTGCTTCATGCAATGCTCTCTACAAGCATATTTCCTTACTAAGCCAACATAATTAGCCTTACATAAATCAATTTTGTATCAAAAAAGTTAGTTTATCAGAGTTTAGAAGTCAAATCAAAACTATTATCAAAGTCATAAATATCATAGTATCAATTCTTTCAACTAGGTGACATGTAGAGTTCATATCAAGTCTTGACATCATTTAATTATTGTGCCAACACATTGTCATCTATCATGCAATACAAATCCAAAATTTCATCAAGTCATTATGGCATTACGTGAAAATGCATACACCAAGGATAAGTCATGCAGGTTCCATCTTCGTACTGAATCACAACTTATCAATACTTCAACCATAGTGCTAGGATGCCAATATAAAACTAGTTTTCTGAATATCCACATAAGTCATTGAAGGTCACTATGCCCACATAACATTGATATCAAGGCAAATCAACAATCGTAAAATCAAATCATTAGTCATCAGTTCAAGTCTAAATTTGTTAGCATAGAGAGATCTATAGTAAAAACATGTCTCAATCAACAATTCAAAGTTCTAATTCATCGTCAAGCATCATGGAAAATCTCCAAACACAACTCATCTATATCAATAAGCCAAATCATGTCAAATTCTTGTAACACAAACTTCAAACATAATGACATATCTATATGTATGTCTCGATCAGCTGCAAACACAAGTTCAATATTCTTGTTGAAACATTCAAGCTTTTCCTACTTTAAGATCTTACTATTATCAAAAACACATTTGTAGTACTGACATCTTCCAGGTGAACATCTGATTTTATGCATAATACTTCATTTTTCTATGATCAACAATTTAACCCAACAACTTCATAAATTAGTTTACAGTGGCAGAATATGTCAAAGACACTTGATTCAGAGTTCAGATAGCTGCAAAAAACTTCAGATTATGGTCAATAGTATTAAAACCCCTATATGCTCCCTTCAGGTTATCATGCTTGCATCTTTAGCTTCCTAGATGCTACCTTGGCCTTAGCATGCATGTGTCCAAGGAAACAATCTCCCATATTTGTCCCTGTGTGTGAAATAAGAACCCTAATTTTTGTACAAGCTTCAGATCTGAGACTTTGCTACAGTTCAATAGTGTCATATGCACATAAATCATCCTTCAACAATACATAATGAAAATAATGATGTGAGTAAGAATCTTGAGAAGAGATTCTCCCTCTGACTAGGAATCTACTTCATTCATGTCAACAACCTACATCTACTAGAGTCATGTAACAACACATCTATTAGATCATAAACATATATATAGCATGGCTATCAACATCATGAAATCAATCTTTCATCAAAGGTTAGAATCAAAGAAACAGATAGATGCAACATCATAACTTAGAGATTATGAACACTATAACATTTTCTATCGAGTCACTCCATCAATTTAGGGAATTTATTTTTACCATATGACCACAAGTAGTAAGGATCTAAAATATCAATCTCATAGTTATACCTCTATCATCATGGTTACCATGCTTATCATTATCAGTACGATCTAGTTATATCATTTAATAAAACTTCTCCAAAAACAACGAGTGACAACCTCTTTTTCCATTAGCTTTCATCATGCTTATCACAAGAATTATCAATAGTATCATGTATAAGAATTAATGAGCTAAACTTCTACATGAAATCCATCATGTCTTATGTACAACAAGTATCAAGAGTATAATATACTAGAGTCAAGGTGTTAGCCTTCTTTATAGGACCAATATATCCAACAAATAGATGTTAGCCAAACATCAAGTGTATTAACATTAGATAACCTCATAGAATTCAAGAAGAACAAAATGTTCAACACCAGGTGCATCATTTAATCATAGGAAACATAGATCCACGTTGCTTTCATATACATGTATGAGCCATTAAAGAAATATATATTCTCATTGTACCTTGGGGCTAGCCATCAATGTTACTGCTGAAATACAACATATCATGCATACCTTGTGTTATTACTTGTGCACCATTTTATTAGACATATGTAGCTAGTAGCACTTTGTTACCTTTTCATATAGTGCCTCTTAACCTTTTCTAGCTCTAACCATCTTTCCTGCATTTCAAATGACCCTCATGAAGGATTCACTCATCACATCTCATCAAGGAGGTTAGAAACATCCATATAGTTAAATACATATGCAAGAAATAAACATACTAATCATATCCATAAGTCTAAACAAAAGTAAGACGCACCATAAGTCAAGAAATACTTACCTTCAATGAGATGTGATCCTCTCCCTCTATAACCAGCCATCACCATCCATAGTCCACATAACACTGCTACCTTTAATCAATCAATGAAACCTACTAGGGATTATCCCATCTAGGGCATCATCAAACCATGTTATATCTCATGTCTTTTCCATAAACCAAGGTTTTCTTTCCAACCCTAACCTCATAGTATCCATCAAACCCTAATTAATAAAGTTGCCTAGGGTTTTCTTCAAATTCTAGAATTATTTTAGGTCTCCACCATCCTCTTCTTTCTTCCATCAAAGGTGTCATCATCAGGGTGGGCTCCATGGATTTTCTTCAACCTTGCTTTGAATCCATGTTAATTTTTCATAGGGCTACCTTGTTATTTTCGCATTTCTTTATTAACACATTAAATTCACCCCGTAACATTATAACATTATTCAAATTTACATTATTATTCATCAGCATATGAAATTATGTAGAAAGAACAATATCATCGTCATCAATGCAACAAAACATAAAGGAACGATATAAGAAAAGCATGCACACATAGAGACACCGGGATTGGTCGGAGACTAGGGCAAAACCCACTATAGGGAAAACCCTTGTAAATTCTTCTTATTCTTCTAAGATCATCGTCAAATGATTTATAAAAAGAGAGTACAATGACTCATATCTTCATCAATACAACAAAACAACTAGAACATCGATAACATGACCTTAAACATAGTTATATTCAAATATCCCGATTCTAAGGACTGTAATGCACTGTCACTAACTGTAGTTAATTGCTGGATACTACTGTCACTGTGATGATCATTGTTGAACACTGATGAACAATGTTGAATAATTATGCATACTGATAACTCATCTTTTCATCCCGGATGATACCATAGATACTCTGTGTGGGTGTTTGGGACTGACCTAGACTCTCTCACGTGAACTGCATGTAGGCATCTAGGACTGATCTGAGCTGCATAAACCCTAACCTCCTAGATGTTCTTTGAGACACTATGTGTGAGTGTTTAAGATTGATCTAGATTCTCTCTACAGAACTGGATAAGTGCGTCTGGGACATATTTGGACACTCTAAAGAGAACTAGATGCAGGCATCCGAGGTCCAACTGTATTGTGGAAACCCTAGCCTCCCAGACGCTCTCTTAGACATCCTGTACGAATGTCTGATACTTCCCAGATTCTCCCATGACCATACCATTTCAGAATCTAAGGACGAAAAACCTTAGTTACGTTCGAGCGTCCGAGACTCATAAAACCTAGACCCGTGTGAGCTTCGACCCTGTAGTTTCGGACCCTTTGCGCGAGCTTTTCTTCATCAGACCTGTGCGAACCAAAAAATAGAAGAGAGAAGAGATTGCTTGATGATCGTGTCCAAATGAGATTGAGTTCTCTTATATTTTTAGGCTTTCATGAGGATCCACTTGATTTTGAGGTCGATCTATCCAATTGTACATGTGCTTAGGGCTGACGTAATCCAATATACATGAGTAAATAAATAAATTAGAAAGCCAACATCTGCTGGTCCAAATAAGGTGATATTTAGGTTGATTTTGGTCTTCTCAAAAAGAGGAATCTATTTCGATCATTATCTTCATCATATGAGTTGTAGAATGTAGAATTTTACTGCATTTGCAATATTTTAACATATGGCACCTTATAATTTTTTATTCTTCTCTCCTTCATGCAGCTCTTCAAACTCACAATATCCTTTCAAGAGATTCCAATTAGTTGTGGTTTCCACGTATATTCTTATTAATAAGAATTTCATAGGCCACGGGGTGATTCTGTGTGCACATAAATTGGTATAGAGGAAAAGAGACATTAGTGTAATAACTATTGTGAGGAATTTCAATGGTTGATTAGTAAGGAAATTTGGAACATCAGGGTTAGGTGGAGTGAATCTTAAGCACCACTGGAAAACATTACAAGTTGAGCGTGAACAGGAGCATAAAGAAGATAAGACAATTTTATCGTTAAAGGTGTTTCTGTAAACCCATCAATGGGAGGTTGAGAATAACATAGATCAGGCTGAGGTCGAGACAAGGATAGAGCAGAGACACATGAAAAAGTTGGCATAGAGGAACGTTGTGTCAAGGCATAATTATCTCTACTAGGTTATACCTGTTAGAGTTGGTCTAGTAGCCCTCCATCAGCGATCAAAGCTCTTTGCATTTGCATAAGTAGGTGTCTCATCAGTGTCTTGCATTCCATTAGGCATGCCATAACCCTGATGGAGGAGCGGGTGTCTTTATTCCCCTCTTGGCACTACTGGATCAAGTTGTTTCAGTCATTAAACTTTTTCAAGGTTACTTTTTTTGTCTTGAGGTAAAAATTTCTAGGTCTAGGGTTTAGGTCAAATTTTTCTTCAAGGTCATGTCTCTGAAGGTCAATAAGTGCCCAGCAAGCCAGAGGGATGCTTTTCAAAGTTTTTCTTCGAAAGATTCTATCTTGTGCAGCTAATTTTCACCTTGGATTTAAAAACCTTGTTTTTAAAGCCAAGGTCATTTCACAAAATTTTGTAAAACTTGTAAAAATTCAAAATGATTCACAGGACAACATACAACCCTGGCTCCCTTGCCAAGACCCCTCAGAAGCTATCCTTGCAAAAATTATCAAGGAAAAACATCAAATCAAGCAATTTCAGGACAAAAGGAAACCAAAAAGACAACAACATTCAAAGTTTAAAAAGTGTCATGGAAAAACATTAGAAAGTGAGTTGTGACATGAAATTTATTCAAAGCCAGGCTATAAAGGCTCTATTTCCCTCCATCAAGCTCCATTGTGCATCCAAGTGATAGAGAAATCAGTTGCAAGAGCGTTTGAGTGAATTCGGTGAGTTTGGGAGGCGCGCGACCTGTTGAGACTGGCACGCGACCCGTTGAAGGCGCGCGACCCGTCAGGGAACCTCCAGTAGTGTAAAAATTACACAGGCGCGACCCGTTGAGGGCGCGTGACCCGTTGGGCAGTGCGCGCGACCCATCAGGGTTTCCTCCACAGAAAATTACCAGCAAGCTGCCAAGCGACCACAAATTGTTCAAGCTTGTCTGGTAGGCCTTCAATCATATAAATTATGGTTTGCTAAAGCTTGAGAAGATCATGATAATATTTTAAAAGCCTTCATTTGCAAGTAAAGACTCCATGTGCTTTTGCTTCAAAATATCAAAGTTGCTAGGGTTTGTTTTGTTGTTTTAAGGTATTCCTTTTCATTCCTATTGTTCCTACATTTTCCCACTTCCCATTTCTTACTCCCTTATCACTATTATTTAATTTCCCTACCAAAAATATTAAGAAATCAAAAATCAAACCCTAAACCCTACCTTCCATAACATCCTTGCAAATGAAATTGTATGATGATGTTGATGTCATGATTCCTCTCTTTAACCCCTGTTTCATATATTTTTCCCAATTTCCCTTCCAAGTCTCCCTTCCCTAACATTTCCTTTGTGCTACTTGTCCCCTTGAAACAGCATTTCAAAACAGTTAAAACAACAGGTTTCAAAGCAGAAGCAGCAGTACATTTCAGCCACTTTGCCCCTGAAACCATGTCATCATTCAGCTGAGTCTATCATCATTCATAGGGTTTTCATTATCATGTCAGTGTCTAATGAGTCATTTTACACCTTGTTCATGCTTCAGTTGCGCCCACGCAAGGTCATTTCCCTCTTCTAGGGTTTTGAAAGCTAATTTCTCTTGGATGGTCAAATCATCGGCAAAACTTGTATCCAGATGTTCATAAACCTTCCCCTATCCTTCATTTACCTTATCAAATGCTTCCCATCACTGAGATTCCCCAAACTCCTCATTTTCGCACAAACCCTAGTTTTTAGCTACAACCTGGCAATTTCCTAGGTTGGGCTTGTGTTTTGCCCTTTTGGACCCCTTCCCCTCACTCAATCTCCACGATTCCACTTTCCCTTACTTTCTAACATCCCTCCCTACTCCCAAAAATTTCCCCAAGAATTTAGAAGCCCCCTATCCCCTTCATTTCGCTCCATTTCGACAAAATTCCTTGTTTCACACATCGGGACAAGTCGCACTCAAATGATGTTCTAGAGAAATAAAAGATGAATTTTGGAAAACTGAGAAAGGTTTTTGTCCATAACATGCCAAAGAAGAAAAACCTCCTTCACTTTTTGCACAGGTGTCATGGTTTTAGAGAAATGTCAAAATTGCAATCGCCAAATCCAAGGAGGTTGGCCAAGGCACTAAAACGACGGAAAAGGCCCGATCCACTCCAAATTTTGGCCAAAGCCTCTTTGATTGAGCATGGCACTAAATAGCCTAGCCATAGCACAAATCCCAAAAAAATTTGAGCATTTTGGGTAAATTTTGGTTTTTTCAGGCAATTGCAGGTTTTCTCCATTAACGGGTCTCACCCCCCACGCGACCCTTCATCATGGCAACTCCATTTTGCAAAAACTCAGCATTTCCAGATTTTTCATGAGAAGTTACATATGCTCATCAATGGACTTGAGATTTTATGAAGTTTTGGGCCTCCAGAAAGTCAAAAAACAAGCAAAAAATGACTTTCTGCCACATTTTTGAGTTGCAGAAAGCAGTCTTGGGAGATTGCAATTTTGGAGGGGCCAATGACCACCAAATTCAGAAATTACAGTTGGGTTGGAAAGTAGACTCACAGAAATTTCCAACAAGCCTACTATTGCTCAATTTGGCCACCTAGAAGTGCCCCAAATGTGGTCCCAAAGGCGCACGACCCGTCAGGCAGAGGCGCGCGACCCGTCAGGCAAACTTCTCCAAATTTCAGTGTACAGCTCAGAAAAACGCAGTTTGACCCTGTTTGACTTTTTGGGGTGGATTATTATCCTCTTTGATGTAATAAATGTACTTTTATGACACTTTTACTCTTATGTACTTCTTCTAGAATATTCATTCATAAAAAAGGTGAAAATTAAATGAATGAATTGGTTTCCTAGCTTATAGAGGCAATTTGTTTTGTCTGCCTAGATTTTAGTGCTCAGTTTAGAATTGGTTGAAACAGCTCCTAGAAGGATGAGCTAGACCCCTAGAGGCAAGGGAAGAGGTTGGCTTGCCTATATTATGTATTTTTTCAATCATTTTCATGGTTGGAGAGGTTGGACTCTTGAGGGAGAAGCTATCATTGTATTATTCACTATATCTCTGCAAGTTTTGGCTAAGGAAGACCAGGGTTTTGCAGTCCTTTTTGGGATTCTTGTGGTTACATGTATTGATGGTGTTTTTCTCTATGTACTTGTAAGTGTGTTATGTGAATAATTTCCTTGCTTTTCCTTCTGCACATTAAGCAAATGAAGTGTTAAAGTAAGAATTCATGACTGTCATGCTCTGCTTTTAAGTTTGTTTAATTTCAATGTTTTCTACTGTTTAAGGAAAATTCAAAGTTAATATTTGCTCTCCTTAGCTCCTCACCTGTCATTCCTGACCATCCACCTCAATCAAAGGCATCAATACTGTCTCCTACCTCGCCCTAAAGAACCCCCTGCAGAAACTGTGTCCAATCCCCGCACCCAAAATTGCCATCCCCTCAATTTGCCACCGAAAACCCTAAAAACCCCAAATCAACCCTTTTGATCAGTTTACTAGCCTAAAATCAGTGTTACCCTATTGGTCATCTCATCCATTGAAGATCTCACCGAGATAGACCTGGAGAGAGCCCTCTCCCGCCCTGTAGGGCTAGCTACGAGGCGAAGTGGTTTGATGTTGCCTTGAGGTTTACCTTTCTCAGCCTGAGGTGAAATTTCAAGCGCTAACAATACCAAACACAAACAAGTTATGATATCTCAGAGAAAAGTGCCAAAAACAGGGTTGAGTAATGACAAACTTGAGGAAATGCAGGTCTGACAGCAGAGTCAACATAAAGGCCACAAAAACTAGTGGCTCAAATTGGAGCAAGGTAGGTATTCACTTGCAACCTTGATACCATGTTAAACACACACATGAATAGACAAAATATTAAGATAAGCATGAATTATATTCACTATTCAAAATATATACATTTATAATACATTGTTATGACTCTTGGATTCATATTCCAAGGTCTCTTGGACTCCCTTTGACTGTTTAACTTCCACACTAAAACCGTTAGTGAATTAGGTGTCCAACACTTAGTTTCCTTGGAATGTGTGCCTCTTGTTGTCTTCACCTTTTGCTCATATTGATCTCTCCTCTTTACCTATTGTGTTTCTCACACAATTTAAGAATGATCTCTCCTTGGGATTTGTGCCACTTAAGAAGCCGAATGGGTGTGTCCCTTGACCTTCCAACTAGCCTCCAAGATCAATGACTGAGATTTGATCTTAGCCCCTCATGATCCACGACTGTGGTTTAATATTTCATTGACTTCACTTAAAGTGAACTTTATCTCATAAATTTCATTTATTTCCTAAGTCACGTTAGGTTATTCTCCCACATGCTAGCTCCAAGCCAATGTGGAATACACTTATCTTAACTAACTTTAACATTCCAAGAGAATTTTGAGGCATGAAATGATGTTTTTTAGGGGTAAAACTTTTATGCTTTAGCGTAACACCATTTTTTTGTATTCTACACAAAGACTTTTCCAAAGATGCAAAAATCGCCTCAATCCGTGTCTGTATGCAAAGGTTATGCCACTTAGAAGTTGACCCTGCTATTTTCACCACCATAATTTGAGATGATGCGATGTTAGCCCCCATAACGCATGGAAAATGGGATAGCCACGTTATTATGATGAAGAAGACTCTAGAAGAGTCCATATTGTAACTCTGGTTAAGAGTTGAGGGTGTCAGACCTGACCACTAGTAGGCTATCAGACTGTGTTATAACCAAGTCACTTGGAGGAAAAGGTGTTTGATTATTTTCGAGTGTAATTATTCCATAGATGAGCATAGTAGCTAAGAGGAATAGGGAGAGAGCACACAAAGATAATTTTTGCACTATAATAGCCCATAGGCCACATGCCTTTCTTCTTTTTACTTCGAGTCATTTTCTATTCAAATAAAGAGAGTAGAGCGATCTCAATTTCTAGTTGGGTTTTCTTTGAAAGGGTTTCCTAGGTTATATCTCGTGCCAAATATGTTTGTGAGTTTTTATTTTGTTGTTATCTATTTTCTACATAAATTCTAATTTTGTATACATACATAATTAACAATAATTTACAAATCTAGAAATCTAAAGAGAAATAAACCCTAATAATGTAAATTTCAAATTTTTTAGATATAGTTTTATCATTTATGTTTTGACGAATTGTCTGGTGGAATATCCACAAAATTTTATGGATCAACACGTTTGATCAAAACGATATGCGTAGGCAATGTATATATGTTTGAAACCTCTAGAGATATTGCTCTAAGTGTGTTGTATGCCTCTCAAGGAGATCCCCATGTAACACACACAATTCACAGACTCCAATAAACTAATAGTGGGTATGCCACCCTTAGAGTCTCAATGCGACCATGTGCTTGATTCCTGTGTAAGAGGATATTTCCTGATTATGCCACTGTGAAAATGGATATGCACTCTTTAGTAGTTTTAGTTTCAGTTTGATAGCCTTGAAGAGTTTCCTCTCCAAACCCTACTCCAAGACTCTACCATCCTAAGATAATATTGGTTCGCAATAACCAAAATACCTAACTGGTTTTATTCGTACTTTATTTTATGGCTATTTTTTACTCAGGGGTAGTGGAGTGCAACTGAGATTGTATGAAATGAATCGAGACCAATCCCAATGCAAGCTAAGTGAAGTGCAATCTTCTTCTTTAAATTTCAATGGAAACTAATTAATGAAGGGTAAAGAGTATATTGACTTTTTTTAAGTGACAATACACCTCACATTCACTCTCAATATTTTCTCTAATATTCAATAAATCCACAAAAGAAATTTGATCCTACAAAAAAACCCAATGAAAAATGAAAATAAATTCTCATACAATGACCAAAGCAAGAGAACCAAGCACTCAAAAGCTCAAAAATTATAAGGCTTTACAAAATAAAATCATAACAATGGTTCATCACAGACAGGTGAACAATAAATTAAAGTGCAAAGGAAATTTTAGATCTACAACTCAATGTAGACAAAAAGAAAGCATACACCTATAATGACCTACAAGGGAAACAAACCAAACACTAAATAAAGAAACAAGACTTGAGAGGTCAAAGAAAATACGATTTTTTCACGATATAAACGCACAAATAGATCAGAAGTACTTTCCAAACCACTGATATCTATTTTACAATGTCATAAAAGAGATAAAAATACTAGTCACTATAAGAAGCAATTGAAACAAGAAAACAATTTGGACTAGGAAACCAAAATTGAAAACACAAAATGAATTCACCTAATCAAAGGCCAATTAAACTAGATTTGAACCAGATTAATAACAAGTAGAGGATAATAGATTTGATATGTAGGCAAGAGACCACAAAGGAAGTCCTACCAAAAAACCCACCTACAGAAGGTGGTTGCACCCAGACAACACAGAAAGAAGGAAATAGTTACAGAAGTATATGTATACAAACTATGACTTAATTGTACAATCACTCTATAAATCACTAACAGGTAACAACTGCAAGCCAAGGGTGAGTTAAAAAAGAAAAAAAAACCCAGATAAAAAAAATTCAATCAAACATAGCTTATAACATGCCCATAAAAGGCCGAAAAAGGAAGAAGAAAACTTAGCAACATATATAAATCCAAAATCAAATCTGAGGAGAGATAAATAAAAGCACCAGGGTTAGATCCCTAGTGGAGTTTCCAATTTTGTTGTTTTAGGAAATTTCCTTAAGACAAGGGGTTTTTGCCTTGCCCCTTTGATCTGTTAAATGATGGGTGTAATTTATGTGAATTTCTAAGGCTTAATACAACCAAGTCTATATCATAGAGTAATAAAAGTACGCTTGATCCTTTGCACGCTAATGGAGTAGATTTGAAAATTATCTTGGAGATCTTGCTCCTCTTTCTCCTAGATCTAATCCCCTACACATAGTCACCACGAGAGAAGATGATAGTTCTTCCTCTACAAAGGGGGAATTAGCACAAATAGTAAAAAACATGAAACATATGCATATAATAATCATACTGCATACATAGAAGGAAATGAGAATAATAGAACATCTCATAACTAAGGTTCTTTGTTACTCCTCCTAGATCCTTGGCCTACCATCTTCCTAGATACAACAAGATAGGGTTGATCTTGCATGCAATGGAAGTCTAATTGGAAACCAACAACATGACTGAGTTATTTCTCATTTCCTAACCCCCTTCACCTATTGACAAGGCCAATTTATAGAATCCTCTGGGAGAATGTATTTAGACACCTAGAGGCTCAATAAGTTAGGAAACTTCTGTTGGAAATAATATTGAGAGGGGGAGGTGAAACAGTATTATCAAATCAATATAAATTTTTCATTTCCATATTAAGATTCATATACGCTACTTCAGTTAAGGCAAACCACGTGTATTCACAATTGTGTGTAATGCAACAACCGTATATCCAGTAAACTTATGATTCAGTTAGTTGATCCTTAATGAGTACATCGAAACATTATTAACCATATGAACAGTAAATAGGAGCAGTAAAATAAAACAAATCATCACACACAATAAGCACACATGAACACCATGATGTAAGGTGGAAACCCAATGTGGGTGAAAACCACCTGTTGCAATATGTCTCTATCTTCTTTCTATTAGAAACTTCTTTTTACAATTGATTATGTATTGGTGCAGTCTTATACCAGCACGCAGGCTTTAACCTGCAGAAGGCTACAACCTTCTCTCGTTCTCCAGACTCTCCTAGAAGGGAGCTACAACCCCCTTAGCTCTTGTACTAGCTGAGGTACTAGTACGTAGGTGCTGACCTACAGAAGGCTTCAAACTTCTCTTTTCTTCCAGGGACCACGTTTCATAAATTTTCATACTGGATCCATGAATATCAATCAAACATCAAATAGATATGCAATCAACCAACTTCCTTGTACAAATAATGAATCAATAACTTCTCAGAACACAGTACCAGTAACTAGACACCAATTCAGAACCCGGAACACTGCAGTAATAAACAAAAGCAGCTAAAACATATTTCAAGAAAATTCCGCCACTTCACCAATAGAAATATGCGTACATATGCATATATGTCAAAGCAAACCTGCGTGCATACGCAGTATTCACTTCCTTAACCTGTGGGTATCTGTGCCTCCGCTGTGTCGAACCTATGGGTATTCGCGCCTCTGCTGTGTAGATCCTGCAAAATATGCGCCTGCGCTGTGTTGAATCTACCGGTATTCGCGCCTTTGCTTTGTCGATCCTGCGGAATATGCGGCTGCGCTGTGTCAAACCCGCGTATATCCGTGCCTCCGCTATGTCCAACCTGTGGGTATATGCTTCTCCACTATGTCGGACTTGCGGGTATAGATAATTTATCCCTTTTCTTAATCAGACCCAGATTATCAGATTTATATATCTAATCATGTGCCCAAGAGATCTCGACCTATTAGTAGATCTTAACCATCTTGTAATGCTCAGGTTCCTCCTTGATTCAGTTCCAACTATAACTCACCAACTGATCACCAGTATTTTAGATCTTGCTCTTATCAAGATATTTAACACATTAGTCCACCCCAAGCCAAATGATCTCCTTTCCTTTATAGTCTAGGCCTTACTCAAACCATGGTCCAAAACCATAGAGATCCAATACTAGGGACCCAATACCTGGGTTCAATGCTTTAGATGCAAAACCACGGACCAAAACCATAGGTTCAAAAATGTCCGAATAAATACCAGGGACTAACCATAAGATTTCCCACGTGTGCGCACTTTGCTCTGCATGAATGTTCGTGTACTGTACGTACGCACCTTTTGTTCGGTACACCTGCGTATATGTACGCACCTTTTGTTTGGTGCACCTGCATATGTACGCGACTTTGTGAAAAGGAACTTGCGGGTATCTCATTTCTACCATTCTGAGAGCCTAAACTGTGATCTGCTATTTGAGTGAGTTACCATCAAGGACAACACTTATCTCATCGAGCCAAACCTGTGCCAAACCTGTGTCATAATGCCAGCAATCTCCCCCTTTGGACTTGATGGCAAAGCTAACTTGTCGTACTGAGAACTGTCATCTGATTCCTTGAGCTGTCCTGCATCTCATGTATTCTGTCACATCTGATATCTCTTCTATAGATTCATCTAGTTATATATAAGTGAGTTGTTCTTCTACAAGTGGGTTTCCATCAAGTACAACACATGCATCATAATGCCAACAATCCCCCCCTTTAAACTTGATGGAAACAACACCAAACCACTCTCCCCATTTGACATCAAGGGCAAAGGGCGGACCAAGATATTTTCTTTCCTTGATAAACATTCCACTATCCATACTCCCCCTAAGTACCTGCTGAAATCTCTGATTGAGCTCCCCCTTTGTGTATGGCAAGTTGTACCAATCTGTCCATGCTCCCTCTGAGTACATGCTGAAATCTCTGCTCTACTGAAGCGTGCTGTTCATGCTCCCCCAAACTATAAGCAAGGTATCATGGGTATTGATATGACCTTTAAATGATATTTATAATAGAGACCAAATAATCATGATAGTCATCAACAACTATCATACACAATGTATGATCTGCTCCATAATCATCTAACAACAACATCTAGACATGCAACCTATACGTGATGTATACGTCATCAACAGGGTATGTCTGCATCAACTCATCCTTTTGAACAGAATTCTGCATATGATATACAGAATCATTCACATTATATCATATGTGAAAAACACCATAGCCATATCATCAACATTAAGATTTGCATGATCCAAGTATCATCACTTGGGAGCATCTGCATCAATCAGCATATGTAAGTATCAACCTATCATCATATAGGTAAGAACTCATCATCATCTTGTCTCCAACAATGCAAATTTGAGTAATCATTCATGTATCCATCACTATGTATCTTGAGCTCAAGATCATTTGTCAAGACTTCTTGATATCATCAACAGCAACAATCCACATCCACATGAGCGCCAAGAACTATAGGAATTCTGCATCATAACTGTATTATATGATCTTTATGCATATGATGATAGCAGCATATGAGTGACTCATCATCAAGTAATGAAGATGTGTATTCAAGCTTTGTACTTCTCCTTATCCTTATGAAGATCACCATGTAAGCACCATATATGCATCATCAGAGAATCAACCACAAATCTGATCTGAACATCAACTATGTATCCCCAAGAATCATATGAGATCATAGCAAGATATATCATTTAGCCATATAAGCATCATTACCAAGGACTACTAACCATAATGCCAACAATGCATTATTAAAGGCATATGCTCCCCCTGAACCTGTGCCATTTGTTCACTGTTAGATCTGATCATGCATATATCAGCAAGAAGTGTTAAGGCATCATCATCATTAATTTAGGATCAAAACACTTTTAAACAAGTGTCAAGACATCATCATCAGATTGTAATCATTATCAAATAGAGTAAATAATGGACTGAATCATATCAAACCCTTTTCCTGAGCCTATCCCTATTTCTTTTCCTCAAACTAACATATACGCGACTGTGCAGTAACTAACTTGCGTACATACGCGACTTCCCATTATGAAACTTGCATATGAGATTTAGGACACTGAATTTTTACACTTTCAGCTCCCTCTGAGTTTGTTATGTCTGTATATTGTGCTGTGCCACATCTTTCTGACTGTACTTCCTTCTTCTTCAATATCTTCAAGTGTGATGATGTTTTCTCTTTTTGGTATGGTGTCCGTACTTTGTTCCTGCATTCCTTCGTTGTATGTCCAAGCTTGTTACATGCATAACATCTTACATGTTTCATGTTCCTTCTATAGCGATCAACAACTCTGTGACCAAACATATTGCAAGCAAAGCAACATCCCTTAAAGTACCTGGAACGTGATGATCTTTCTGTGTGATGGTCTTGAAACATTCTTCTTCTGCATGTCGCTGCAACATGTCCAAGATTATGACATACATAATATTCAACATTATTCATTGTAGGAGTAAAATATTTTCTTTGAAGAATTTCTTTCCTTGGTTGTTGATGGAATTGACCTCTCATCTCCTTGTTGAGTCTTTCACATTGTGCATTAGAGTTCCTTGTCTTCCTTTGTGAACTAGATTCATATTCAACATATTCATGAAAACCAAGACCAGTCTTGATAGCAGGGGACCTTTTACTACTAAGGATATCATCCAAGATCTTAGTACTATCTTGAAATCGTAAGAGCTTATCCTTTTCTTCTATGTTGTATTTTAGAATATTTACCTCAACCTGATGTTGCTCTTCCTTTTCACGATACTGCTTCTTCATGTTTTCTTCAGCTTTTCTTCCTTCTTCCAACTGATGTCTTAGTTCAAGAACTTCTTTTTCTTGGTTTTCAAGAGCTTGGAGTAGTTCTTTATTCTGCTTATTTGATTCTTCAAGATCTTCTTTCAGTGAGAGGATCATAGCTTGAATAATTTCATAGTAACTGGATCTATCTCTGAGTTTCTTGATAGTTGTGCTCCTTTCATTGACTTCATTTCTTAATGATGTCACCTCATTCTACAATTTCTGACATTGATCTTCCTTATCCTTGAATAAATTCCTTACCTTGTTTCCTTCCTCTAGTTGAGCTTTTAGTTTGGTAGCTTCTTCTTTGAAGGCACATTCCCTTTTGTTCAATAGATCTTGTTGATCTCTAATTTTGTCTGTAAGCCTTTTAAATTCTGCCTCTATTTGGTATCCTTCTTGCTCACCCATAAGAGAAAATTCATTTGTTTCTCTATCACTTTCATCATCTTCAAATGGATGGATAAAAGTATCACCAGAGAATAACAAATTCATAACTGATAGTTCTTTTGCTTGTTCATCTTCATTCTGAAGTGATTCTGAATCTGAAGTGCTTCTTCCACATATTCCCCAATCGATTCTTCCACTATCATAGCTCTTCTGAGATGTATTCTTCTTCTTAGGCACTTTCTTCTTAAGCTTCTTTCCCATTGATCTACAGATATCCATCAAGCGATCAAGCTTCTATCAAAGGACCTGCTCTGATACCAATTGTTGGAAATAATACTGAGAGGGGGGGGGGGGGGGGGGGGGGCAGTGAATCAATATTATCAAATCAATATAAATTTTTCATTTCCATATTAAGATTCATATACGCTATTTTAGTTAAGGAAAACCGCGTGTATTCGCAACTGTGTAATGCAACAACCGTATATCCAGTAAACTTATGATTTAGTTAGTTGATCCTTAATGAGTGCATCAGAACATTATTAACCATATGAACAGTAAACAGGAGCAGTAAAATAGAACAGATCATCACACACAAGAAGCACACATGAACACCATGATGTAAGGTGGAAACCCAATGTGGGTGAAAATCACCTGCTGCAATATGTCTTTATCTTCTTTCTATTAGAAACTTCTTTTTACAATTGATTCTGTACTGGTGCAGTCTTATACTAGCACACAGGATTTAACCTGCAGAAGGCTACAACCTTCTCTCGTTCTCCGGACTCTCCTAGAAGGGAGCTACAACTCCTTTAGCTCTTGTACTAGCTGAGGCACTAGTACGTAGGTGCTGACCTACAGAAGGCTTCAACCTTCTCTTTTCTTCCAGGGACCGCATTTCATAAATTTTCATACTGGATCCATGAATATCAATCAACCAACTTACTTGTACAAATACTGAATCAATAACTTCTCAGAACATAGTACCAGTAACCAGACACCAATTTAGAACCCAGAAAACTGTAGTAATAAACAAAAGAAACTAAAACATATTTCAAGAAAAGTCCGCTACTTCACCAATAGAAATCTGCGTACATACGCATATATGTCAAAGCGAACCTACGTGTATACGCAGTATTCACTTCCTTAACCTGCGGGTATCCGCGCCTCTGCTATGTCGAACTTGCGGGTATCCGCACCTCTGGTGTGTAGATCCTGCGGAATACGCACCTGCGATGTGTTGAATATGTGGGTATTCGCGCCTCTGCTCTGTCGATCCTATGGAATATGCGTCTGCGCTGTTTCAAACCCGCGTATATCTGCGCCTACGTTGTGTCGAACCTGTGGGTATATGCGCCTCCACTGTGTTGGACTTGCGGGTATAGATAATTTATCCCTTTTCTTAATCAGACCCAGATTATCAGATTTATAGATCTAATCATGCGCCCAAGAGATCTCGACCTATCAGTAGATCTTAACCATCTTGTAATGCCCAAGTTCCTCCTTGATTCAGGTCCAGCTATAACTCACCAACCGATCACTAGTATTTCAGATCTTGCTCTTCTCAAGATATTTAACACATTAGTCCACCCCAAGCCATATGATCTCCTTTCCTTTTTATAGTCTAGGCCTTACTCAAACCATGGTCCAAAACCATAGAGATCCAATACTAGGGACCCAATACCTGGGTTCATTGCTTTAGATGCAAAACCATGGACCAAAACCATAGGTTCAAAAATCTCGAACTAAATACCATGGACCAACCATAAGATTTCCCACATGTACGCGCTTTTCTCTGCATGAAAGTGCGTGTACTGTACGTACACACCTTTTGTTCGGTACACTTACGTATATGTATGCACCTTTTGTTCGGTGCACCTGCGTATGTACGCGGCTTTTGTGAAAAGGAACCTGCGGGTATCTCATTTTCTACCATTCTGTGAGCCTGAACTGTGATCTACTATTTGAGTGAGTTGCCATCAAGGACAACACTTATGTCATCGAGTCAAACCTGTGTCATAATGCCAACAACTTCTACAATAATATACCCCTAGCCAACTCATGCACAAGTAAGTCAAGTTGATCTCCTTGGGAGTGAAAAAAATATAGAAGCTTTGAGCACGATCGCTCCCTGAAGAAAGGTAACTAGGGTACTATGTATCTATATTGCGCACTGTATAGTAGTGACTGTACACATCATGCTATTGTTGTGGGAGCGACCTCACTGCTAAGAATCGATAATCAAAGAGGATGATGATAGACAATGGTCTCTCTCATTGATTCAAAGTGGGAAAAATAATCTATAATATGCGAGTTGACAAGAGAAAGTCTCGTTGGTTTGCCACTCTTGGAGATGAGTGTTGGTGACTCTAAGAGTTCATATAAGCCATAGGGTTTAGTCTAGGTCATAAGGAAGGAAAAAAAACCGTTTTTTAAACATACAATGTTTGCATGCAAAGGAAAGGAGGCTTGTAATGGAAACTAAGATTCATACATGGGCTCGAGAAAATAATTGCAATGGGCATGAGATAGTAATCACTAAGAGGGAGGGTCAATTATGGAGTTGTTACATGATTTTCTTTTTCAAACAAGAGCTACTATGAACAATAACAATGTGCAATTTTAGGGGGAAATGAACACTAGTTCCTTTTAATAAACTCATGCATGTCAATTATGAACGAAATGTAGTCAAAATAAGCACAAGAGATAAGAAATGGCGAGAAGTTCGAGCTAAATAGGAGGATTAACTCAAATACATTACATAAGCAGAGCCATACATGCAAATATTTAATAAGCTAGCTATATGGTGAAATTTCATTTCAACAAAGACCAAAATCTAGGCATACCTGTGTTATTAAATCTTTAAACTAATTAACATAGGCCCAAGAACCATTACCACCCATGCCACAACTAGCAAAATGGTCTCATGGCCAATTCCTCTGCAAAACTAGGGTTTGATTCAAAGTGAAGAGTAGAGTGATAACTTGAGGGGTGGAGGGTACATGAAAATGGTTGGCTAAAAACCAACCTTGATGTCTTTCCACCCACATTATGTGGGGGAATATTCTTGAAACAAGCAGATGCCACCAGTTATAATGATCATAAAGCCGTGAAACACAAAAGAAATCTGTGAGCCAACTAGATTCTTATTTCTTTCAAGGAATCCACCTACTCAAAATTTATTGTATTGTTATATTAATTTTTTAAGAAGAGAGAGGGGTTGCAATGATTTGCACATTTTTTTATGGTGAGTGACTCATGAGTCAACATCGGTGAGTTAGTACAGTTCGATTGGGATGTAGGAATTCCACAAATGCACAAGGACTACATCAAGAGAGTGTGAGGATTCAACTAATCAGAGTTTCAAATTCAATCCCTTGGTGCATGATATTGATGATCCTATACAAAGTTTCTATATTATTATTATCAATTGTAATGTGCTATGTTGTAGGTTTACAAAGACCTTAGTATATTATTGATGCCCAGTTACTTGATTGTAGAGGTTGAAGGAATTTTTCATAATTAAAAAAATCTTTTATTGATAGTATATGTGCCTTTCATTTACTTGTATGTGTATAATCCTCACGTTGGTTTTAATGATTTAGTGGATGAATTATTTTAAAAAGTTGCATATATTACTATTTATTATTTTTATAACTTTGTGATTTTGTGATATATAATTTATTTTGTTGATAAGATTTTCTGGTATGTATGACATTATTATTATGAAAATAATTTATTACAAAAATGGAAGTACTTAGGAGTGTCCTTACATCAAATTCGTCGAATCCTTGACAATATTTTCAACCATAAGTAAAATAATGGGAGTACTTAGGGGTGTCCCTACATCAAATTTGTTGAACCCTTGACAATATTTTTTACCATAGGAAAAATTTGTCATGTAAGCTTTAGAACCTTTCCTAATTCAGCCAACCCTTGATGATATTTTCAACCATTGGAAAAAAAATTCATGTAACTTTTAGAATCTTGCCAAATTTGCAAAACTCACAATGGTATTTTGAGTTGAAAAAATTTGTCACATAACTTGGTAAAATTCTCATGAATTTTCCCAACTGTTATTGGAGTATATTTAGCAATATTTTCAACAAATATAAGAAAAATTTGCATTAAACATTAAAGAGGATTATCTATATTGAGGAATTCAATCAAAACACACTCTCTGCATCGAGCTCCAAAATATTGTAGTTGGGTAAAATTCTTGTCCAAAATTCCCTTCTTCATGCATGATAAAATCCATGAATGTAAGTAATATATGAGTATTGTATTAAAGTAGATTTTTCTCTTAGAATGGATCATTACCAGAATAAGTAAACTTTATACAATATTCATACTCTGTAAATAAACATAATTACCAAGAGTCACTACCCACCATAATGTAAAATGTAAACATGTAGCCCAATAAAATTTATGCATATCTTTTTGCATGATTAGGCAAGAATATTATGTGATTTATTTCTCCACTTTATAAATCACCTTATTCCTATAAAAACTCTTTCTAACTTATAGTAATATACATTCATGCTGAATATATCAAACTCAAGCATAACTTTATATATTTGCATGAATATATAAATATATGCCACAATCATACAACCAAAATATCATTATCATAAAGTTAAATACTACAAACCTTCATTTATTGAAGCATAAAATGAATAGAGTAAACACTTAGCTAAAATGGCAAGTTGACAACCAATCTAGAAAGGAGTCTTTTCCACTCAACCATAAGCTCAATTCCTCACTAACTTTCTACAATTGGCCACCTCATAGACAAACAATAATACCACAAGGGGAAATCTAATAACTCGTTGGTATTTGGGCTAGGTAAAGGAAACTCCCCTTCACAAACCCATGGTTTAGGAGGCCCATAATATTTGTCCATGGTATATGGAAAAGTGAAATAAAAAGGGGAATTAATTAATTATATAATAGATTGACTTGAATTTTTGAATTAACATGTCTTTTTATGAAGGGTCATGTAATGTATAACAGAGAAAGAATTGGAATTAAAGTGTGTGTGAGAAAAAGAGTAATTTGTGGAGTGAATGAGTCATAGAATTTTTGCTATAACCTTTTTCCCGAGGTACTTCAAATGGAAAATTTTTGAGCATATTCAGGACAAATCTAGGAGAACATTAGTTTAAAGTATAAGATCTTGATTCATTATAATTTTAGAGATATATGCCATGGAAGTCAGGGTTTGTGATTTTTCCTGAAATATGCTTCAAATGAGTCATATTTAGATTTTTGCTATAAATTATTTTATGCGACATTTCATACCGTGAAAATTTGAGGAGATGGAGTTGAGATATTTTGTATATGTGGTCAAAATTTTAGAGATTGATTTGTTGTAATTTTTGAGATATGTTCTATGGAAGTTAGAGTTACTAAATGCACTTGAAATCAATTTGAAATAGTCCATTTTGACATTTTCATTATAACTTATTTTTGTGATGTTCGAAATTGTGAAATTTTGAGGAGATAGAGGCGAGATCTCTATGTAGATGTCATCCAAATTTTTGACAATGCTTCATTGTACTTTATGAGATATTCCTTGTGGAAGTTACAGTTTCTAAATTCCTATGAAATCAATTTCAAATAGGTTAGTTCAGAATTTTTATTATAATTAATAATTGGGATGTTCTAGATTGCAAAATTTGAGAAATATGTAGAGACATATAACAGTACCTCACATACAAATTTTATACTTTGGTTTGGTATAATTTTAGAGATATTACCAGTGGAATTTAGGTTTCTAAATGGTCATGAAGTGAATTTTAAACTGGCTAGCTTGAAATTTTTGTTGTAACTTCTTCCTCGCGGCATTTCAGATTTTGAATTTTTCAGAGATTTTAGGAGACATGCATAAGTGCCTTATATAAAAATTTCATAATCATATTTACAAAATTGGATATGTGGAATGTTATATAAGTTCATTCTTAGGAAGGGGACATAAATAACAAGCTTTGGGAGAGTTACCATAAATTTTATTTAGAGATTCAAATTTTGGTCAAACCTAGTGAAGACAAAAGTAGGAGCATATCTAATGAAGGAATAAGCATCAAGTAGATCTAGTGACTATAGAAGCAATGGGTAGATCCAATAAATGTAGAAATAGAAAGAAAATTGATGAAGGTAATTTGAACTTTGTCATATTTTGAAGAAGTTATATGCATTAAAGAAGAGTTGTTATTAAGGGTTGATGCTCAAAAAAAGGTATTGGTTTCTCTCTCAAAGTCAATACTTAGCATTGGGGATTGGTGCCTCTAGTAGGTTGGAACATATGATATTTGCAATGATGGGGATTGGTGTCTCTTGTAGGTTAGTGCATACAAATATTTGTAGTGGCAGAGATTTGTGTCTCTAGTAGATTAATGTTTACAAAGATCTATAAGAATAGGTTGGTGCCTACCAAGGTTTGTACCAATGGGGATTGATGTCTCTAGTAGGTTGGGGCCTACAAATATTTGTAATAATAGTTAGGTGTCTACAAAGAATTATAAAATAACTTTTGTGGTTCTCTCTCAAAAGGGTTTCAAGTCTCGTGTTCTATGTTTTGTGTCTAGTAGATCCAATATGTGATTGTTTTCTGATGGTTCATGACTATTTAAACAAGTAAAAAAATTCTTATATTGATTTATCTCCCCACTTGCATGTCATATGCTGAGAAACAATTTGACATTGATGTCAAACCTGACCACCAATGTCAAGAGCCAACAAGTCGAGTTTATGGTTTATGTTTAGAAGCGTTTTTTCTGCAATTTATCTTCTCAAATTATCTTGTAAAGAGTATAGTTTTTTTTGTAAGTAAGATGAATTTATATTAAGCTAGAAAATTCAGAAAATCATACAAAACAATAAGGCATGGTAGGCTTGATTAATAGTCCAACCACTAAAAAAACATTTCTAACTTAGACCATCTATAATGTCTAGTACACTTCCCCCTACTGACCTTTAAGCTAAAATTATTTACATTATAAATGGAAAAACACTATTTAAAGGAGTTTCTAGAGAGACTGATATTTAATTAAATTTGAAAACTTGAGTAAAATAATTCAGTTGACAAGCCCATAGGGAATAGAAACAAAAACAGTGACCACAAAACCTCATCATAAACTTAGATGTGTTGTGTCGATCCTCATCGACCGTTAGGGGATTCTCAGGCATCCCTCTTGAAGTATCATCCTTGATATTCATCAGTCTAGAAGAGGTGTCTTAGTGCTCCATCTTGGTTGGGGGCTTGTCGAGATTTCCTTCTTGTGCCTTTGTTGTTCTGTGCTTGAGAAGCTTATAGTGAGATGAACCCTTAGTGACAAACTTTCTGTGATGAAAAATTTCCACATGGACAATATATTTATCATTCAACATGTCCAATTTTTACTCCAGAGTCTATCTGGCCTAGATGTTCCCTTGAATTTCCAGAACCATGATGGTATTCATGTTCCAAAAGAGTGCAATATCTCGACTGAAGAGGTTCTCTCTCGTTCTAGTGAGACCTAGTTTTGGGATCCACCTGAATTTCATGTCCACCTCCTTTGTGTTCATATGTCTCTTGACTTATGAGACTTAATCTTCCAGGTGATTAACATGCTCTTGAATCTCCTGGGGGATAATGGTATGGAAATTTATGGTAGCTTTTTGGTGACTGTTTCGGCCCTGGTATGCGGCTTCATGTCAGCTTGTCACCACCCATCCATATTTCAACCTTTAGTGTGATGACTAGTCTAGGCGCTACGATTAGAATGTTAGGTGTGAGTCATTCCTAGGCTAGCCCAAGGGAGTGAAAGGAAAATATTGGGAAACAAGGGATGGCGAGTAGGGTAGCGAGAAGGAGAATAAGCATAGGGGATCGAATGAGAATGGGACATAGTTAGGAGGGGGTTAAAATAGGGCCTCCAAGAGTTTGGGGGATCATGGAGAATAATGAGGGCACTAAAACAAGAAAGACTGGTTTGTACCAATAACTAAATACTCAGGGTGGAGTGTTCCAGCTTACTAGCTAGGGGGCAAGGGTGGTGGCGATTGCAATCTGAAGATGTTCTTGAGATTAGAGACACATTAGAGAAATTATTATGCATGGTTCTGGAGATAAAGGGCATCGCATAAACTTAGATATCTTGTATGATTTGACTAGAAGCAATCTGTTAGCCGGTAGGTGGGTTAGGATGCTCATTAATGTCACAAATATCTTTGTTTTTTTATTTATCCCTTCACACTCTTGACATAGAGGGCCATCAGTTATATCTTTCCATGCATGGGACATTAGCGTGGCTCTACCAATTTTCCCCTCATTTTCCAACCGATCTATAATGGGGTTGTCCTTTCTTCTGACCGCTTAGAAGTCGACCCCTCCTAATTCGATGATGTGTTGTTGAATGCACTAGAGAGTCATGCATTTTGTCCCTAGTGGTCCAACTAGTAGTCCATCTCTATACCATTTAGTAGAAATTCTCTCATTTCAGTAATAAGAATGACCTGCATGAATCCCAGATCGACGGGAGAGAAGTCCATCCATGTTGGATTGGTCGAGGACATTGACGCTTGATTGATCGGGACAGGTCATTTACGCTTGATTGCCAGATCGAGCACTCAACCGACTTCAGTGCTCCGTTATCGGGTCCGTATCTGCTACATGAATGATTTTCTAAACAATAGTGGCATTTTCTCTCATCCCTAGGGCGTTTCTTTTTATGTGTGTTATGGGGTGAAGTCCTCTTAATGGCATTGGAGCGAGTTGTGTATTTAGATATCTTGTTTATTTACCCATTGGGATCACTGCTGTAGGAGTAAACCACCCCATTGGAATGGAAAGCTTAAACGTCTCAATGCGATATTGTATATTAACGAATAGTTTTGTAGTTGTAGGTCTGGCTACTATGAGGAGGTTTGCTGGTTAGGTTTCCTCGCTAGTATCCTTTGGAACTACACGAACAAATTAGAAAGCTTATTCACTAGAGCTCGGGGGACTAGCCACTAACGGCTCTGCTCTAATGTGTGGATACAATTGCATAGCTTCGCTTCCGCTCATGGGACTAAGGAGAGGAGAAAACTTATTCTTCTTCGCTTTAGCTCAGCAAAGTAAGGCCTCTTTCTTTCTATGTCATTAAGCTTTAGCGTCGTATGGGATCGTAGCTCGAATCATCGATCCGTAATATCCAAATATATATCTCATTATATATGTCATTATGCATTTCTTCCAATCATGATCCTAACGCAGGCTCAATCATCAGGCCCGGTAGGACCCGTTAGGACCCAGTAGGGGGCTCGACTAAAAGGCCCATTAGGGACGGAGTCACTCACTATTCATATGGTGAGGGTGTGTTAGCACACTCGACTGTCAAGGCTGCCATCGATTTGGAAGCTCACCTTCCCCAAAGAAGTGAGGTCCGGAGGGACTCGACTGAGGTTACGAGGTCGAGGGACTCGGCCGAGGAGGTCGAGGAGAGGCCCGGTAGGGACTCACTATTCCGATGGTGAGGACCCGGTAGGGGGCTCGACTAAAAGGCCGCCATCGGGCTCACTATTCATATGGTGAGGGCTTCTTTATAAAGGGCCTAGGAAAAGGGCATATAAGGGGCCTTGCTAGCGGAAATATCTGCCCGCTAGTTTCATGATAGCTCCTCCTATACGATCCGGTTATGTAAGCTACGTAGGCCACATCATTCAAGCAGGTGCCCTATTCATTCCACGTTAGCCTCCAGTTGGATATCAGGACTAGATGATGGATATTAGGACTAGACGATGGATAATTGGGAACGTCAATGTGAATGTTTTACAGGTCCAAAAGTTGGAGGATGTGGAGATCAAAAGCCCATAGAGGTCCCTGTATCGGAGGAAGATTGGAGATGGAGACTGATTCAAAAATTATCTTCTTGAATTTGGTAAGAAGAAATTCTCCTGAAGCCTTTCGAATTTATAAATATTCTTGCGTTCCTTTCTTTCCAAATCACCCAACATAGGGTTACTGGGAGGATATTCAAGGCTCTGTTAACCATAGTGTGAGAGGTGATGTGAGGGTGCCAGTTATCCAAGGTGTCTTGCAGTGATGTTTTATTCTCATCAGTCATCTTGAAAACTTTAGCCCCCCACTCCGAGAGGGTTGAAGCAAAGTGACAGGAATTTCGGAGATGATTAATGGACTCTTCCTGGTTCTCACATAGAAAAAATTGAGAAGGGCCTGAAAGCGCTCTTTTCTAAATATCATCCCATGTTATTAATTTACCATGGATAACCAACCATATGAAGATAGTTATTTTCGAGCATTTTTGTTTAGCCCATAGAGAGATCCAACATTGACTCTGATCCAATTGACCATAATTGGCCAAATAGCCATAGGCTTCCTT
This sequence comes from Pinus tabuliformis, assembly GCA_031772625.1. Classification (NCBI taxonomy): domain Eukaryota; kingdom Viridiplantae; phylum Streptophyta; class Pinopsida; order Pinales; family Pinaceae; genus Pinus; species Pinus tabuliformis. Next base: position 1,047,152,724 of record CM062819.1, on the reverse strand, counting down.
AAGATTTAAGACAGCAACTGAGTTTTTACCCCATATTGATTTATCATCCTCCTAATCCAACATTATTTGGAATTCTTGAAGAAGCCCTTCGAAGGTATCCCAATTGAAGTCATCAAGAAGAGGCTTCCAATCTTGTCTGCTAATATATTCTATTCGTTTTCTTCCATGGGGGGTTGGTTTCTAGTAATGGGCAACATGAGTTTTCCCTTTATCATTCATTGACCTCTGTAGGAGGGCATGGTTCACATCATCTAAGGTTGGGAGTTGTTTCCAAGCATCCTCCTAAAAAGGAACACTTTTCCCAGTTTAGATCTCCCAAAAACTATGTTACTGGATTATTTATTTGTTCTTCCAGGATTGATTCCATATAGCTGATCACAAGAATTGGAAAGATAATTTGATGAGACCCCTTTGGTAGTGGTTAGGAGAAAATTTATCTTTCCAAAGGTTAGCCCAAGGGTTGTGGGATTTTCCAATCACCTACACCAAGTTTTTTCTCCCAGGGTCTTATCCATAATTTCCAGGTCTCTCAGACCAATCCCACAAATTTGCTTTGGCTTGCAAAGATTATCCCACCCGAAAAGGGCCCATTTACGCTTATCATTAGAACCCCTACAAAGTAAATTCCTTTGAATACTTGCGAATGGTGTTTAGGATAGATTTAGGAGCTTCTAGGGCAGAGAAGAGATATAAGGGCATTGCTTGGAGAACCGATTTAACCATAATGAGATGGACAACTAGGTTGAGGGACCATAAGGTCCAATTGGAGAGCTTTCTTTGTATATGGTTTAGGCAATATTCCTAGGTAGACTTTCTTAGGGGCTTGTCAGTGAAAGGGACTCCTGAGTACTTTGAGGGTAGGGAGCTATTCTAGAAGCCAAGAATTATGATAATATTTTGCTGGATAGGAGGGTGTTGAAGAAAAATATTTTTGATTTCTAAAGATTAACCGTGGTACCTAAAGCATTGGAGAAGAGTTTTAAGATGCGTTTGAGGGTTTTGCCTCTACCATATTTGTGATGCCCATTAGAAGGGTGTCATAAGAAAATTGTTGATGTGTGCAAGCTGGAGAATTGGCATGGAGATTTAGATCCATTAATTCATGGTTAGTCTAGGTTGCATGGATTGATCTTTTGAGGCCTTCTTCCATGAGAAAAAAGAGGAAAAGGGAAAGGGGTTCTCCCTACCTGATTACTTTGGTAGGCACAAATTGTTGGGTGGGAGTGCCATTAAGGAGTATGGAGAAAAAGGCTCATTAAACAAGGGCCATAAACCAGTCAATGCAGTCCTTAGGGAAACCAAATGCTATTAGAACCTCCTACATATAATTCCATTTTATTTGATCAAAACCCATTGACATGTCCAGTTGCATTAACATCCCAGGTTTCTACAAAGTTTGTAGCGATTGGATAGTCTCATGGGATAGACTGATAATGTCTATAATCTATCTCCCTTCCACATATCATGATTGCTTGGGAGAGACCAGAAGTGGTAGCAATGATATAAGTCTGTTGGCCAAAACCTTTGAAATTATCTTATATATTACATTGCAGAGGGCAATAGGTCATAATCGGTTAAGAATGTCTAGCCCCTCTTCCTTGGGAATTAAATTTAAAAAATTTGCATTGAAGGTGCCACACACTATTTTATTTTTCCTTGAATACTCCATTATTGCATGAAATTCCTCTTTTATAATTGACCAACATGCTTTAAAGAAGTCAGTTGTGAAACCATCTGGCATAGGGGCCTTGCCCGATGGAATTGACATAACAACCTCCTCAACTTCTTACATGGTGACGTCTTTTAGAGCATGGTATTGTGGTATGGATTCAGAATTGTAGGTATGTTTTTTACTATATCCTTGATGGATTGGGTCCATTATGTGTTGGGATCCCCCAAGAGTCTTCCATAGAAGGTGTTCAGTTCCCTTGAAATACCCTCTTGAGTGCAAGGAAATTCTCTGTCCACTTTTTTAAGGGAAAGAATCCTATTTTTCTTCCTATGTTGGATCATGGATCGATGGAATAACTTGGATTTAGCTCCCTACATTTCAACCATTGAATAATAGTTTTATGTTTCCACAACTTCTCTTCCTTCTTAGCTCCTTCTTCCCATCTCTGTTGCAGGTCTTTTTCCTCTTGCTTCATTTGACTTGTGAGTCCCTGTTGGATGATTTTTGTTGAATATCTTCCATCTGCTTCTCCAAATATTTTTATTTGTGGCGATGTTACCAAAATTCCCTTATTCCATTTCTTGATTTTGTACTTGATGTGGCTTAATTTTTGTTGAAATCGATACATTTAGGAGCCTCTTTGAGGAGGAGCTTTGTTCCACCATTTCTTCAAATTGATCTGGAAGTCTGGGTGATCCATTTTGAAATATGTAACTAGGTTTGGTCTTCATAATGAGATATGTAATCATGATTTTATGTAATTTATGAAAAGATTAAAAATAAAATTATTTATGTTATGCTTGAGTCACAGGTTTCATGTAATTTTTCTTTTTAATTTTATAGATGAAGCTCCCATTGTGAGCTATCAAGTTTGGTCATCAATTCATAAAGTCTATTGAGTCAATGTCATGTATTGAAGACCCATTTGGGCATGTTACATATGTAATTAAGTCATTGTAAATGATCTGAAAATGAGATCTTAGATAACTTTTAAGGTATTATAGACTCATGTGCATGGATTTGCCTATATTACTTAGTGCAACAGATCGATAAGATTGTGAATAATATAGGCAAATGAGCAGTTAGAGAAACATAATAGACAACACACATAACGCAACAAATTTAATATGGAGTTCACCCAAAACGCTTGGGCTACGTCTCCTGGTCCAGCCTTTAGTAGTGACCTCTTTATTATGTCTTCAAGAGCAGAGTTTTTACAAAAGTGTGAGCTCAAGTTGAGTCTCAACACACAGATAAAAAATATCAAGAGTTTGCTTGAATCCCTCAAGCCTCTTTGAGTACACAAAATCTTTCTTTCACTCTCTGTCTCTGTTTTCTCTCTGTCTCAGTACTGCCTCCCTCTGTCTCTGTCAGTCTGTGGCTTTAAAGCTAATCGACGCTATCTGTTCATTTCCCATTCTCGAGCTCTTTGGCTCCCAACCTCTGTATGCTCGAATCCCCTTCTGAGGATTAGAAATCATGGCATAACGCCTTCAGGGAAGGTGGACACCTATTCTACAACTGAAGGGACCATCATACCTTTGAAATCCCAAAAATAGTGTTCTTTGTTTACACAGAGAAACATTGTAAAACACGGGAAAAATCCATCAAATCACTATTTATCAGACTTCAAATATTATGAATTCCACCCTATATTCCATCAGGTCCGCCTTTAAATGCATGTCACAAATGCCCCTATGCCATGGTTTCCTTTGTATTTGTAAAAATACATTAAAACACTGAAAATCCCACAAAATGGCTTTATGACAGACTTGAAATGTTATATATTTGTAAATTCCATTGGGTCTGGTTTTATATCGCTATCACACATCCACTATTGATCTGAGTGATCTTGATCCAACGGTTGAGATTCATTTCAGGCGGCGAAGGCGTATGGAGATTACCCACCCGAAAAGGCGGTTTTCTCATGCCACGTGTCAGCCAGTGGATGGGATCAGGAAGAGCCTGTCCAATACCACTTACCGCCTAAGGCCCACCTGAAATCCTATCCATTACGGAACTCAAAACATATATATCAGCATGTAAATCCATTTTGGGTCCGAATTCATCACTTTATTCACATTTCCTTTGTTTTTTGTTTATTTATGAAAATACGAAATACATTGAAAAAACCCTTTTACCGGACTTGAAATATTATCAAATTTCATCCATAATCCTATCGGGTCTGACTATCGTAGTCACAAGTATATCAGCCCCACTCCTTTGTATTCTGCCGATGCGATATCGTGAGTTAACCTGGGCCGTCGATCTGTGCACTTGATCGACGGTCCTCATTGACTTTCACCGATTGTTATCACAATTTTCATATGGCTGCCTCGGATAACCTCCGCCTATCACCACTGATTGTGATATGCCGATCGGATCTAGACCGTTGAATGGCCAGATCTGACGACTCCTGTGAAAAGTTTTTTTGACCTCCGATAGGCTCTATTTCCGCTATTTCATTCTGTTTTCACTCCCAATAGTGTAATCTCCCATTTTTAAAGGTTCTTCTTATGCGATAGTTTTGGATGTTTGAAGACTTAGAGGGTGTTTAGGATCCATTTTGGATCACGCCTTCCCACTGAAAAAGATTTTGGACCACCAAAAGTTGGTTTTAAGCATCGATCAAGTGAGGATACAACTTCCTCACTTGTCCAATCTCTATCCATCTTGCACTGCTTGGGTTTGAACCTTTGAGTCCAATTCTGAGGTACTCAACATACCCTATGTGTGTAGTTCTCACCTTCCTATCCAGAATTGTATCTTCCTACAACTCATTGAGATATTCAAGCAACAGATCATCAATAGAAGGCAACTGACTTTGCTCTTCGGGATCTTCAATCAATGAAGGTTCAAACAGTCTCAAGTTTTCTGCATTAACCATTGAATAGATGTGCATGTAAGCTGGAAAATCAAGGCAAAAAGTGTTCTCACCAATTTCTCAAGTATCTTGAAAGGCCCATACCTTATTGGCTTCAACTTCTTACCTTCACCTTGCATTCTGTCTTTTTTGATGTACGGCTAGACTTGATCACCAACTTGGAAGCTATGCTCAATTCGATGCTTATCATGCCTTGCCTTGTACTTGGCCTGGCTCTTTTCCAGTTGTTCCTACACTGCGTGGTGAATTTCTTGGATTTGTTCAATGAACTTGGTTGCTTTGTCCACATCACTGTGTCCATCAACTGCTATGTCTTTTCCAAAGATAAAATCCAAGGGAGACCTTGGTGTAAAACCAAAACAAGTTTCAAAAGGAGATCTCTGTGTAGAAGAGTGCTTGGCACAATTGTAAGCATGTTGCACATAACACAAATGTTCATCCCAAAGCTTGGGATGCTTGATGTAATAGCCCCTGGGCAAATGGATCACTATACTATTGAACACCTTTGTTTGGCCATCTGTTTGTGGATGACAGGTTGTGCTCTTCTTCAGTCTGGTGTCCATCAATTCCCACAAACTTGACCAAAACTTCCCAACAAATCGGGAATCTTGATCAAATATAATGGAAGTGGGTAACCCAAAATGAACCCATACATGCTGAAAGAAGAAGTTTGTTCAACTGTAATCTACTTATTACAAGGTATTAATATACACATTTTGCTGAACCTGTCCACAATAACATATAAATAGTCATGACCTTTTCTAGATTTTGGCAATCCCCAAGCAAAGTCCATGGAAACACTTTCCCAAGGACGAGAAGGAATTGGAAGTGGAGTGTACAAGCCTAATTTTCTATTGTTGGGCTTGCTTTTAGCACATATGGTACACCCTTTAATATATCTAGAAACTATTTCATGCATTCTTGGCCAATAGCAGAACCTTTGCAGCTGTGCAACTGTTTTACTTACACAAAAATGACCTAATATAAGAGAAGTGTGTGCTTGTCGGATTATGTTAACTCTTTCAGTTTGTGGAATGCATAACTTTCCCGAATGATACAAGAGTTGGTCCTTAACATAATAATCCAATTCTTCTACTTGTTTTCCATGACTTAAAGTTGCATAAACATCTTTAAAATCTATATCTTGAGCATATTGTTCAATGTAGCTTTCATGCCTTACTGAGTTATGCTTAAGTATAGTAGATGCATTTATGATTGGTCTGGACAACATATCTGCAACTTTATTGTGTATCCCCTTCTTAAATTTGATGACTAGATGAAACTGTTGTAGAAAACCCATCCACCTATAGTGTCTTGATCGCTACAATTTAGTTTGTGAGTTCAAATATTGAAGTGGTTGATGGTTTGTATGGATGATTGTTTCTTTGCCCATTAAGTAATGTTTCCACTTTTCACAATTTGTACTAATGAATAAAATTCTTTATCATATGTGGGATAATTAACTACTGCAGAATTAAATGTCTCAGAATGATAGCATATGGGTTTACCGTGTTGCATCAACACTGCTCCCATGGCATAGTCACTGACATATGTTTCAATCTCAAATGGTCGTTGAAGATCTAGCAGTGCTAGTACTAGTGTTTTACTAATTTTTTCTTTTAAGGTGTCGAAGGCTTTCTTCTGTTTGCCTCCCCATTGAAACACCTTATTCAATCCTGTTAAAGCATGTAAGGGAGCTGCAATCAAGGAAAAGTTAGCAATAAACTTTCTCCAATATTATGCTGCTCCTAGGAAGTTTCTAACTTCTATAGCAGATTTGGGTTTAAGCCAGTTCACAATGACTTCAACCTTAGAGGGATCTATCTTCAATTGACCACCCCCTACAATATGACCCAAATAATTTAAAAATGTTTTGCCAAATTCACATTTTGATAACTTAACATAGAGCTTTTCGCTTTTCAAAACATCTAGAGTATACTTTACATGCTTCAAATGTTCTTCCCATGTTTTACTAAAAACAAGAATGTCATCTAAGTATACAATTACAAAATCATCAATAAAAGGTCGGAGTACATCATTCATAACTCTCATGAAAGTGGCTGGAGCATTAGTTAAGCCAAAAGGCATTACCGACCATTCATACATCCCTTGCTTTGTTTTGAAAGCAGTCTTCCATGCATCTTATTCTGCAACTCTGACCTGATGGTAGCCACTACGCAAGTCTAACTTGGAAAAGTAAACCTCTTCTTTCAGCTGATCTAATAGACCATCAATGCGAGGAAGAGCATAACAATTCTTGATCATTATTTTATTTAGTGCTCTATAATCAATGCACATCCTCCATGAACCATCTTTATTTCTCACCAACATGATTGGAGATACGCATGGTGATGTGCTTAGTCTTATGAACCCTTTATCGAGCAGCTCTTGTACATGCTTCTTGATCTCTGCATTCTTTAAAGCGAATAACCTATACATTCTGATGTGAGGCAATGGAGCATCTTGCTGCAAATGAATATCATGTATTATTTTTCTTTTGGGTGGCAGACCTTTAGGTTCTTGAGATAGGATATCATATTCTGAAACAACTTTTTCTAAATCAGTGTTCTGTTTAGCATCACAACCCTCAAATAGATTGGTTTTTTCAGGGTTCTTTTCCTTTACAACCATGAGTAAAAATTGCTTGCATGAATTTACAATTCTTTTCATCTACCCTGAGTTTATGAGAGTGTAATTATTTTTGAGTTTATGAGCTCTTACAATGTATTCTATTCCATATTTGGTGAGTTGATACTTATTTTCAGCTCTATAGAAAATGGATTTTCTATCATACAAGTAAGGACTTCCCAAAACAATACCACATATATCCAATGGAACTATATCTAACTCAACCTCATCTACAAATGTTGACCCAAATGCAAACCCAAGTTTACATTGTCTAGTCACTTGTAGCTTTGCTTTATCACATACCCAACCTAATGGATATGGCTTCTTGTGAGGTTTGGTTAGTAATCCCATCTTCTTTACAATTGCTTCAGAAATCAAGTTTACTTGTGATCCACTATCAAATAAAGTATCAATATTTTTATGCTTTGAAATAACTCTAATATGAAAAAGATCATGTATTTTCCTCTAATTTTATTCATTATCAATAGATTGTGTAGAATTACTAGTAGATGCTCTATGGCCGTGACTATTGTTTCATCACCTAAGTCTGACCCCAAATCTTTCTAAATAGCAGCAACAATATTCTTCTTCTTGTCATCAAAATTCTTGGGTTTCAGCTTTGGATGCAAAGACCGGAAATGTGCATCATCATCTCCATCCTTCTTGCAGTGAGTGCATGAAGGTTTGTCTTTCTGTATAGTGTTTTCCTTCCTCTCTTTCAATTTTTGCTTCTTCTTTTCCTTGTTCTTGCTTGTAGTGGGTTTTGATGATCCCCCAATCTCTGGGTTCACATTCTTGCCTCTAGCCTCTACATGTGTAGCCTGAATGGATACCTCATCTATGCTAGTGGGGTTAAACATGAGAATGGTGTGCCTCAAATAGCTATGCAGACCATCTATATACTTCAACAAAGTTTCAGGTGAGTCTAGAGAAATGCCTAGAATTAAAGCTCTTTTTCTAAATTCTTGGGTATAGCTTTGTACACTTTGCCCCTTTAAGTGGCGAAGAGTTTGCCAACTCATCATTGCTTGCTGCATATAAGCTAATGGATAGAATTGTTTTTTAATGACAGAAACAAATTCACTCTAGGTAGAAAGAATTTTACCATGCTTCTTCAAATCAGCTTGTGTCCTACCTTCCCACCACACTAGGGTAGTTCCTCCCAGGTTAAGGTTAGCTAGTTGAATTTTACTCCTTTCTGAATCAATGTTCTACACCCTACAATACACATCAATCTATCTAATCCAGTTATCTAGGTTTTTTGCATTTAATTCTCCATCATAGATTGGAAAATCAAACTTTACATCTAATTTAATGAAATATTTTTTCTTCTTTTTATTTTTAGGGCTAGAAGGAGGAGTTGATGGAGGAGGCTCTTCCCCTTTCCCTTTACCTTCTAAATGGGAAAATAGAAGAGGTTCCTCTACTCCTTTGCCTTGTTCGGGTGTTGAGGTGATTTCACCTCGATCCTTCTTATATTCCCGATACATTTCTTCCACCATGGCCGTCATGGTCATGAAACTATCCATGAACTGAAATTCTGATTCCAATGGGACTTCTCCGGCCATTCTCCTCTAAGCGTAGACTCTTCCAATATCTGGATTAGTCTCAACAAGCTTGCCTTCTCCTAGTTTGAGGTTTGACCTAGTTAGCATTCAACAATCCAGAACAAGCTTGTCTAACCTTAGCAAACCTAAAGCTCTGATACCACTTGATCTGAAAATGAGATCTTACATTAATTTTAAGGTATTATAGACTCATGTGCATGGATTTTCCTATATTACATAGTGCAACAGATCGATAAGATTGCGAATAATATAGGAAATTGAGTAGTTAGAGAAACATAATATACAACACACATAACACAACAAATTTAATATGGAGTTCACTCAAAACTCTTGGGCTACGTCTACTGGTCCAACCTTCAGTAGTGACCTCCCTATTATGTCTTCAAGAGCAAAGTGTTACAAAAGTGTGAGCTCAAATTGAGTCTCAACACATAGATACAAAACAACATGAGTTTGCTTGAATCCCTCAAGCCTCTCTGAGTACACATACTCTTTATTTCACTCTCTGTCTCTCTGTCTCAGTATTGCCTCTCTCTGTCTCTGTCAGTCTGTGGCTTTAAAGCCAATTGGTGTTGTTTCTTCGTTTCCCCTTCTTGGGCTCTCTAGCATCTCTGTCCACTCGAATCCCCTTCTGAGCATTAGCAATCATAGCATAATGTCTTCAAGGAAGGTGGCCACCTGTTCTACAACAAAAGGGACCATTGGGCCTTTGAAATCCCCAAAAATAGTGTTCTTTGTTTACATAGAGAAACACTGTAAAACACGAGAAAAATATGCCAAATCACTATTTATCGGACTTCAAATATTATGAATTCTACCCTATATTCCACCAGGTCTGCCTTTAAATCACTATCACATGTCGAAAATTCCCTTGTGCCATGGTTTCCTTTGTATTTGTAAACATACATTAAAACACTGAAAATCCCACAAAATGGCTTTATGGTAGACTTGAAATGTTATATATTTGCATCTATAAGTTCCATCAGGTCCAGTTTTATATCGCTATCGCATATCCACAGTTGATCTGAGTGATCTTGATCCAACGGTTGAGATTCATTTCCGGTGGTGAAGGCGTACGGAGATTACCTACCTGAAAAGGCAGTTTTCTCACGCCATGTGTCGGCTAGTGGATGGGATTGGGCAGAGCCCATCCAATACCACTTACCGCCTAAGGCCCGCCAAAAATCCTGTCCATTATGGAACTCAAAACATATATATCTGCATGTATATCCCTTTCGGGTCTGGATTCATCGCTTTATTCACATTTCCTTTGTTTTTTGTTTATTTACGAAAATACAAAATACACTGAAAAAACCCTTTTACCGGACTTGAAATATTATCAAATTTCATCCATAATCCTATTGAGTCTGGCTATCACAGTCGCAAGTATATCCTCCCCGCTCCTTTGTATTTTTTCGATGTTATATCATGAGTTAATCTGGGTTGTCGATCTGTGTGCTTGATCAACGGTCCTCATTGACTTGCGCTGATCGCTATCACAATTGTCATATGGCTGCCTCCAATAAACTCCGCCTGTCATTGCCAGTTGCAATATGCTGATTGGATATGGACTGTTGATTGGCCAGATCTGACGACTCCTATGAAAAGTTTTTTTGACCTCCAATAAGATCTATTTCCGCTATTTCCTTGTGTTTTTCACTCTTGATAGTGTAATCCAACATTTTTAAAGCTTCTTCTTATGTGATAGTTTTAGATGTTTGAAGATTTAGAGGGTGTTTAGGATCCATTTTGGATCAATAAAGAGTCTAAAGATCCTCTAATACCAAGTCCAAGCACCTCCAACAAGTCGGCCTTCAATGAAGCAATTAATCTTCACTAAGATCAAGTCAGCCTATAATCAATGGAAAGTCGACCTCAAGTCACGAACAAGAAGCCGATATAAGGAGGTACTCAACCTCTCTCAAGGACACACTTCATGCTTGAAAATAGAACAAAAGTAAGAGGAAAAGGTGTTGTTGGGTGTGAAGCCTAATTATCTTCTTTATTTAGAGGTATCATAACATTGGACCCCAGTTTGTAATGTGGCAGCAATGCTGCCCGTAAAATATATGCTACAACGGGGTTCCAGGGGGGGTGGCTGCGACCTTTGGGAGCCCCCCCTGGCGGGGGGATCGGGGGAAGTGCCCCTGAAGCTAAAAATAGATGTAAACTTGCCTTGTAAAATGTTGTAATTTCATAGTCAATCTGAGCCGTTCATTATGCGAAGATTTTATGGTAGAAGTTACGTTTAATTTAGGGTTTTTTTCCCTAGAAGGAAACCCCTCACTATATATGAGGGAATTATATTGCATATCTATATTCTGAGTGAGAAAGAGAGAGGAGATGGTGTGAAATCGAAGAGGGAACTAAAACAGATTTGTTGTAGGTTGTATCTCTTTAGTTTGTTGGATAATATAAAAGGAAGGACTGATTGTTTCTCCATCAACGTAGCCCAAATTGGGTGAACCACGTATATCTGTGTCTCTCTTGTTTTATGTGTTTTTATTTCTGCAATATATTTTATGTGTTATGTTGCTTTGTAATATATAATTTTCTAACAACTGGTATCAGAGTCGAAGGTCTATTTGGCTGATAAAATCGCAGGAGAGAAGGGTTCCTGGTTCGAGTGGGAGCAACGTCAGAAGATGGTAGGTTTAGGATCGAAAAATTTAACGGCAAAAACTACCAGCCATGGAAGATGCAGATGTAAGATTATCTGTATCAGAGATATCTGTACCAACCATTGAGCGAAAAGGCAAAGAAGCCGATGAGTATGACAGACACAAAATGGGATATTATCGACAGAAAGGCACTTTGAACAATACGGCTATGCCTAGTCGACCTCAAGTCACGAACAAGAAGCCTATATAAGGAGGTACTCAACCTCTCTCAAGGACACACTTCATGCTTGAAAATCAAACACAAGTAAGAGGAAAAGGTGTTGTTGGGTGTGAAGCCTGATTTTCTTCTTTATTTAGATGTATTGCAACATTGGACCCCAGTTCGTAATGTGGTGGCAATGCCGCTTGTAAAATATACGCTACAGAGGGGTTCCATGGGGGGTGGCTGCGACCTTTGGGAGCCCCTCCTGCTAGGGGGATCAGGGGAAGTGCCCCCAAAGCCAAAAATAGATGTAAAATTGCCTTGTAAAATGTTGTAATTTCATAGTCAATCTGATCCGTTCATTAGGCGGAGATTTGATGGTAGAAGTTATGTTTAATTTAGGGTTTTTTTTCCCTAGAAGGAAACCCCTCGCTATATGAGGGAATTGTATTGCATCTATACATATCTATATTCTGAGTGGGAATGAGAGAGGAGATGGTGTGAAACCAAAGAGGGAACTACAACAGATTCACTGTAGGTTGTATCTCTTTAGTTTGTTGGAAAATATAAAAGGAAGGACTAATTGTTTCTTCGTCAATGTAGCCCAAATTAGGTGAACCACGTATATCTGTCTCTCTTATTTTATGTGTTTTTGTGTTTTTATTTCTGCAATATATTTTATGTGTTCTATTTCTTTGTATATATAATTTTCTAACAACTGGTATCAGAGTTGAAGGTCTCTTTGGCTGATAAAATCATAGGAGAGAAGGGTTCCTGGTTCGAGTGGGAGCAATGTCGGAAGATGGTAGGTTTAGGGTCAAAAAATTTAATGGAAAAAACTACCAGCCATGGAAAATGCAGATGGAAGATTATGTGTACCAGATATATCTATGCCAACCATTAAGCAGAAAGGCAAAGAAGTCGACGAGTATGACAGACACAGAATGGGATATATCGACAATAAGGCACTTGGAACAATAGGGCTATGCCTAGCCACATCGGTAACGTTTAATATTTCAAAGGAAATGAAAAAAGAGGGTTTAATGTCGACATTGGCCAAACTATATGAAAAAACCTTAGCCTCAAATAAGGTATTTCTAATGAAGCATTTATTTAATATGAAAATGTCAGAAGGTGGATCTGTTGCTAATCATTTAAATGAATTTAATATAGTTACTAGTCAATTAAGTTCTATAGGGGTAAATTTTGATGATGAAGTTAGGGCTTTGTTATTTCTGTGCTTATTGCCAGAAAGTTGGAATGGTTTAGTTATGGTCATTAATAACTCTATCTCTGGATCTAGTACTTTAAAGTTTGATGATGTTGTCGATGCAATCCTTAGCGATGAAATGTGACGGAAAATCTCTAGTGAGACATCAGGTAATGCTTTGACTACAGAGACTAGGGGAAGAAAAATGGAAAGAGGAAAGAACCCAAGATATCACAGTAAGTCAAGGAAAGGCATATCCAAGTCTAGATCAGGGATAGTGTGCTAGAAATGCGGGAAGAAAGGACACCTGAAGAAAGACTGCAAGTCTCGGAAGTGTAAAGAAGGAGACATACAACAAGAAAACAATCATGAAGCGAATGTGACAGGTGATGCGTTGCAAGATTCTTTGATTATTTCTTTAGAAAATATTATTGATGCCTAGGTGGTAGATTCAGGGCCCTCATTCCATGCCATAGCTGATAGGATTCATTTTCATGATTATGTTCAAGGAGATTTTGGACAGGTTCGATTGGGTGATGATAAACCTTGTAAAATTATTGGAATGGGTAGAGTTTTCACAAAACAGCAAGATGGAAATCAATGGATATTGAAGGAGGTAAAGCATGTTCCATATCTAAAGAAAAATATTATTTCAACAGGGCAGTTGGGAGGTGAAGGATGTGTGACTACTTTTACAGATAAAACCTAGAAGGTCATTAAAGGACCCTTGGTAATAGCAAAAGGAGAAAAGGTTGGTACATTGTATTTATGCAATGGTATTTATAATTTTGTTAATGATTTAACCTCTATAGGAGAAGATACAACATTGTGGCATCATAGGTTCGGGCACATGAGTGAGAAAGGGATGCAAATTCTTCGCTCAAGAAATTTGTTGCCAGGTTTGAAGCATGTTGATTTAAAATTCTATGAGAATTGTGTTTATGGAAAATAGAAGAGAGTCAGATTCCTTAGAGTTGGGAAAGAAAAGAAGAGCGAAAAAATAGAGCTTGTGCATACAGATGTATGGGGACCTGCTCAGGTATCATCTCTTGGTGGCTCTCATTATTATGTTACTTTTATTGATGATGTAACCAAAAAAACCTGGATTTATTGTATTCGAAATAAATCTGATGTATTTGATACTTTCAAGAAATGAAAAGATTTTGTTGAAAATGAGACAGGAAAAAGGTTAAAATGTCTCAGATCGGACAATGGAGGTGAATATTGTAGCAAAGAGTTTGATAGGTACTGTTCAGAGAATGGAATTTGCAAAGAGAATACAGTTCCAAGAACACCACAAGAAAATGTTGTGTCAGAAAGGATGAACATGAAAATCGTGGAGCGTGCAAGGTGCATGAGATTGCATGCAGGATTGCCTTTACAATTTTGGGCAAATGTTGTAGATACTACTGTTTATCTAACAAATATAGGGCCTTCAAGTTCCTTGGATGGTGGTATTCTAGAGGAGGCATGGACAGGTAAAAAAGTAAACTACTCAATTTTAAGAAATTTTGGTTGTGAAGCCTTTGTCCACATTAATAAAGAAAATAGAACAAATATTGAGGCAAAATCAAAGAAATGTACTTTTATTGGATATGGTGTTAATGATTTTGGTTATTGCTTAGGAAAAACAAAAAATCATTAGGAGCAGAGATGTCATATTAAATGAAAATTTTTTGTATAAGGATAAGCTACAGGAAAATAAACAAGAAAAAGAAAGCAGAGAATACATAGTGCTTGATGAGATCACAAAAAAAGTGATGATGCCTGAAAATCATAATGATCAATGACTAGAAAAACAACCACAATAGCGACAAGCACTTCAAACACCTGAAAGTGGTGTTAGAATATCTACCCGAATAAGTAGATCCCATGAATGATACTCTCCTTCATTATATTATCTACTATTGATTGATTCTGGTGAACTGGAATGTTATGAAGAAGCAGTGTAGGTAGAAACCAGGAAGAAGTGGGAGCAAGCCATGAAAGAAGGGATGGACTCCTTAGCACATAACCAGACTTGGGACTTAGTCAGGTTGCCTGCAGGTAAAAAAACTTTGCAGAATAAATGGGTTTACAAGTTGAAGGAAGAAGATGGAGGTAGAAAAGGGTATAAAGCTAGACTTGTAGTGAAAGGGTTTGCACAAAAAAAGGGTATAGAATTTGATGAGATATTTTCTCCTGTTGTTAAAATGAATTCAATTAGAACTATTTTAAGTCTAGTGGCAGCTGAAGATTTACATCTTGAGTGGTTAGATGTAAAGACAACCTTTCTCCATGGGGATTTGGAGTCAGAGATATATATGCAGCAACCACAAGGATATGAGGTAAAAGGGAAGGAGAAACTGGTGTGCAGGTTGAAGAAGAGCTTGTAAGGCTTAAAACAGGCTCCAAGGCAGTGGTATCTAAAATATGACAGGTTTATGTCTGAACAAGGTTATACTAGATTTCACTCTGATCATTTTGTTTATCTTAAAAGGAAAAATGATGGCAGCTATATTATATTGTTATTGTATGTAGATGACATGCTTGTTGTAGGTTCTAACATAGAGGAAATAAATGTGCTCAAAATAAAATTGGCGAACTCATTTGTAATGAAGGATTTGGGTGCTATAAAACAAATCCTTGGTATGAGAATAACTAGAGACATGAAGAATCGAAAATTAAAATTGTCTTAAAGCGAGTAAATAGAAAAGGTGTTGAAAAGGTTTAATATGCAGAATGCAAAACCAATTAGTATACCTTTGGCTAGCCATTTCAAATTAATTAAGGAGGAGTGTCCCAAGACTCAGGAAGAAATGACTCATATGTCTAAAGTTCCATATGCATCAACAATTGGAAGCTTAATGTATGCAATGGTGCACAAGGCCTGATATTGCACATGCAATGGGAGTTGTAAGCAGGTACATGAAAAATCCAAGAAAATAACATTAGATGGTAGTGAAGTGGATTCTCAGGTATTTGGGAGGTACCGCAAATCAAGAATTATGCTTTGGTGGTTCAAACATTTCTCTACGGGGATATCTTGATGCAGATATGGCGGGTTATAGAGATAACAGGAGGAGCACAATAGGGTATGTGTTTTCTATAGGTGGAACAACTGTTAGTTGGGTCTCAAAACTACAAGGTGTTGTTGCATTCTCAACAACGGAAGTAGAGTATGCTGCTGCTACAAAGGCTAGTAAAGAAATGATTTGGTTACAAAGGTTTCTGGATGAATTGGGTAAGAAGCAGGATTTGGGTAGGTTATACAGTGATAGCTAGAGTGCCATACATCTTGCAAAGAACTCTTCATTTCATTCCAAGACTAAACATATACAGCTCAAGTACCATTTCATATGGTCAGCATTAGAAGATGGACAATTAAAGCTGGAAAAGATACACATTAGCTAGAATCTTGCAGATATGTTAACAAAAGTTGTAACCATGGAGCACCTGAGAATCTGCTCAGTTTCAGTTAGTCTTCAAGTATGATGAAGAAGATGAGAAATGACTAGGTCTAAAGTGGAGTCATTGTCTAGCAAATGAAGTAGTAGTGGAGTTGCTATAATTATTCTCCAAGTGGGAGATTGTTGAGTGTGGAGCCTGATTATCTTCTTTATTTAGAGGTATTGCCACATTGGACCCCAATTCATAATGTGGTGGCAATTCCTCCTGTAAAATATATGCTGCAGGGGGGGTGGCTGCGACCTTTGTGAGCCCCCCCCTCTGGCGGGGGGATGGGGGCAACACCCTCGAAGCTGAAAATAGATGTAAAATTGACTTGTAAAATGTTGTAATTCCACAGTCAATTTGGGTCGTTCATTAGGCGGAGATTTGATAGTAGAATTTATGTTTAATTTAGGTTTTTTCCCTAGAAGGAAACCCCTCACTATATATGAGGTACTTGTATTGCGTCTATGTATATCTATATTCTGAGTGAGAAGGAGAGAGGAGATGGTGTGGGAGCGAAGAGGGAACTACAACGGATTTGTTGTAGGTTTTATCTCTTCAGTTTGTTGGATAATATAAAATGAAGGACTTACTGTTTCTCCGTGGACGTAACCCAAATTGGGTGAACCACGTATATCTGTGTCTCTCTTGTTTTATGTGTTCTTTGTGTTTCTATTTCTGCAATATATTGTATGTGTTCCATTGCTCTGTAATATACAATTTTCTAACTGGTGTGAGATAAAGGAGGACGAAAGAAGGAAAGAAAATCAAAGTTTTTGTAATCAATTTTGGGCTACTTCTCTCCACACGTGCGAATATTTCTATGGTTTAAATATTCTACAAAAAGGTCGAGTTACAGTCACATAAAAGTGTTAAAAGATTCATGTCAAAAAAGTCTATTTTGAAGTTTGAATTCACTAGGAAAGAAAGGGAGCCATAGTGAAGGCAAAGGAGGATAGATCTGTCAATTATCTCCTATCTCATGTAACCTAGGGTCTTTGAAGCTAGGGCCAAAATGTTGCAAAATTTGTAGGTAAGCCGAATTGGAGTAAGGAAGGACGAAGTTGTAGTGTTTCCGAGGTTGAAGTTGAAGTCAAGGAAGAAGACGCTTTGACTTAAGGGCAAGGGTGACTTGGTCTTAGAAGAATATTGGTAAAGGTTCTTGGTCTTGGAATTCATCACTTGAATATTCTATAATAGGAAGAGTTCATTTGGGTTTCCCTCTCAAGTTGGAGAGGTTTTGGACCTGATAGATCACCTAAATTTCGTGTCCTTTGTCTCAAGATCAAAATTAACATAATCAAGAGAAAGAAAGAAGCTAATAAAAGACTAAGTAAATTTGCATCACAAGCAGTTATCATTTCTAGAGAAATCAACTCATCCCTCTTCCCTAGATTTCTCAACATGGGATGAGAGCTAAGGTGACAAATCAAGGAAGGGAAACTTAATAGGGAACACTCAAGCATTCAAGGACTGAATTTCGAGAAGGGAATCAAAGCATCTATAATATAATCTCATATTCAAGTCATCTTGAATGCATGGCCTACATCATCTTCTTAGAAGTGTCAAAACCATAGATCGATCAAAGAAGAAGTCTACACTAGAAGTATTCTTGGGATCCTCTCTCAAGTCTTCATCGAGGAAAGAGACCACAAAAACCCTACCTATATTTAAGTTGAAGAGATCTCCAAATAAAAGTAAATTGAAGTCTTCTCATCCAAGAGAAGCAAGATCAAGGACATTGTCATCATCATCAAAGAATTCAAGGTGATCTCCCTCTCTTTGGAGTCAAGGATCACTCTTGAAGAAAAGCATCTTCATCAAGAAGAAGTTTTAAATTACCTATATCATCATCAAATTCAAGAAGGAAACAAGTTGAAGGAGCATCCTCACAAGTAAGTATATTTATGTCTACATCTGAATCTATCAAACTATCTTTTTGCAAGGAAAGCAACAAATTGGTTAGGGCTTCAATTTTTCTTGCATGGAAGAAGAGGACAAATTTGAAACTCATATAAAATGAGGTCATGGAACATGTTAAGGGCTCAATCACTAAACCTCCAAAGGAATATGATCAATCTCTTGCAAGGTATATGAAAGGGGAAGTAAGGGATCAAAGGATTCCCATAGAATCGATCAAGGATCCCCTCATTCCCTATGTATCTAAACTAGAAACATCAAAAGATATATATGACAAACTTGTCATATATATGACAAACTAGTATCTTAAGTAATCTCATTCTCCTTAGGACCCATTATCATAGTAGGTCGGCTCATAATGAGACCTCCTATCACTTAATTAAGTCGTTTATTTCTAAAACAAAATCTACAATTATGATTAACTTCAGATAGGTTACTTAATATGTGGGGAAGAAAATATAATCCTTAAGAGTGTGGGATGGCGTGACAAGTTTTTAATTACTATTCTTTACTGGTTGGTCGTGCTACCCGAAAGACTTATTAAAAAGATTCCTTGAGTTGTTCATGTCAGGGTTCTTTATGAAAGCCTATTAGAGTTTAGTAGGCATGGTCCACCGTAGGAGGTTTTTCACCGGTCCCTTCGAAGAGGAACTTGAAAATGTTTTCGGGATGATAGTTTGTTAAAATAGGAAAAAGTATTACATGTAACTTATAACAATACCCTTCACTGACATATTAATCCATAATTAAAGTCACTTTAAAATATGAGGCAGTAAGTGTAAAGTTCTTCTGACAAGTCTAACCATGAGAGTGCATAATAATAGACATTTCAAAAGCTGTGCTTTTAGGGAATCACAAGTTCAAGAGTGTTGTTATACATCTTTATTAATTATTCTCATATTACCCTACCCTATTTCTAAAAAGAGAAATATCACCTTTAAGTGTAGGCATACTTCCAATGAAGCCATGTGTGTAACAAAATGCTGATTATACTCACACTTAGTTTTAAAGAATAGACTTCAAGACATACCAAAGTGTGAGAAACCAATTGCTTCAATTGACATGGTATCAAGAATTTTTGAATGATGAGGAAATAAGGTGGGCTAATGACTGCTCGAAACCAGGATTCAATGGAATCCACATATTTATGATTCTCCAATTGATGCAAATCTTCCACAGATTGATGGTCAATCTCCTGGAGGCACAAAGAATCTGGTGAAGGACAAACGATAAATCCCTCAAGTTCAGGCTCAAATATTTGATTTTCAAATTGAAAAGAATGGTTGAGAGATTCTAGGGTTTTGAGCTTCAAAAACATTTTGATAACAAGTTCCAATGATTGATTGATCCTCTGGTGGTATTTGAATTATATCTTCCTTGGGTATATGTTATGCAGTAATGGGGGAAGTTTCAAAATTCATTCCCTTTCCCAACATGGAAGATGTGACATTTTGTTCAATAGTAGGAAGAATAGGTGTTTCAAACTATTGTGCAACATGATGGTTTCAATTAGGGTTTAAGTTATGGTTTGGGCTATGGCTTTTTTTAAGGCTTGGACTAAGATTTAGATTTGGATTGGAGTTAGGCTTTGAACTAGGTTTTGGATTAAGATTGGGGTTAGGTCTAGGGTATGGACTAGGGTTAGGGTATGGATTAGGGTTTGTGTTAGGACTAGGGTATGGATTAAGGCTAGGATAAGGGTTTGGACTAGGGTTAGGGTATGGACTAGGGTTTGGGTTAGGATATGGATCAAGGATAGGATAAGGTTGCATGTGCAACTAGGAACATGGAGGAGGATGACTTGATGATGAATTGGAAAGAAATTGTGATTGTTGTTGGTGCTGATATGATTGATTTTGCATGGGATATTTTCCTATAGAGAGGAATCCAAACCATTCTCGAGGTCATGGAGATATCTTGCTTGAGGATGAGGGCCAAGGAGAGGGCCATTGCGGCCATGAAGCAGGGTGTTAAATTGGAGGAGGATTAAAATTTTTCCATGAAACTGCAGGATTATGAACACGTTGGGGAGACTAATCAGGATAATAAACATTATTCCAAGTATCAAATGGTGATGGGTTTTAAGTTATACCTGGTAGTCGATTTGATTCCTTACTTGATTTCCTGAGTGCCTTTAGTAATCCTGGTAGTGCTGGGTAATATTCTGTTAGATGATCCTCTTTCCAAACGTCACAAACCTTTAGGCTACTGAGTGGAAAATTTCCAAAGTGTTTCTTTCTACAGTTGGCGCAAAAGATAAGAAATGTTTTGTCATCCTTCTTCTACTCTTCCTGCAAATCATCCAATTTTGAAATCAAAGATTTAATAATATAATTTTTATGTTCAAGAAAAATATTAATTTCTTCACTTGTTAATTCTTCATTATATGAATTTTATGTCTCTGTAGCAGCATAAAAACTCCTCATTTGAATGATTCCTCAAAATACCATTTTGATGTATTTAACAAGCCAACTGGCACATTTGTTAGTACATGAATAATGTGTGTATCTCTCTCTCTCTCTCTCTCTCTCTCTCTCTCTCTCTCTCTATATATATATATATATATATATATATATATATATATATAGATAGATAGATAGATATATAGATATATATAGATATGTAGGGGGGTTCTTACAACATGAGAGAAAATGATAAACCTTAAAGCAACGAAGATATGCAAGAAAGAAATAAATTCAAAGAACATAAAATTGCAAGAGAAACTAGGTGAAGGAAAAAAACCAAATGCATCAGGTCACCAAGGTCAATCCCCTAAGCGCCTCCTTGGCAACTGCAATATAGGGTCTATAAATGTACCAACATTTAATTATCAATCTGGATAGTTCGTGAAATTTGAGATGCAGCACTGGAAATGCCAGAGAGAGCCCCTCGAAACCTTCAAGACGAATTCTAGTCTATCTGGCACATTAATCTCGACAATAAATGAAATCTTGCA
The DNA here is from genome assembly GCA_031772625.1 of Pinus tabuliformis. Taxonomy (NCBI): domain Eukaryota; kingdom Viridiplantae; phylum Streptophyta; class Pinopsida; order Pinales; family Pinaceae; genus Pinus; species Pinus tabuliformis. The sequence continues at coordinate 1,047,131,631 of CM062819.1, read as the reverse complement.
CTAAATGATAATTCGAGATACATCAATCCAAACAATTAATATCATGCAAGAAATAAAAGGTAATCATGTATTGTTTAACAATGCAAAAGGAAATTCTAAGTATGAGCAAACAGAAGGGAAATCAAAACTGGAAACCAAGCAGTGCTGACACAATATCAAAAAGGCTATAAATGTTGGAATAAATTCATGAGAATTTCAAAAACCATTCTGCTTGCACTAATTCTACTGCATCTATCTCTGTGTAAAATTAACCTGAAAGAATTGGCAATATTTACTATGTAAATAAACTTATGGAAGAAATGGATTCAATATAGATTCTCTCGCCTTCCTTGTCCCTAGAAATAAATCTTCTAAAACTGTCCAGAAGTTTAAAGACAACTACAGTGGAAAATAAACATTATCATTTTTCAAACATGAGACAATTTCCTTTTCATAAATGTCGACTTTGCAACCATCATGGTTTAAAATGACATAAATATATATGCGATCTATGCTTCTGAGTAACATATGGTTTCTTGTAAGCATAGATTGAATAAATGCATTAATACCTTGAAAGCGTGAACACTCAAGTCAGTCTCAAGTTCTGGAATATAAATTAAATGGATCTGAATCAATTCAATGGTTTTAAGTTGCACATTACAGCTCATAAAAGTAGAGTTTCAATGCATAAGATGATCTTGTAAATTTAGATGTTGTGAAGGGACGCAATCCTTATTTGATATAAGGAAAGAATTCAAGTGCAAGAGAAATTTCTAATGCAGAAAATAAAATCAATGTTGCAGTCAAAAGGAAAACATTGATGTTTGATTAAATAACATCAGTTTGGAGGAGGAAAGAGTCTGAAAGTAATTAAATCCTACAATAAGAATTTCACACAACAAATAATTATTTAAATAAAATTTAATCTAAAAGATTCAGAGCGGTGTCGAGATGGTCTAGCGGCCAACCCAACCAGCTCGCACCCTCTATTAGTAACCTAGTTCACACAGGAATTAAGATCATTAGATGCAACAAACAAATAAATATAACACAGCAAGAAATGCTTCAATTAATATTTAAAATCAGTCTTTTACATTATGCAGACAAACACTTAACTCCAACAACTAGGAGAAGTGATCCATTGGTTATAACGACGTGATTCTACATTGAGACCAACTTCTCCTCCCTTCTATGCATTCCTTCCATTTCTGTGCATGCCTATTAATTGACTAACTCCTCCCTCTCCAGGTAGTCTCTTCAACTTATATATGGATCAAAATACAAATTAAGGCTTTTAACAGCTAATTGAAATACAAGAGGGGCAGATTGTGAATCTTAACAATTTTCCAGGAATAAAATGGAGTTTGTAACTAAATTTCAAAATAGGAATTATTTTTGGAAATTCGTTCCTCTTTTCCTATAATGATGTTGTGGGTGAACAAACTACTTCCTCAAATTTCTTGTTCAAATAACATTAATTTGCTCATAAAACTAGGATCGCCTGAAACATTTTATGATTCTAAAACTAACAACGATTACTCTGCATCATATGGCACAACGATGCATCATCACATTGGTTTTAAACCTTTGTCGTCATAGCAAGAGAGGATGATGGTAAAAATTCCCACATGTTTCTTTCTCACGCTGAAATGCATTATATCAGATAATTTGGCATTGTGGTCGAGTTGGAGTCCGATAATAGATTCAATCGCTTCCCTCTTTCATGGCACTGTGCTAGCCTAGAGCTTATTCCCCTTGTCGTGGCATCCATAATTTGATTGCACTTTCTGGGAGCCAAGCGTACTTTAGTTGTGAAGTAAGTTAACACTGTCCCACTCTCAATAAATCTTTGGTCCTTCGAAGAGAAACAATCTCCAATAAAACCACCAATGTTCTGTAGTGTCTACACTGAGTCATATTTCTTTCTTGTAAATCATTTTCCAAATTTGATGGAGTCTCTGACCGCTTCAAATTAGTTGGCTTTACCAAAGCATGACAAAGTGAGCATGTTGTCTCCCTTTCGAACCATTCTGAGACACACTCCTCACAAAATATATGTTTATAACATAATAATATGGGAGCATGCATTTTCTCCTCACAGATTGCGCACAAGTCTCCAGTAGCAAGAACCTCCTCTATAGTAGCATATGACCCATATCGGACTTCTTTGCGGGATAGTGCCTTCATTGTTGCAAAGAAAGATTTCACCTTCTCCACAATTGATGTCAGCTTAAAGGTACGGTACAACGCTATTGTGAGAGATGAAAACAGACTACCATATTCTTTGTTCAAGAAGAAGCAATACCAAACAAGTGTAGGAAGCAATACATGATAGAGTAACAGAATGTATTCAACCAAAGTCAACATTTGAACCTGCTTCCGATAGTTATGGCCTCAACTATTCTTATATATATGTGAAAAGACCACATTTCAAAACCATTGCAACTTGTCGCACCATTGTATCATTGACCAAAATGATGAATAGTGCATGCCAAAAGGGTGGTATTGTATTTGGAGGAAGCATAACAAGTGGATATAGTAGATCATCTCTTTTATACCATGAATAAAGTCCAACCACATGTAACACAAAAACCAATATGATGTCGATTAGAACTGAAAATGAGTATAGTCGAGAGACTCTTCAGAGTGTAGGAAGCCCACTATAACTGGTGCAGGAATCCCAATTGGTACAAGAAATTGTTGCATGGTACAAGAATCTATTGCATGGTGTAGGAATCTGCTACACTATCCAAGAAGGTAAATGTAGGACCAAAGCCTGTATAAAGGCATGATCGAACCAATTTTAAACCTAAAACATACAAACATTTATTAATAATGTTTTAATCCTCATGAAACAAGGGAAGTAACAAATATTCTAAAAAATAATCATTTAGCCAAACAACAACATGAGAGACCGAGTAAGAATAGGACAAAATGGAGGCCCAACACAACCCCCTGGTTCTTGTACTAGCATAAACTTATACTAGTATGCAAGAACCAACCTACAGAAGGCTACAACCTTTACTCGTTCTCTAGCTCCTACTGGAAGGAAGTTCCAACCCCTTGATCTAATCACCAGCTACTACTGGTAGGAAGCTTAAACTTCCTCACTGGAGTCTCCAACCCTCAGCATTGTCCATGGAACATGTTTCATCAAATTTTTAGACTGGATCCACCTTCTTCAACACATCATTACTTGTAGGCCATGTTTCATCAAATTTTCACACTAGAAGCATTAACAACACTTAAGCTTAATATCAAAAATTAAACTTTAACTCATCACTGCAACACTGTCATTTATCTCTAACACAACTGAATCAATCAATCATTGAAACCCAATCATCAATCACTGAAACTCAATCATTAATATCTAACGTAACTGAAACCCAAATCATTAATATTTGAATCAATCGCTAAATGAAACTTCTGTCACAATTGAATCAATCATTGAAAACCCAATCAACCAACACTTAATAAAAATTCAACCAATTAGCTAGAACAGTCATATCACTGTAACCAGTACATAGAATTGAACCCAGAACAATGCACAAACAACCAGATCCAAATTCAACCTCAAAAATCATATGTCAGAATGTATATGTTACTTCAATGAGGACAATTTGTGTGGATACACTACTTTCTGTAACTCAACCTGCGTACACTTCTAAAGATATTGAATCATACAAATTTTGAACCAAAACTATAACTGTTTCTAATCAGCAAGTAATATTAACACTATTCATAACCTCATTGAGCTTCATCATTCAATCAAATCTAGTTCAGACATGCTCATTTAACCCAGATCAATCAAGAGGACATCATTGACAAACAACAAAGAAGTAGCAGCATTGATCAGATTGATCAGTCATTTACGAAAACAAACCCTTCTTACTCAATCAAACAGTTAGCTAGACTCAATCTCATTATATGATTAGTTTAACTTCAGATCTAATGAAGACATCATTGACAAACCACAGTGAAACAACAACACTGATAAGATAGCTTACTCATTTCTGAACAACAAGACCTTCCTATGCATATGCTACTTGGAAGTGCTAAATCCACATGTATACACGCCTTCACCGAGGCGAACCTGCATATAGATCTACAAATAATGACTTATAACTTCGCAGCTTTTTAAGACTTAAGATATACCCATATCATAGCATTTAAAAGATAAAACATGTGTTAGGACTCACATCTAGCCTATCCATTATCAGATCATATAATGATAAGTCATTTCAGGTCTCATAATCCTGATCAAGCATTGTATCCAAGGGTGCACAAGATGTTTCAGATATATATCATAACCATAGCCCTTCCAACACAAAATATACTTCAGATAGAAGTATTCATGAAAAAACCCTTTCACTTGCAAATTTATCCCTTTGGTCTTCTCCTCCTTACATACTTAGAAACTTTACCAATACCATGCACTAAAACAACACCTAGAACCTATGGTGTTCTTAGACGGGATCAAGTAACCATTATTACGCTCAATATTATGGGCTAATACCATGGTATGGACCCTTCATATTCTTTAACGTTAATTTTCCATCCCATATGCACTTTTCCTTTTGTGAAACTACATTCATACACATACGTGCCTTTTATTTTGTGTACCCATGTGTATATTCAACTTGGACTATGCTAAACATCATATACAACTTAAAACATTCTTTTTCCTCAATTTCTTGATTCTGATCTGATTCCTCTGAATTGTCATGCATTCTGTCATATCTGTAAACACATCATGTTAACTTTCAACCTTATCATTCTTCTGAACTGATTCCATTTCATCAAATAGGTTGTCATCAAGGACAACTCATTAGGTAGGCTTCTATCAAGGACAACACTAACAATCTCCCTATATCAAAATTCTAATTCTGAGATGTAAACCTTTGATCATCATTTTGTTCCATCATTCTATTTTTCTGAGTCATTACTTTGTTACCTATGAATTGACCTGTTATAATGTGAGTTGTCATCATACATCAATTTGTCATTTATGAACTGACTTGAAAATACATTTGGTTATCATATATGCGGGCTTCCATCAAGGGCAACACATGGACCATAATACCAACACAGAGATATGGTCTAAGGAAGTTATGCTTCTTGAATGCTCTTGAAATCTTCTTCAAACATGTCAACATGGAATTTTTTGCTATAAATTTTGTTTTGGGAATTTTTGAACCTTGAAACTAGGAGGATGTAGTTAGACTATTGTTATATATTTATGTTTCAAACTGCGTACATTTTTTCACTATAGTTTCATAGATATGCTTTAAGGAATTTAGGCTTCCTTAATTCTCTCAAAATCTTCTTCAAATATGTTAGCTAGCGAGTTTTGCTATAAATTTTGTTCTAAGATGTTTTGGATTGTGAAACTTGGAGGGTATAGATAGAATATTGTCATCTACCTATGTTTAAAATTACATGTGTTGGTTCACTATAATTTCATAGATACGCTATAGAGAATTGAGGCTTCTTGAATGCTTCTAAAATATTATTCAAATATGCAAACTGTTTATTTTCTATATATATTTCTCTCTAATGTTTCAGAATCTAAAATAGAGAGGAGACAAAGAAGAGATCCCAAGTTACTTCTGATAGAAATTTTAGACCTTGTCTTACTATAATTTCATAGATATGATATGAGGAATATAATGTTCCTAAATTCTCTTGAAACATGCTTCAAATAGGTTAGCTTGACATTTTTTCTATCTTTCCTTTTGAGATGTTTCATTTTGTAAAATTTGGATGAGAAAAAAAATAGATGTCAAGGCACATATGATCTCTCTCTCTCTCTCGCGCTCGCTCTCTCTCTCTCAAGAAAATTATTGGGTATTCATTTGTAGGTTACCACATTCAAAACATATTATTGTCCCTTCATAGGTAGGTCGTCTCATTCACACATGAAGTTAATTTATGATGTTAAGGAACTAGTACAAAATTTTTGGCATGGAAATAATAGGGCTTCATCCAATAAAAAATATGTGCTAAAATAAAAAAATGTCGTGAAGACCACTAACCCCACCTTAAGCACTTCCTTGACATGACACAAATAGAACTCTATGAGAGATTCAAGAGAGAGCCCATGGAATTGAACCTGTACCAAAGATCTTTTGAGAAATACAAAACTTGGTATGTTAGAACATGCATAGATCGTAACACATGTTGTAAATACCATGCAAAAATAGATTATTTGTATGACACATATGTACACATTCATCATGTTTTTCATTGTGACATTGTGTAGGATTTCTCATCCAAACTACCACATTTTTCATCAAGAGAATTTATTCATAGCATCACACATCCAAGGCTGAAGAAAAAATGATATTATGCAAAATCTTGTTCAGATGGGACATGCTCTAGGTGCAATGGATTTGGATCATTAAGTTGGTGCATTCGTAAAAATAAGGAGCACATATTTTGGAGGGTGATAGTAAACAAAGATTCAAATATGTTACCTATGAACTAGATAGTGGTAAAGAAAGAAAATAGACTACATTGTTGAAGTCCTAGCTAAGTTAACATCACATTATTTCTTATCGCATTTTCAAATTCAACATATATGTTTTTTATGATGAACTTATATTTGTGGCATTAGGCATGAGTATTTGATTTCATGAAATAATTTTTTTATAAAAATTGGAACATTTACTCAACATGTGCATGTAGCATGATGGCAAGATGAACAATTTAGAATATGTAAGGAAACCTTTCCCCTAGGTACTACAACCTGCAAAAAATAGGTTGAGATCCAAACCCAATATTATCATTATGTTGACGAGGAAAAATGCACCACCAATGGTAAAGGGATCTTCCCACTGCAAAGTCTCATTTATACCTCACACTGTTTGGGATATGAGTCTCATTCGATATGTGGGCTCAGCTACCACCAATTTGTTTCTTTTTCTTGGGTTTTGAGTGAAGAAATGTTAATTCGAGGTGAGTGTGAAATACTCGAAGAGTGAGGATGAATCAACCCACAAATTATAAACTTGCAATACAACATACAAGATCGTAATAGCACAACAATAAGAGTACTAAGTATATCTTAAGAGAAATTAGTTAGCAAAAACCATATAGGACATACAAGAGTAAAAGAGTACTAAAACTTAATTGTAAAGTATTTCACAACTAACAACTAGTGCTATGCATGGAATGAAAGAGAAAGATTCAACAAACATATGTGAAATAATCCACGAATTAGTTCACTGACATACAACTCATGTGAAAGCAAACATCCACACACAATAGAAGTGAAAGATGGCCATTACAACTACCATGAAAGTGGATCAGAATCTATGCCAAGAGTGAAGAGCTTAAAGGTTCACGATCTCCTCTCTCCATTGTGTGCCATGGTAACACCCTCCACCCTGATCTTCTCTCCCCAGCATGTGCAATGGTAACATGCTCCCCCCCTGAGATACGATCCTCAACACCCGTTGTAGATTATGTGAACTCTGCAGGCTCAGACTCCAGCGATGACTGACGACTTGACCTAATGATCAGTGATGATTTCAGCAAGCTATGACTCCAGTGATGACCATCTTTCTCATGTTTTGGACAGAGACAATGATGACAACTGACCCTCTTCCTTTGTGATGTAATGATCCCCTTTCCACGCCATAGGAACTACTGAGACGACATTATTGGTCATGAAGACTGTGTAGGGACAAATTAATCAACTAGCAGAGGCTTGACCCTCCTTTTTTTTCAAAAAAAAAATAAAAAGAAAAACATAACATCTTGATTAATAAAATGTTTATATAGTAGATGGAAAAATACCAGTCTTCTACATTTTGCATACATCCATGTACCTTACAATAAACATATAATAAAATTCTCAATACCCTGCATTCAAAAATTTTAGATTCCTCAAAACCAAAAAAAAAAGTAAAACTTCCAACATCTACAGGAAGACAGGAACATGAAGGCCAAAATATACCCTAGCTCAGAACTCAAAGGATCATCGAGCACATATAAAGCCATCCAAAATTATTTCAAATTCCACCATGCCAAAACAGAGGAGAAGTCCATGTTTAGACAGGGCATCCGTCATCCCATTTTGTTCCCTATATACATGAACAAAGGATATTTCCTCATAAGAATGAATGATCTGCATGATTTGTGCCATCCAATGGTGTAAGGGGTGGGGATGGGGCGGGCGGGGGGTGGGGGCGGGATCTAGAGGGAACTTTGTCCCAACACCCACTCAATGATAGATTTCGAATCCCTAATTGTCTTGATAGATTAAATCTCCAACCATTTCACACATTTCAGGATCCCCCAAAGAGCTACAATTTTAGCCCTTATGTTTATACCCTCCCTCACCATGATATTAAAAATGATATTCCATTTCATGACTGAGCTTGATGAGTGCCCCACACCCACAGTTGCCACCTTTCTCAGCCCCATCAAAAAAACCCATTGGGAAAGAATCTCCCATATATTTGAAGGAGGCATCTCACTTGGAGAGTCGAGGCATCCATGGACCAATCTCTAAAAAATTCACAATGATGTTAAGACATTTGACAACAATGAGAGGGACTTTGTCCTAAAAAATAGCAGCATTTAGAGAGATCCAAATGCCCCAAAGCACATATAGTGGGACTGTCTTGAAGGATTTGTGCATGCTAGACCAATAACAGAGGCATGTGTAAATAGACTGCCAATTGGAATCCATTGTTATCCCCAATAACTCAGCAATGTGCCTCCAAACTTATTTTACAAAAGAGCATCCAAGAAATAAGTGTAGGCAATTCTCAACCACATTTCTGCATAATTGACATCTAGTAGGACCAAGAAAACCTCTTTTCATCAAATTATCCCGTGTGATAATTTAGTTGAATTCAACCAAGAGAAGCATTTGAGATTTAAAGTGGCCTCCCACTTCCACATAGAAATAGTCCAATCCTAAAAGAGCGATCTCGTAGGAAAACCATAGATGTATAGGTAAAATTCTTTGACTGCTATCTTTTTGTTGACATTCCTGCCACCCCAGGTAAGAGAGTCATCCCTATTGGTGATTGAGATACTTGCGGAAACTAAATTATATCTGTATGTTTCCCATTCCAGTTCCAAACCAGTTAGTAGACCCAAGTCCCACGAGTGGGGCCATATGTGTTCAAGAGTTCCTTGAAACTCAATGATGTGTAAATCTGCTAGGAAACATATACCCCTTTGGTGCAAATATTAAATGATTTGTGGAGAAAGGAAGTGGTTCCCAGAAAATCCCTTAATGTCATCCAATCCAATGTGGATTTTTCTCCCATCTCCAACTTGCCATCGCAGGTTTCCACATATCTAGTCTTTCGACAATGTCATGCTCCTCCAAATGTATGATTGCCTACTGGCTTGTGGAGCCCATGTACAACCTCCTGCTAAATTCCATGAGAGTTAAAATCCCTCCATAGGTTTCTAGAGAGAAGTTCTAAGTTGAAGCACTTTGTGTCTCTCATGCCCCATCCCCCCATCTCATATAGCCGAGATAGAGCCTCTAGTATACTAAGGCGTATCTTTTTTTCATTTCCAACACCAGACCAGAGAAATCATGCAATAATGGTATCAATTTTTTTAATGGCTGTCAGGGGGATGAGAAACAAATGCATCCTATTACTCTTCAGCAAATAGAAAGTCATCTATGGTCCCACATGGATAACTTACTTTTGACTTTATGGATCAGCTAGTCCCAATCCACTATTTGGTAGCTAACTGGCTTGATAAAACAACCCAAATACTTAAAACCAGAGGACATAGTTGTTGTTTTATTGCCAAAGAGTGAGGCTCGACCCTCATTAAATGATTAGAATGATGCATACAAGTGGGGTCCTTTTTTATGCTCTTCCTTCCAACGTCTGGAAGCCTACGTCATCTTGCAAACTGGATATACATGTTGGTGCGCTCCCATGAATCATAGAGAATATTGAAATCCCTCACTTGAAAACTCACACGAGCTCTCAAAATAACAATGAAGAGAAAACTAAATTCCATGCCTTTCTATGGATGTTGCTCCTTTTATAGCTGGGCTTCTCGGAAGAAACTATGGGAAATTACTATGGGCTAATGCCGCTTATTTATTTATTTTTCTTATTATTATTATTATTATTTTGTCCAACCATTTCAATCGGTTGGGGGATATTACAACATTTCATTAAGATACTCATGAACAAATTCCCTCCTATTATGAGTAGGATATATAAGTAAGCTAGAATAACATTACACGAGGGAATATCAAGGTGGTTTGATAATGAATTTGAACCTTTACTTGAATGCTATCAAGCAATGAGGATAATACATCACATGAGACGGTAAACATGTAAACATTTTAGGTATTTTACACATCGTAACAAAGCCTTGAGTTCTCTTAAAAATCATTATTGCCTCATTGCTAATTTATCTATTCTACTCCACACTCACAGTAAATTTAATTTTCATTATCCATAAAGGAATATAGTGTATGAATATGCATATAACCTTTTTAAAAGTCGCAAACAAAATAATTAGGAAGATGGAAAAAATGCTCGCAAAAATAAAATCACTCTACTACCTTTGGATTTCAAAGGAAGTTCTCAAAACCCATTCTCACTCTTTTATATTAAAAACTTCCAATGCAACATGAGGCCTTTCTGAAGTTCCCGATTCATAGAATTTGGTCCACTTTAACACGTACTATTACACTCCATCATGTCTATTGTGAGCCATTCACACTGCAATAATAAAAAGAATATGTAGATAATGTCCATGTAATATAAACATAATGTAGAAGGATGATTGTTCATTCTTAAAAAAACAACTTTTAGCTGAAGTTGATTTCCTCAAAGAAATCTAAACTTCAAAAAATGTAGTTAGCATATTCAATTTTGAAAAAAAAAAATCTTTATCCAAAAAACCATATCTCAACAAAATATATGTAATGTACATTGATACATACATACATATATCAAGGAAAGATATATCCCAAAATCATGGATGAGTCTATTTCAAGTACGCCTAATAGAGAAAGCTATGTCCTTGGAATGGTTAGGATGTACAATACCATATCGTAATGTTAAAGATAAGCCCCCATGAAGGTTGCTTATGTTAGTGTTCACGTAGTTTCAATGATCAAATGTACTCTTTCATGTGGTTGATAAGGTCTTAGGTCAAATTGTTCTAGCTTCAAATAAAATTTTACATGTCCTTGTTCTGAAATGGTCATGGGTCGGTGTCTAGGTATTATTACTGCTCCCTCCATTTTCAAGGTCATACAATGTCATTATGGTCATGTCATCATTCTTTATAATAGGTCATCAAATGAGTGTCTTGGTCATCATTTTGGTCAGCAAATCATAAAGATTAATACTTTAAAGGTTCAAAGTTCCAAATCATGGTTCAAGATATGCATTTGGTGTCATGATTAGGCCATGTCATCAAAACTCATGTAGGGAGTCATGTCATCACTATAGTCACCATATGGGAGTTAGTAATTAGGGAAAAGTGTTCAAAAAAGTTTTCAAAGGTACATTTACCCCACATGGAGATGTAACCTTTCCAAAAAGAGCAATAAAGCTGCAATACACTACCTCATCATGTTGATTCTCAAAAGGACATGTAATGTCATACCATCACCAAAAGAAAAAATTGACTTTCAAGCTATAAATAGACCATATAAGCATTAAATCACTTCATTTCATCTTCCTAGAGATCTCATCCACCATTGTGCTTCACTTCAGCCTTCAAAACTCTGATTTTTCCATCACTAATGCCCTTGCTATTGAGCACGCTGCGTTTCTGGTAAGCACATTGTGTTTTTGGATTTGGAGGTAAAAGAGAGCATCAAAAGGGTTCATTCAGAAATCTACATGTTCCAGAGACTCTTAGCAAGTAAGTATAGCCTCTCATCAAACTTTTATATAGAGATTTCCTTCAGTAAATGGTGAAATTATTCTCTTAGGGTTTTTCGCTGCGCTTTTGGTCTTCTTGGTGTTTTGTTCAGTTCAGAGATAAATACCCTAGTTTTCCTACCCTAACACCCCTATACACACTTCATACACATCTCCCAACCACTTCCCACACCCATCTCCCTCATTTCCATTATTTTCCCCAAAAACCCTAGACCACGTTGCGCTTTTGCTAAAATTATGGGTTAGGATTGTGTTGTTGGATTTTCCCCCTCTTTCCCTCATCCATTTCAAGAAATTCCACTTCCTAAGTCTCCCTAACATCTATCCCTACCCCCTAGAATTTTCCTACAAATTTCCCTAATCCCTATCCCATCTATTCTCTTACCTAAACTAGTTGCCCCATTTTCCCCTGTTCTTCCAATCCTACCCTTCCCTTCCCTCCTATCAAGCTAGGGTTTTTATCATGCAAACCAACACCATGGACAGTGAGAAGAAGAAGTATAACAAAGGAGGGAATGTATCCAAATATGAGCCAACTCATATGAAGGAGATAAATGACTCATCATTCATCAAGAAATCATTTGAAGATGTGGGTTTCCTAGGGTTTTGTGAAAAGATACAAGAGGTATGCTGCCATGCTAAGTTGACCAACCTTTTTGCTACAAATTTCAAGAGGGATAAAACCACCATAGTATGGATGGATTTCATCATATCAGTAGATGTCATAGCTTCAGCCACATGTATCCATATAAAATAATAAATTTGGTTTAAGGGGATGGATTTGGACATTGAAAACTACAAAGTCTTCCTGAAACCACACTACAAAGATGCTCCCACTCATATCTTTCCTTTCAGGCAATTGTTGGATAGATATGCTCCTTTGATGAAGGTGATTATGAAGTATTTTACTTGTGAAGGGAGGTTTTCTAGGTTGTATCAGTATCACATAAGGTTGTTGATGCACTTCACTGCCATCAAACCACTGAACTTGCCCCATTACTTATTCAGGAGCCTAGTCAAGATGACTGAGAAAGTACAAAGCAAAGGGAGAGATCATCATGCAAGTTTATTTCATCATGGTTTGGTCAAAGTCATAATTCTTCCTCAGCTTTCATAGGTTAACATACCATGGGATACATTCATGCAAGCAACTTCTCTTATGCCTACCATTAGTCAACCTAATAGTAAAAGCACTCCATTAGCACCATCTAGGCCATAGGAGGTTGGCTCATCAAGTAGGCCATCAGTGACAAAGACACCTAGGGAAGAGATTACAAAGACTTATAGCAGAGGTAAAAGATTGGTGTTTGCCCCTGAAATAGTTGAGATGCCTAGACCTAGAACTAGGGCTCAAGATAAGATGCTTCCTAGGAAGACTATTAGTGAGGAAAGAGTTCAGCCTAGCATTATGAGATAAGAATCATTAAGAGGTAGACATGATACACTATTGCACAGTGAAGAACAAAAATCTCTTGGTTTAGACATGGTTGACATAACAGAACACAATGAAGACAAAGAAGTTGAAGATATAGTCAAAGAGAAAGAGGCATAGATCGGGGAGCTCAAAGATGATCTTGCTAAGGAAAATTTCATGGTGGCTCTCTTGAAACAAGAGAATAGGAAATTGAAGCTAACCCTAATGCTGCAAGGTAAATCACATGAAGAGCCCCCATCATACAGCAAGATAGATAAGTGCAAAGGTAAGGCAGTCATTGATGAAGAAAAACAAGATTAAGACACATAGGTACAGTCAAAGAGACCCGCAGCCAGAGCCTTGATTAAGAAGGGACAACAAGCATAAAATCTTCCTCCTACTCAAACCCTAGAAACCTTTCATGACTCCATAGCAGCTAAAATTCAAGAGGACAAGGAATATTGGTTTGAGAGAGTGAATGTGTACCTAGAGAAGGTTGTGAGGGAGGAAAAAACAAACACTTCCCTGAAGAGGCATATGGCAAGGCACTATTATGTAAGAAACTTGGTGTGCAAGATGAGGGTTAGGAACATGAAGAGAAGGATTAAGAAAGACCTAATCAAGCTTAAGAAGAGAGATAACTTTGATTTTCTAGTTGATCCATCTCTAGTTGTCTAAGCCATGACTAAAAAATGATGAAGCAAAAAATTTTGGGAATTGTTTGGCAAATTTTGAGTTTTTTGGTTAATTCTAGAAATTTTGATGTACATAAGCACAACATGGCCATGATATGCTTATTCTTAGAGCATAAAATGAGGAATGTCACAGATATCTAGGTTTCTCTTGACCTCTACATCACAAATATATACTGTCTTTCATGTCAGCTCACAGTTTTGACTGAAAAGTAAAAAAACTAACAATTGTTCATGTTTCTGCCACTATTCTAGACCCCACACTACGCTTCTAGAGTATTCTTAGAAGATTTGGTTTTTAGGCGCTTTGGAGGTGGATTTTTGTAGGCTTGAATCTTTAGAGGTCTTCTAGACATTCTCAACTACCTTCACAAACCACCAGTTCAGCTCAGAGATCAAGCAAAGCCACCAAAAAAATCCTCAAAGACCATGCTACGTTTCTGCTAGACCACGTTGTGCTTCTGAAATTTTCGTTGCGCTTATGTGGGAAAGCCAGATTTCGAGTTTTGCTTGGTAAAATCCAACTTTGGCCAATGTAATTAGTGTCAAAATATTTTTACTTGATGTAGTTGAATATTATAATGATGGTTAGAGTGGATAGTTTGTAATTAAATTCTCTCAAGTAAAATTCAAATAAATTTATGTAAAAGAGGAAAGTAGTTTCTAACTACTCTTGATGTGGAAGGGATTGGGTAGGAGTAGGAAATCAGTGCCTAAGAAGGAGGATTTTACCCCTAAGGGGGGGGAATGTTGTTTTACATATATATGTAGTCAAAATGAACTCATAGAGGGAGTTGGATTCCTGAACTCATCTCTTGGACTAGTGTATTAGACATTTTTGTAGAAATATAAGTAGTTGCAGCTATTTTCATGGGATTCCTGTGATGTGGTTTGTGGCACTGTGTTTCTTTAGTTTTCTTTATGCATTTGATGATTAAGTATTTTAGCATCCATTTATATTCTTCTGGTGATTATCTCTTAAGTTTTAAAGAATATTTCATGATCAATATGCTCTGTTTTATTTGAGGTTTTCACATAAGTGTTTTCTCTTCTAAGCAAATGAATTCATACTTATATGCTCATTTTGATTTTTCTTTTTCCCTCACCATACTACAATGACAAAATTTTCTTTGTGCCACTGATTGTATTTACCTTGCCCCATCTTATCTTTGCAACTGATCATTTGGGATTCTTGACCTAGTTTTTAGACCTAGTGCTTCTGTCCAACACACCCTAAATCAAACCCTACTATGCCAATTACCTAGCCTAAAATCCGCATGTTCTCCAGTCACTTTCATTGACTGTGAGATTGTTTGAGATATCGCTATTTGATTTGGTAGGGGTATATACCAAGTCAAAATTTGGTTTGAGGCTACCTCCTATAGTCTCCTTTCTCAGCCATGGGAAACTAAGGAGTGCTAGCATCCTAAAACATAAAAAAGTGTCAATTAAACCTGCATATACATATAAGAAAATGAATCTCTTTACTCTTTTCTCATTGTTGATGAAATAAGAAAAAAAACTTGGTTTAAATACTTAATTTTATATGTAAGTGCTGAATATTGATCATTGGAGCACTTGATATTCACTAAGGGTACTAATTCTAGGAGAGCTATCTTTTACAACTGGGTTGTTTGTGAGCGCTTGAAACAGTTGATATTTACATGTAAATTTGTGTATGGATAGTGTGTAAGTACTCGTGAAAGCTTATTTTTACATGTGGGGGACTCATGGGTAGTTTGCGGCCCCTTGTGAGAGATGATGCAAGCCAAGTTGATTTCTTCATGTAGGTAATGTTAAGGGAGACATGTTGGAAATTGAGAGATAACTTAAATCAATAGCACACCATTTTCATAACGATACTAGTTGTCTTATATCTAAGCAAGCTGATTTTTGTTCTCATGAATTTAGTGATTTATTATTATGACCCTTCAAAAGATCTTAGCACCCTCAATGTTAGAGTCGGTCTGGTCATCCCTCCGTCAGAGATCAAAACTCTTTTTGCATTTCATTTTTAGGTGTCTCGCTCGTTTCACTCAGTTGCATTCTGCTAGGGGCATGCCATAATCTGACGGAAGGGCTTTGTCATTCATCCCCCTCATGCTTTGCACTGCTGGCTCAGGTCTGTTCATCAAAATCAAGTTTTCATGTCTTTTGATCAGCAAGAGTTATTTTCAGTCACTAGGTCTAGGGTTTCACAAATTGAGTCGTTAAAGTGTCTAATAATGCCAGTAGGCCAGAGGGAGGTTCTTACAAAGTTGTCATTCAAATATTTTCATCAGCATATGGATGGATTATGACTATTCTTCAAAATGTTGTTTTGAAGAAAAGTCAAACATTTTGTCCTTTTGTAATAATTTTCAAAGTTTTCAGTTTTTCAAATCCTCAGGTGTAGCCCTGGTCTCCTTTGCCAAATTCCATGTCAGCTGTCCTTGCAAAAAATTGCCAAAAAAAATTCATCATTTCAGTGAAAAATAAAAAAGGAAGTGTGAAAAACGGAGTTGCATTAAAGTGTGAAAAAGTGCCAATGTCAAACATTATAAAAATGGGTTTTGGAGAATCAAAAATCAAAACCATGTCTCCATGTCTTTATAAAGATTTCTCCATGAGGGTCAAGGTCATTTTGAATGCCAAGAGTAAAGAGGTAATAGTTCAAAGCAATTGGGTGAGCAAATGCATGTTTTGGGTGAAGTTGGAGGAAACTTGGTGGGCACGGTGCATAGAACAGGTGGCGCAACACACTGGAGAGGCATGATGCACTGGGAGAAATTGTCCAGTGAAAATTTGAACGGGTGTGACGCACTCAGACAGCGCGGTGCATACACCTGAAAGCCCGAAACTCATTCAAAACTTCACCAAATTTCCATTTAATCGTTTGGATTTTCCAGGTAGTACCGCCATCGTAATGTTTCATTCATTTTATGCTAATGTGATGGTGGTTTATCGCTGCTATTGTTTGAAATAAAAACTCTCAAACCCCACCTCTAAAATTACTCAAGCCAATTGTTGTTAGGGTTGCAAATTCATTGTTTTGTTACAAAGGTTCCCCCTCCATCCCATTTTTTCCTTTCTTTCCATCATTCCCTTCTCCCTTATTCCATTTCTCCTTAATTTTATTCTTCCCTATCCCTAAAAATTATTAAATTCCTATTCCCAATTCCCTTCCACACCTCTACAAATGCAAAAACCCCAAACCCTACCTTAGATAAACTTCCCAAAACCCTCCTACATTTCCCTAAACAAAATGTATCCTAATAGTCCCTAAACTCTTCATCTTTTCCCCCCTCCTTCCTAACAATCCCTTGTTGCATTTTCCCCTTGGTGGCAGAATTTGAATACATCCCTAAAAAGAGTAGTTCAACACAGTTTTCATACACCAACATCTTTTTCTCCAAGGCAGTTGAAAAACAGCAGTCATGGCATCTGAGGATTCATCAGACTATGAAGTGGAAACCCAAAGTGACTCACCCTTGGAAGAACAGGCACCCCGGAGGCCTCATAAAGGTGGCAGACATGTTAGAGAAGAACCAACCACCCTTACAGAATTGCAGGCCTTCCCTCTTTCCATGTTTTGTTTTCAGCATCAGTCATGCTATGAGTTTTGTCAAAAGGTGGCTAGTGTTCAATTTCATCATGAGCTGGCTTGTCATTTTGTGTTGCACTTACATGGAGATCAAGCTACCTTAGCCGGTGTCACCTTCACGCTTACACCAAAATCTGTCTCATTAGCAACTGGCATACTGACCATTGGAGAACCATGGCACAAGAAGCAAAATATTGACCGGTAGCATTATGAGCCATACATTAAAACCGGTTTCTTGAGGCAGCTCAAGAGAGTGTTCCCATTCTGATATCTGAAAGACGAATATGCTCCACTAATGAAATTGATCATGAAATATTTCAGCTGTGAGGGACTGTTCTCTCGTCTCTATGCTTATCACATCAGGTTTCTCATGCATTTCACCAGGGTATGGATGATGAAAATTTCGTATTTATTTTGTCGGAACATAGAGAGGATGAGCACGCTTGTGCAGCACAAAACTCCTCAGGAGCAACTTAACAGTGTTTATCATTTTTCTCTTATTAAGATTTTGGTGGTTCATTAGCTTGGAGTACAGGGCATCAATTGGGATGATTTCATCTCTTGTGACTTCTTCAGAGCTTCATGGGGATTATCAGAGGTTAAGCATGAAGGTGGACTTTCTCATCATTATGAGCACCATGAAACCGCTAGTGTGTGTTATAGACATTTTTGTGCCTTACAGCATTGAGCATGAAATGTCCATAATCTAAGGGATCCAAAGTCCCTAAACATGTTGTTCCTACCCATAGAGGAACAAGTCTAACAAACCACAGCAATTCACAGAAGTTCTCCACCAGAAACTACTCAAAAACAAGTCAATTCAGGATCAATTCAGTGGCTCCACTAGCTGTCTGCGCTGAAATGCAAAGTCAACACTGGCTACCTGCACTGCAACGCAGGTAGAGGCGCTACCAGGGTGCGCTGAGCGGGAATTGACAAATGGAAAGTTCATTCCAAGAGGTGTCAAGACCCAGGAAGCTTCCAGAATCTTCCTCAATGACACTTGCCTCAGTGAATTTGACTGGTGATGAGTAAGAGGTTCCCAATCTCCAAGTGGAAGCAAGAACCTCCAAGTGGAATCAAGAACTGACAGAGGGAGAGGACACTAGTCAGATCTCAAGCTGACTCATCCTCTCTCCAAACATCTATATATGGATCTCTCCTCCATGAGATCCAAGGAGGCTGGAATTTTGTTATTGCAAAGAATTTCTGTTGGTTTGAGACTGGAATCATTGGGTGCTTAATGCTTTGAAGGGAGGTGAAGATAGGAATTCCATTTGCTGGGAAGGAGATGCTGGATTGGAGCCTTCTTGGTTGTATCTCTTCTTGAACCTTGTTATTCATCAATAAAGCTATCTTGGTTTCTCCTATATACTGATGTATCTTTGATGTATGATTGCATTAGTATGTTTAGTTTATTTCTAATCCTGAACTAGTTATGAATATGAATCTATGTCTTTGTGTAGTGTTCTCTTCTTGTGATCTTGCAGAGACCTGTTGAAGCTGGGCGAGCGAGAAGGCAAGTAGCTGGGAACTCTCAAAGAGAAGAGAAACTGGATCGAGGGACAAACGGAAGACACCGGTTAGTCCATCCATCTCTCTTCATTCTTAATTCATAAAGGAAGAATACTAGAATAGCTGTCTCTGTTTGTTGCTAAGGCACTGTCACACCTTAGGTGGATAGGATCGTCCTGCATAGGCATTTTTCCCCACAACAAATTGGCGACTTCGCTGGGGAGATATGTTTAGTCATTTTATTTGTGTCTCTATCAGTGTTTGTTTCATAGACTCAACAGCAACAATCGAACTGCATCTGCTATTCTCAG
Source organism: Pinus tabuliformis (assembly GCA_031772625.1). Taxonomy (NCBI): domain Eukaryota; kingdom Viridiplantae; phylum Streptophyta; class Pinopsida; order Pinales; family Pinaceae; genus Pinus; species Pinus tabuliformis. The sequence continues at coordinate 1,047,112,240 of CM062819.1, read as the reverse complement.
ATGCAAAGTAGACAGCTGCTGCTTTGATCCAATCACTGGATTTGTCTATGATCTGAACAATGGATTCACAAATGATTTGATGATCCTTTTTGATAGATCTTAGTACACCCTCAAAGCATCCCTTTGATTGTACCTTGCTTGTTGCTTTTATTTGGCCTGAAACCGTAGATTAATCAGCAAACTGTGACCCAGAACCCAGTGAGAAACTCTCGTTTCTCCTTCAGCGCAGACCCTGTGAAGAGGTTCTGCATTTCAACGCAGGTCCCGTGAAGGCTACGTGCGCTGAATGTCAAAACCCCTGTGTTGAGGGTGCGCTAATCCAGTTAGGCCTTGTGCAGCTGGGGTTCTCTGCTCTGTTTTGCCTTGTTTTGATCTCTGATTTTTGCAGCCTGTAACCAGCATAGGTACCAGTCTGATAACTCCTTTTCTCTGCTTAAATTCTACCTCCTTTTGTACAAAAAGACTGTGAGTGTTTTTATGTGTTTGTGGCGTCATTTACAGTTTTCCTTTGCATGAGTGAAATAGTCATCCTGTAGCCCTTGATTCAGATCTGTTGATTGTGATCTTAGGAGAGAGTTCATTGGCTGTTTACAGTTGATTATACATTTACTTTTGATTTTGGTTTGAGTTTGTCTCTTTTAAGTGTTGAAACAAGTGTTCATTTCGAAATTCGTAAAGTGTTGTATTCTCTTCTACCCTTTCTGATTTCGAAAAGGTAAACTTGTTTGTATTTGTCATTTAAAAGCAAATTCAAAGTTGTACAAAAAGCTTTCTTTGTAGGCATCAATACTAAGAAAGCGGAAAACAAACACCTGTATTGTGCATTTGCATCTTGATAGTTTGCATGCTTGATTTAGAAAAGTGCATTAGAGTGTGCTGATTGCTCTTTGAGAAAAGATGGTGTCTTTCTTTTCCCTTTGTAGCTAGGATTTTCATAGTTGAAAAGATATAAAGCTTGCTTATCATCTTTAGACTGCATTTAGGAATTGTATCATACATCTCGTGGTGATCCAGAAAGGCAAACTTCTAAAAAGATAAACCTAAAATAAATTGAATGAACTTAACAACACTTTGCAACATACCGCACAACATAGAGGTCTAGGCTAGAGACGTGTTCCGGCGTCGTAAAACCTGGTCACTGGTCGCCTCACTGATGGTTGGGTGATTCCTCCTGAGGGACGATTAGTACCAGTACGGATTGTGCTCCCACGTACCGTCGCGTATATATTGGGAGACCCCTATAGGAATATAACCTTTATCCATAGGAAGCCGTGTCGGCCGCCCTACTGATCCCAATGCACTGAACACAACATTCAGGAAGATCGACTGCCCGTACCCTAAAAAGTATTCTGCGGTTTTGCGAAAAGTTTGGCACACCCTCTGCCTAGAACTCCAGAGTAGTTCCTTTTGGCCTTTTTCAAACTCTATAACGGAAAAAGTCCATCCGAGCATTTGTCACTTCGGGCTCGTTAAAACATCGAAGGAGACTAGAGTCATCTTTAGCTTTTTCTTGACTCTTTAAAATTGAAAAAGCAAGTTGTGTCTAAGCGTCGTTAAAAATTTATTTTAAACGGAACAATCACCCTCTATTCCTGTATTGATCTTTAGGTTGAAAAAATGGAGCCCACCAACCAAGGAATTCCCCTTGATGGAAATCCTAATCCCTTCTCCTCTTGGGGAGATGTTGGTGCGCCCCATATGGCCACATTGTCGCTTCCAGGACTGACAATTGGCCTGTCGGTCTGGCTCTTTTCAACCAGTGCCATTCAGAACACCACTATTCTTGAACAGTCGAGTCAACAGTTAGACCATACCAAAGTTGCCCACCAACCTTCTACTTCATCTAATTCTTCTTCTCCTCCTTCCTCTTCGCTTGACGGAACTGGTAAAACAAAAAACCAAGTTCCTAAGGAGAAGAAGGAAAAGAAGAAGAAAGAGCCAAAAGCGACTGGGGGCAAACAAGTGTCGTCTGACAAAAATCCACACACAGCACTGACTAGGCCTAAATCGCCATGTGTCATATGCAAGGGAGACCACTTCCACAGAGATTGTCCCTGCATCCCTCGGATACTAAGGGACTGGTCTCCCCGTTTGCACAATTCGGTGGCGTCAACCTCTGATAGTCATGTTGACTGCACACCATCAACTAGTGAAAGTGAAGCCATAGGACAGAGAGGGAAAGCTAGATTTCCCTGCAAACTGTGTGAAGGCGACCATGCCATCCACCGTTGTCCCTTCTTAGACGAGGCTAAAAGAGTTTTGGAAGATCACCCGATTTTACGAGCGCAACTTCCTCCTGGATATCAAAAACTCCTGCCAAGTCCTTCACTGGTTGAGAACCTGGCTGGCCCGCTCAGGTGGTCAGCCGAAGCACCTATCATTGAAGATGAACCGTCTGAATCCATACTTGACAAAAGTCAAAAGGTTGAGGCGGCAGTTGACCCGGTTTTGCCTTCAGAGGCTCTATCTTTGAATGATACCATCACAGAAGAGAATAAAGACGACACCATCCAAATTCTCTTCATCAACACAGACTCCGACGAACAAGGGGGCAATGCACCCATTCCTTTATCGCAGGAAGGAAGTTCGTCAGAGCGATATCCGGCCATCTATTCGGTCCCACCACCAAACAACCTAGTTGTCTCGTTCGACTGGAACCAACTAGGCAGACCCCGGTTGCTAGCAAGCATACCATTCCGAATTATCGTTCAAATATAAAAAATGGTAATGGCTGGCACCATCATTGATGAGGGGGCATCTGTGAGTATCCTTTCCTCTATTGCTTGGAAAGCGCTTGGTTCGCCAGCGCTTTTGCCTGAAATGAGAAATCTGTCAGGCTTCGATAAAGGAACCAGTCGACCTTTAGGGATCCTCCCCAATGTGCCTATCACATTGAATGGGAAGACCATTCAAATGAACGTGATGGTCGTTCAAGGACCCTTGGATTATAACCTACTCCTTGGACGAGACTACATATATTGCATGGGAGCCATCGTCTCCTCACTCTTTAGAGTAATGTGTTTTCCGCACGAAGGAAGAGTGGTCAAGCTCATGGACCAACTTTCATTTCCCGGATCACGCATCGCAAATAGTCATGTACCATCCCTAAATGGTCTCTTCACGCAAGAAGTGTCTCAACCCACTGTCCGTCCTCCTGATGAGCGCGAGTAATCCGGGAGGATATGACTGGAACCCAGGGGGCATATGTCCTGGTCTGCTTCGGCAGGGAAACTTTGGGTATAGAGTAGGTTTCCGCGAGAGAATATGACTAGTCTGTACCCCGTCCTTCTAGGAAGAGGGGTTATTCTAGAATAAGATTCTTTTGTCAAAGTTATGTGAGTTGGCGAGCTTCGTCGCTCACCTTTGTCTACTTCGGTAGACATTGCCGAGGAAGTGTTTTGTTTGAAAGATTAATGAAACAATCTTTGGGTAACCTGAAAGAGGTAGGCCTCTCTCAGTGAAACAAATGTTTTGACGGAAATGAAGTAGGGGTAACCTTGAAATCGTACTTTATGCCTGGGGGCATGCAAACCTTTTTGAGTGCAAGCAAGGGGCGGCTATTTATTTTTTAAATTTTTAAGACCTCTAACCCTTTAAACTCGTAGGATTAGTCGTTTCTGAACTTGCATAACGAAAGGATCCGGAGCAAAGCTTTGTGAGATGAAGCTCCATAAAAAATGGAATCTTGATGAGACACTCTTATCATATGACTGGGTTAATCGAGCAGTTTTAGCACACAGTTCATGCTCGTTAAAAAATAAACGCAAGATCGGAGTAGTTTTAGCACATAGTTCATGCTCGTTAAAAAATAAACATAAGATCGAGCAAATGTTTCAACCCGCGTTTAAGCTCGTTAAAAAATGAACTATTCTGGTAAATAATCACCGTGAATGTAGTATTATCAGCCGTTAAAGCCTTGGTCGTGTTTGCACCGTCACCTCCACTTTTCATTTGGCCGATCGTTCACCTCCATATGATTGTTTACCCATTTTGAGGAATAGCTCCGAAGAGTGATTTCACCTAGCCATCCTTGTGACATTGCCGTGATTGGAAAATTCCAACCTGTACCTGGAATCAGCTGCTAACCCGTTTTATCACTCGTTCCTCAAAAGACGAGTCTTCTTTAAGCTCTTTTCATCTGACTCGTAAAATATGAAAAGATTGCCGAGTTTTGGCCTTCCAGCTCATTAAAGCGACCGGAATTGCTATCCCTCCTCTAGATTTTAATCTTTTTGGACCTGAGGGATTATTGCACAAAAAGATCGAGCGCTTGTTTTGTTCGGCTCGTTAAAACTATCGAAAACTCATCCCTTCTGTATTGTTTTATACTTTTTCGGACTTAAGGGATTAGATGACGAAAAAGGACTTTTGCAGTTAACTTTATGTACCTTTTCAGACTCTCTAAAAATGAAAAGGACCGAGTTATCTTTGTCGTTAGACTCGTTAAAATCATTAAATAGCGACAAACTTGTCTTTAGACGAGAACGAGTTTCACTATCGCTAGGGTCGTTAAAACATAGCGATGGACTTGCCCAAAGGGCAAGTTATAGAACAAGCATATGTTATCCTCCTCAAGCTTGACAAAAATAAAGAGGTACTGGTCAGCAATGACTGGGGAAAAATTGGGAGAAACTCAAGAAAACTTTGATGGTAGCAAGTCGCTCTTGAACATGACACTTTTCCTCCGTACCACAATCGGGTTGGGTTGTTTCATTCACCGGTCACATCACCATGGTCTCGCCATACCATCCATATTTGGGGTAATGCTACCGATCCATCGCATCAGTGTCGCCATATGTTCAAGAGAAGTCGTTCAGAGAAGTCAACCGTGTCCCATCCACTGCCATACATTATCCTTCATCCTTTCATGACCGCCACCCTGAATCATATGTCACAGATCGTTTTCACCTCCATCAAAATCATTAGCTCCATTCCGTGTCATCGATGTGGGATTCATTAAGGCCCTCCTTCGACGGATCGCTTCTTGTCGACATCAACTCATTATCCAAGAAGTGGATATAGGAACAACCCCTTCAGTACTTTGAAGCTTGCATGCCTCAATGGCAAGTTTCTCACTTCCGGCGATAGGTATACATCAATGACCTTCGACCGAAAGATTTTACGTGGTGTTCGACGCCAAGTCCTTTATTCACACCACGTGAATTGTACTGCAGTACCTTGAGGGTCATTATCATTATCGGTGATTTCTCTCGCGCTTGTTAACAGTTTACCTCATTGACCGGTAATCAAGCGATGTCTTTCCATGTTCGACTTCAGAACATTTCTCACATGGATCGACTTGTACTTAGAGTGAAGATCGAACGAGTTTGAAGACCCCGGATCTAGTTTCATCCATCCGGGCTGCGATATATATTCAGGAAAGATAAAGACATTGACATGTACATCATTGCAGCAGATAATCATCCTACCCAAAGGAAGATAATTTCATCAAAATTATCAGTCTACCATCAGACGATTGTCTGTTCTATGTACAGAAAAATGAATTTATAAAGCTGAGCATGGGAATGCCCGCCTCAGCTAGATCATGAAAGCAGTATGAAAAATAATGTATTGTATTTTATCTTATTACAGGTCTCCTCCCAGCATTGGATGAACTTCGGATCCTCCTAATAAAGCATTTCACCCGATAAACGGCCTCATACTTTAGGGGGCAACTGTTATAGACATTTTTGTGCCTTACAACATTGAGCATGAAATGTCCATAATCTAAGGGATCCAAAGTCCCTAAACATGTTGTTCCTACCCCTAGAAGAACAAGGCTAACAAACTACAGCAATTCACAAAAGTTCTCCACCAAAAACTGCTCAAAAACAAATCAATTCAGGATCAATTCAGTGGCTCCACTAGCTGTCTGCGCTGAAATGCAAAGTCAACACTGGCTACCTGCACTACAACGCAGGTAGAAGCACTACCAGGGTGCGCTAAGCGGGAATTGACAAATGGCAAGTTCATTCCAAGAGGTGTCAAGACCAAGGAAGCTTCCAGAATCTTCCTCAATGACACTTGCCTCAGTGAATTCGACTGGTGATGAGTAAGAGGTTCCCAATCTCCAAGTGGAAGCAAGAACCTCCAAGTGGAATCAAGAACTGACAGAGGGAGAGGACACTAGTCAGATCTCAAGCTGACTCATCCTCTCTCCAAACATCTATTTATGGATCTCTCCTCCATGAGATCCAAGGAGGCTGGAATTTTGTTATTGCAAAGAATTTCTGTTGGTTTAAGACTGGAATCATTGGGTGCTTAATGCTTTGAAGGGAGGTGAAGATAGGAATTCCATTTTCTGGGAAGGAGATGCTGGATTGGAGCCTTCTTGGTTGTATCTCTTCTTGAACCTTGTTATTCATCAATAAAGCTATCTTGGTTTCTCCTATATACTGATGTATCTTTGATGTATGATTGCATTAGTATGTTTAGTTTATTTCTAATCCTGAACTAGTTATGAATATGAATCTATGTCTTTGTGTAGTGTTCTCTTCTTGTGATCTTGCAGAGACCTGTTGAAGCTGGGCAAGCGAGAAGGCAAGTAGTTGGGAACTCTCAAAGAGAAGAGAAACCGGATCGAGGGACAAACGGAAGACACCGGTTAGTCCATCCATCTCTCTTCATTCTTAATTCATAAAGGAAGAATACTAGATAGCTGTCTCTATTTTTTGCTAAGGCACTGTCACACCTTAGGTCGATAGGATCGTCCTGCATAGGCATTTTTCCCCACAACAGTGTGCCGATATTCATCACATATCAGAGAGGCACCAAACATTTGTTTGCAGCGGAAAAGCGAGTGTTATCTCCACCCGGGGTGGAAGGGGCCTCACTTCCTCCATCAGCATCACAGGTACAGGACAAAGGCAAGAGGCCAATTCAGGATGAGGGGCCTTCAGGTGAGCCATCAGGTGAATGAGAGACCGACTTCATTCTCCTTCATGATGATGATACAGATACAGGCCCACAAAGTGCCAAGCTTAGGGAGATCACCCAGGAGTGGCAAACAAAGATCCAAGCCTTATCCCTTGACTTGGAGAGAGCTAAGTGGACCATGAAATATTTGGAGCAGAGGAACAAATAGCTTGAATATCAACAAGCAATCATGGAGCTACATAACATTCGTGAGAATCGCCAGGCTGCACAAAGGAGAAGAATTGAGCTCATGTCATTGGAGCAAGAGATTAATGAGGATCGGGAGGCTAATATTGAGAGAGTTAACATCCACTTAGAGAGGCTATTGGACAAGATTGACAAGGACCATGCTTTGCTGAGACACATGGCTTTCCACTACATGGCACGAAACAAGGTCTGTAAGGCACGAATCAGGCATTTAAAGGCAAAATTGAGAAAGGCAATAAGGAAGCAAAAGAGGCAAAGGGAGCTTGATCATCTTCAGATATTGGCCAAAGCCTCTTTAGCCCAGCATAACACTTAATGAAGAAGATCCAGCCCAAATTTCAAGAAATTTGGGGCATTTTTGGCATTTTGGCAAATTTTGGTACAAAAAACAGGATTTTTCTCCCTATGCGTCACGCCACTTGGCGCGCGCTTTTGCTAGGGAGATCCAAACTACAAATAGTTTATATTTTTGGATTTGGAATGAAAAATCATGATTTCTAGTGCATGGCCAAGAATTTTGGGCAAGTTTTGAATACACAGGAGGTCAAAAACACTCAAAAAATGACCTCTCTGCCCCTATTTTGACACACAAGAAGAAGTCTTGGGATATTGAAGTTTTGGAGCGATAAATGGGCACCAAATTCAGAAATTCCACTAGGGTTGGAAAGTAGACAAATTTCCAACAAGCACACTTGGGCTCAATTTGGACTTCAGGAAGTGTCTCAAACTCAGCCTCAAGGTGGCGCGATGCACAGAGAAATTGGCACGACGCACATAGAATTTTTGCTCAATTTTTCATCTTCCAGCTCAGAAATTTGGCCAGTTTGACTAGTTTTGCTTTGTGATGTAATTTTTGATCTATCTTGATGTAATTGGATAAACATGATGTAATTTTGGCACTTATTTACTTGTTCTAGAGGATTCATTCACTAAAAAGTGAAAATTTAATGAATGAATCAGTTTCCTACCTTATAGAGGCAAGTTGTTTTGATTGCCTAGATTTTAGTGCTTTGTTTAGAATTGGTTTAAACAGCTCCTAGAATGATGAGCTCGAACCCTAGAGGCAAGGGAATGGGTTGGGCTAGTCTATATCATGTAATTTCTAAGTCATTTTCAGGGTTGGACACTAGGGATTGCTTTGGCATATCATTGTACATTCTATCTCTGCATTTTTGGCTAAGGAAAGACCAGGGTTTTGCAGCACTGTTTGATCCATGTGGCTTTATGTTTTTATTGTGAGCTTCTCTAAGTAATTGTAAGTTCATTAGTGTTATGTGTATCATTTTCCTGTCTCTTCTTTTGAATTTGAACAAATGAGTGATTAAGGTAGAATCCATTAACTGCTATGCTCTGCCTTTGAATTTGTTTAAAATTTCCATGTTTTCATCTGTTTAAGGAGAATTATTGAGACTCTCTTGGTCTCCTTAGCTCTTCACCAGTCTGATCTATCCATTCACTCACTTTAAAGCATCAAAACAATTTCCTTCCTTGCCCCAATCAGAACTCTGCAGAAACTGTGCCTCATCCCCGAGCCCAATTCGCCTTTCCCCGTTTTCAACACAAAACCCCCAAAAAATCAAATCAAACCTTTGTACTTCATACCTAGCCTAAAATTAGTTTTTATTGCAGTCATCTCGAGCCCCATCGATTATCTTTGCCAAGATCGACCCGGAGAGAGTCGTCTCCTGTCCTCGTAGGGCTAGCTACGAGGCTGAGCGTGGTTTGATGTGGACCTAGAACCTTGTCTTTTTAGCCTGAGACAAATCTAGGCTCTAAGATAGTGGCGACCATATTGGGGAAGAAAATGATTTGCTTGTTGATGTCATTTGTTTTATAAGCTACAGACAGAGCCTGAAGTTATGCCAAGTAGCCTTCAAAACACTTTTGCTTTGCATTAGCGGAAGTAGATAAACGCTACTTCAGTCAATCTTCGATCTAGCTTGTAAATGTGACATATAACTTTTTAGTTGCCCCAGTACATGTATCAAGTTCAGATCTGATTGTTGATGGTGGACAATGATCAGACATAAGAAGGCTGAAATCATTCACCTGGCGACTCCATTCACTGAAAAATCCAGAAATCAATGCTTCATGGTGACTCCACTACAAGAAGATTAGTATCTTTAAGGTTTTCAAGATGGATCGAGTTGCAAGAAGATACGCTCCCATGAGCCGAGATCATATCCCACGTTTTCGAAATAAAATTCCCAAGGTAGATTGGTCAAATAATTTGCCTATGTTCAGAAATGCGGAAGGTAATGACGCTGCTCTTCATCTGGTGAAATTTCACATTCATGTGCATAAATTAAAGATCACTTTTCCTAAAGACTGTTTGATGAAACTATTTATGGCTACTCTGGAAGACGAAGCCCGATCTTGGTATGAAAGTTTGCCACCGGCATCTATGTATGGTTTAAAAAAATTTCATGCAATATTCTTTGAAAGGTATAAAGAATCATATCCATCCTTCGCTTTAGTTTAGGAATATTGTAGCCATGTTCATAGTTTTATTGAAAATCTTAAGAAAGTTTATGAAGATGATGACTTCATGGATGATGAGATCATGGAAGCCCTGTACGAAAATCCATTCCAGCGGAATAAAGAGAGTGATACTTATCAAGATGATCAGGGAAATGTATAGCAGGATCAAGATCTTAGTACGACGGAAGATGAAGGAATTTTTCATTTTGATAGCCAACAGGAATTACATGAAATAGATCAGTAGTATGAGGAAAATTTGTACACTCCACTTGAAATCAATGAAGACAATCACTGTTTGAGCAGAAAAAAAAAAGTATTATCTCCTCTATCTGAAGACGAGATAGATCAACTCTTGAACGGTCATGTTCCAGCTCAAGTTAACGTAGATCTGTAGTGTGCACATGGTCAAGAAGGTGATGGTGGAACTTTTTCCTCTTCTGAAAAGGATGACAGTCCTATCAACAGCTTTATAGATCAGCAGGTTGAAGATGTCCATATAGTTGAATGTGATGAAAGAAAAAGTGTCGTTTCAGATCTTTCCATAGAAGAAAATAGCATGCAGGAAAGTCAAGTTTCGAAATCAGAAAGTGATAACGTTAAGTCAGCCATTTCAGATCTAGATTCAGATTGTGATGACCAAGAATACCTTATACTGAATCCCACGGAGGAGAACTCTACTGTTGAAATAATCTGGAATAAAGAAGACAGAGTTATGAATCTAAACGTTCTCATGTCATTAGAACAAAGCCTTCATAAAGAGGTAATCCAGTCAGTTCATAAACAAAAAAAAGATGAGTTCTTCGTTCAAGTAAGTGAAAAATTTCCTTGGGATGCATTTATGGTAAATGATAGCAATGATAGTGTTGAGTATCAAGAAATATCTGAAGTTTCTTTTCTCATGGTTGATGAATGTAATGAGAATCCGGCTGTCATATCATATGAATATGATCTACAATATAGTCAGACTACCAAAGATTAGACCATTCAGGATGCCATTTCAGATTCTTCTTCTTATGTTTCATGTTATGAAATGTTCTTTGAAGAGGAAATCTTCTCATCTACTTGTTCAGAATTATTTGAGGACCAGGAACACATTTTTACTGAAGTACATTATGAAGAAAGACCAGAATCAAAAGAAAAATATACCTCGTTTCTTCAGCAGGAGGTAAATCTTCATGTTTTTCAGGATCTAATGGAAGATTTGTTGCAGTCAATAGTGAAAGTGATTATTGCAGTATTCAGTGGTAAGGAGATCATGGTCAATTATGTTTTTGGATGCCCAGTTACAAGTATTCATTGTTGACCAGAAGATCTGATCAGGAGAATCAATCAAGAAGGCATCTGCTTGATTGGTTGCATTGGCATTTTGATATAGTTTGATGGTATATTGTTTTGTAAGAAACACAGGTGGTTGTCATCATGATTTCAAATCTTGATGGACGGCTACCTTTTCCAAAAGCTTTTGTTTTAAGTCAGCCATAAGTCATTTATGTTTGGTTTGTCAAGTCAGTTTTTCAGTCATTTCAGTTTCATCATTGAGTCATTTTGTGTCAAGTTTCTGTCAAATAAATTGAGTCAGAGTATTGTGTTGTTTGTCAAAATAATGACTCCATAGCCCAATGGATGAAGGCACTGTCTAGCTGTCCTAGAGATCTGCCGTTCTTGGCACCTCCAAGGAGCTACCATCCCCATTGGAGCCAATGTTAGAGTCGGTCTAGTCATCCCTCCGTTAGAGATCAAAAATCTTTTTGCATTTCATTTTTAGGTGTCTTGCTCGTTTCACTCAGTTCCATTCCACTAGGCGCATGCCATAATCTGACGGAAGGGCTTTGTCATTCATCCCCCTCATGCTTTGCACTGCTGGCTCAGGTCTGTTCATCAAAATCAAGTTTTCATGTCTTTTGATAAGCAAGAGTTATTTTCAGTCACTAGTTCTAGGGTTTCACAAATTGAGTCGTTAAAGTGTCTAATAATGCCAACAGGCCAGAGGGAGGTTCTTACAAAGTTGTCATTGAAATATTTTCATCATCATATGGATGGATTATAAAACATTGTTTTGAGGAAAAGTCAAACATTTTTTCCTTTTGTAATAATTTTCAAATTTTTCAGTTTTTCAAATCCTCAGGCACAACCCTAATCTCCTTTTCCAAATTCCATGTCAGCTGTCCCTGCAAAAAATTGCCAAAAAAAATTTCATCATTTCAGTGAAAAATCAAAAAGGAAGTGTGAAAAACAGAGTTGCATTAAAGTGTGAAAAAGTGCCAATGTCAAACATTATAAAAATGAGTTTTGGAGAATCAAAAATCAAAACCATGTCTCCATGTCTTTATAAAGATTTCTCCATAAGGGTCAAGGTCATTTTGAATGCCAAGAGTAAAGAGGTAACAGTTCAAAGCAATTGGGTGAGCAAGTGCACGTTTTGGGTGAAGTTGGAGGAAACTTGGCAGGCGCGGCGCATAGAACAGGTGGCGCAACACATTGGAGAGGCACGGCACACTGGGAGAAATTTTCCAGTGCAAATTTGAATGGGTGCAGCGCACTCGGACGGTGCGGCGCGTTGGGTATGCGGTGCGGCACATACACCTGAAAGCCTGAAACTCGTTCAAAACTTCGCCAAATTGCCATTTAATCATTTGGATTTTCCAGGTAGGACCGCCATCGTAATGTTTAATTCATTTTGTGCCAATGTGATGGTGGTTTATAGCTGCTATTGGTTGAAATAAAAACTTTCAAACCCCACCTCTAAAATTCCTCAAGCCAATTGCTGTTAGGGTTGCAAATTCATTGTTTTGTTACCAAGGTTCCCCCTCCATCCCATTTTTTCCTTTCTTTCCATCATTCCCTTCTCCCTTATTCCATTTCTCCTGAATTTTATTCTTCCCTATCCCTAAAAATTATTAAATTCCTATTCCCAATTCCCTTCCACACCTCTACAAATGCAAAAACCCCAAACCCTACCTTAGATTAACTTCCCAAAACCCTCCTACATTTCCCTAAACAAAATGTATCTTTATATTCCCTAAACTCTTCATCTTTTCCCCCCTCCTTCCTAACAGTCCCTTGTTGCATTTTCCCCTTGGTGGTAGAATTTGAATACATCCCTAAAAAGAGCAGTTCAGCACAGTTTTCATACACCAGCATATTTTTCTCCAAGGTAGTTGAAAAACAACAGTCATGGCATCTGAGCATTCATTGGACTTGTTAACACCTAGGTTGTTCCCTTTGACTCCTGAGGGAATACGGCCGGGGTAACCACTAACCAAGCTTTGGATTACAGGCTCTAGCCTACCTGTAATCAGAGAGGGCTCTCTCTTTCAGTTTTAACTTTGTTTTTTGAGGATTTTAGGCTAGTTATGAGGTGGGAGTTTTGTTTAAAGTTTTGGTTGAATGATGTCTTCCAGTAGCTGAGATGAGATCTTCAAAAGGTTCAGTCCATTGGGCAATGGAGTCTGTGATTATGGGTTGTTTGAGTAAGATTACTAAAACTGCAGGGCCATATAGATATATCATGAAACAAACTTAAAATTGTGAAGATAAAATATGTCTAGCCAGTGAGAGGCAACTAAGAGTCTTTCACTAAGCTGGTGATGTGAGAAAGGGATATATCACTGAGGAGTGGATTTGAATTCCTAAATAATACTCACTGTGAAGTTTTAGTCTGAAGGTGAAGCAACTAAGAATTACACTTTCATAACTGATACTGGAGGAAACATTCATAACAACATAGATTGAGTTCAGGGTATTTAATGAATAAATCCTGAACTATTCTTTTTCTGTGTTATTAAACTGTAAAATATAGAGCATAAGCGGATTATGATAGAATGAAATACATAACAAGAAAGTTCAGGAAACTTATTGTGCCATGAAATATGCAGGAATCCTGTAGCAGTAAGCAATCACACCACAACACATCAAAACAACTCAGAACTTCAGAAATTCCATCAGCTCCCTGTATTAAAAGTCTGAAATTTACAGCATAAGTTCTCCAGAAGAGAAAATCAACAACCCCAACAAGCTTATGCGAGGGGATATATATACAATCGGTTTTACAAAATATCTGAATGCTGAGTCATTTGCTCAATAACTGCGTTTACCAACATTCAGAATAGCAGATAAAAAAGTTATTGCTATTCTAAATATACAATGAATACCCTTCAGTCCTGTCAGAAACCTTTTTGACTTTTGGAGGCCAGTGAGTTGGTTGCGCACTTTGCATTAATTCTGAATGATATGCTCTTTATGGCTTGGTCGAGGTGCGACTATCTCAGCCCTGTCATCTGCATCTGTTGGTGTTGCTTTGGTGGCCAAATTTGTCTGCTGAGTTGGCTCGGTCCACTCTTCTCCAGTCATAATGAATGTATCAATTTTCTGAACATGATGACTTATCATTTGATGTACAAAATTTGGTGAAAAATCTGTTTGTTCACAGCAATGTCTGTATCGTGCTGGTCCACCATTCCTGAGTAGGCAACTAATGTCTCAAAATTGTGCCTAAGGTTTCATCTGCCTCAGTATATTTGTAGTAATTTGGGGGCACTTCAAACAGATGTCTAATCTCACTCATCATAAAAAAAACATTCTCTATTCTTTCATAGAGACTCTGCCCAGATGCAAGCCCTGTTTCCTCTGGGGTACTTGATCCTGCAGTGATCTGATTTGTAGCAAATGTATTTACCCTCTTGGCATAGTTTTCATGGGACAACAACCTTCTTGCACTGTTTAGTAAACTGGGAAGGCCTCTGTTATGCAATGCTGTAAATTTCTCTGTGAATTTGTTTACCTCTGTCTGCATTTCCTGGCACCTTCTATCCAATGTTTGCACCAGATTTCTCAAAGTGAGGACCCTCTTCACTAGTAAGATGGTGTCAGTTCTGTTGGAAATACCCATGGCTGCCAGCTGAGGGCCTGTACGGTTATTGAGGACATTGATCATTCTATTGGCTATCTCAGGCATAGTGCCTAGAGATGCCCTTGCTCTTTGACTTTACTTGTGGGCCCTGCCTATGAGATCCATGTGCTCATGAATGGTTTCTATATATTGCCATTGATCTATTATGGATTGACCAATATTGGCCCACAGGAATTTCTTGATTTCAGCCACCACTTTCTCAAGAGAGAGCTCTTTCTCCAGTTCTTTTATCTTCTTCTCAAGAGCCTTTACCTCTCTTGTTTTTTCAGCTACAGTTTGCTTTGATTTATCATATTTTTCATTAAGTGTAGCCAATTTTTCCTTGGCCACATTTAGCTCTGCCATTTGGGCCTCGAGAACTTGAAGTTCTTTCATCATGTTTTGCATATCAAGGTTTGGTGCCTGTTCTGATGTTGTTGCTGGTGCTTCTGCTGTATTTGGTGCTGATGTTGAAAGGCCTGTTCCAGCTGTCTGTCCTGTGGGAGGACTGATAATTTGAGTAGGCTCCTCATCACTGGCTGAGGGGGCTGAGATGTCTGCCCTCCTTCTTTCTGTTTCAGGGCTGCCTGTAATGCACCCTATGTTGCTACCAATCTCCCTTTTGTCTCTACCAATTGTTTGTGTAGTGTTAGCATCATGGCTGCTACATCTTGGTCCTTTCTCTGCTGAGCCACATCTTCTGTTTGAGGGTGAAGGGTTGCTGGAATCTTGACCATCTTCCTCAAAGCTGCTATATCTGCCTCTTTTTCCTTTAGTAATGCCTGCACAGCTTTGGGATCACTTGGGTCATGCCCAAGCTCTATAATGATATCTTCCAAAGACCTAATCCTGTTGTCTTTGGCTTGAGAGGACACTTTCTCCAATTCTAATTGGGCAGTGGTATTATGGAGACTATTTTGCAATTTGTGTGCAAGAAAGGTTTTGTCTGCAAGAGTGGAATAGACCATCTCACCCGTTTGCTTATGAAGCTCTATCTGGTCCATTGGGTGGATGTCTTTTGCAAATACCTCAAGGTTGGTCCTTATGTAATCTGCAGCTCACTGTGGCTGCAGCATAGTAGGCATGAAATGACTCATAGTCATCTTCCCCTCTGTTATGTCATATGCTGACATAAGCCTCTGCTAGTTTGTGGGAGCCATTTTGAGTAAATGATTGTATAGTTGGAGCCTAACTGGCTCATTCCTCTTCTTAATGTCAATGAATTGCTGCTTTATGCCGGATTCTGCCCTCCTTTGCTGGCTTGAGGAGATGACCTCTCCACCAAGTGTTCTTTCTTGTTCCTGTTGGAAGGAACTGGCAGATGCTTCCATGCTAGGGGGGCCCATACCCATGGATGGCCCAATAGGCATCTCTTCTTCAGAAAGAGGATTTAATCTTTGCCTTTTCTCCCCTTGTTGACTTGTTGATGTAGTGAGGGGAGTTTCCTGCTCTCTATCCCTCTTCCTGGTTCTCTCTTCATTTAATGGAGTTTGGAGCACCGAGGCATCCACTACTGTTTTCGGCCTTGGAGGCACACTTTCTTGAGCCTGTTGGTCTGTAGATATTGGGGCCTCAGCCATTTCCTCTTGCTGTTTGGGCTGCTCTTTCTGCTGTTCTGCTGTTGGGGGTGGCTGCTCCTGTTCCATCTCTTATCCTTTACCTGTGCTGGCTTCCTGAGGAGTAGTTTGAGTTGCCTGCTGGGGGGCTGTAGAGGATGAGACAGCTGCTCCAAGTTGAACTTCATAAGAAGAGGAAACCTGCCCACAATTTTCCAAGTCAGCTTCCTTCTCAAGATTCTTTGCTTATTTTTGTAGTATTTCCTCTTTAGTACTTGCCTCTTCTAATGTGCCCTCTTTCCATCTTAACAGATTTGCATATTTTTCAATATGAGGCAGCCTGACATGATCATAGCTAGCCAACTTATACTTGACCCTTCTAAGACTAATGAAATGATTGGGATCATAGGGTATCCAGAGGAAACTAGTTTGCAACCCGAGGCGTTGCAGGATCTTATCTTCTTCTTGCCATGCCTATTCTCTTTTATTATAAATGAATGGGCCTAGCTGATTTCTGACTTTTAGTTGTACCTTCTTGTTTTGCTGTGGAAATGGACCATGTCTGCATTTCCAAACTGTCTGAAATACTCTAAGGCAAAGAGTCTCATAGGGACATATCTTGGCAGCCTATATGGAGCTAGCTCACAACAATATATTCTGATCACTGTATGGTGTTGGTAGAAGTACCAATACCCAATGTTGTAGGCCTTTGAGAACTGGAGGATTATTTGCATCTCATCTGTTAATCTTGGAGGAGGGGCACTCAACAACAAGGACATGGCTGGATGGATAAACAGGTCTATGAATTCACAGTAGTTATATGGTGAAAAAGATATGTGGTGAAAGACTGAAGACCAAATTACTACAGACCTTTCGTTCCCTTGGGCATCAAGCTTCTTGAGAGTAATAGGGAAGCTATCAGGCTGATAGAATAGGAACAAGTTATAGATGTAAGAATTATATCTAAATATCCTCTCCCTCTCTAGATTTATCAATTGCTCGTGAATCTTATTGGCAATGTAGGCAGCATAATCATAGTGAACAGCAGGAGGCTTTCCAGGGGAGAAGATGGACATCATGGCCAGAATGGTTTCATCAACATCCTCAGATGTTCTGTATCCCAGGACATAACTGATCATATCCACAAGCATTTTTTCCCAGCTCATTTAGATATACATTTCCAATAGGAGGAGTCCTCACAGTTTGAGAGCCTGATTGAATGAATAATTGATTGATCTTTACAATTTGGGCACTGGACAGCTTGCCTCCTTTCTTTATCAAATCCATCATGGAGAGAGGAGTTAATGGCCTTGTAGTATGAAAGTGTAGCATTTCATTTATGGCCTCAGGGGTGACATGGAACAAAACTGAGCCTGAGGGGTTGAGGACAGCTCTCTGACATGGGTCATAATTGGCCCTGCATCTATGTATCAAGTCTGGGGGGATATTGACTTGAGGGAGATTGAAAATGGGCAAATTGGAGTCCCAAATCCCTAGGATATCATTTCCACTGAGATGTTTGGCTTTAAGATCATTGAGTACATGAATGTGGTACTTTCTATAGTCTGGGATTCCCTCTGCCATTTGGTAGTCTCTGTCAGCTAAGGGCAGCCACTCTAGCTCTCTTTGTGGGGCATTTAGAGGTGTAACATTCAATGCAACTAGAGTTTCCATGGTTTTTGTGTGTTTTTAGCAGAATTTCAGTGAAATGTGGGCCAATGCAATGCTTGCGCAGCAGGTTGATATAAACTTGGAGGATTTGCAGTGAAGACAGGGTAACTGCGGTACAACTAGGCACAATTGGCTAATATGAGGGCAATTGACTTAGTTGCAGGGCAATGTAGCTTAATTTCTTGGTGAAATTGGCAGTTTTACAGTGTTTTAACAGTGCGGAGTGGAATAGACCATGCGCAGGAAGAATGTAGTAAATACTTGGTAGCAGCGCAATGGCCGAGGCTCGGTTCGAGTTGACTTGTAGGCGGCCACGGCTCTGGAGTGAGTTTCAGCAGGTTGGCGGTGAAATGGTCGTGAAATTGCATGTAGGGAGCACAGTGGTGTTTTGTCGAAAAGTGCGAAAAAACCATGATTTTTGGCAAATATGGACATTTTGGGCTTTGGCGCGTTTTTGAATGACGTCAGCATGATGTCATCGGGTGGGGTTGGGTACGGAAAGGTGACGTGGCGGCCTGTGAGTGGTCCACGGGAACTGATGAGGTGGCGGACAGAGTGGAGCAATGGCGGGCTAGGCGCTGATGCGGGGTTGACTTGTCATGACGTGGGCATGGCGTGGTCATGACGTGGGCAGGCGGTAAACGAAAGCGGTAAGCAGTTCCATCGAACCGCTTATAGTACGGAAGTGGTTTTGGCAGGCGGCCTCCCGATACAACCTGGGAGCGACGCGTGCCATTGCCCTGACGTCATGGTCTGACACTTTTCGGGAGGTAACGTACCACCATCGGGAGCAGTCCGAAATCACAAGGAGTCGTCGGATGGGAGGGCCCAGATCTGACGGACGACGGGTTGTGTAGATGATCGGAAAATATGGCGGGGAAGCGGAGAATAAACAAATATTTTTCTGGGAATGCGTGCTATAATCAAACTTTGGATAAGCGAAGAAAAATGGGTTTTACGATGATTTATGAGCCAAAAGGGTTAAAGTTCGCAAAGCGGGGTTAGGGCTGTTAAACCAAGCAGATCTTGGATTAATCCCTAGACTCTGTTTTTGGTATTATTTGCCTATTGCACTTACATTTCTTAGCGCTCCAACCTTTGAAACTATAAGGCTATATTGCCTAAGGGAAAGGGAATATACATATTTTTTATACACAATAGTGCTATAGTAATAGGGAAAGGGGAACATAGGGAGTTAAGTATAGATAGAGTTAGTAGTTAGTATTGGAGGGGATATGAATGAGAGGTGATAGACACTAAGTTTTTAGGGAAAAAACTTAGTTAGGAGTGTAGATCAAATTGAAAAGACTTTTACACAGGAAATGTGGCTTTTTATGCTACAAGGATCAATAAATGAGTTTGATTTCTCTCATGAACCAAGGTGATAGAGGGATGTTAGCAAGGAGTTTGATGGGGGATAATTGGGAAGTTAGACATGCTCCACTTTGTTGCTACAAAACTGATGAATAGGAGGATCTGCACTTGCCACCATGTGTTTCCTTTGCTTAGGCCAATGATATGAAGGAAATCCTGCTTCTGCAACCCCATCTACCTACCCATTCTATTGCCTAAAATTTTTTGTTACTTGAAGGAGGGTGCACTTAGACTTGCAAACCCTCATGTGCCTTTTCTTTTCCTTTGGCATTTCCTTTTGATTTTCTATCTAAGGCTAGCCTTATTACTTCCAAGGCCCCAGATTAAATAGTTGGGAACCTTCATTCTCTACCTAACTACTTATCTGCCAAGATTGAACAGTTTGGACAGATTTCTTTCTCTAGTATACAA
This sequence comes from Pinus tabuliformis, assembly GCA_031772625.1. Taxonomy (NCBI): domain Eukaryota; kingdom Viridiplantae; phylum Streptophyta; class Pinopsida; order Pinales; family Pinaceae; genus Pinus; species Pinus tabuliformis. The sequence goes on along the minus strand of CM062819.1, from coordinate 1,047,092,737 downwards.
CAAAAAATTGAAATATGGCATGACCCAGCTTAGACTGTTGGATCACCCATTCAGAAGTAGGACAGCATCAAACAACTATAGATATGTGTTTTCCACAAAAATATGAGATCTTTGCATCACCAAAGTAGATCATATTGGCACTTCCCCTGCCAATCATGAAAAATGAAACCTATTGGTATAGGTAGCTAACAGTGGCTCCACTTGGGGATGGTTTTTCTACTTGAAAGACCAAGAACAGCAGGTCAGACTGCCTTGGCTTTTGACTTCTTCTCAAAACTTGAAAGCTCTCTCTTTAGACTTCAAAACTGGAATCTGTCACCATTGTGGAACTTCTGAAATAAAAGCCTTTTCCTGCTTATTTGCAAAACTTCTTAAACTGAACTATCTATATGCTGGAAGAAAATACTATATACAACTGATTATGTACAAGGGGAAAGCCATGCTATATACATGGAAAGTAGTCAAAATAATTCTTTAACATCCGGCCATTCATAGGGCCCTCTTCAGCTTCAGTGCCATCTAAATTCTCCAAGAAATAGGTGTTATTTCCTTGTACAGCTTGAATAACAAAAGGCCCCCTCCAAAGGGAGTGAAATTTGCCATGCTTTCCCTTGTCTTCTCTTCTTGAATCCCATTTAAGCACTTTATCCCCAATGAAGAAATATTCAGCCTTGGTTCTTCTATCAAAAGCTTTTTTTAGTTTCTCTTGTAGGACCTGAACTCTGCTGTAGACTTGATCTCTAGTTTGTTGTAAACAGATAATCTGATTGATTCTTCTTTGCATGTCATTTGGTTCAGCTTGACTTTCTTGAAGTAGCTTCATGACAGGGACCCCTAATGATGAAGGGAATTTGGCTTCCATTCCATAAACCAACTCATATGGGCTGACCCCAATAGATCTCTTGGTTGTTAGCCTGTCTTCCCACAAGGCATTTACAAGCTTCTTATGCCAATTTTTATTATTCTCTTCCAGTATCTTCTTAATGATGTTGATAAGACTTTTGTTAGATGATTCATCTAAACCATTGCCTTGAGGGTAATATGCAGTAGAATGACCCAAAGTGATATGGAATTTGTGACAAAAGTTCACCATCTTCTTGGATCTAAAAGCAGCAGCGTTGTCTGTTATAATCTTGTCAGGACAACCAAATCTGGAAAGAATGTTGGTTTCAAGGAACTGAATGATAGTAGAATCATTTGCTTGTCTGCATGGAACAACCTCAATCCATTTAGTAAAGTAATTTGTGGCTGTCAGGATCCATTTATGTTGGCCTGAAGATGAAGGATGAATTTCCCCAATGAAATCCAAGCCCCATTGCTGAAAGGGTCTTTCTGTTGCAATAGGCTTTAAGGGAAGTGGTAGTAACTTTCTTTTTCCCTCAAACACTTGACACTTGTGACATGAAGTGGTAAAATTTTTAACATCAGAGAAGAGAGTGGGCCAATAGTAACTTGCCCTTAATATGTTATCCACAGTGGACTTCCAGTACAAATGTCCACCACAATCACCTGCATTAAATTCTTTCATAACATTGCTTGTTTCATCCATAGTCAAACAATTCAACAATATACCTTCATGATTTTTCCATAGTAAATTACCATCTATAGCACAAAATCTTGAAGCTTTCATTTTTAGAAATCTAGATTTGGTTCTGGACAACCCTGGGGGAGCACACAGGTTTTTCAATATATAACAGATATCAGAATACCACAGGGATTGTTCAAAGGCTACATTGATCTTTGGAGTCACCAGCTCCGGTTCATTGTCCAGTTGGTTAATGTTCAAACCTTTCCCTTTTATCAGTTTTGTAGGTCTTATTTCAATGTCAAATTCCAATATGTTAGCAATCCATTTTCCTCTTCTTCCCTCTAAGTTTTCTTGAGTCAGTATGTCTTTCACAATGGGATTTGGTACATAAGCAATAACATGAGAGTATAGAATGTAGATCCTAAAGTCTTTGATGGCTTTGACCAAAGCATAAGCTTGCTTTTCCATGATCTGATATTTCAGAGGTGCATCTCTAAGAGCTCTACTAAAGAAAGCAATAAGTTTTTCATTCCCTTGATCATCTTTCTGCAATAAGACAGCAGCAATGGTATGCTGGGAAGAAAAAGAGAAAATGATAAATTCTCTGTCAAATTGAGGATTTGTTAAGACTGGGGTTTGGGTAAGGGCCAATTTAATACCTTCAAAAGCTTGATTTGCTTCTACTGTCCACTTCACTTTTGAATCCTTTTTTATCATGTTGTTTAGTAATCTGATCAATTCTGCTAAGTTTGGGATGAATCTCCTTAAAAAGTTGATCTTTCCCAAGAAGGCTTGTAATTCTTTTATATTTCTTGGATGGGGCCTTTGCAAGATGGCCTGTATTTTGTCTGGGTCAATTCTGATGCCATCCTTTGAAATGATATGACCCAATAGTTTGCCTTCCTCCAAACCAAATAGAGACTTCTTGGGGTTTAAGGAAATTCCATATTTCCTACATGTTATGAATATTTGTCTCAAGTGTTTTAGATGTTCTTGGTCAGATTTTGAGAAAGGGGTTAGGTCATCTAGGTAAATAACAAGGAAATCACAAATCTCTTTAGCAAAATCAATATCCATTGCTCTCTTAAATGTATCTCCTGCATTTTTCCACCCAAAAGGCATTTTAACATATTTAAAAGTTCCCCATGGGGTTGTGAAAGCTGTTTTATCTTGATCATCAGGGTGGACTAGGATCTGATTGAAACCTGAAAATCCATCAAGTAATGAGATTCTTGAAGCCCCCACCACTCTTTGGAGAATGTGATCCATTTTTGGTAAGGGATAATTGTCTTTAAGGGATACCTGATTCAAATTCCTCAGATCAACACAAAGCCTAAAATCCCCAGTTTTCTTTCTTGTGCGGACCAAATTTGAAATCCAGTCTGAAAACCTGATTGGTGCTATGATACCAGCTTTAAACATTTTCTGTACCTCTTTCTTAATTGAAGGGAGAAGCATATGATTGATTCTTCTCAATTTTTGCTTGAATGGCTTTTGATTAGGCTTGAGAGGGATAGTGTGTTGAATAACAGAGGTGTCATAGGATTTCAAATCCTCATAACTCCATGCAAACACATCTTGGAAATATTTAAAGAGGTCAATGTATTTGGGCTTCTGGTCAGGAGGTAAAGAGGCAGACAATTTTATTATCTTGGGTTTTTTAGTAGTTCCAATGTTGCATTCTTCAATGGCAGCATTAAGGGGTTGCATTTTTGGTTTTCTAGGAACATCTTTTGAGTCAAAAATGTCCTCCAATGGAGTTAGGCCTGTTGGTAGAAAATTTTCTTTTAGTTGTATGACTTCAGCCTCTGCACCAGTTATTTCATCAAAATGCAATTGTTTAAGTTCTTGTATATTTTCCTTTTCAAAGGTTGTTGGACAGAGTATTTGATTTGCTGTTTTGAGTGATATAGTTGTTTGGTCCTGTTCACTCAGTGGTTGTGTGTCTTTCACAGAATCAACATCAATGTTCAAGCCTGAAAATTCATGCTGCAAGGTTAAGAAACTATTTATCTGTGCATCATCCTCAAATACTTGCCAATCTTTAACATTGTTTGGGATAGAAGGTCTGTGTTTTATCTCAGCTGTAAAACAATGGTTGGGTTCAAAAGGCAATTTGCATGTACTGGAAAATGTAGCTAAACTGTGTGCATGAAGGTTATGGGTCCTAGGTATTTTGGTCATCTGAAATTCAGTGAAAGCTTTGAGTATTTCAATAGTAGCAGACCTGTATGATCTTAGTCTTTTGTCATTGGTAACAAAATTGCCTTTCACTTGTTGAATAATTAGGTCTGAATCTCCCATAATTGAAACTTTTGTGGCCTGTAAGGATTTTACCAGTTTAAGGCCTAGCAGAAGAGCCTCATACTCTGCCATATTATTAGTACATCTGAAATTAAGCCTATAGGCTCGACCTTGTGCATGATTGCTTTGTTTGTTATGAATCCACACTCCAGCCCCTGCCCCTAATTTGTTTATTGATCCATCAAACTCAAGAAACCAAAGGATTTCTTGATTTAGGGGAGATTTAGCGGCTTCTCTATGACTTGGGATTATAAGTGGGAGTTCTTGTCTTTCATTTGGTTTGTCTTCTAGAATGGTCTCATCACTTGATTGCACAACCTTGATTTCTTGGGAACTTGATTGCTCACTCATATGCAGATCTTGTTCAAGTATGACAAATTTGTCATCACTCATTGGACTTATATCATCATTGAACAGAATGAAAGAATCCATATCAGAATGGACTGCATAAATAGGGAAATTTTGAGGTTTTTCTTCACTGCTCACCATGTATTTCATGAGTGATTCTCTGTATAGTCTCTTTGGCTGGCCAAAAACAGAGATAGTGGCATATGACATGTCCAGTTGTAGGGAACCTTGGAGTTTAGCTCCCCATGATCTTGATAACAACATTCCATATTTGGGTGGGATATCAGCAACTACCACATCCATTAAAATTGTTTTATTTGGGTACTGGACAAGGGACACACATACATCCTTTATCAAGCCTAAACACTTAACTTGGCTAGATTCAAATGAACATAGGTCCTTATATGGTCTTGTGATGTCTAGATTCAATCTCTCCATTACTGACTTAGGCATCAGGTTATGAGAGGCACCTGAATCAAACATTGCATTGTGTAATATCTTATCATGAACATGCAAGCTGACATAAAAAGGTAGGATTCCAGTAACTGCTGTCTTTCCATCAACCTCTGGCCCGAAAAGTAGTTCTGGGGTGTCATCCAACACATTGACATCATCTTTATTATGAGTCAGTTGAAGGGACTTCTTGATTTGTTGTTTGTAAATGTTATGCTTGGCTAGCTCTGACAGAGGAATGGCTATCTTCAATTTACCAATTTCAACTTCTAAGTCAAAAGGTTTTTCAGATTGGATCTTGGTGTTTTGGTTAACAACTTTTTCTTTGTTAATTAAGTTTTCTTCTTGACTCTCACTCTGATCTTGAGACTTGTCCTTTTTGTTTACCTTTTGAAAAGTGTTGCTTGGATTGTACTGTGAAGGAGGTGTAACCATTGGTTGTTGATTTGAGGGAAATGGTTCGGTTACCTCTTCAACTGTTACTTCATTTATAATTGAATCAGTCTTGCTAATAGGCTCTGTGACAATAGTTTTCTTAGGTTGCAGGCTTTCCTTTTTTTTTGTCAGGCTGTGTCACATTTATAGTTCTGCTTCTTAATTTGTATTACTTATGAACTTCAAAAACAGCTGTGTCATAGCCTTGTTTGAAATCAAATGATTCACCTGACTTGGTTTGGAACTGTTTGATGTCTTCATCTTCATGATCTTCTTGACTCAGAAAAACTTGCTGATCATTGTTGAGGCCCATCAAATTGATGTGAGTATCATCTATCTGCTCACTAGAAATGGATTCTTCAGCATAGTTTTCTTGGAACGGAGGTCTAATTTCTGGTTCAAGGTTGGCCTTGCCAACATTAGGGTTTTGATTTCTTCTAAAATTGGGATTCCTGATAGGATTATTCAGTGGTGCTTCCCATGATGATTTCCTCTCAACTAATTCCACTCTGTCACCTAACCTATGCATACCAGTGATTATTGCATCCAGTTTCTGATCCCAGCCTGAAGGCTCTTCTTTGAAGGTAGTTTTTCTTTCAGTTCTAGTCTTATTTCTCCTAGCTATCAGGTTGGCTTCTACACTGACTGTTATGTCTTGCATTTCAGCTAAAGTTCGGGGAGCTATTTCTCTTAATTGGTATGCCATATCTGAATCAAACCCATCAGGAAAGGTGTATAGAGCTAGGTCAGGTGGGGGTCTGAGATTTTGGGGAATAGCATTGTAGACATTGTTGAACTGAGCACAATAGTCCAAGACAGTTTCTTGGGGACCTCTTTTGATAGTATTGTATTCAGATAAAATGTGAAGTGGATCCTTTTTCTTCTCCCATTTGTTGATAAAGGTTTGATACAGGGCTTCAGGGTCAGCTATGGAGTTTGCTGGGAGTGACCTAAACCATGATCTTACATCTCCTGTTAGGCTTTGCACAAAAATTTTCATTCTAACCCCATCATCATCTATCTCATAATTTTCAAAGTAGTCCTGCATTTTCTTAGTATGTTGAAGGGCTGGATAAGAGCCAGTACCATCAAAATATGAAATCTTGCTTTGGTAATCTTGAGGCATAGGCCCTGGATTGGCAGGTAATTGCAGTGGAGCATATCTATTAGCCATGTTTGGTGGGATAATAGGGATAACAGGAACGAATGGGACAAGGGGAGGAAAGGGAATGAGAAGGGTATTTGTAGTTGATGGAGGGGTTGAAAGGATACCTTGTGAAGTGGATGAAGAACTAGGAGATTGTGGAATGGTGGTATGAGGATGTAAAGAAACCTTAGCAGGGGTTGGAATATTAGTTTGACATCCTGCTTCAGAACTTGAATCTGATAAAGTCCCTTCTAATTTGTGTCTCTTAAGGATTCTTGAAATAAAGTTTGGATTTTGGAACTCGGGTGATGGATCAGGATCTGGGTTAGATATTGTATAGCGAGTTTTCTTCTTAGGAGCCAGTTTCTGTGATTTTCTTTGGGATAATTTCTAAGAGATAGTGATATTTGACAAGGACTGATCAGGTATAGCACAATTGTATGGAACTTAAGACTGAATAAAGATTGACTGAGGAAACTTTTATATACTCCTGCAAATGCAAAGCAAAGGCAGTTTCCAAGGCTGTCTGGCTGTCACTCAGGCTTTATCTATAGTATTAGGAATCAGAAAGGGGCTTATGAAATTCATTCAGGTCCCCAGCGGAGTCGCCATTTATGTTAACACCTAGGTTGTTCCCTTTGACTCCTGAGGGAATACGGCCGAGGTAACCACTAACCAAGCTTTGGATTACAGGCTCTAGCCTACCTATAATCAGAGAGGGCTCTCTCTTTCAGTTTTAACTTTGTTTTTTGAGGATTTTAGGCTAGTTATGAGGTGGGTGTTTTGTTTAAAGTTTTGGTTGAATGATGTCTTCCAGTAGCTGAGATGAGATCTTCAGAAGGTTCAGTCCATTAGGCAATGGAGTCTGTGATTATGGGTTGTTTGAGATATTGAGTAAGATTACTAAAACTCCAGGGCCATATAGATATATCATGAAACAAACTTAAAATTGTGAAGATGAAATATGTCTAGCCAGTGAGAGGCAACTAAGAGTCTTTCACTAAGCTGGTGATGTGAGAAAGGGATATATCACTCAGGAGTGGATTTGAATTCCTGAATAATGCTCACTGTGAAGTTTTAGTCTGAAGGTGAAGCAACTAAGAATTACACTTTCATAACTAATACTGGAGGAAACATTCATAACAACATAGATTGAGTTCAGGGTATTTAATGAATAAATCCTGAACTATTCTTTTTCTGTGCTATTAAACTGTGAAATATAGAGCATAAGCGGATTAGGATAGAATGAAATACATAACAAGAAAGTTCAGGAAACTTATTGTGCCATGAAATATGCAGGAATCCTGTAGCAGTAAGCAATCACACCACAACACATCAAAACAACTCAGAACTTTAGAAATTCCATCAGCTCCCTGTATTAAAAGTCTGAAATTTACAGCATAAGTTCTCCAGAAGAGAAAATCAACAACCCCAGCAAGCTTATGCGAGGGGATATATATACAATCGGTTTTACAAAATATTTGAACACTAAGTCATTTGCTCAATAACTGCGTTTACCAACTTTCAAAATAGCAGATAAAAAAAGTTATTGCTATTCTAAATATACAATGAATACCCTTCAGTCCTGTCAGAAACCTTTTTGACTTTTGGAGGCCAGTGAGTCGGTTGCGCACTTTGCATTAATTCTGAATGATATGCTCTTTATGGCTTGGTCGAGGTGCGACTATCTCAGCCCTGTCATCTGCATCTGTCGGTGTTGCTTTGGTGGCCAAATTTGTCTGTTGAGTTGGCTCGGTCCACTCTTCTCCAGTCATAATGAATGTATCAATTTTCTGAAAATGATGACTTATCATTTGATGTACAAAATTTGGTGAAAAATCTGTTTGTTCACAGCAATGTCTGTATCATGTTGGTCCACCATTCCTGAGTAGGCAACTGATGTCTCAAAATTGTGCCTAAGGTTTCATCTGCCTCAGTATATTTGTAGTAATTTGGGGGCACTTCAAACAGATGTCTAATCTCATTCATGATAAAAAACAAATTCTCTATTCTGTCATAGAGACTCTGCCCAGATGCAGGCCCTGTTTCCTCTGGGGTACTTGATCCTGCGGTGATCTGATTTGTAGCAAATGTATTTACCCTCTTGGCATAGTTTTCATGGGACAAAAACCTTCCTGCATTGTTTAGTAAGCTGGGAAGGCCTCTGTTATGCAATGCTGTAAATTTCTCTGTGAATTTGTTTACCTCTGTCTGCATTTCCTAGCACCTTCTATCCAATGTTTACACCAGATTTCTCAAAGTGAGGACCCTCTTCACCAGTAAGATGGTGTCAGTTTTGTTGGAAATACCCATGGCTACCAGCTGAGGGCCTGTACGGTTATTGAGGACATTGATCATTCTATTGGCTATCTCAGGCATAGTGCCTAGAGATGCCATTGCTCTTTAACTTTCCTTGTGCGCCCTCCCTATGAGATCCATGTGCTCATGAATGGTTTCTATATATTGCCATTGATCTGTTATGGATTGACCAATATTGGCCCACAGGACTTTCTTGATTTCAGCCACCACTTTGTCAAGAGAGAGCTCTTTCTACAGTTCTTTTATCTTCTTCTCAAGAGCCTTTACCTCTCTTGTTTTTTCAGCTACAGTTTGCTTTGATTTATCATATTTTTCATTAAATGTAGCCAATTTTTCCTTGGCCTCATTTAGCTCTGCCATCTGGGCCTCTAGAACTTGAAGTTCTTTCATCATGTTTTGCTTATCAAGGCTTGGTGCCTGTTCTGATGTTGTTGCTGGTGCTGTTGTTGTATTTGGTGCTGATGTTCAAAGGCCTGTTCCAGCTGTCTGTCCTGTGGGAGGACTGATAATTTGAGGAGGCTACTCATCACTGGCTGAGGGGGTTGAGATGTCTGGCCTCCTTCTTTCTATTTCAGGGCTGCCTGTAATGCACCCTCTGTTGCTACCAATCTCCCTTCTGTCTCTACCAATTGTTTTTGTAGTGTTAGCAGCATGGCTGCTACATCTTGATCCTTTCTCTGCTGAGCAACATCTTCTTTTTGAGGGTGAAGGGTTGCTGGAATCTTGAGCATCTTCCTCAAAGCTGCTATATCTGCCTCTTTTTCCTTTAGTAATGCCTGCACAGCTTTGGGATCACTTGGGTCATGCCCAAGCTCTATAATGATATCTTCCAAAGATCTAATCATGTTGTCTTTGGCTTGAGAGGACACTTTCTCCAATTCTAATTGGGCAGTGGTATTATGGAGACTATTTTGCAATTTGTGTGCAAGAAAGGTTTTGTCTGCAAGAGTGGAATAGACCATCTCACCTGTTTGCTTATGAAGCTCTATTTGGTCCATTGGGTGGATGTCTTTTGCAAATACCTCAAGGTTGGTCCTTATGTAATCTGCAGCTGACTATGGCTGTAGCATAGTAGGCATGAAATGACTCATAGTCATCTTCCCCTCTGTTATGTCATATGCTGACATAAGCCTCTGCTGGTTTGTGGGAGCCATTTTGAGTAAATGATTGTATAGCTGGAGTCTAACTGGCTCATTCCTCTTCTTAATGTCAATGAATTGCTGCTTTATGCCGGATTCTGCCCTCCTTTGCTGGCTTGAGGAGCTGACCTCTCCTCCAAGTGTTCTTTCTTGTTCCTGTTGGAAGGAACTGGCAGATGCTTCCATGCTAGGGGGGCCCATACCCATGGATGGCCCAATAGGCATCTCTTCTTCAGAAAGAGGATTTAATCTTTGCCTTTTCTCCCCTTGTTGACTTGTTGATGTAGTGAGGGGAGTTTCCTGCTCTCTATCCCTCTTCCTGGTTCTCTCTTCATTTAATGGAGTTTGGAGCACCGAGGCATCCACTACTGTTTCCTACCTTGGAGGCACACTTTCTTGAGCCTGTTGCTCTGTAGATATTGGGGCCTCAGCCATTTCCTCTTGCTGTTTGGGCTGCTCTTTCTGCTGTTCTGCTGTTGGGGGTGGCTGCTCCTGTTCCATCTCTTTTCCTTTACCTGTGCTGGCTGCCTGAACAGTAGTTTGAGCTGCCTGCTGGGGGATGTAGAGGATGAGGTAGCTGCTCCAAGTTGAACTTGATAAGAAGAGGAAACCTGCCCAAAATTTTCCAAGTTAGCTTCCTTCTCAAGATTCTTTGCTTCTTTTTGTAGTAGTACTTGCCTCTTCTAATGTGCCCTCTTTCCATCTTAACAGATTTGCATATTTTTCAATATGAGGCAGCCTGACATGATCATAGCTAGCCAACTTATACTTGACCCTTCTAAGACTAATGAAATGATTGGGATCATAGGGTATCCAGAGGAAACTAGTTTGCAACCCGAGGCGTTGCAGGATCTTATCTTCTTCTTGCCATGCCTCTTCTCTTTTATTATAAATGAATGGGCCTAGCTGATTTCTGACTTTTAGTTGTACCTTCTTGTTTTTGCTGTGGAAATGGACCATGTCTGCATTTCCAAATTGTCTGAAATACTCTAAGGCAAAGAGTCTCATAGGGACATATCTTGGCAGCCTATATGGGGCTAGCTCACAACCATATATTCTGATCACTGTATGGTGTTGGTAGAAGTACCAATCCCCAATGCTGTAGGCCTTTGAGAGTTGGAGGATTCTTTGCATCTCATCTGTTAATCTTGGAGGAGGGGCACTCAACAGCAAGGACATGGCTGGATGGATAAATAGGTCTATGAATTCACAGTAGTTATATGGTGAAAAAGATATGTGGTGAAAGACTGAAGACCAAAATACTACAGACCTTTGGTTCCCTTGGGCATCAAGCTTCTTTAGAGTAATAGGGAAGCTATCAGGCTGATAGAATAGGAACAAGTGATAGATGTAAGAAGTATATCTAAATATCCTCTCCCTCTCTAGATTCATCAATTTCTCATGAATCTTATTGGCAATGTAGGCAGCATAATCATAGTGAACAGCAGGAGGCTTTCCAGGGGAGAAGATGGACATCATGGCCAGAATGGTTTCATCAACATCCTCAGATGTTCTGTATCCCAGGACATAACTGATCATATCCACAAGCATTTTGCCCAGCTCATTTAGATATACATTTCCAATAGGAGGAGTCCTCACAGTTTGAGAGCCTGATTGAATGAATAATTGATTGATCTTTACAATTTGGGCACTGGACAGCTTGCCTCCTTTCTTTATCAAATCCATCATGGAGAGAGGAGTCAATGGCCTTGTAGTATGAAAGTGTAGCATTTCATTTATGGCCTCAGGGGTGACATGGAACAAAACTGAGCCTGAGGGGTTGAGGACAGCTCTTTGACATGGGTCATAATTGGCACTGCATCTATGTATCAAGTCTGGGAGGATATTGACTTGAGGGAGATTGAAAATGGGCAAATTGGAGTCCCAAATCCCTAGGATATCATTTCCACTGAGATGTTTGGCTTTAAGATCATTGAGTACATGAATGTGGTACTTTCTATAGTTTGGGATTCCCTCTGCCATTTGGTAGTCTCTGTCAGCCAAGGGTAGCCACTCTAGCTCTCTTTGTGGGGCATTTAGAGGTGTAACATTCAATGCAACTGGAGTTTCCATGTTTTTTGTGTGTTTTTAGGAGAATTTCAGTGAAATGTGGGCCAATGCAATGCTTGTGCAGCAGGTTGATATAAACTTGGAGGATTTGCAGTGAAGACAGGGTAACTGTGGTACAAATGGGAACAATTGGCTAATATGAGGGCAATTGACTTAGTTGCAGGGCAATGTAGCTTAATTTCTCGGTGAAATTGGCAGTTTTACAGTGTTTTAACAGTGCGGAGCGGAATAGACCAGGCGCAGGAAGAATGTAGTAAATACCTGGTAGCAGCACAATGGGAGAGGCTCGGTTCGAGTTGACTTGTAGGCAGCCACGGCTCTGGAGTGAGTTTCAGCAGGTTGGCGGTGAAATGGTCGTGAAATTGCATGCAGGGAGCACAGTGGTGTTTTGTCGAAAAGTGTGAAAAAAACCATGATTTTTGGCCAAATATGGACATTTTGGGCTTTGGCACGTTTTTGGATGACATCAGCATGATGTCATCGGGTGGGGTCGGGTACGGAAAGGTGACGTGGCAGCCTGTGAGTGGTCCACGGGAACTGATGAGGTGGCGAACAAAGTGGAGCAATGGCGGGCTAGGCACTGATGCAGGGTTGACTTGTCATGACGTGGGCATGGCGTGGTCATGACGTGGGCAAGCGGTAAACGAAAGTGGTAAGTGGTTCCATCGGACCGCTTATAGTACGGGAGAGGTTTTGGCAGGCGGCCTCCCGATACAACCTGGGAGCGACGCGTGCCATTGCCCTGACGTCATGGTCTGACACTTTTCAGGAGGTAAAGTACCGCCATCGGGAGCGGTCCGAAATCAAAAGGAGTCGTAGGATGGGAGGGCCCAGATCCGACGGACGACGGGTTGTGTAGATGATCGGACAATACGGCGGGGAAGCGGAGAATAAACAAATATTTTTCTGGGAATGCACGCTATAATCAAACTTTGGAAAAGCGGAGAAAAATGGGTTTTACGTTGATTTATGAACCAAAAGGGTTAAAGTTCGCAAAGCGGGGTTAGGGCTGTTAAACCAAGCAGATCTTGGATTAATCCCTAGACTCTGTTTTTGGTATTATTTGCCTATTGCGCTTAAATTTCTTAGCGCTCCAACCTTTGAAACTATAAGGCTATATTTCCTAAGGGAAAGGGAATATACATATTTTTTATACACAATAGTGCTATAGTAATAGGGAAAGGGGAACATAGGGAGTTAAGTATAGATAGAGTTAGTAGTTAGTATTGGAGGGGATATGAATGAGAGGTGATAGACACTAAGTTTTTAGGGAACAAACTTAGTTAGGGGAGTAGATCAAATTGAAAAGACTTTTACACAGGAAATGTGGCTTTTTATGCTACAAGGATCAATAAATGAGTTTGATTTCTCTCATGAACGAAGGTGATAGAAGGATGTTAGCAAGGAGTTTGATGGGGGATAATTGGGAAGTTAGACATGCTCCACTTTGTTGCAACAAAACTGCTAAATAGGAGGATCTGCACCCATGTGTTTCCTTTGCTTAGGCCAGTGATATGAAGGAAATCCTGCTTCTGCAACCCCATCTACCTACCTATTCTATTGCCTAGCATTTTTTGTTACTTGAAGGAGGGTGCACTTAGACTTGCAAACCCTCATGTGCCTTTTCTTTTCCTTTGGCATTTCCTTTTGATTTTCTATCTAAGGCTAGCCTTATTACTTCCAAGGCCCCAGATTAAACAGTTGGGAACCTTCATTCTCTACCTAACTACTTATCTGCCAAGATTGAACAGTTTGGACATATTTCTTTCTCTAGTCTACAACAAAAAATTGAAATATGGCATGACCCAGCTTAGACTGTTGGATCACCCATTCATAAGTAGGACAGCATCAAACAACTGTAGATATGTTTTTTCCACAAAAATATGAGATCTTTGCATCACCAAAGTAGATCATATTGGCACTTCCCTTGCCAATCATGAAAAATGAAACCTATTGGTATAGGTAGCTAACAGGACTATGAAGTGGAAACCCAAAGTGACTCACCTTTGGAAGAACATGCACCCCGGAGGCCTCATAAAGGTGGCAGACATGTTAGAGAAGAACCAACCACCCTTACAGAATTGCAGGCTTGCTCTCTTGCCATGTTTTGTTTTCAGCATCAGTCATGCTTTGAGTTTTGTCAAAAGGTGGCTAGTGTTCAATTTCATCATGAGCTGGCTCATCATTTTGTGCTGCACTTACATTGAGATAAAGCTACCTTAGACGGTGTCACCTTCACGCTTACACTAGAATCTGTCTCATTAGCAATCGGCATAGCAAACGTTGGAGAACCATGGCACAAGAAGTAGAAGATTGACCAGCAGCATTATGAGCCATACATTAAAACTGGTTTCTTGAGGCAGCTCAAGAGAGTGTTCCCATTCTGATATCTGAAAGATGAATATGCTCCAATAATGAAATTGATCATGAAATATTTCAGCTGTGAGGGACGGTTCTCTTGTATCTATGCTTATCACATCAGGTTGCTCATGCATTTCACCAGGGTACGGATGATGAACATTCTGTATTTCTTTTTCCAGAACATAGAGAGGATGACCACACTTGTGCAACACAAAACTCCTCAGCAGCAACTTAGCAGTGTCTATCATTTTGCTCTTATTAAGATTTTGGTGGTTCATCAGCTTGGAGTACAGGGCATCAATTGGGATGATTTCATCTCTCGTGACTTCTTCAAAGCTTCACAAGGATTATCATAGGTTAAGCATGAAGGTGGACATTCTCATCCGTATGAGCACCATGAGACCGCTAGTGTGTCGGTATTCATCACATATTAGAGAGGCACCAGACATTTGTTTGCAGTGACAAAGCGAGTGTTATCTCCAGCTGGGGTGGAAGGGGCCTCGCTTCCTCCATCAGCATCATAGGTATAGGACAAAGGCAAGAGACCAATGTAGGATGAGGGGCCTTTAGGTGAGCCATCATGTGAAGGAGAGATCCACTTCATTCTCCTTCATGATGATGATACAGATACGGGCCCACAAAGTGCCAAGCTTAGGGAGATCATCCAGGAGTGGCAAACAGAAATCCAAGCCTTATCCCTTGACTTGGAGAGAGCTAAGTGGACCATGAAATATTTGGAGTAGAAAAACAAACAGCTTGAATATCAACAGGAAATCATGGAGCTACAGAACATCCGCGAGAATCGCTAGGCTGCACAAAGGAGAAGAATTGAGCTCACGTCATTGGAGCAAGAGATTAATGAGGATCGGGAGGCTAATCTCGAGAGAGTTAACATGCACTTAGAGAGGCTGTTGTACAAGACCAACAAGGACCATGCTTTGCTGAGACACGTGGCTTTCCACTACATGGCACGAAACAAGGTCTGCAAGGCATGAATCAGGCATTTAAAATTGAGAAAGGCAATAAGGAAGCAAAAGAGGCAAAGGGAGCTTGATGATCTTTAGATATTGGCCAAAGCCTCTTTATCCCAACATAGCACTTAATGAAGAAGCTCCAGTGCAAATTTCAAGAAATTTGGGGCATTTTTGGCATTTTGGCAAATTTTGGTACAAAAAACAGGATTTTTCTCCCTGTGCGCCGCGCCACCCGGCGCACGCTTTTGCTACGGAGCTCCAAACTACAAAAAATTTATATTTTTGGATTTTCCATGAGAAATCATGACTTCTGGTTCATGGCCAAGAAGTTTGGGCAAGTTTTGAGTCCCCATGAGGTCAAAAACACTCAAAAAATGACCTCTCTGCCCCTATTTTGACACACAGGAAGCAATCTTGGAAGATTGAAGTTTTGGAGGGGAAAATGGGTACCAAATTCAGAAATTCCACTTGGGTTGGAAAGTACATAGGTAGGGCTTTCCAAAAATCACACTTGGGCTCAATTTGGACTTCAGGAAGTGCCTCAAAATCAGCCTCAAATTGGTGCGACGCACAGAGAAATTGGCGTGGCGCACAGAGAATTTTTGCTCAATTTTTCACCTTCCAGCTCAGAAATTCGGCTAGTTTGAATAGTTTTGCTTTGTGATGTAATTTTTGATATATCTTGATGTAATTGGATAAACATTATGTAATTTTGGCACTTATTTACTTGTTCCAGAGGATTCATTCACTAAAAATTGAAAATTTAATGAATGAATCAGTTTCCTACCTTCTAAAGGCAAGTTGTTTCGATTGCCTAGATTTTAGTGCTTTGTTTAGAATTGGTTGAAACAGCTCCTAGACTGATGAGCTCGATCCATAGAGGCAAGGGAATGGGTTGGGCTAGTCTATATCATGTAATTTCTAAGTCATTTTCAGGGTTGGACACTAGGGATTGCTTTGGCATATCATTGTACATTCTATCTCTGCATTTTTGGCTAAGGAAAGACCAGGGTTTTGTAGCACTGTTTGGGATCCATGTGGCTTTATGTTTTGATGGTGTGCTTCTCTAAGTAATTGTAAGTTCATTAGTGTTATGTATATCATTTTCCTGTCTCTTCTTCTGAATTTGAAAAAATGAGTGATTAAGGTAGAATCCATTAACTGCTATGCTTTGCCTTTGAATTTGTTTAAAATTTCCATGTTTTCATCTGTTTAAGGAGAATTCTTGAGACTCTCTTGCTCTCCTTAGCTCCTCACTAGTCTGATCTATCCGTTCAATCAATTTAAAGCATCAAAACGATTGCCTTCCTTGCCCCAATCAGAACTCTGCAGAAACTATGCCTCATCCTCGAGCCCAATTTGTCTTTCCCTGTTTTCAACACAAAACCCCCAAAAAGTCAAATCAAACCTTTGTACTTCATACCTAGCCTAAAATTAGTTTTTATTGCAGTCATCTCGAGCCCCATCGATTATCTTTGCCGAGCTCGACCCGGAGGGAGCCCTCTCCTGTCCTCGTAGGGCTAGCTACGAGGCTGAGCGTGGTTTGATGTGGACCTAGAACCTTGTCTTTTCAGCGTGAGACAAATCTAGGCTCTAACACTCAATATGGAATCAAGCCATTATTACAATAAATTGGGAAAGAGACAAAAAAATGAAATAAAATGCAATATATAATTTGAATTAGTCATAGTGCTATTCAAATAATAAAACTTCATATTTATTAGGCATCCATATTCTCTATGGGGCTTGTGAGCCTAAACTAGTAAATTAAAACTAGAATGCCTAAATTTTGGGAAGGTAGTTATTAAATGTGCATATTATTGAAGAATCTTTAGATAAATAAGTGTGTTAATTTCCTTTTTAAACAAATGATATTGACATATTTTCTTTATATATTTAAAAATAAAGGTTAGAAAACATGTGGTTATTTCAACGTAAACACAGAGAGTTCCTTTAAATTTGTACTCTTCCATTGCAGTTATACTCAAGTTAGATTAGTTTATTACCAAGAATACTATTCTAATCACAAATGAAGATAAGCTTAGGCCCATCTCGTAAAGCCATGAAGTTATCAATCTCTCAAGTTTATCATGCTACAATGAAATGTAAATTAGCTTTTTGATTTCCAAAAGAATATTTATTGGTTGGTGCAAGATAATGCTACCAAATTATGATATGCTAATTGCAATAGAAATATGGAAAAACAAAATTTTGATCACTAAAAGGAATTATTAGAAGTATTTACACAATTTTTTAGGACATCATGTAAAAGGATGAGATGTAGACAATCAATTTGTTTTCCTGAATATATAACTTTTATTTATAGAAAATTGGTGTAACTTAAAAAAATGGTGCTTTTATCAAATTGGTATGTTAATTTTTCTCTAAAGCATAATGCATATCTTCATGTTAGGCCCAAGGTTTGGTATGTAATGATGGAATTTTTTGAAACAAATTTGTATGATTTTTCTCTAAAACATGATGCATATCTTCCTATTAGGCCTCAAGTTTTTTTATTATTGTATATAACTAAAGGATATTGTGCATCAAATTATTTTTCCACAATTTTGAATGTTGATTTTATATTATTTTAGATTAAGAAATGAAGCCTTAAATGATGAGGTTAATTGCTAGCATTGCTATGAGATTCTTATCATATTCATATTTTCTTTTTTTACTACGTAGGTCCTAATATATTTTGGTGTGGGTTTTTTTGTTTTTCCAAAATAAGTCAACAAATCAAATGTTATAGTGGAAATAAAAGAACTATGATTTTTTTATAAATTTGTTGTATGTCCAAAAAAATTAAATACAAAATAGTAATTAATTCCACACACACATCCATATATATATATATATATATATATATATATATATATATATATATATATATATATATATATATATATATATATATATTAAAAATAATAATTACTTTCTAATATATATAGAGATATTGTGTGTGTTTGCATACATTCTATAAATGTGTTGAGGAATCATGGCTGAAAATCAAGCAGTTGTAAAAATGGATGTGTTTTGATTTATATGGAATAATCTTGGATTTTTGTCACCACAAAACTAAAATCAAAGAGGCCGCCTCATCCACCATGTAACTGGAAAAGGTGTCCCTACTGTATTTTTAAATTAGAAACACATGCACATTAATAAAACACATGCTTTTTAAAAAGATACATGCATTATATAATGAACATACATTGGCTAACACACACACACACATACTCATTTCCCATCTTCTTCTATATTTGTTTTTGTCTCTACCTCTCACCCTTTCCCTCCTCTCACTTTGTTTCCCACTTCATCCTTTTCCTCTTTATTCCTTTCTCTTTGCTTATCTATTTCTCTCTTTGTGTTGAAAAATGCAGCAAGCAATTTTCAATTTGATTTTGCCTTGATTAAATTGAGAAAATTCAAATTTCCACAACAATAGATAACTTGGATGCAGTTAATTGACGTGACATGGCTCTTGTCACTCAGTTAGATTAGTAAATTTAATTTGGAGGAGTTAGAGTTCAGTTAAGCATGTGTGATTGCTAATTTGTAGCAATCAAGGTCAGTTATCTTAGGTTGTTTTCAACCAAACTAGTTCTAATTGTTGGAGGACCTAGTAGAAGGTCAGTTGTGTAGTGGGACTTCAGTCAAACTCAATGATGATCTAGTTAACTGATCTATTAGCCCAAAATAGCTAGTGCATGCAAAGAATTAGAGTTCCCCAACTATGGTGGAGAGTCCAAGGCAGTGTAACATCAGTTATAGACTAGTCTTGAGTGTATAGGTGTTGCATGCAGTGAGATGATCATCCTTGGGAATTACACAATCAATTTGAGGAATTTCCTAAATAATGAGGGCCTAATTTATCAAGGAATTATGAAAGGAAATAGGGGCTCAAGTAGAGGCATAATTTGACTAAGTTTGAGTCAGAGCTTCTTAGTGAGTAGTGAGATAGGTTATTCACTTGCAAGTTGTGCTCAATTGAGAAAAGAAATTGTAATACATCTATATTCACCAGATTAATGCAAGCATACATGGCGTTTTTTAGCAGACCTATTTCCCTAGAAAAATGCTATGTGCATGTGTGTTATTTCTCATTGCATTTTTGTGATTGATGTTCAAAATTGTGAATTGATTTCCGCATAACAATAGTGTAGGTTTGTGTCTTATGATTTTGATTAAAACTTCATGAGCAGTTGCAAATATACATCATAATTTCTACAATTTATCCTTATGTCTCCCTCCTATAGTAGGATCTCTCCTCCCTTCACTAAGTGTAGGTTTTAACCGTGTACATAAATTACTTGCATACGAATTCTAAAAATAGAAAATAAACAATGGCGAGAGCATAACACATAAAACAAATATACACAGATGTTTTCCCTTGGATCCCAAAACTGGGACTACCAGATTCATTTTTCATTATGTTCCTTTCAATTTTACAATATATATGTATACATGTCGAAGCATCCATAAAGGCTAATCCATTAACCTTGGATTAGAACATAACCTTAATTCCCTTGACTGGATCTACAAAATACCATGGACCGAGAATCGTCGCACTCAAAACCATGTGTGAAATCCATGCACAAAACCATAGGTAGGTCTACCCACCTAATATAGGGTCCAAAAAGAAATTCACGGGGCATTGCCCCAGACCTCATGCAGAGGGGCTACCACCCCCGTCATACCCCCCCTATAAGCATGTGTGATTGCTAATTTGTAGCAATCCAGGTCAGTTATCTCAGGTTGCTTTTAACCAAACTAGTTCTAACTATTGGAGGACCTAGTAGAAGGCCAGTTGTGTAGTGGGACTTCAGTCAAACTCAATGATGATCTAGTTAACAGATCTATTAGCCCAAAATATCTAGTGCATGCAAATAATTTGAGCTCTCCAATTGTGGTGGAGAGTGCAAGGCCGTGTAACATCAGTTGTAGACTAGTCTTGAATGTATAGGTGTTGCATGTAGTTAGATGATCATCCTTGGGAATTACACAATCAATTTGAGGAATTTCCTAAATAATGAGGGCCTAGTTTATCAAGGAATTATGCAAGGAAATAGGGGCTCAAGCAGAGGCATAATTTGACTAAGTTTGAGTCAGAGCTTCTCAGTGAGCAGAGAGATAGGTTATTCACTTGCAGGTTGTGCTCAGTTGAGCAAAGAAATTGTAATACATCTATATTCACCAGATTAATGCAAGCATACTTTGGGGTTTTTAGCAGATTTTTTTCCTTGGAAAAATATTGTGTGCTTGTGTGTTATTTTTCATTTCATGTTTGTGATTGATGTTCTAAATTGTGAATTGATTTACACATAATAGTAGAGTAGGTTTGTGTCATGATTTTGATTAAAACTTCATAAATAGTTGCAAATATACATCATAATTTCTACAGTTTATCCTTATGTCTCCCTCCTATAGTAGGATCTCTCGCCCCTTCACTAAGTGTAGGTTTTAACCCCATACAGAAATTATTTGCATATGAATTCTAAAAATAGAAAATAAACAATGGCAAGAGAATAACACATAAAACAAATATACACAGATATTTTCCCCTAGATCCCAAAATCGGGACTACCAGATTGATTTTTCATTATGTTCCTTTCAATATTACAATACATATATATACATGTCAAAGCATCCATAAACCCCAATCGATTAACCCTGGATTAGAACATAACCATAGTTCCCTTAACCGGATCTACAAAATACCATGGACCAAAAACCATTGCACCCAAAACCATGTGCAGAATCCATGCAAAAGCCATAGGTAGGCCTGCCACCTAATATAGGGTCCAAAAAAAAATTCCTAGGGCACTACCCCAGACCCCGTGCAGGCAGGCTACCGCCCCCCTGCATACCCCCATGTAAGCATGTTTGATTGCTAATTTGTAGCAATCAAGGTCAGTAATCTCAGGTTGTTTTCAACCAAACTAGTTCTAACTGCTGGAGGACCTAGTAGAAGATCATGTAGTGGGACTTCAGTCAAACTCAGTGATGATCTAGTTAACTAATATATTTGCCCAAAATAGCTATTGCATGCAAGGAATTCAAGTTGCCCAGTTGTGGTGGAGAGTCCAAGGCAGTGCAACATCAATTTTAGACTAGTCCTGAGTGTATATGTGCCACATGTAGTCAAATGATCATCCTTGAGAATTACACAATCAATTTGAGGGATTTCCTAAATAATGAGGGCCTAATTTATCAAGGAATTACACAAGGAAATAAGGGCTCAAGAAGAGGCATAATTTGAGTAAGTTTGGGTAATAAATTTTGAGTGAGTAGAGAGATAGGTTATTCACTTGATGGTTGTGCTCATTTGAGCAAAGAAATTATAATACATCTATATTCACCAGATTAATGCAAGCATACATTGGGGTTTTTAGCAGATTTCTTTCCCTGGAAAAATACTGTGTGCATGTGTGTTATTTCTCATTGCATGTTTGTGATTGATGTTCTAAATTGTGAATTGATTTCCGCATAATAGTAGAGTAGGTTTGTGTCTTATGATTTTGATTAAAACTTCATGAGCAGTTGCAAATATACATCATAATTTCTACACTTTATCCTTATGTCTCCCTCCTATAGTAGGATATCTCCCCCCTTCACTAAGTATATGTTTAAACCCCGTACATAATTACCAGCATACGAATTCTAAAAGTAAAAAATTAAACAATGGAAAGAGCATAACAGATAAAACAAATATACACAGAGATTTTCCCCTGGATCCCAAAATTGGGACTACCAGATTGATTTTTCATTATGTTCTTTTCAATGTTACAATACATATCTATACATGCAAAAGCATCCATAAACCCCAATCCATTAACCCTGGATTATAACATAATCGTAGTTCCCTTGAATGGATGTAAAAAATACCATGGACTGAAAACCATCGCGCCCAAAACCATGTGTGAAATCCATACACAATACTATAGGTAGTTTTATGAACCTAATATAGGGTCAAAAAAAATCCCAAAGCACTGCCTCAGACCCCTTGTAGGGGGGCTATAACCCCACTGTATACCCCCCTGTAAGCATGTGTGATTTTTAATTTGTAGCAATGAAGGTCAGTTATCTCAGGTTTTTTTCAACCAAACTAGTTCTAACTGTTTGAGGACCTAGTAGAAGGTCAGTTGTGTAGTGGGACTTCAATCAAACTCAATTATGATCTAGTTAATTGATCTATTAGCCCAAAATAGCTAGTTCATGGAGAGAATTCAATTTCCCCAGCTTTGGTGGAGAATCCAAGGCAGTGTAACATTAGTTGTAGACTAGTCTTGAGTGTATAGGTGTTGCATGCAGTGAGATGATCATCCTTGGGAATTACACAATCAATTTGAGGAATTTCCTAAATAACGAGGGCCTAATTTATAAAAGAATTATGTAAGGAAATATGGCCTCAATCATAGGCATAATTTGACTAAGTTTGGGTCAGAGCTTCTCAGTGAGCAAAAACATAGGTTATTCGCTTGCAGGTTGTGCTCAGTTGAGCAAAGATATTGTAATACATCTATATTCACCAAATTAATGCAAGCATACATTGGGGTTTTTAGCAAATTTCTTTCCCTGGAAAAATATTGTGTGCATGTGTTTTATTTCTCATTGCATGTTTGTGATTGATGTTCTAAGTTGTGAATTGATTTCCACATAACAATAGAGTAGGTTTGGGTCTTATGATTTTGATTAAAACTTCACGAGCAGTTGTAAATATACATAATAAATTTTACACTTTATCCTTATGTATCCCTCCTATAGTAGGATCTCTCCCCCCTTCACTAATAATCCCCTTCCCTAACCCCCCCACTCCCTCTTTCTCTCTTTCCCTATCCCTTTCTCTCTCTTGTTCTCCATGTGCTTTTGTCCTCTCTCCCCCTAGCTTCTCTCTCCCCTTTTCCAAATCCATTTCTTTATCTCTCTCCCCATGTCTCCCTCTTTATATCTCTCTCAATTTTCCCTATTTCTTCCTCTCTCTTTCTCTCTCATTTCTCTTCCTTCCCCCCTCCCCCCCCCCCCACTCCACCCCACTCGTCATCCTTTTCTCTCTCCCTATCCATTTCTCTCTTTGTGATTATTTATTCCTAATATATCCCTCTCTCTTTCGTTTTTTAAGCGTCCCTCCCCTCTCTCTCTCCCCCTCATGTTTCCCTCATCTATCGACCTCTTTTCCTATCCCTTCCTTTATCTGTCCTTGGACATATGACTCCATATTTCTATCTATCACCTCTTTCCTTATTTTATCGTCTTTCTCTATATCCCATTTACCACAACTCTCTCTCTCTCTCTCTCTCTCCCCCCATATCTATCTCTTTCTCTGTCTTCCTTCCCCCATTTATCTCTCTCTCTCTCTACATCTCCCTCCTACATCTCTCTCTCTCTCTCTCTCTCTCTCTCTATGTGTGTGTGTGTGTGTGTGCCTCCTCTATCTCTCTCCCCCCATAAACACCCCATTATCAACACATTTCTATCTCTCCTACATAAATATCTCGCTCTCTCTCTTTGCCCCCCTAGATGACTTCCCTTTGATCCAGACTTATGCATGAATGCAAAAAAATACAAATATATACAAACATAGATATGTAGTGGAAATAAAACTTCCTTTCATTAATATCAAAGAACTAAAATATGCTTACATACAAAAATGGAAATAAACTAGCTTGAGTGATGGTAGCTTAACTCTAAGAAGAGATGTGGTAGATACATGCCTCTGAACTATGTTAGAATGAGGCTCAAAGGTCTATTTGTTATTGAGAAACAATTGAAAACCATAAACATCCAAAAACCAAAACCTAGGATATGAAGCGCCAAAACTATGGGCCCCGTTCATGTAAATTGGTACATCAACTTCTTGGGGCCATAACTTTGGCATACTATTTCTGTTTGGCTATCATAATACCTCGTTTTGAACAAATTGAAGACAAGGCCAAAAGAAAACTAGTAAACAAGTGTAAGGCTTTTCTGGTATGTTCATATTCCCTTAAAACATATTTTATTCCCTCAAATGACTCTGGAAGTTTAGGACCCGAAAAACTACGAAAAATAGTAAGTTGTGCTACAATTAAGGAAACTAAAATGAAACAATGGTGGGGGTCCAAGTGGAATAGTAAGGTGGCCACAAATATCCACTTGGATCAGTCCTCCCCCATTAGGAAGCAATGGTCCCCATTGCGTTGGGTGCCTCCATGAGATGGGGAAACTTCTGCTGAACTTGGTCCCTAGTGAGCCACTTGCCTTGGTGCAGGAGTTGGCCAGCTTTGACAAACTGATACATTTGGATCTTTTTCTGGTGAGTGTTCTTGGTTTGCGTTTCCATGATCTGATCATCTGTGGCCTATTCCATGTAGTCTGGGTTTAACTCTGTTGGTGTGAGATATTTCACAATGTCTAATGTGTCAAGTAATGGTCGAAAGTATGGTCGAAGACGATCAAAATTGAACACTATGTACAAGTCAAGGAATGGTGGAATGTTGAGTTCGAAATCATTTTCCCCTACAACCTTAGTGATGGTGATGGGAAAATCTTGTGGTGGGTCTTAACGAGGCACTCTTTCTCCAAATGTAACCAAACTTTGTCGCCCACCTGGAACTTGTGTGGCACCCGATGCTGATCATGACATTGCTTGTACTTAGCATTGGCTTTGTCCAATATTTCATGGAACTTCTGGTAGATGTGATGAATGTTCTCAAGGAAGTTGTTAGCCTTGTCAACTTTGGACTAGACATGAGCCAAATCTTCTTGAGTAGTTGCAAATGGTATGGCCACATCAATGGGACATAATGGATGGAATCCCAACTCCACCTATAAGTGGTTGTGGCTGGTTGAGCTATCGATATCTCTTTTGTAGTTATGTTGGAAATAGGGGAGGCTTTCATCCCATGTACGTGGATGCTTCAAGTTTTACATACGTATAATGTGTATGATCATCATATTGATGACCTCTATTTGGCCATCGGTTTGAGGGTAGAAAGTCATGGACTTAGTGAGTTTGGTATCCAACATTTACCATATACTTGAACAAAATGTACTTAGGAACCTATTGTCTCGATCTGAGATAATGGACTATGGGATCCCAAAATGTACCCACACTCGTTCAAAGAAGAGCTTAGCAGTGGCTTATGTTGTGATACCCTTTTTGTAGGCTGCCAAAATGGTCATTTTAGAAAATCTGTCGGTTTGGAAATGGCATAAGTAGTGCAAGACCTGATGTACTTCCCAACATCCTATCAAAGTTTTGACCAATAAAAATACTTCTACTTAACTGCCACTATTTTCTCTAACCAAAAATGTTCAGCTATCCGACAATGGTGCACCTCCCAAATCATCTTGGCACACTCACTTGAAGGAAGACAAAGGTGTCCTAGGTGGCATAATAGTGCATCCTGGAGGTGAAATTTCATAGCTTTCTTGCCTTCTAGGAGCGTCTTCTATGTGTTTCCGAATTTTAGATCACTCTTGCAAATATGTAGCCACCCTTGTATCTCGTGCCCACAAGAGTCGAGCACAGTGGTTAGCGCCATAACCTATTGTAGGTTGAGGCAGTCTACAACATTTTTGGTGTTTCTCTTCTTGTACTTAATGTTCAAATGGAACTATTGCAGGTATGTGTACCACTTCTGATGGTGATCATTCTGTAACTTCCCTTGTGTCTATATGAACTAGAGAGGTCGGTGGTCTGTGTGGATGACAGTTTCCTTCCCCAAAATGTAATGTTTCCATTGTTGGCAGGCCTAAATAATGGAATACATCTCTTTATCACAGGTGGGATACTTTTGTACTATGTCTGAAAGTGTCTCACTGTGATATTGCATTGGATGCCCCTGCTGAGTTAGAGGCATCTGTCTCGATCTTGAATTGTTGTTGCATGTCTAGTGTTAACACCCAGGTTGTTCCCTATGACTCCCAAGGGAATACGGCCGGGGTAACCACTAACCAATCTTTGGATCACTGTTTCTAGCCAAACTGTGATCAGAGAGGGCTCTCTCTTTATGATTTGTAACTGTTTGTTATAGGGTTTTAGGCTAGCTATTATGCACTGTTTTTTGTTTGTGTTTGGTTGATGAAATTCCTTTTAGGTTCTAGTGAAGTGGTTTTCTGAGAGGTTGAGTACCATTGGGCAATGGAGTCTGTAGCTATATGTGTTTGAAATTTTGAGATGAAAGATGGGACTTACAGGGCCATTTGAGTGTTTAATAGAACAGATTTTTGATTAAAAGACTGGAAACAGGTAACACAAACAGTGAAAGCATTTAAGAATTTTCACTAGTTATTTATATGTTCCCAACAGATAGCTTTAAGAAGAGAAAACAGAGGTCTTAGGGGCAAAAGTTGAATCCCTGAGAATGACTGTTACAATAAAAACACAGTTTTGAATTGCAGCAATTAAGAATTACAATTCTGTTACTGTATATGAGGAAAACATATATGATAGCTCAGTTTGAGTCCAGGGTAAACATGGTTAAATCCTGGTACTATCCTTTCACCTTGCTATCAAGTGTAAAACATTAGAACAACAAAGAGAACAAAAGACTCAAAACACACATGACAAAGAGATTTGAGAATACTTGCTGTTTTATGCAACACCCTGGGATCCTGTAACATTCATCTTTCACCACACTACATCAAAGAACACCGAGCCTTGGAAATTCCATTCTTCCTTTGTATTAATTCTCTGAAAATGTTACAACGAGCTAGAGCTCTTCAAAAGAAAATAACAACTATCAACCAACCCCTTTCACTGCTGTGAAGGGTGAATATATACTTGCGGTCATTTACAAAATATCTGAGTCCTGAGTTATCTCAGATTTTACTTCCTTACCAACTATTTAAGATATTATGGGCACAATTTAATGCAGCATTGATTACAGAGTACAGGCATTTAAATGCTCTGTCAGAAGATATTTTAGCCTTTGGAGATAGCTAAGTCGGTCAAGATTTTCTGAGTAAATGCTGGAAAACCTGTCTTTAATGCTTTGTACGCTGTGTCTTGGACTTGTCACCTGTGATTGTGACTGTTGCTTGTGTTGAGCTCAATGGTCCTGCTGAGTTGGCTCAGCCTCTGCCTCTTTCCTGTAGATATTTTTCCTCAAAACTGTGCCTGCGCATGATGCTTATTTGCCTGTAGGAACAGCGCTACTGATTCTGGCCTGACAGAACTGTTTGTGTCAAATTTCTCCAGGCATCCTGAGTGGGCAGTTGGTGTGCTAGAATTGCACCCAGAGTTTCATCTGCTTCTGTAAATTTGAAGAAGTTAGGTGGTGTGTCAAATAGATGGTCCACTTCATTCATTAGGAAAAACAGGTTTTCCACTCTGTCATACATACTTTGCCCTGTGGCTGGCCCTGGCTCTGCTGAAGTGCTGGGTGGTTGTGCAATTTCTGCCACTGCATGGGCATCAATCCTCTTGTTATAATTGTCCAGGGTGAGCAGTCTTCCTACACTGCTTAAGATGCTGGGGAGGCCTCTGTTCTGCAGAGTCACGAATTTTTCCAGGAATCTATTGATCTCAGTTTGCATATCCTGGGTCCTCCTCTCCAATGTTCCAACTAAGTTCCTTAATGTAACGACTCTCTTTGCTACAGCAATTGCTTCTGTCCTGTTAGTGATTCCCATGACAGCTAATTGAGAGCTAGTCTTATAGTTCAGAGTGTTGATTATCCTTGTGGCAGCTTCTGGCATGTGTCCAAGGCTCGCCCTGGCTCTCTGTATTTCTTTATTTGCTTTGGTGATGAGCACCATTTGCTCATCCATGGTCTCAATATATTGCCACTGTTTGGCAATGGACCTTCCAATGTTGCTCCATAATACTGCTTTCATTTCAGCTGTCACCCTTTCTAGTGCAAGCTCCTTCTCTAGTTCAGCAATCCTCTTTTTAAGAGCTTTCACCTCTCTGTCTTTGGTTGCCTCATTATGTTTACTCCTGTCAAACCTTTCATTAACCTTAGTCAAGGTTTTCTTAAGCTCATCCAGCTCTTTCATTTGAGATTCCATGGCTTGGATCTCAGCTTGCAGCTTTTGCATGTCTAAGCTAGCAGCCTGTTCTGATTTTGTTGTTGTTGCTGCTGTGGATGGTGCTGTGGTTTCTGTTTGCTGAAGAGGAGGAGTAATCTTGGGAGGGGTTTCCTCAAGGTTTATTATGATAGGAGGAGGCTGGGAGGGTTGGCCCTCTTCTCTTTGCTTTAGTGTCTCCTGTAGTGCTGCCTTTGCAGCTTCAGTCTGTCCTAGCTGGTCCTGAGTCCTGACCAGCTCTTTATATAAGGATATCAGCAGATCTGTAGCCTCCTTCTCTTGCCTTTGCTGGGCAACTTCATCGGTCTGTGGATGGATGGTGGCCGGGAGCTTGATCTTCTTTCTTAGGGCTGCCATATCTGCATCCCTTATTTTCAGGAGCTCTTGGATGCCTTTGACATCTTTAGGGTCATGCCCTATCTCTATGATTACCTCTTCCAAGGACTTGATCCTGTTGTCCTTGGCCTGTGATGAAGCTCTTTCTAACTCCAGCTGAGAAGCTGTGTTGTCTAGGCTGCTCTTTAATTTATAATTTTCTAATGTCTCATCTGCCAAGGAGGCATACACCATTTCCCCAGTCTGCTTATGTAGTTCAATTTTGTCCATGGGGTGTATGTCTTTGGCAAGAACCTCCATGTTGGTTCTTAGATAATCTGAGGTGGACTGAGGCTGCAAAGATGTAGGCATGAAATGGCTCATTATCATTTTGCCTTCGCTCACATCGAAAGCAGACATGAGTCTCTGCTGGTTGCTAGGAGCTAGGTTCAACAAGTGATCATATAGCTGCACTTTTATTGGATCACTCCTCCTTTTTATGTCAATGAATTGCTGTTTTATACTTGACTGTCCTTTTCTTGTTTCACTGGAGGAGCTGACCTCTCCTCCCATTGTCATGTCATGTCCTCGCTGGGATGAGCTGGCCGAAAGTTCTCCACTGGGTGGGCCCATACCCATGGCTTGCCTTACTGCAATGTCCTCCTCTTGGGAGTCATTCAGTCTTTGTCTCTTCTCTCCCCTGATGAAAGATGAGGTGTGGGGGGTCTCTCTATCCCTTTTCCTTGTCACATCCTCCTTTTGTGTTGTTTGGAGGACTGATGTGTCAACATTGGTGTCTGTCCTGGGAGGCACATTTGTTTGAGGCTGCTGCTCGGTACTGCCAGGTTGATCTGTCCCCTTTTCCTGCTGTAAGGGCTGCTCACTGGACTGTGCTTTTTCTTGTTGCTGTCCCAGCTCTTGCTGTTCCATTTCCTCTTGCTGCTGTAGCAAGGTGTCCACTTGTTCCTCTGTCAATACAGGTGGCTGTTCCACCTGTTTACCTTTGTCTTTGCTTGCTGCCTGGGATGTCTTTTCAGTGGTTTGCTGCTGTGCTGCTGCAGATCCAGCAGCTGTTCCACTTTGTCTTCTGTAGGAGTAAGGCACCTGTGCACAAGTTTCCAAGTCAGTTTCCTTTTGTACATTCCTGGCTTCTTTCTCAAGCAGTTCTACCTCAGTGAGTTGTTCTATTAGTGTACCCTCTTCCCAATCTAGTGCATTGGCATACTTTTCTATTTCCAGTTGTCTTTTATGTGCATAGTTGCCCAGTCTGTATCTAATTCTCCTGAGGGAGATACTATGATTGGGGTCATAAGGAATCCACTCAAAACTGGTCTGCAATCTGAGGCCTTCTAGCATGCTGTGTGCCTCTTTCCATCCTTCCTCTTTCTTGTTATACAAGAAGGAACCTAGCTGGCTTCTTACCTTCAGCTGTGACTTTTTGTTTCTACTCTGAAAATGAAGGTAATCTGAGTTCCCAAACTGCCTGAAATACTCCAGGGCAAAAAGCCTCATGGGGACATACCTTGGCAATCTAAATGGGTTCAATTCACAGCCATATATCCTAAGGACTGTGTGGTTCTGGTAGAAGTACCAGTTGCCAATATTGTAGGATTTGTTCAGATGTAAAATCCTCCTCATTTCGTCGGTTAATCTGGGAGGAGGAGTACCTTGCAGAACTGTTAGGGCCGGATGAACAAACATATCAATGAACTCACAGTATGTATAAGGTGATACTGAGGTAAAATGAAACACAGAGGTCCAGAAAATAACTGATCTTGGGCTTCCTTGGGCATTGAGTGGCCTCAAAGGAACTGAGAAGGTGGCTGGCTGATTGAAAAGGAACAAATGGTAGATATATGAGGAGTATCTGAACAGTCTCTCTCTCTTCAGGTTCATGAACTGATCATGAATCTTCTCTGCAATGTAGGTTGCATAGTCATACTGCACAGCTGGAGGCTTACCGGGGCAAATATAGACAGCATTGCCAATATGCTGTCATCTACATCTTCCAGCCCCCTGAACCCTAGGACATAGCTAATTAGGTCCACCAGCATTCTGCCCAACTCATTCAGACATTGGTACCCAATGGGAGGGGTTCTGACTGCTTCAGAGCTAGGTGCGAGAAATAGCTGGTTAATCTTCACAATCTGGTCATTAGACAGGTTATTTCCTCTCTTTATCAAATCTTGCATGGAAAGAGGGGTCAGTTTCTTGGCTGTATGGAAATGCAGCATCTGATTTATACTCTCTGGAGTGATCTGAAACAGGACTAGGCCTGTGGGGCTAATGACTGCCCTTTGGCTGGGGTCATAGCACTCCTGGCAACTGTAGATAAGCTCTGGCATGGGATTAACTTGGGGAAGGTTGTATATGGGCAAATTTGATTCCCAAATCCCCAAGATATCTGCTCCACTCATGTGCTGGGCTCTCAGTTCATTTAGCATCAGGATATTATACTTAGTTCCCATAGGAAACCAGTCCAGCATTTGGTAGTCCATGTCTCCCAGGGGCTTCCATGCCAATTCTTGGTGGGGAGCATTGATAGGCTTGATATTGAGAGCAATGGGGGTCTCCATAGCTTCTGAAGGGGTAAACTATTGCAATCTGACAGGTGAATGGGCAAAAACAGACCGCAGACTGCCCTCAGTGGAAAATAGCTTGATTTTCTGAACTGTCAGAGGGGAATTCACCAGCTAGAAATTGAAATACTGCTGGTAATTGGTAACAGAGCCTCTTTGGGGCCTAAGTGAGCTTCTGGTAGTAGTTCAGAGATATTTAGTAGTGAATTTGCCGGGGAAACGCAGAACTGAGGGGTTTTTAGATGAATTGCAGCTTATTACGGCTCTGCAGGGAATTTTTGGACCTCACAGTGACAATGGTGGAGGTACAACTAGATTCTAACGGTGAAAAGGTCGATCTTATGGTCCTATTATGCCTGTGAGCAGTTTTGAGCTGAATGCAGGTCGTATGGAAGGCAGGGCAGTGTAAATACCTGTAATTCGACGTGCAGAGGTCGTGGCAAGGTGTACTGCAGCTGCTGAAGTGGTCGCTTTAGCTAATTTTACCGGTTGGCGGAAATCCAGGCAGAAATGGTTGAGCAGAGAGTTCAGACGGAATAACGATGAAATGGTGAAAAAACGCGTAAAATTTGGTTAATATGAGTTTTTTACCTGTTTGGCGCTTTTTTACAATGACGTCAGCATGACGTCATTGGTGGGTCACGGTGATGTGACGTCAGCTGACGTCATCAGGGAGGACGTGGCAGAAGACGACCGGTCAAAGGGCGGTGAGGTGGCAGTCCAGTCAGCGGTGAGCTGGACGTGGCAGAAAGGTTAATGGTGGACGGGCGGAAGTGAAACCGTGAGAGTTATGGTTAAGGCTCTAACCGTCACGGTCTCTCGGGGCAGTTAGAGTACGGCGCCCAGGGTGTCAGAGGGAGCTCCAAGATGGTCCATCAGGCGACGCGTGGCGGAGGCGTGACGAGGCGCAACGTCACGTTCTCGGGAGTTAACGTGCGGTTGCGGATGGCGCTCCGATATTGCTGTGGGCCGTCGGATCTGGAAGGCTTGATCCGACGGCTGGCGGAGGTGTGAGGTGCACGGCCGATAATGCGGCGGAAATATTAACCGTCTGTGGGTTTTTGGCATGGTTTTCCAAATGTTTTGATTCTGACCACCCGCGCTTGCATTTGGGAACGTGCTGAAGGCGGAAATTTGATTTTTGTAAGGTTTGCAGAGGGTTTTATAGATCAAAGGGGTTTAGAGAGGGGTTTTACCCATGCAAAGGTATATTTTTGGGGAAATGATTTGCAGCAAAGGAAAAATAGTGGAGATAGGTTCACCATGGTGGCCAGGTGCCATTATGGTCCCTCTTTGCAGAATTCTCGGCTATTATGCCTAGGGGAGGGAAAATATATATCATTTGGGGTTTTATACACCTTAGTGTTATTATTATTAGGGGTAGGGGTAAAATAGGGGAATTACATAGTAGAGTTAGGAGTTAGTATGAGGGAAGGAGGGGGATTTAGAAAGGGGGTGTTAATGATGGAGTAGAGGGGAAAAAGTGAAGTTAGTGATGCTCTCTGCTGTGAATCCATGAAATTCACCACCTTTTTTGCTGATATGTTCATTGCCTTGGCAAAACATCTTTGACAACTATGTGATGGTGAACATGTCTTTTCTGCAACCACAACTGCCTACCCCACTATTTCACCTAGCATTTTTTGTTTCTCCTTGGAGGGGCACTTGAACTTGCAACCCTCAATTGCCTTTTCTTTTCTTTGGCTTTTTCCTTTTTTACTCTATCTGCTTCTACCCTTATCTCTTCCAAGGTCCCAGATTAGACTTTTGGGAACCTTTGTTTCTCTACCTGAACTACTTGTCTGCCAAGATTAAGCTGTTTGGACAGACTTCTTTCTCTATTCTACAACTCAAAATTGAAACATGGCATGATCCAGCTTGAACTGTTGAATCATCCACAAAATTTGTAATAAG
Organism: Pinus tabuliformis; assembly: GCA_031772625.1. Classification (NCBI taxonomy): domain Eukaryota; kingdom Viridiplantae; phylum Streptophyta; class Pinopsida; order Pinales; family Pinaceae; genus Pinus; species Pinus tabuliformis. The sequence continues at coordinate 1,047,059,837 of CM062819.1, read as the reverse complement.
GTCCTCAATATTTGAAGTATTTCACACACCTCTGATTTCCTGGAAATATGGGATCTTTGTAGTAACAAAGCAGAGCATATTTGGATTTTCAATAATCAATCATGAAATATGAAACCTATTACTATAGGTATCCAACATCTAGTAATGTGAGCACTAGTGTAGAGTAGAGGCAATGCTTCAACTTAGAAAATGCCTTCTGTTGGGATTCAAACAAAAAGAAATTTTCTTTTTCTCCTCCCTTAATGACTTGACTCAAAGGCCAAGTTATATGAGAGAACCCCAACACAAACCTATGGTAGAAGTTAGCAAGACCCAGTAAGTTGTGGAGTTCTATTAGAGTGGTTGGGGCTAGCCAATCATGAATGACTTGTATCTTGGATGTCTCCACATACATAGCCACTCATTAATGATCTTCCCCAGATATTGAACCTCGGTCATACCACAAGTGCTTTTCTTTCAATTGGCACACAACTTTTGTTGATGAAAGGTTTAGAGGACCTATCAAATATGATGGAGGTGTTCTTCCCAACTCTAGATGAAGATCAAAATGTTGTCCAAATACACCACCATGAATGAGTTAGTGAATGGTCACAAGATGTCATCCATCAACCTCATGAAGGTAGTGGGGGCCTTCATCAACCCGAAAGGCATGACCAACCATTCTAAAATGCACTCCTTGGATTTGAAGGTACACTTCCACACATTGGAGGGTTCGATTAGTTCTTGGTGATAACCAGACTTCAAGTCAATCTTGTTCAAATATTTGCCCCCTTGATTTGGTCCAAAAGGTCATCAATCTGTGGGATTGGATACCTATTCGAGGCAGTGATCTTATTCAACACCCAATAGTCAATACAGAGTCTCTAGGTCCTATCCTTATTTTGTACCAACACGATTGGGCTCCCACAGTGTGATGAACTTGGCATGATGTGACCTTTCTGCAACAACTCTTGAATTTGCCTCTTGTTTTCATCATTCTCCATAACAGAGCATCAATAGATCAGTGCATTGCATAGCAGTTATCCCGAGGTTAGATCAATGGAGTGCTTGACCTAATAGTGTAGAGGTACCCCTGTGGGTGAGGTGAAGATGTCCCTATACTTCTCTACAACCTTGTACATCTGTTGTTGTTGTGTAGAGGAGCCTTGTTTGGAGGTCGTGGCCATAATCTTCTTCTTTCCCTCAGGGTGAATAATAAGGAAAACAAATTTCCCAGTCTGGGAAATGACCTTTCTGCATTGCTTCACAATTATCAAAGAAACGACAATTGGTGGTGCGACCTGCAGTATTGTCTACAACTTATTGTCCAGTGCAAGGCCTAGACTCATACATTAATAATAACAATGTGAGGTCTTCATAAGTATGGTTTTCCTAATAAAACATCACAAACTTCAAGAGGAGCAACATCACACAATACTTCATCTATGAAGGGCTTGATGTTGTAGGGAAGGCGACATTATTGGTTGACACTGTTGGGCGTAGAATCCCCCCAAGGCATGTTTTGGGGCTCAAAGCCCAAGTTTTGACTTAATCTTGTTGTAAAGCTTTGCGAATGGTGGGCGCGGAGCGCAAAAAGTATAATAGAGTCATAGGGTTTTTTGCCCTAATTTTGTAATGTAATGTTGGCTAGATAGATGTTCCCATGGTCTGCAAACCATGGAATTGTACAAATAGAGTGAGGATTTAAGTGTAAAAGATAACAAGATAGAATTTAGGATGAGCATGAAAAGTCTAAGTGACTGAGTGTTATAGGAATTTTTGGGCACTGCAACCCCAATCAACATGTCCATAAACCAAGGGCTCGTAAGTCCCTAAAAGTGTTGTTCCATACCCTAAAAGAACAAGGTCAGCTGATTACATCATCTCCCAGAAGTTATCCATGAAAAACTGCCCAGAACTGGTCGAAACTGGACCATCTCACTTGCTCCATGGTCAAAGTGTGATGCATCCCACCTAATGCACATGGGAGGTGCAATGCATACTGAAAAGCCCTTCTATGGGGTGCGATGGGCGAGAGTGAACAAATGGCAGAGACAGTTTGCGAGGTGGATGATCATGGAATCTTCCATAAACTTCTCCTGTGACACTTGCCTCTCTGAATTTGCCCAGGGATGAGTAAGAGATCATCAATCTCCAAGTGGAATCAAGAAATATTAGAGAGAGGACACTAATCAAAATCCCAGAAGCTAACTCACCCCCCTGCAATCATCTATATATGGATCCCTCATCCCAGAGATCCAGAGGCTGGAATTTTGTAACTTGTAAGGAATTGCTCTTGGTTTATTGTTGGAATATCATAGTGTTGGGTGATATAAGCTCTTCATGAGGTGAAAGAAGGTCTTTCATGCTGGAGGATGACACTAGGTTAGAACAATTGGTTGTAATCCTCTTTGCTATTCTTGATATTAATAAAGCTATTCAAGTTCTCCTCCACATTCTTGTATGTTTGATGATATATGCATTTGTGTGGTCAATATATATCTAGTCCTATATTTTTGATGATTGTAGACCTCTGTTCTTCGATAGTATTATGTTGCTTTGATTCCACAGGTGCTCTTTGAAGTTGGGTAGACGAAGGAGAAAGCGGCAAGGATCTTTCAGAAGGGAGAGGAACCGAGCAAGGAACCAAGCACAAGACTGAGGTTGGTGTCCTTCATTCCTCTCTTATCTACTTCTCATAAAGGAAAACAAAAGTAGTTTTAGTTTGTTTGTTTCTAAGATAGTTACCAGTCTTAGTGGAACTAGCAGTTCCGAGTGGACACTAGATTTCCCGATAACAAAATTGCGACTCCACTAGGGAGGGAATAGATTGTTTGTTTGTCTATATTTTTTTGTTTTATAAACTTACAGACGGAGCCTAAAGTCAAGCCAGCTAGCCTTCGAATTGCATTTTCTATGCAAGTGCAAAATAGATCAATGCTGCGTCAGTGTATCTATGGGTTTTGTTTATAAACTGAACAATCGATTTGCAAACTTTCTAATTGCCTTAGTGGTGGCTCTAGTAACCTCATTAGATCAGCCCCTGTGATTTCTATTTACTGTACATCATTTTCCCGGCCTAAATCCCTGAACTAAACTGAAAACTATGACCCGGAACCCAGTTGAAGTCTCGTCCTTGGACCATCACACCTTTTACTCTTGTGAATCTGGATGCATCGCACTTCCTGTGTGCAATAGGTGCGCTTCATCGCACTTTCCCTGTGTTACATGTGCACTGATGAGACAAGACCTCTTTTGCTCTCATATTTTGGTTTCTGTGTTCACTCTCTTCAGCTCTATTCAGGGGTTTTGCTGTCTGTGATTAGTATACCACTATCGAAACCGCCTTCCTTTCCATCTTTCCACCTCCATTGTGCAAAGAATTGTGAATGTTTTTATGTATTTTCTGCCATTTTCAGTTCTCTTTTACAAAGTAGTAGCATAGTCGAACTGTCGTCTTTTGATTTGAAAGTGTCGCAAGTGTCATTTTCAGTCAAAGAAAAGAATTCTATTGTTCTTGATGGTTGAATATACAGTTACTCTTGTATTTTATTTGAATTAGTAGTTTTTCAAGTGTCAAAAGCAGTTTTCAATTCAAAATCGTAAAGTGTTGTCATTATCTTCCTTTCATTTTTGAAGAGAAATTTGTTAGTACTTTCGCTTTGAAAAGATAATTCAGATTTGTACTTAGCATTCTTCTTGTCATTCACACATTAAGAAAGCTGAAAAAAAATACATGCATGTGCATTTACATTTAGACTGCTTGTTGGTTTGATTTAGGACAATGCATCTAGTGTCTGCTCTCTGCTCTATGTTGAAAGAATATCATCTCTCTTTCTTTAGTAGCTAGGATTTTCATTGCAAAAAGAAGATTAAATGATTGTTTATCATCTTAGGTTGCATTTTAGGAATTGTACATCTACATCACACGGTGAACCTGAAAGGCAAATTTCTTAAGAAAGATCAACTGTAAAATAAATTTAATGAGCCTAAAAATTCTTTGGAACCTAACGCACAACATCTAGAAGTCTAGGCTAGAGACGTATTCCGACGTCGTAAAGCCTGGTAGTTGTTGGTTGGGTGATTCCTCCTCTTTGAGATGACAAGTACCAGTACAGACTTGTGCTCCCACGTATTGTCGAGTATATATAGGGAGACCACAATAGGCTATATCCTTTATCCATAGGAAGCCGTGTCTGCCGCCCTATCGATCGCAATGCACTAAACACAACATTCAGGAAGATTGACTGCCGTACCGTAAAAAGTATTCTGCAATTTTGTGATTGGTTTCATAATCCCTCTATCTAGATTTCCAGAGTAGTCTCTTTCGTTCCTTTTCAGACTCCTTAAAGGAAAAGTTCCATCTAAGCACTTGTCACTTCAGGTTCATTAAAAATTAAAGGCGACTAGAGTCATTTTTTGTTTTTTCTCGACTCTTAAAATTTGAAAAAACAACTTGTGTCAAAGCGTCTAAAATTTATTTTAATCGGAATAATACCACCATTCCCGCGTTGGTCTTAGGTTGAGAAAAATGGAGTCCACCAACCAAGGATTTCCCTTGGGGGAAATCCTAGTCCTTTCTCCTCTTGGGGAGATGTTGGTGCACCTCATATGGCCACATTATCACTTCCAGCATTGACAATTGGCTTGCCCATATGGCTCTTCTCGACCTTTGTCGTTCAAACCCCACGGTTCCTGAGCAATCAAGTCAGCAACTAGATGATACTAGAGTTACCCCCCAACCTTCTGCTTCACTTGTTTCTCCCTCCCCTCCTTCCTCTTCGCTTGGTGAAGTTGGTAAAGCTAAAAACCAAGTAACTGAGAAGAAGAAGGAGAAGAAGAAGAAAGAGAAGAAGAAGAAGGAGCCAAAGGCGAAAATGAGCAACCATGCATCGTCTAGCGAAAATCCACACACTGCACCATCCAAGCCTAAATCTCCATGTGTCATTTACAAAGGAGACCACTATCATCGGGATTGTCCTTGCATCCCTCAGATCTTAAGGGATTGGTCTCCCCATTTGCACAATCCAGTGTCATTGACCTCTGACGATCAAGTTGAGAGTACACCATAAACTAGTGAAAATGAAGTCCCTTCACAAAAAGGAAAATGTAAATTCCCTTGTAGACTGTGTGAAGGTGATCATGCCCTCCACCGTTGTCCCTTCCTGGACGAAGCTAAAAGAGTCTTGGACAACCGTCCCGCTTCACCGCTATGGCTTCCTCCTGGGTACAAGAAACTCTTGCGGAGTCCATCGCTAGTTGAAAATCCGATTGACACGCCTTTGTGGTTAGTCGAAGCATCTATCATTGAAGATAAACACTCTGAGCCAACACCAGATGAATGTCAAAAGGTCGAGGTGGCGGTTGACCCGGTCTTGTCTCCGGGAGGTCCATCTTCAGATGATACAGTCACAGAAGAGAACGAGAATGACACTATTCAAATTCTTTTCGTAAACACAGACTCTGATGAACATGGGAGAAATCTACCCATTCCTTTACCACAGGAAGGAAGTTCGTCAGAGTCATATCCAGCCGTCTATTCGGTCCCACCTCCAAGCAACCTGGTGGTTTCCTTCGATTGGAATCTACTAGGCAGACCCCGTCTACCGGCTAGTATACCATTCTGCATCATTGCACAAGTATACAGAATGGTCATGGTCAGTACCATCATTGATGAAGGGGCTTCTATGAGTATCCTTTCCTCGACTGCTTGGAAAGTGCTTGGTTCACCATTGCTTATGCCTGAGATGAGAAATCTGACAGGTTTTGACAAAGGAACTAGTCGACCGTTAGGGATCCTTACCAATGTGCCCATAACATTGAGGAGGAAAAACATTCATCTAAACATAATGGTAGTCCAAGGGCCTTTAGATTACAATCTACTCCTTGGGCATGACTATATTTATTGCATGGGAGCCATCGTCTCCTCACTCTTTCGAGTAATGTGTTTTCCGTATGAAGGTAGAGTGGTCCAGCTCGTAGACCAGCTTTCGTTCCCCGGCTCATACATAGCAAATAGTCAAATGCCATCCCTAAATGGTCTTTTCATGCAAGAAATGTCTCATCAGTCTCTAGTCCGTCCACCTGAAGAGCGGGAGTGATTCGAGAGGACATGACTGAAACCCAGGGGGCATGCACCCTGGTTTGCTTCGGCAGGGAAATTCTGGGTATACGGTAGGTTTCTGCGAAGGATATATGACTGGTCTGATCCCCGTCCATATAGGAAGAGGGGATTAGACCGGATAAGATACCTCCATTAAAATGTAGGCCTTTCCCGACAGAACAAACGTTTTGTTTGCAAATTGAGAGGTAACCTAGAAACTCTACTTCGCTATACCTGGGGGCATGCAAACCTCTTGTGAGCAAGCGAGAAATGACCAACTAACGTTAACTCTATGATTCCACTGACTTCAACTGCCTAGGTCGGGTGAGTGGTCAAATTGACCATTCATCTTCGCAGAGGCCACCATGGCACTGGCAAAGTAAAGGAAAAACTTTCCTACCTAACCTTGGTAGTGATCTTGGTAGTTAAGTAGAGGGGTGTAGTTGGTCGTTCCTAGCTTGCATGCGAGAGGCGCTGGAGCATAGTTTCGAATGGTGCAAGATTCCTAAAAATTGAACCTATCGATGAGACGTCCTTATTATACGACTGGCACGAGCAGTTTTTATGTGGAGTTCAAGCTCGTTAAAAATTAAACATAAGCAATGAGCAAACGTTCCCCCAGAGTTTAAGCTCATTAAAAAATGAACCAATTTCTAGTAAATACCCATGTGAATGCATTATCATCATCTTTTGAGCCTTGGTTATGTTCTCATCATCACCTCCACTCTTTTTTGGCTGATCATTCACCTCCATTTGATTGTTTACCCCTTTTGAGGAACAGTTGCGAAGAGTGATCCTGTTACCATCCTTGTGACACTGCCGTGATTGGAAAATTCCAAACCTTACCTGGAATCAGCTGCTACCCGAAATTATCACTCATTCCTCAAAAAATGAGTCTTCTTTAAGCTCTTTTCACCTGACTCATAAATTTTGAAAAGATTGCTGAGCAATTGGCCTCTCCAGCTCATTAAAGCGACCGGAAGTGCTATCCCTCCTCTAGATTTTAATCTTTTTGGACCTGAGGGATTATTACACAAAAATATCGAGTGCTTGTTTTGTTCGGCTTGTTAAAAATACCAACAATTCATCCCTTTTGTATTATTTTATACTTTTTTGGACTTAAGGGATTACATGACGAAAAAGGATTATTGGAGTTTCCTTTACATCCCTTTTAGACTCTCTAAAATTGAAAAGGACCGAGTTATCTTTTTCGTTAAACTCGTTAAAACCAAATAACGACAAACTTGTCCATACAGACAAGAATGAGTTTCACTGTCGCTAGGCTCGTTAAAATATAGCGACGGGTTTGCCCGAAGGGAAAATTATAGAACAAGCATATTTTGTCCTCCTCAAGCTTGAAAAAAATAAAGAGGTACTGGTTAACAATGTCTAGGGGAAAATTGGGAAGAAAACTTGAAGAAACTTTATTGGTAGCAAGTCGCTCTTGAACATGACACTTTCACTCCGCATCCGAGTCGGGTTGGGTTGTTCTGTTCACCAGTCATATCACCATTGGTCCACCGCACCATCCATATTTGGGGTTAATGCTACCAGTCCATGTCAGTGTCGCCGGTACATTCAAGAGAAGTCGCTCAGAGAATTCAACCTGTGTCTCATCAGCTGCAATACATTCACGCTCCATTCTTTCATGACCACCACCCTGAACCCTGTATCATCAGATCATTTTCACCTCCAAAATCATTTACTCCATTCTGTGTCGTAGATGTGGGATTCATTAAGGCCCTCCTACAGCGGGTTGCTTCTTGTCGACATTAGCTCATTATCCAAGAAGTCGACTTAGGAACAACCTTTTTAGTACTTTGAAGCTTGCATGCCTCAATGGCAAGTTTCTCACTTCCGATGACAGGTTTACATCAATGGCCTTCGACCGAAAGATTTTGCACGGTGTTCGACGCCGAGTCCCTTATTCACACCACACGATATGGACTGTAGTACCTTGAGGGTCATCATCATTATCGGTGATTCCTCTCATGCCTATTAACAACTTACATCATTGGCTGGTAATCAGGCGATGTCTTTCCATGTTCGACTCCAGAACATCTTTCACATGGATCGACTTGTACTTGGAGTGAAGATTGAACGAGTTTGAAGACCCCGGATCTAGTTTCATCCATCCGGGCTGCGATATATTCAGGAAAATAAAGACATAAAATCTACATTGTTGCTACATAGACGATCATCTGAATCAAAGGATGATGACTCTATTAGAATCATCAGTCTCCCACACAGACAGTTGTCTATCTTATGTACATGAAAATGAATTTATAAAGCTGAGCATGGGAATGCCTGCCTCAGCTAGATCATGAAAAATATTATGAAGAGAATGTATTGTATTGTATCTTATTATAGGTCACCTTCCAGCTCGAAAAAACTTCGGATCCTCATGATAAAGCGTTTCACTCGACATCAAAATATTAACGACCTCATGCTTTAGGGGGAAACTGTTATAGAAATTTTTGGGCACTGCAACCCCAATCAAACATGTCCATAAACCAAGGGCTCCTAAGTCCCTAAAAGTGTTGTTCCATACCCTAAAAGAACAAGGTCAACTGATTACATCATCTCCCAGAAGTTCTCCATGAAAAACTGCTCAGAACTGGTCAAAACTGGACCATCTCACTTGCTCCATGGTCAAAGTGCGATGCATCCCACCTAATGCACATGGGAGGTATGATGCATACTGAAAATCCCTTCTATGGGGTGCGATGGGTGAGAGTGGACAAATGGCAGAGACATTTTGCGAGGTGGATGATCATGGAATCTTCCAGAAACTTCTCCTATGATAGTTGCCTCTCTGAATTTGCCTAGGGATGAGTAAGAGATCATAAATCTCCAAGTGGAATCAAGAACTATCAGAGAGAGGACACTAATCAAAATCCCAGAAGCTGACTCACCCCCCTGCAATCATCTATATATGGATCCCTCATCCCAGAGATCCATAGGCTGGAATTTTGTATCTTGTAAGGAAGTGTTGTTGGTTTCCTGTTGGAATATCATAGTGTTGGGTGATCTAAGCTTTTCATGAGGTGAAAGAAGGGCTTTCATGCTGGAGGATGACGCTGGGACAGAACAATTGGTTGTAATCCTCTTTGCTATTCTTGATATTAATAAAGCTATTCAAGTTTTCCTCCACATTCTTGTATGTTTGATGATATATGCATTTTTGTGGTCAATATATATCTGGTCCTATATTGTTTATGATTGTAGATCTCTGTTCTTCGATAGTATTATGCTACTTTGATTCCACAGGTGATCTTTGAAGCTGGGTAGATGAAGGAGAAAGCGACAAGGATCTGTCAGAAGGGAGAGGAATCAAGCAAGGAACCGAGCGCAAGATTAGGTTGGTGTCCTTCATTCCTCTCTTATCTACTTCTCATAAATGAAAACAAAAGTAGTTTTAGTTTGCTTGTTTCTAAGATAGCTACCAGTCTTAGTGGGACTAGCAGTTCCGAGTGGACACTAGATTTCTTGATAACATTAAGTCGAAGTGTAAAGGGTGTCTTTGGGTCGAAGAGTAGGAGAAGGCTCTACAGCTAAGTGCAAAGAGGCCTAGCAGTCTACAACTGAGTGCACGGACCCCTACAGTGAAGTGCGTAGGGCGGAGTCAAGTTTGTAACCAATGAAGAAATTAACAAAGAGAAGTTTTGTTACTAATTTGTGTAATTGTTCCGAGATTAATGCATGTTTGATATAAATTGAAAATATACTGTTTATTTACTGCGTGCACTGGTATGAATGGTTTATATTGTTTAGTGTAACTTAAAGGATGCAAGTAGACTAAGATAATCAACTAACATTGGATTACTAGTAAGGACTTGGCTAATAACAATGTTCGGCTCCTGAGTAAAGTTGCGTGAAGGCAGTATCTCAGGCTGCGAGTTACAAGAAAGTGCGCGAAGTGACTTGCACGTAGGATTGAACCACGAAACACTTGAACTCGTCAGACATCTCTAGGGTGCCGAAACCTGGTTCTAGCACCCTCCCATACTACTTCGGGTGAGACCTCAGTCCGCGCTCCGCAGACTGTTGGCGAAAAGGCCAGTGGTACTAGGATTTGTTTGGCTAAGTTAACTCTGGACCTGGGTGAGGCCCCAATAATCCAACAAATGATTCCGTTGCTGGGACCGGGATTTACGTAAGAGATGTCTTACATTGTGTCACTGGAATCCAACAAAGAAAGAAATTGAAGAGTGGTTGGACAGAAAGATTCATGAGTTCGCAGCGCGGGAAAATAGGAATCCACGAGTATGGAAGGAAGAGTGGTTAGATCGCTACATATATACAAGAATACATGAAATTTCCTTTGCATCCTTCCTCTCTAAATTATACGAGTGGATCACGAAGCTAGCAGACAGTCAAGGAAGGTGTAAGCTTGACAAACTAATTGTGTGGACTCCAGAGTTGGTGCGCAGACTAGAAGCATCAGAAGATAATATCGTGCGTGTTGTAGACCATTGGCTCGATTAGTTTATAGGAGGGTTTATCACCGAGTTCGCGGTAGATACTTCAATCATCTATAGCGAGGTGGAATGACGTTTCCTCAAAGGAACGCGAGGTAAGTACATTAAATCTTTGAACACTTGGATTAAAATGCTACTGTGTGAAAAGTGGGTTATGCAAATAAATTGATGTTTGGGGATGCGTGAAGTGGGAGGGTCTATAGAAACAAAGTTAGTGCAGAGATAGAAAATAGCCCCTTGATTTCACCTCCATGGGAAAGTGAGGAATATATTGCAAAACTTGCACCAAGAAGTGCGATCAGTGTGATAAGGAAGAGAATTCCACGCATACCATTTCCACCTACACCACCACCAGTTTCACCTTCTTCACCCCCATCTTCACCCACACCACTGTTGCCACCACCACAATTCAGTATGGCAGGAATAATAAAGTTTCTAGTGTTCAAAGGAGTAGGGAATGAAGATCCGGACAAGTTTTGGTTCATGGTAAAGGCTATATGGGAAGCGCAGGGAGTCACGGATGACAATATAAAGAAAGCAGTGTTAGTGAGTGCTTTGCAGGATCATGCACTAACGTGGTACATTAAGCATTCCAATGACAATGCAAATGCATGGATCGTGGATATCCAAGCTGCGCTAAACAGGGAATTTAGCAGGACAAAATCAGAGACATGATCGATTATCGGATTTAAGGAAATCGCGATGCTTCCAGGTGAGACCCCCTAGAAGGGTATGATTCAGGAAGCTAACATGACCTTGATGGATGGGAAACACCGTGCATGGTTTGTAGTGTTGCTAATGCTACATCTAAGGACCGCACTTTCACAGCAGGAGCTATCCACCTAGGCCGAAGCTTTGGAAATCGCAATGAGACTGCACGAGACCTTGATACAAGATCCTAACTTGGGGGTCCAACAGATCCATGCATAATTGAAAAAATTGTGTCTTGAGATGCAGAGTTTGAAACAAGACAGGACATCTGTCCCAGAGGCGCGCGAGGAGGTATGATGCATAAAGTGCAAAGGCCAAGGACATGACAAGGACCATTGTCCAATCTTCGCAAACTACCTGGTGAGAGGAGGGCCAATGCCATTGAGACAAGAGGCACAAGAAGGACTAAGCGCAGCACCTGCATTATGGTTTGCGATTTGTTAGATAGGAGGGAAGTATGCTACAGATAACTGCCATCTATTACAGAAGTATACACAGACGTCCCAACAGTTGTTTTGTAATCTCTTCAGATTAGTAGGCCATGATGAGCACACTTGTAGAAGTTATGAACTGGTGATAGATCAGACTCCTACCTATAGAGTTCAGACTGAAACGTGAGTGTTCAATCAAAATGCAGGGATGGTGCTCACTGGATTTCAGGGGCGAAGACGCGGTCAAGGTGAAATGGGACTAGGAAGGCAATGCAAATAGCTGATTTGTTACAATTGCGGAGGGTCAGAGCATTATTCCCATGACTGTACAAATCCAACAAGAGCATCATGTTTATATTATACCCAGTTTGATCATGAGATGGAGGACTACCCCATGCTGATAGTGAGGTTGTGCGATAAAGGAACACTCTAGCCTCCCCCGACTCAGAACCTATAAATGATGAGGTCTGAGCCACGCGAGGCGGACTCGAATGCAAACATCATGCTCCAAAGTGATATCATGACAAGAGATGACAAAGAAAAGTAGCTCGAAGAGAGTGCCTAGGTTCGCAAGGCTCTAACAAAGGAACCAGAATTTGATTTGGAGCGTGAGAGGAGACTTTCATGGAAGATAAGAAGAGCTTCACGGAGGCCTCCACTTCAGGTAGTAAAGAAAAACTAGACCGAGATGGACCCATCAATGCTCACTACCTTTCTAGAGACATGTATGAAGCTACTGCGTGACAACAAAGTGGTGAAGGGGCTGCAAGAACTCATCACTAGATGTGCTGGATCAGGAGAACCACACATAGTCTAGAATCTCAAAAAGCACACAACACAAACATGAAGGGAGATGAGATTGACTGTGCAAATCAGAGAATACGAAATGGATCAAGTGATTCTAGATCTAGGATCTGATGTGAACATCTTGCCAAAGAAGACATGGGAGCACATGGGTAGGTCCACGTTGCAATGGTCTCCTATTCAACTATGAATGGCGAACCAGAAAAAGATCCTACCCATGGGAAGATTGCAAGGAATAATGGTGGATATTGAATGTGTGAGCAAGCTTGCAGATTTCAAAGTGATAAAGATTGTTGATGACAAAAATCCCTATCCCGTGCTACTAGGAATAGATTGGGCCACTGAAATGAATGGAGTTATAAATCTAAAGAAGCGCAAGATGATTTTTGAGAAAAAGTCACTTCGCGTAGTGGTACCTTTAGACCCTGCTAAAGGATCACGCTACATAGAGCCAGTGCATGATTACAATAGCAACGATGATCTAGACTTTATTTACAGGATAAATTCATAGGAGCAGGACTGGGTAAATCCAATAGTGGATGGTAAGAATTCATGGGAGCATGAAAGCTCCTACACTTCAGATTCAGACGAAGAGATAGAACAATGGCAGAACCAGTTACATGAGGTAACCATGCTCAATTGCAACATGCTTATAAGGTCACTGCATTGCGTGGAAATAGAGGTAAGAGATCTGCCTATGTATGAGGGGGTCAACAAGGTGGATGATTTCCTAGACAAGTTTGAAAGAGAAGTACCAGAACAACAACATTTTGATGCTCTGAAATGGGCATTGTGGGCTACGCTCGCAAGACAGTGGGGTACGCATCAAAGAAATTTTGAGGACTGGCATGAATTTAGAAGGATGATGCTAACATGATTTGGAAAGCCTCAGATGAGGATGGAAGCAGGGTACGACGGGCGAAACAACCCACCTCTCCAGATTGGTACAGGTGTATGGTATGCAACTTGCACAAACATACATTGTCCACGTGATAGGAAACATGACGAAAAAGCAGGAGCGGGCAAGAAGATGGCATGAACAATGAAGTATGATCAAACCAAGCATGCCACAGATTATTTTCATGGAAGCCTTTAACAAAGTATGTGAAGTACTGACCACGGTTCACCATGTGAGACATACTGACTGGGGCCTGCTCATATCAGTGGTTCTATGGGCTAGAGGACCATGCGCAAAACCTCACCACATGGGCACTTCCGACGCTGAAGTATGAAGTAGATGCTGTAATCCCTATGGAGCATGCAAAGCCTAGGCCGCACATGGCAGCACCCCTAGATACGACGGTTCACGAAGCCAAAAAAGAAGGAATCACACAGGCGCAAGAGATAGAACACATGGGACTTGAGGAGGAAATCCAATAGGGAAACCTTAGATCCGTGAACTGGAAAAAGAAAGGGTATGGTTAAGAGAGAAAAGCGCTTTGATGGATGCAGAAGTCAAGAAGCTAGAAGATGAGATAAAGGAATATTTTCTCACTGAAAAAACTAGGATGGTATGGTAAGGTGAATATGATCATATTGACAAGTTTGACAACTATTGCTGTGAATTGGTTATTCTGATGCCTTGGCTTGAACCACATATCACCAAGTGTAGTGAGCAGGGTAGCGTGTTACAAATGGTGAAGTGCACGATGCCGACCACAACAATAGAAGGTAAGGATTCTCCAAGAACCCTGATGGAGGACAGGATGAAGCTTTATATGGGTGGTGTGACCACCTGAATAGCTAGGGTAAGGATAGTATTAGTGCTCCAGGCAGTTGGAAGGAAGCGTGGGACTATAAAATATTATGCCGAGGAGCTACGTGATATTGGAGATGTCCGCAGAAGTAGAGAGTCACAAGGTCTGCGACTGCGCATGGGGGACTGAGCTGCCACGTGGATTGGATAGAAAGTGACCATTGAAGTCACTGTTCATGATGGGATGGTCGACTTGAGGCCAAATGGAGCAAGCGACAAACAACTAAGATGTGATTTATAGGTAAGATTTGGGAAAATCTGCCGCCAAGAAAGCACTAATCAACCAGAATTGGGGGGAATGGTCAAACTCGAATTTAAAAAGCACTGTAAAACACAAAGGGCTACCTAGCAAATAACACTTGTTCATTTGAGATTTGAGTGATTAATCAAAGCCATGAGTATTGTGAGTCAAGCGTTGATTGAACCCTAGAATTCGCGAGTGACAGATTACAGCCCAGATAAGATGACAGCAACTAAGGATGGCCTAGGAATAGAAGAGGTAACTGCCGACGAGGATGCGCAAGCGACAACTATGGTGGATGTTCCAGAAGGTGCCAGGATTGTGGCAGAGATCTCCAAATCATCGTGTACACCAAGACCAAAGAAGAGTAAACAAGCAATGGATCGTGTGCACGTGTCCCTGAGGAATACGGCGCACAACAAACTATCAATGGAGGAGAAGGGGAAAGCTATCATGATAGAAATAGATGGGGAAGAAGAAGATTTGCAAGCTCTCATCATCGCAGAGGAAGAAGATGAAGGCATGAAGGTGGATATTCCACCAACGCACTCTGCAAAAAAGCTTCCTGCCTATGTGATCCCACGCAAAGGGAAGGCCAAAGTGCCCAAGGACTTGGACAAGACCAAGAGTTTGCTCCAGACCCTGCTCCTCCCAGGTAGAATTATGTTTGAAGGCATGCAACTGGGCCATGTGCCAACCATGAAGTTTGAAGATTGGAACCTTGCTGACCGCAAAAAGTTTCCCCACCTTCAAATCGGGAACCTTATGAAGTAGAACACCGTGGGGGTGGCGACAACATTAGAACCGCGGAAGTGGCTGCGCGGAGTGGAAAAGGTTGGGTTTCTGAACCTACTATGGGTGTCGCATTTCCATTGCACCCCAATAGCCATTTTCGTCATCAGGCAGCTGATCTTCCTGGTGCATGTATCTATGGCTGGAGGAGCCCATCCCCATCACGGCAGGCCTAATTCATCGCATTTCCTGGCTGCCATTCAAAGGAAAGGACCCCATGACCATATCGCAAGGGAAGGTTAGTGACTTGGCCCTCGCGGAGGCCATGAAGAAAAGGTACAAGCAGGAGAAGATGAGGAGGGGCTATGCCATATGCAACATCAAGGATAAAGTAGTACGCATAGCAACATAAATCCTGGTAGGAAAATTTATGCAGAAGTGCCACACAGATGAGGTACCTCCACTAGTGATCGCACTAGCTGAGCAATGCGTAGAGGGGGTCTAGTTTAACTGGTCTGAATTCCTTTGCATGGAGTTCTTACAGAATTGTTGCGAAGCCCAGGAGCAGGGTAAAACCTTCCACTATGCGTGGCTATTGTTGTCCACAGTGATCATAGCAGGGGAATTGTTGGAGGATAGTCAATTCCCCATCATTGACACAGAATTAGCAGAGGCTGTGAAGTATGCTTTTCTCTACGTCACGAATGATGCAAAGAGGATACGAGATAGTAAGATCTTCTGGGTTTTCATGGAGATGAACATCCAAATGTGCACCAACTAGAAGCCACGCTTGTCGCCCACAGTGCCCAATAGTCTGCAGAGCTTTGCAGACTTTAAGGCAAATATGCATAATATATACATCAGGTCATGAAAGGATCCGACGAAGCAGTGGAAAAAGCTACCCTTTGTAGCCATTGACGACGCCCTTTTTAATGTCTTGGAGGCATGGCCACAAAAATCATGTGCATCAGACATTGCGGAACTTGAGAAGTCGGCAGTGCAGAAGAAGAAAGATGATGTTAGGTTGCACATCACACAGTTGGCCAAAAAACGATGGAAGGAAACAGCAACAGCCAAAGCACAGGAAGCGGCATAGAAAGCAGCCGAGCAGGAAAAGGCTGCAGCAACAGCAGTACAGGAAGCAACCATGAAGGCAGGCGAGGGCTAAGCAACGCCTTCTCAAGAGCAGGAAACAAAGGAAGTAGAAATAGAATAATGAGGTGCGAACCCATGAACCATGTCTACACATTTGAAGCACTAACACCCAATAGAGTGAGTAGGACCGAGGAAGAAGGTCAAGGCCTCAAAGTTGGCCATTGACCCGATCACCCTAACCGAGGGTGATCTTCATGACATCGGTGAGATAGTGCATGATGTCATCAATGAGGCTCTTCAAAATTTTATGCAGGAGCACCAGACTATGTTGGGGGCCCTCAGAGCTCAGTTGCAGGAGTTACAGGTGTGGACCCTCCAGGTGGGTACCCTTTCTACCCACCTCATAGCAAGATCCTCGGTAGTAGATAAGGTGTTGTGTGCACGAATGGAAAACAAAATACTTTTTCTAAAAGGGGCCCTAGTGAGAGTGAATGAGGCCGATAGATTTTCGGTTAGCATGATGAAAGGCCTTGGCCTTAATATAGCTACCGTTCTGTGTGAGACACTATATCTGTTGCAGGATGGGATAACAGCAAAGTTGCGTGCTACAGAGAGCCGCGCACTCCAAGTCCTCAACGAGCAAAAGATAAACATGGAACAACTCAACTTGCAGCATGACAAATTGGTGTCACAAAATCAACAGTTGGTGTAGGTGGTAAGTGACGCTTGCTGAAGTGTCCCGAAGTTGGCCATCCTAGCAGATCTACCAACGGAGGTGTGGATCCATAGGCTAGGAGCAAGAGTTTTCGAGGCTAGGGAAGAAACGACAAAGATTCAGCTAGAGTTGAATCTTCAGATCGTCGAGCTGCATTTGAAGGCGCAACCTTCCACTCCCCTGGAAGTCAAAGAACAACATGCTATCACTATCACAACAGACTTGAGGAAATCGGAGGTGGAGTGTGAGACTGTACCCTTATGTTGGAACAAGCACTTGAGGTTCTCACGACTTTGCAAGAGGATCCCAACATCCAGCACTTGGAAATAGAAGCGCTAGACTCCAACAGAAATACAACAGTGTCCAAGGAACTACACAAATAGTAGTCCCCACCCAGAGGCTTGCGAGGATGTAGCAAGCTAAAGCACTGAAGGAGCAGGTAGATGCGACGCGACACAAGGAAGCAGTTCTCAAAGCGCGCGTCTAGCCTTAGATTGACAAGGCCTTCACTATCATGGAAAACATCGAAGGAAAGCTCGTGCACATACAGGGGATGAACACATCGATGTAGAGAAGCACCCCAGACATAGAGGTCTTGGAACAACGAATGTAGCAGATCCAGCAAGCAACAGCTCATTTTGTTGTGGACATCAGCACAATTTGAGAACAGTTGGAGGGACTCCGCGCTAAGATTTCCGCGTCAACCAAGTGACTTGAGGGCGAGTCACGATGTTTGTGTTGGGGACCTGTTGGGCATGGAATCTCCACCAAGGCATGTTTTGGGGCTCAAAGCCCAAGTTTTGACTTAATCTTGTTGTAAAGCTCCGCGAATTGTGGGTGTGAAGCGTGAAAAGTATAATAGAGTCATAGGGTTGTCCGCCCTAGTTTTGTAATGTAATTTCAACTAGATAGACCTACCCATGGTCCACAGGCCATGGGATTTTATAAATAGAGAGAGGCTATAAGTTTAAAATATAATAAGATAGAAGATAGGATGAGCATGAAAAGTATAAGTGACTGATTCGAAGTGTAAAGGGTGTCTTTGGGTCATAAAGTAGGAGAAGGCTCTGCAGCTGAGTGCGCATAGGCCTAGTAATCCGCAGCTGAGTGTGCGGACCCCTGCAGCTAAGTGCGTAGGGTGGAGTCGAGTCTATAACCAAGGAAGAAATTAATAAATGGAAGTTTTGTTACCAATTTTTGTATTTGTTCCAAGATTAATGCATGTTTGATATAAATTGCAAATATACTATTTATTTACTGTGCACACTGGTATGAATGGTTTATATTGTTAAGTGTAACTTAAAGCATGCAAGTAGACTAAGATAATCAACTAACATTGGATTACTAGTAAGGACTTGGGTAATAACAGCGTTCGACCCCTGAATAGGGTTGCGTGAATGCAGTATCTCAGGCTGTGAGGTACAAGAAAGTGCACGAAGCAACTTGCGTGCAAGATTGAACTGCGAAACACTTGAACTCATCAGACATCTCCAAGGTGTAGAAACTAGGTTCTAACACCCTCCCATACTACTTCGGGTGAGACCTCAGTCCACGCTCCGTGGATTGTTGCCAAAAGGGCCAATAGTACCGGGATTTGTTTGGCTAACTTAACTCTGAACCTGGGTCAAGCCGCAATAAGCCACTAGATGTAGATATCTCACCCTTGGTGAAGCCACCAGATGGTATATGGTTATGGGTGTGGTATGGTTGATAGGCCCAACTGCTTCATGAACTTTGCTGAAATGAGGTTCTTTTGGCTCCTGCTATTGAAAATGAGCTACAGCGGAGAACCCTTCACCCACATTTTTGAGCGGAATAGTCACTCCCCCTCATCTGGATCTTTGAGCTCATCCTTCTCAATATTGGTGGTGGCAATATTGGCACTAGGCTCCACATCAATAATTTGATTCCCTTTGTCATTCCCCTAGTTGGTTTTTGACCCAGAGTCGAAACATGCATCTAATTCGGAAGCCTTTGGCTCAGCCACCAACGACTACTTAGCTTGGCACTCACCTGTGTTGTGAGTGGGGCTATTGTGGAATTCACACCATTTCCTTGTATCCTTCTTTATATTCGTGGTGTTTTTCTTTTCTCATGGCTTTGATGGGTTGTATTGGGTCACCCTACCTTGGATTTGTTCTTTTTTCTGCAGCTTGGGGGCACCTTTCCCTTTCTTTGGATTCACAGATCCAAAGTCTCGCTTCTTTTGTTTAAATTTTTGCTCGGTCTTGACAGTGTATCAATAGGTGGCACCAAGCGAGGAGAGGTTTAGGAACTTCATCTCATCTTGGATGTACTTGTGTAGATAGTCGTGGTACTTGAGTACCAAATTCCACTAAGAATCCTTGATACCTAGCTTCATGGCAAGGGTATGGAAAACATTTGTGAACTCTAGCACATCTTGGTCCCTTCCCTGCCGCAGCGTGGTCCATTTTATGTATTTATCTTCATAGCTCCCGACAGGGTAATATTGTTCCTTGATGGCATCTTGAAAATAATTCCAAGTGGGTGTGGTTGAAAATAGTGAGGATTCCCTCTCGTCCTTTTATTCACAGTAGGTTTCCCACCAGTCCTTGACATGTGGGGTGGCTTTGAGGAATGAAAAAGTAATATTTTCCCGATTGGAAAAGTCATGAATTGAAAAATATCCTTCCAAAAAATTTAACCATGTATCTACAACATTTGTATCTATATATCCTTCAAATATGGTAATGTCAAAGTTAACTTGTACCTTAAAAGGAGTGGTGCCTCCAGAGTGGTTGTTGGATGAAGATGCACCACCTGTGGGTAGCCGCCGAATGATCTAGGCAAATTTATCCATCCTCGCGATCATTTTTCACTCAAGGGATTCCTCAAGTAATATTTTGAAAGGATCTCCTACCCCCTCATATTTTTTTTCTTCCGCCTTGGGAGGTCCTCAAGGTTTGCGAGGCTAGTTTTGAAAAGGGTCAACCAGTTCGAGCCCTAACTCCTTATACCCTGACCTCAATAGTGACATGCAAAGAAAAATAAAGAAAGAGAAAACCTGGCTCTGATACGATTGATCCGTACTTATGCAGGAATGCAAAAAAATACTGATATACAAATATATACATAGATGCAATAGAAATAAAACTTCATTTCATTAATATTAAAGAATTGAAATACGCTTACATACAGAAATGGAAATAAACTAACTCGGGCGATGGTAGCTTATCTATGAGAAGAGATGCGGTGTCTATATGCCTGTGAACTATGCTACAATGAGGCTCAAAGGCCTATTTATTAATGAGAAACAATGGAAAACCATAAACATCCAAAAACTAACCCTAGGAGATGAAGTGCCAAAAGTGTTGGTCCCATTTGGGTAAATTGGTACATCAATGTCCCAGGGTTGTAATTTTGGCATAGGATCTTTGTTTGGCTATCATAATACCTCGTTTTGAATATATCAAAGTGGAAGCCAACAAAAAATTGGTGAATCAGGTTGGGACTTTTTCGGTCTCTCCGTTTTCCTTAAAAATATCTTTTATTCCCTCAAAATGACTCTGGATGTTTAGGACCCAAAAAACTGCCAAAACTAGTAATTTGTGCTACAATTAGGTAAACTAAAAATAAAAAATGGTGGGGATTCAATTGGAATAGGTGGGTGGCCACCAATATCCATCTGGATCTCCCTTACATCCCTATCTCTCTCTATTCCAACATTTCTCCCTTCCCCCCTCTCTCTCTCTCTCTCTCTCTCTACCCTTTCCCTTGTCTGTCTTCCTCCTTTCTCCCCTCTCCCCCATTTTATGTCTCACCCTATCACTTTCTCTCTCTCTCTCTCTCCTTCCCTATGCCTCCCTTGTATATGCCTCTCTCTCTTTCTCCCTAAATCTCCCCACCTCGTGTCTATTCCTATATCTCTCTCTATATGTCCCTATAAATTATCTTAATTCTGGAAATATTGTTTCCATTTATGTCAAATACAAGAGGAGACTACTTATGCCCAAGATAAATATTGGAAATGAAAATTGTTGAAAATATCATTTTTGGACTTTTGATGCTCCATTTGGATACCATATATTTGAAGCCGTTTTTACTACAATTACTTAGCTCAAATGGGAGCATAGGATAAATGATTGGAAATATTATTTTGATGCCTTTGCAAAAGTATATGGAACTCTCATTGATTCCATAAGAATGAGGAGATATGAAAGATTTCATCAGGATGACCCAACTAATGTACAAGTAGGTCGACCTAACCAATTTTACTAGTGATCTCCATAAGTGAACATATAGAGACTAAAAATAAAGGGAATATGAGTTCATTTCTACACAATCCATGAAATATGAGATATGATGTTGCAAGAGGAATTGAGGAATAAATTTTCATGTGATTATTGGAGTCTAAATGTGGAAGAAAAAAATTGATTTATGGGGTCAACAAGTCAAATGAGAATTTTTACTATAAATTTTCTTATGGTATTTTCTAGAATGTGAAACTTAGAGGATAAATATAGAAGATATTCATGTACATGTGGTTAAAATTTTCAACCTTGATTCACTATAATTTCAGAGATATGGTCTAAGGAAGTTAGGCTTCTTGAATTCTCTTGAAATATTCTTCAAATAGGCCAGCTTTGAATTTTTTGTTCTAAATTTTCTTTTGGGATCCTTTGGACTATAAAACTTGGAGAATGTAGTTCTAATATTATTAAATATTTTTTCTTTAGTAACCGGAGAACCCACAGTAAAAATCGTTTTGCTGTCAACGTTTCAAATCCCAACAGGGATCCATCATCATGACTATTATTGAGTGTTGATAGAAGAAGAGCTTGATAGCGAGATATAAATAGTTATGAGGTAAGCTGTATTGGTTTAAGGAAAAATGTTGATGGTCGACTGTTTAATAATTAATATTATCAAAATATTTAATTTATAATTAAATTAGGTTTATTTTAATTTTAATCATATAATATTGATTTCTAATGATAAATAATATTAATAATAAAAGGTGAAATTACTTAGTAAAATATTTTCTCACTTAATAATTAATAATTTTTTAAATAAATAATAATTTTGTATATAATAATTTAATTTAATTTATTTTTGTATATAATAATTTAAAATAATTTATAATAATAATTTCTTGTGTTTCTAATCCAGGGGATTAGAAAAATTATCAAAATTAAAATTGCTCAAAATCAATCAAAACGAGATCTAGATCGTAGTTCTCGTCATCCTGAATCCAATATCACTTGAATCACCTAAAACTATGATAGTATGCTCAAGTTATGATGTTTTGAATTTTTTTCCAAACAACTAAAAATTGAGTGACATGGTTAACTAGGTTGCTGACTAGGCAGACCATACATTGACATCAACAACTAAATGGGTAGGCATAGTAGACCATATGAACCAACCTGGGCTCGACAGGTGGCAGGGTCGTATTGAGGCATATGGTAGTTTTTCACTGGTTATTTGGTTGTGAGCTGGGCCATTTATGAGGCACCACATGGCCCAATGAGAGGGTACCATGTGGCGCCCCGTGGTTGGCCAAATTTTTTGTAAAGCAGCTCAAAGACCTAGGCAGGGTTCGACCCCTCAATATGACACAGCATAGCTGCATGCCCTACCTTCAAACCATCGCATTAGTTCTTAACCGATGCAGTGACCCGATTATATTTAAAATCAAATGGTCGATGCGTTGGGGGAAAGGGGTGGAATGCTTGGCCCCCATCCCCTAGTCACACACAAACCATAGGACCATGTGATGAGCACCACTATTTCAGCAAGAATGCTACAACTCCTTGGGCTACCAACTTTACTTTATTAACTCAAGGTTCGTACAAACTTGGAGGTGACAGTGTTGTATACACAAGTAAATGTGATGGGTCTACTCTTTGTCACTACTAAGCTGGTGATAGAGCACTAAGGTTTTTCAAACCAGACTTCTATTGATTAGAAGAAGCTTGATAACCGATGAGAGAAAGAGAAATCTACACTAAGAGAAATCTTGTCCATTGCAGCAAGGAAAAAGACTGAAAGAAAATGCTAGAACACACCATTCTTCTAAATAATTGCTAAGAGGATTTTCTTCAAAAGAATGCTAAGTTAACATGTATGAAATCCTACTATCCTAAGCATGCAAATTCAAAACATCAAACATTCTATTGTTGTGCATATAAATGAATAAAATAAATCTATTTTTCTTTTTGTTCTTTTTATGTGAAAGTATGAAAACTAACTTCTTTTGGTGATGTGGCAGGTGGCTTAGGGATGATGGTGGATGGTCATAAGGCTTGGGAGAAAAGTAGGGGTCCTTTTCTATATTCCTAGAGGATTTTTCCTCAATTCAGCCTCAAAACAGGCCACTACAGGTCAACCTACAGGATTTCCTAATGTGTTCTACTGGATGTCCTGCAAACCTACAGGATACAGCCAAGAGAAAAATGAGGGATATTGAAGGTGATGGAGGCTCAGGTAAGGTGGTTAGTGGATGGAATGAGGCAAGGGAGTTCCTAGGACCACTTTAGAACTCAAAACCAGAGTTGTGAGGTGGTTGGATTTGCTCAACAAGTTTGGAGAATATTCTTGTGAAATGATGAAATTGGTGAGGGTTTTAGTGAAAGAGAGTGAGGACCATGGATGGATGAATATGGAATGAGATTTCTGACTATGAAATTTATTTGTACTTCTGAAACTCATGTACTGCATCAACCATGGACATTTATCCAAAAATCATGTGAAGAAGAAGGATTTCAATTAACCAAGGAAAACATAATTTCATGAGCTAACTATCTACTTCATGCATGAGGAAAACTTGCATAATAAGATGAAACCTTGATGAGATATAAAGTAAAACTGAATATATAAGAAATGATAACTAAATCCTACTCTTGCAAACTGATCAAATGTTGGCCTGAGCACAAAAAACCCTAAATTCAATGAGAAAGTAGAATCATGTCTTTTTGGGGATGCATAGGAGTTATTTCCTCAAACCATGATCCATGAAGGAAGGAGTGAGTCCAAAACCACCTACTGAAAAATTTTTGATGTTTGTTTATCTCTTCTAAGCCACCACTGAAGAAAAGCACAAATGGAAGCAAACTAATCAAATCTACAACTACTTGCAATGAAATAATTCTAAAGACAATTCAACTATGAAATCAACTAAACATACAAATACAAGAAGAGGAGCCTTTGCTACTAGGGTTGGGCCCTAACCCAAGAGCTTCAGCCCTCTGAGTCAACTCAGTGCTAGATCAAAGAAATGCTCATTCTCATTATCAAAATAGAAAATTACATAACAATGTCTTCCACAAGTCTTGAACTCGAAAATGACTAGTGTTTGTACAACAAAAATTTGAATCGTAATGAGGCTCTAGGCCTCTTTATTTATACAACTGAAGTCTCCAATGACTTCCTTAAATCAAGGGAGGCTTGACTCCCAAACTCGAGATAAACTAGCTCTTTAACTGTCACTTTTTCGACTACCTTTTGATCTCCATGACTTGGTTGCTTGTACTCCGAGCTAGTGTGATTGATGGAGTAATATTCAAATTAGTGAGGAGTAAATGAGGAGGATGTACCTCCTAAAATGTCTCCTCCTTATCTCATTTGAGTTTCAGCTCTTAATTAGCCAAAATTTCCATGATTTTCTCTCAAAAACCTGTAATCAATGCACATTAGTCCACTAGGCATAATATCTGACTTTGACTCATCTCATTAAGCAAAATACAATCAAAATATGCAATAAATTGTGAGAAGAGTTGATTTGACTAAGTTATGAGGTGGATTAAGGTCCATATAGTTACCCAATGATGAGGCTCATCATCACCCCCCTACTAAAAGTGTTGCTCATCCTCTAAGCAACTCAATCTATATCCATGTATTTCATTGATCTAGTGGCCTCCCTGACATCCCATGATTTTTCTATGGTTTCCTCTTCCTGTACATAGAATCCTACCTTCCTTTCTATCTCCTCCCACTTCTTTCTTTCTTCCTCTTTCTTCCTTCCTTCCAACATTCCTAAGGGAAGTGGTGGACTGAGTCTCAAGCCAATCCAATTGAATTTGAGTCTTTGGAGAGTTTGCTTATACATGGGTGTCTTATTCAGTGCTTCTCTCATTCTTTGAGGAGAATGGTACTCTCTTATTTTCAAACTATAGGGAAAAGTATTCCATATCCTTTGGAAAGCTTGCATTCCATCATCCCCTAACAGCCTAAACATGTCCTCAAAGTGTTTGATTGCTTTCTCTTGGGCAGCAAGGTACCTAGCTGAAAGTTGAGGGTCATTTGCAATCAAGTTATTTGTGCTAATGATAGCCATTGGATATGACATATCAACTCTTATCATGAGAGGTTATGTTTCTTCCCTTGCCATTATTTTCTTTATTTCTGCAGCCCTTGCTTCCTCATGGTTCATCCATGATGCCAAATCCATCAACTGTAAGTCCCCTAGTTTTGAATTAGGGTCCCACACATTCAGATTTGTCAAGGCTAAGTTATGTAGGTAGAACTAGGACATTTTAGCCCTATCCTCCATTGTGCTTTGATCACAAAGATCAATGAAATCTTTATAATCCTGGAATGGAATAGTGCCTCTCTATGCTAAAGTCTTGATTTGGAACTGCAGCCATTCTTTCTTAAGGTACAATGCATATGACTTAGCTGGCATCCTGCACTGGATTGCCTCTAAAGATAGACTGGCCATGGATGCCAATTGATTCTCTCTCTCTTGTAGTTGTCCTCTTAACCATGTATTTTTTGCCTCCAACTGAGCTTTCATCATTGCCTCTCTATCCCTCAGGGTGCGTAATTATCTACCCATCTCTTTAACTTTTTCCTCCATGTGACCTATGTACTCCACTCCCTTAGATTTGGAAATTTGCATCCATCTATGGGTTCTTTCCCTTTCTTTCTCAAACTCAAAGAATAATGGGATGGAAAATTTCTATGGAATGACCCTACCCCCTTCAATGAACCTATAATAGGAGTCAAGGTTAGGTTGAGGACTAGGTTCCCTTTGCTTTGGATCCTCTTTCTTTGTTTCTTGTTGCATACTCCCTTATTTTTCCACTTTTTGAGTTTCTTGTAGGTTTAGCAGAGTTTCCTGTAGGATTGCCTTTGCTTCCTATAGGTCATTTTGTGTATCATGTAGGAGGCCTTTTCCTTTGGATGAGGTAGATCTAGTGATAGGCCTCCTAACATAAGTGATAGGAGACTTTGGAGAGGCTTATCCTGATGATCCTTCTCCTTGACTTTTATAACAGGAGCTACCTTTTCTTGCTGTTTTGGTGTGTCTTCAATGAAAATAGGAACCTTGGTGGGAACTTGAGGTTTTCCTTCTCTTATTCTTGTAATTTTCCTTGTCCTAAAGTACAATGGAGTTTGTCACTGTCTCTTCCCTTTTTTCTTGATAGGGGTACCAAGGGAAGTGAGGGCAGCTGCTGCCTCTTTCTCAGTGGATTCTGGAGATACCATGGGTGATTCCTCCCCTTCTTTTCCTTACATTTTAGACCTCTATTCTTACTTGTCTTCTGTCTCCCATTTTCCATTTTCCTTTTCACTCTTGCCTTTCTCCTCTTCTTCTCCTTCTAGTTCCTAACTTTGTTCATCAGTTTCCTCCTTTTCATCCTCTTTTGTCTCTTCACCACTTTCCTTCTCATTTTCTTCCTCTTCTTCCTCATCTATTTCCTCTTTATCCCTCTCTATTTCTTCTTCCTCCTTTTCAGTTTCTTCTTCATCCTTCTCTATTTTTTCTTCATCCCTTTCACTAGAAGTGGGGCTCTTGTCATATTCAAGGGCTTTTATATCTTCAAATGTCTGCATGTCTCTGAAAGTTTCACATTGATATGGATTCTAAGGTTTTGTAGGGAATCTTCTATGATAAGTCTAATTAACCAATGACAGGCTAGCTGTTGATGGTTTCCTTATTGCACCTTAACGCTCATATCTATCACTGATTGAAGAAGGAAGTAGGGTATGCTAAGTTTGTTTTGAGGACGTGTGTCTGCTCCAAATCTCAACTCTTGGATAAGCCTAAGATACTATCCATATACCACACTATACCTACCCTCACGTGATATATATTCTATAAGGTGGTAGCTAATTTCATTCCAAGGATATGGTAGGATTGCTCTTCTAACTCCATTTTTGTCTTCCATGGTCCCCTCTCCTTCTAAAAAGAATTTCTTCTATGAAATCTGGCTATTACCCTTATCCTCCTTTCTCTAAGGATCCCTAAAGGAAGGGTGGTGATTCTGCCTATGATTTTAGGGGTGAGTTCTATAGAGAGACCTTTCACCACAACAGTGGCATGGGTCCTAGTCAGTGGAATGAGGGACATAGAAAAATCTCAGGCTACTTCATCATCATATCCCCCTCAATCTTTCAAAGAAACCCATCCAATTGTGCCTTTTGAATATCTCTATTATAGGAGGGTGTTGATGAATCCTCACTGTGTTGATGGGTTCCCTCTTATTAAATCCCCCTGTCATTTTCTCTGATGGATGGAGGTTTGTATATGTCTAATACAAAATTTAATGGATGAGGAATTTGAAATGAAAATTTTGTGTATACAATTCCCTTAGATTGCAACCTTTCTCAATAAAATAGAAGGCTTTTCTATATTCTTTTCACTTGGAAAATGTGGGAAAGTATAGAGCCTACCTCCTTATCATTACCTGATGAAGCCAACCTCTGTTTTTCACTTTTAAAATTGCTCACTACCAATCTTGTAGGTGTTGTTCTGTATCCTGTAGGATCCTATAGGATTTCCTATAGGATCCTATAGGTGCTCCTGTGCAGGAAAAAAATGAATTATGCCTTTCCTGTAAACTGCTTGAGAGCCGAGAGAAAATTTTCTAGTGTGTAGCCTCGAGAATGTGAATGCCTATATGCATGGGGATCAACGTTTATTTCCTCATATGGGTGAGTTGAGTGGGGTGGTGTGCTAGCAACCGAGGTACAAGTATCCATTTTTGGATTGTTGGTCCCACTACCACATCATCATTCTCCTTACCTTGTAACCAACTCCCACTTCGGGTATTCATAGCTGTTGGGCATAGGATCCCCCAAGGGTAGTTTTGGGGCCAAAAGACCATATTTTGGTCAAATTTTGTAATCCAAGTGTAAAGAATCTGCATTTTGTGGTCGCATAGTTCATAGGTGTTAAAGAGTCATAGGGTTTTTTGCCCTTATTTTGGAAATGTAATGTCAGCGGTAAAAGATCTACCCATGGCCCGCAGACCATGGGATTGTATAAATAAAGCTAAGATCTAAGTAGCTAGATAATGAAATACAATGAAGAGAGTCATAGCTTTAGATCAAGAAGTCTAAGTCTTGGGTTGTAGCATAGGTAGAGGCTCTGCAGCTGAGTGCGCAGACCCTTGCAGCTGAGTGCGTAGTCCCTTGCAGCTAAGTGCACAAGGCGAGTCGAGTCTGTAATCATCTGGAATTATCAATAAAGAGAAGTATTCTACAATTTTTGCGTCTTTATTTCCTGTTTATACATCTTGTTATGTTGGGTATAAATTTCACTTATAATACTTAAATGATGCGTGAATGTATGTAAATGTGTTGGTTAAGTGAATGCAAGTAAGAACATTTGTTTACGCGAAGCTAACTAAGATCGATTAAGGAGATAAGTAAGAAATTTAGCCTAGTTTGGGAGATATTGCAGTTTGGTGCCCTAGCAGTGTGAAAGTCCCTGATCCATAGGTTAGGGCTGCACAAAAGCCAACTGTACCCTTTCGCAAAGGTACTAAAGGGTGGAACAGAGGGCTAAGCAACCTGCGTGAAGGTAGGTATAGCCTAAATAAACCGACATCACAACCATCTCAAGGGTGTGAAAACTTGGTTCCATAAACCCCCCATACTACTTCGGGTGAGACTTCAGTCTGTGCTCTGTGGCCTAATGCCAAAAGGACCAGTAGTGTAGGGATTTGTTTGGCTAACTAATGATGAACCTGGGTCAGGCCCCCTCATGCCAACAAATGGTTTCGTTGCCAGGACTGAAATCTGCATAAGAGATGTGTGATGTTGTATCACTGGAATCCAACTAAGAAGGAGATTGGAGATTGGTTGGATAGAAAGACCCACGAATTCGTGGCACAGGAGAACAGAAACCCGTGACTTTCAAAAGAATAGTGGTTGGAATAGTAACTGTATATAGAGATCCATGAAACATTTTTCTATTCTTTCCCTATTCAACTATACGTGTGGATTGCGAAGCTAGCAGATAGCTAAGGAAGGTGGAAACTAGACAGTCATATTGAGTGGACCCTAGAGCTAGTGCAAAGGTTGGAAGCATCAAAGGATAAGATCACCCGCGCTGTCGATCCTTGGCTCGATTGCGACATAGGAGGATTTGTAACTGAATTCTCGGTCGACACCTCAGTCAGTTATAGTGAACCAAAGCGACGCTTTTTCAAAGGACCGTGAGGTCAATACGTAAAATATTTGAATACTTAAATTACAATCATGTTGTGTGAAAAATGGGTTATGTAGCTACCTTGATGTTTGGGACTACGCGAAGTGGAAAAACTTACAGGAACAAAGGGAATAAGGGTCCGAAGTATAGCCCCTTGATTTCACCTCCATGAAGGGACAAATAAGCGATAGCAAAGGTTTCTCCACGAAGCGCTATTTAGTTAATAAGACAAGGATTCCCACGAATACCACCTTTGCCTACACCATCTCCAACTTCATCGCCATTACCTCCAACTTTACCCATACCACCTCCACCTCCACCTCCACCATGGTTCAGTATGGCAAATACAGTGAAGTTTCATTTGTTCAAGGGCTCGAGAAATGAGGACCCAAACTAATTTTGGTTCGTTGTGAGGGCTACATGGGAAGCTCAAGGTGTGACAGATGATCAGGTAAAGAAAGCGACACTAGTTAGTGCTCTGTAAGATCACATGCTAACCTCGTATATTAAGTACTCTAACAATAACCCGAATGTTGGAGTAGCAGACATCCAAGCAACACTAAATGGGGAATTTAGCATACCTAAATCTAAACTGTAATCGATTGTGGGATTCAAAGATATCATGATGCAACCAGGCAAGATGCCTTGGGAATTATATTATAGGATGAAATGTATGATCTATGAAGCCAACATGAACTTGACAGATGGAAAGCATCGCGAGTGGTTTGTGGCCTCACTACTACCACACTTAAGGAATGCACTGTCACAGCAAAAGATAACACCTCAGGTAGAGGCCTTGGAGATTTGCATGAGACTACATGAAACTCCGATGTAGGATCCTAATCTAGGAGTCCAGTAGATCATAGCTGAAGAATCTGTGCCTTGAGATGCAAAGCCTAAAGTAGGACAAGATGATTCAGCCAGAGATACGTGAGGAGGTATGGTTGTTGAAATGCAAAAGTTAGGGTCATGACAAAGACCATTGCCTAGTTTTTGCAAACTACATTACAAAAGGAGGACCGATGCCTTTAAGGCCAAAGGCCTAAGCAAGACCTAGTGTGGGGCCTACATTATGGTGCACTATCTGTCAAGTAGCCAGAAAACATGCCATGGATAATTGTCACTTGCTACAAAAGTATGTACAAGCACCACAACAGTTGTTCTACAACTTTTGTAGGTCGGTAGGACATGATGAGCATAGTTGCAGGAGTTATGAATTGATGATAGATAGAACTCCTACCTATCGGGTTCAAGCCGAAATGCGACCCCTTGACCAAAATGCAGGGATGGCGTGGATAGGATTTCAGGGGTGTGGATGAGGCTGAGGTGGAGGAGGACCTGGTAGAGGTCATGGACAGTTGATTTGCTACAATTGCAGAGGACTAGGACACTATGCCCATGATTTCACTAATCCAACATGTCCATCGTGCAAGTATTGCATGATGTTTGATCATGAAACAAAAGATTGTCCTACGCTGATAGCTAGGATATGTAACAAAGGGGAGTTACTACCTCCCCAAACTCAGAACCTGCAAATGATGAGGTCTGAGCCAAGCGAGGAAGATCCTAATGTAAATATAGTTCTCCGGAGTGGAATTGTGATGGGAGATGACAAGGGGAAACAACTAGAAGATAGTACATGGGTTCACAAGGCCCCAGTGAAAGAGGTTGAGTTTGATTTGGAGCACACTCGAGAATCCTTCATGGAAGCTAGGAAGAGCTTCGCTAAGGCCTCCACTTCAGGAAGCAAGGATAAGCCTGAGCCGGAGATTGAATCCTCTATTCTCACAACTTTCATGGAAACTTGTATGAAGTTACTGCGTGACAGCAAGGCTATAAATGGGCTACAATAAATCATCAATAGATGTGTTGGAACCATGTTAGGGGAGCCACACACGGTGCAAAAGATTGGAAAGCATTAGACAAGAATGGGACGGGAGATGAGACTGACCATACAAATAGGGGAGTATGAAATGGATCAGGTCATTTTGGACTTGGGGTCAAATGTGAATGTCCTACCAAAGCAAACTTGGGAGCGAATGGGGAGACCTACAATGCAATGGTCTTTGGTTCAGCTAAGGAAGGTGAATCAACAGAAAATCATACCCATGGGGCGACTGCAAGGGGTGACTGTGGATATTGAGGGAGCGAGCGTGCTGGTAGATTTTGAAGTAATAGAGATAATAGATGATAGCAATCCCTACCCTGAACTCCTGGGAATCAACTGGGCTACTGATATGAATGGGATAATCAATCTGAAGAAGCGAAAGATGATCTTTGAGAAGAAATCACTACGCGTAATAATACCCCTGGATCCTGCGAAGGGTGGCACTATACGGAACCAGTCTGCACTTATGAGAGTGATGATGATCTAGACTGCATCTATAAGATAATAGTGTGAGACCAATATTGGGTGAATCCCATCATGGATGGAGAAATTATGTAGGATAGCGAGAGTTCCTGCACTTCGAACTCCGACGAAGAAATAGAACGTTGGAAAAATCAGTTACATGAGGTAACTACACTGATTGCAACATGATGACCCAGTTGTTGTGTTGTGTGTCGTCAAAGGTAAGAAATATACCTATTTATGATGGTATAAATGAGGTAGATATATTTTTGGATGCATTTCAAAGGGAGGTACCAGAAAAGAAACGCTTTTAGGCCTTGGACTAGGCTCTGTGTGCTACGCCCACAAGATGGTGGGGTACACATAAGGGAAGCTTTGATGATTGCCACGAATGTAGGAGGATGATGAGAACAATATTTGGAAAGCCTAGCATATGACTGACAGACAAGTACGATGGGCAGAATGATATACACGTGCATCTGGCGAAATGGACGCAGGCTTATGGAAAAAAGCCCCAACTTGAGTGGGTGCACCTGTTCTATCATACCCTAGATGTTATCCCAATGAATTGGTATATAGAAACAGAGCTTCACCATGGGACAAGTGAATGGGATTTCTTGCGTAAACGATTCATGATGACATTCAGTTTTGAGGACAGGTTTGACAGTATTGAAGAAGTGCTACAAGAAGTGAAAGCAACCATCTTTGGGATACCGCAAGATCCTTTACACCTGATCTAGCCTGAATGGGCTACTTAGCTGAGTCATGCAATTGAATGTTATAACGTAACTGCTAAAGAGGAGGACGAGGAATTATAGAAGATTAATATTCTGAAAACTGAAGGGCGCCATAAGGTTTAAGGACTGAAAATTGAGAACCTTGATATAACCGCGCCAGTCAAAACAAAACAAGTGAACATTGGTACAAAGGCAGAACCCAAATTCGTGAAGATTGGAGACTACTGGGATGAAGAAACGGTGGATAAGGCCGCTGAATTACTCGGTGAATATCAGGACTTATTCCCTACCAAATTTACAGATTTGAAAGGAATAATCAGATATATAGGGGTGATGAATATCACGTTAAAACCTGATGCAAATCCAGTTAAGTAGATGCCTTACTGCCTAAATCCGAAATACAAGGATAAGGTCCGCT
Organism: Pinus tabuliformis; assembly: GCA_031772625.1. NCBI lineage: Eukaryota > Viridiplantae > Streptophyta > Pinopsida > Pinales > Pinaceae > Pinus > Pinus tabuliformis. The sequence continues at coordinate 1,047,026,884 of CM062819.1, read as the reverse complement.
TAGAGATAGACAAAATGCTAGCATCAGGCATCACTGAGCCTATGGAAGAATCTGATTAGGTAAGCCAAATGGTGGTGCAAGAGAAGAAGCAGAAGGATGAGATAAGGATAGGCGTGGATCTTAGAAAACTGAATGACGCTTGTTTGCGTGATCCTTTCCCAACTCCATTCATGGATGAAGTGTTAGACAATGTAGGTGGCTAGAAGCATATTCCTTCACTGATGGGTTCTCTGGGTACCACCAAATCAAAATCACACCAGAAGATAGGAGCAAGACAACCTTTGCAACTGAGTGGGGTTGTTTTCAATATATTGTAATGCTGTTTGGATTGAAGAATGCACTTGGAATCCTTTCCCACGTGGTTGTTGCAACATTCAAGGAATTTATTCCTAAGTTCGTGGATGTATATTTTGATCATTGGACTGTGTTTGGGCTGGTCAAGCACCATGTAACAATCTTTCGCTTGATGTTGGATACTTTTCGAAGATACCAGATCGCGCTCAATCTCAAGAAGTGTCTGTTCTACATTCCTTTTGGGAACCTATTGGGGCATGTGGTTTGCAAACAAGGACTAATGGTAGACCCCACAAAGATTGTGGTAATACTGAACTTAGAAGCACCGAGGAGTGTGAAACAGCTGCGCACTACTCTAGGACATACAAGATATTATTTGAAGTTTATCAAAAGCTATGCCCAGATCACCACACTGATGGAAAATTTGTTTAAGAAGGATTTCAAGTTCTGTTGCAACGATGACTTTAAGAAAATCTTGGATATATTGAAAGAAAAGATGGTTACCGCACCGATTCTAGTCTTCCCAAACTGGAAGAAAGAATTTCATGTACATGTCAATGCGTCCTGTATAGTGTTGGGGGCAGTACTAACACACAATGGCAAAGAAGTCTTGTTCCAGCCTATCACGTTCGCAAGCCGCAGGTTATCCAAAGTAGAGAATTGAAGAACTATTCTACCACTGAACTTGAGGGTCTAGCTATGGTGTATGTGCTCCAGAAGTATTGACACTACTTGCTAGGAGGCCACTTTAAGATGTATACAGATCACTCCGTGTTGAAGTACCTAGTCAATAAGCCTATGTTGGGGGGGAAAATCTACAGATGGATCTTATTGTCCCAAGAGTACAATTGTGAAGTTGTTGTGAAGCCTAGATGATTGAATACGGGACCAGACCATCTATCGCGCATCAAAATAGGGGAGGAACCTACTAACTTGGAAGAAGGATTTTCTGACATGCAGCTATTTGCAGTATGTGTCACGGATGGTCATTTCTAGGATATAATACACTTCCTAACAACAAGAACTGCACCTGAAGGATACTCTATCCATCAAAAGAAGGAATTGGTGGTGCATGCGACATATTTCTCTATCATTGCTGTGCATCTATACAGGATGGGGACTGATGAGATATTGTGACAGTATGTAACTAAGTTTGAAGAAAGTAGCATCCTTACGGACGCTCATGGGGGTGCCATGGGAGGACATTATGTAGGGAGAGAAACTGCGCAGAAGATTCTATGTGTCAGGTTGTGGTGGAAAACCCTTCATCAGGATTCAAAAGCATATTGCAAGGCTTGTGATGTATGTCAAAGAATAGGTAGGCCATCGCGGAGGGATAAAATGCCTCTGAATCCACAAATGATCTTGCAACCTTTCTAGAAGTGGCCAATAGATTTTGTAGGGCCCATTCAACCCCAAGGGAATACAGGAGCGTGGTACATTATCACTGTGACAGAGTACTTGACTCGATGGGCAAAAGTGCAGCTGGTGAAGGATTGCACGGGTGTGATGGTCGTGAAGTTCTTATTTGAACATGTACTGACATGATTTTGATGTCCAAGGATCTTGATGAGTGATCATGGTACGAACTTCCTGAATGAGACGATTAGTTCACTAATGGAGGAATTTCAGGTATATCACCAAAAGAGCACACCTTGTCACCCACAGCCTAACGGGATAGTGGAGGCGTTCAACAAAGTGCTTGAAAACACACTGACTAAGGTTTGCAATGCTCAACAAAGGGATTGGGACCTACGCACACCTGCTGTATTGTGGGATTATCGAACAACATGCAAAAAGTTGATGGGACAAACCCCTTTTAGGCTTGTCTATGGTGTGGAAGACATAATGCCTATGGAATACATCATGCCTAGTCTGCGCATAGTAGCACTCACAAGTATGACATATTGTGGAGCCCTAGAAGAGAGGCTCGCATAGCTGGATGAGCTTGAAGAAGAAATATTTTTGGCTGGGTTTCACCAACAAGTCTAAAAGCAGCGTGAAAAGGCATGGCATGATCAACACATCAAACTATGTGCATTTAAGGTAAAAGATATGGTTTTGTTGTATGATAGTAAGTTTGATAAATTCCCCACAATATTCAGGATGCACTGTGTTAGTGTCATTATCTTCATCCCTCCGTCAGAGATCAAATCCTCTTGTTGCATTTCATATTAGGTTTCCCGCCTAGTCATTTGCATTCCATTAGGCGCATGGATCATCTGACGGCAGTGGCTTTCCTACAGTTTCCCTCATGTCATTTACCTACTGGCTTATGTTTGTTCATTAAAAAAGCATATACAGTCTTATTTTTATCTTAAAGATTGCAAAGGTTTTATTTAGGGTTTCATTGTCAATTAGGTCTGGGGTTTCATTAGGGTTTTGTCAAAAAGTGTTTCAAAGTGTCCAATAACAACCAGCATGCCATGAGGAGGTTCCAACATCAATAAATTTCATCACCAAGTGTTCGAAAATGTGTTTTTCCTCAAAACTCTATTTTGAGGAAAAAATAGAGTATTTTGCTTTTAGTGTACAAAAATCATGAAATTTTGTTTTCTTCATTGTATATCGCTGCATCTGCAACCCTGGTTTCTTTCCTTAGCCCTAGTAGTTCCAACACCTACAAACAAGCAAAGCTCAGGTGATTTAATTCATCACAAAGCTCAAACGAAGTGAAAAATCCAAAAAACAGAGTTTGAAAATAAAGTCATTTTCAAAACATTATGAAAGTGGGTTTTGCAATATTAAAATTTAAAAGCTCCATGTAAAAATATCGATGTATAAATGTTTAAAGCTCATTTTCACTCCAAGAGCAAAGAGGAATCAAGGAAAATTTGTTGTCGTGAGTAAGTGAGGATATTTAGTCAAAATCGCTCCAAGTCACCAGTGAGGCGCACTTACCAAGCGCAGCGCATTGGGCTGCATTTCGCAGTGCAAAGCGACACGGGCGCGATGCATCACTGGGCGAGGCGCATTGGGTTGGATGCACAACGCACACAGCCAGCAAGCCCGTAAATTGCCAAAGCTTGCTCCAAATCGCCCAAAATGCGCGGATTTGTCTTGGTACAAGTAGGTAGAGCCTCCATCACTGTTTTTTTAATCCAAGTTTGGTGCTTGTTTCATGGTGGTTGATGAATGGTGCTTGTTAAAAGAAATCAAACCATACCTCTCCAAAATTTTCCAAAGAAAATTGTGCTAGGGTTTTGATTGACTATTTTGCTACCAATTCCATCCTTTAAATTCCTCCATCACTCCCTTACCCCATTTTTCCATTGATTTCCTTATTCCTTAAGCTCTCCTAACCCCTAAATTCACTAATCCCCTATCCCAAGTTCCCTTTCCCAAAATCCCAAAAATAAAATCCCAAACCCTAGCCCCTCCTAAATCATTTCCTAATTCCCTATTTCCCTAAATTCCCCCTCCACAGTCCCTCATTTTACTGTTTTCCCTTGGTGGCAGAGGTCAAACCACTACAACAAAACCAGCGATTTGCGCCAGATTTAGCGCCAGATTTTAGTGCATTTTTTTTGTAATTGTGATGAGCAACCTGGCGCTAAATCTGGCTCTATTGTACAATTTTTAAAGCGTCCTTTTTTGCACCTGATTTTGCATTCTTTTTCACGCTAGATTTTGCATCATTTTTTACACCAAACTATGCATCATTTTTTGCGTCAAATTTTGAACCAAGATTTGCATCTTATTTTATGACAGGTTTTGCTTCTAGTTTTGTGTCATTTTTTGCATCTATTTTTCATTCTCTTTTGCTTCCTATTTTGTGTCATTCTTTGCTTCCATTTTTGCACCATCATTTGCATCAAGTTTACACTGTATTTTGAATCCAATTTAACGTCTTTTTATGCATCCATTTTGTGTCAGTTTTTGCATCTAGTCTTACGCCAGGTTTTGTATCTAGTCTTACACTAGTTTTTGCTTCTATTTTTGCACCAGCTTTGGTGCCTATCTTTGCACCATGTGTTGAATTTGATTTAGCACCAAATTTTGCATCCATTTTTGTGCCCATTTTTGCATCTTTTTTTGGACCATTTTTTACATCCACATTTACGTTTGATTTGTCTCCATTTTTCCCATCTCATTTTGCACCATATTTTGCGTCATTTGTTTCATCCAATTTTGCATCATTTTTAACACCATCTCTTGCATCTAATGTTACATCATTTTGAGCATCCAAATTTGCATTTATATTTGCATCTTATGTTGAGTCATGTGTTGTGTCCACCTTTGCATCTTATTTTGTGTCTAATGGTACATTCAATTTAGAGCCATTTTTTACGTCTACTTTTGTATTTGTTTTTGCACCAAGTTTTGCATCCAATTTTAAGCTATTTTATGCCCCTTTTTGTACCATTTTTTTGTGTCTACTTGTGTCGAATGTTGCACCATTATTTACACCGACTTTTTCATCCAATTTTGCATTTTTTTGGTGTCTAGTTTTACATCGTTTTCACCATCCAAATTTGCATCTTTTTTTGCCTCATTTTGTGTCCACATTTGGATATAATTTTGTGTCTGAGTTCGAGCCTAAATTTGCATGTGATTAGGAATCATTTTTTACATCCAATATGGCATCCTTGGTTTCACCTTTTTTCAGCCCCATTTTGCATCTTGTTTTATGTCTTTTCTTACATCTTTTTTTTTTTCCTTTTTTGCACCCAAGTTTGCATCCCAAATTTACACCATTATTTGCATCATCATTTGTCATATTAATTTGTAACGTTTTTTTCTTCTTTTTAACGCTCAACTTTGCATCTTATTTTACATCTAGTTGTTGTCTTTTTTTGCATCTAATTTGGTGCCCATTTATGTGTCCTTGTTTTTGTCCAATTTGATATCCTTTTGTATGCCATGTTTTGTTCCCTTCTTTGTGTCAACTATTGCACAATTTTTCACTTCTAATTTAAAACACTTTGTATGTCAATTGTTTGCATTTTTTATTAATTCCTAGTTTAACATCCAATTTTACTTTCAATTTTGCATCCATGGTTACATCCGCATTTGACTTCTTATATAGAGTATATTTTTCTTTACATATATGACCCCCTTTATAGATTCATAGTGAAATATATGATAGTTTCTAAATATCATTAAAGCAGATATCACAATTCAAAATCATTTGTAAAGAAATTTAAGAGAAATTGACAACATCCATCCAAAAAAATAACAATGTGTCATTAACAATTTTCAAAACATGTATAAAATAGCAACATAATACTAATAAAATCAGTATTATTTTTAATCAAAACAATTAAAATTCAAATATGATTAACAAATCAAAATATTTCATGAATATCGTTATTCTACGATAAATTAACAACATACATAAATCAAACTCATCGTATGATTACAAAATCAAATGTCTCATTGATATAGGGTAAATTCACAACACCCATCTAAACATAGCAATGTCATTCTACACAATAATTTCTTCATAAAAAACAATGCATGTGCATGCCTAGCTACCACCACCAAGATCATCCTCATGATCATCTTGACCATCCTCATTACTCTGATCCACATCATCACCAACACCGCAACTATCATCATCATCTCCTCCTTCACCACCATCATCCTCATCCTCATCCTCATCATCTCCTGATATATGTTGAACATAATTTGGATCATCTTCTTGGCAATCATTACCTATAGCATTCTGACAAAAAAAATCAATATTACATGTTAGTATTAATTACATAACACAACACATGTTTTTGTTATACAATGTTAACCATAAAATGAGGTAAGATATAATATCTAATAGTACTAAAAAATAAAATGAAAATATGGTTTAAAAGTATATTGGAAATCCAACTAAGATTACATACCATAGAGTCCATCCAAACAACAAATTCAACCCATCTCTTTTGCTGCAGCACCTCCTTTTCCAAATGATTTGGAGGTCTTCCATATTTTAGTTCCTATCAATCAGTAAATAGGGAGAAATTAGATAACAATGACTTTCTTCTAGTACAAAATTTATTAAAAAAATATCACATGTTTAATATACTTACAAAGGTTGTTATCAGTGCTTTTAAACCTTTCTGGCCACTACGATGAGTGACTTTTGTCTTGGTTAACCTCGCCTTGGATGCCTTGTCCTTAAACATAAACCAATTCAATTTATTTTCACACAAATACATGTCTAAGATACTTATAAGTATTAATACATTCTAAATAATGTTTAATGAAAAATTCAATACCTGAATGCTCTCATTGCCGGCTTTTCTTTGTGCATCCAACTTCTCATATGATTTTACAAGTTCTTTCCATACTTTAAAAGGTATGTCAATAGGTCTTTGTTTCAGTCTTTGATCTTGAGGCATTTTTTAAATTTTTCTTGTTTGGGTAAAAATTTTGGTTAAAAAAAACCGAACAAGTAATTCACATCAATGGCATGGGGACTCTATGGATATGTGTAAAAAAATGGCTATAAAGAAAACATCCAAAATCCATATGAGCTCTCCCTTTGATGGTCACTTGGGGCATATGGCTGGAAAGGAACAACTCCATTTTCGAAAATCAAGGACAATCCTTTCTCAAATTCCTTCCTAATATTTGCTCCAAATGTCTTAAAATGAAAAACAAAATTCAAACGTCATCCTTAAACATCTCCCTTAAATATAACGTTGGACCATAAATTCTTCACTTTTATTGTTATCAGCTCTGGAATGATTTTTCTATATGCAATTATATAATGAAATATGTGTGCACTAATGAAAAAACATTGAGTTTCATTTTTCATAATCACAAACAATGAAAAAAGAATCACACGTAACTAGCATCATTTTGGAAATTTTATATTTATTAAAAATCTTTAACATGTTTTCCTCCCATATCTCATAAAAAGGTGTGAAATTTTTTATATACTCTCCAATAAGCACTACAACAAAACCAGCGATTTGGAGGTTTTACACTAAGTTTTTCAACATCGAACTTACTAGGGCTTGCACCACCGGGGTTATTAGTAAGAATCTCATGAGGTTTGCATAGCCATGATTATTAGAATCAAAATAGTAGGATTTGCACTAAAAAACAGTTCATAGAGCTTTCCTGCTGGGGAGAAAATCACAAGTTCAACTTTTGCAGTGCAGAGCACCGAGAGCTCGTAAGCTTTCTTCAGCAATCCACCTACATTTGGAAAATGTAGCCTGCCTGCTGGCGATGTTCTCAATCCTCTTCCTCTGCGTCTTTCCCCTCACTATTCTTGTATGTCCTCTTTCGTTTTTCCCTCCAAACAAACCCTCTCAAATTGAGAAAGCAGAACAACTCACTTGATGAGAATCCGAATCCAATTATCGCTTCTAACAATAACCCAATACGATACCAGAAGTGATTACACAAAACCTCATTAACTCTTCATTTGTTTGGAAAAGGGCCAAGCATATACTTCTGACGAGGGTTTCCGTCTCAAGTCTGGCTCGCAGGACGTCGCTTAGTCAATTGCGAGAAAAGTTTTCCACCTGCCTGTCACATTCGGTTTGTCACACTATATATTAAAATAAGGTTGATCATACTAACAATAAGGTTGTATAGTTTAAAAGGAGGGCTCTCCTGACTGCATTTGGTTGGTTTATAGAAAAGATTGCTGGAATGTGTAATGTGAATGCTCTGCTAACTGTTTTTTAAGCATTTGGAAGTATTAAAACCCCCTAGGATAATTAATGTAAGACCTGTTAATTAATGTGTAAATATGGCTATTGTCCTTGGGCTACCTTAGCTGTTCGTGTTTAGTGATCTGTGGTATTATGACTCCTCAAGTCACTATTAAACCATGAGAACCATGCCCAGGCAAACTAGTGTGACATTGTGGATGAGAACCAAAACTAGACTCCTATAACCTCCTTTTTCATCCTTTAAATTGCAGAATTAACTGACTCTTCTAGTAATCATTCTTGAGCACCTGAAGATGTGCACCCTAAATAATAAGAATAATACCCTGTAACATATGAATAGTCCATCCTGTGCATGTAGGATATGCACATGAGGTCCAATAAAATCAATAACCAGAATACCAGGTGTTATTAAAGCCTCTACAGGTTGATATATATGAATGTTATAGTGTGCAGGAGTATGATTCAATTCCATACGAAAATACAAAACATCTGATAGGATTTCCTTATACCTCATAGGCAAACAACCATTGTCCCTTCTATAGATGAGCAGAATACGTGCTTGGTTCTCTACACTAAATAAAGACAAAGTATAGTACTTATTGCTGACAAAATAGGATTTAAATCGCGGTTCAATTGCTTGACATTCAGCTGGTCACAGAATTGTAGAGTGCATAATCATAAGTGATGTTGCGAGCCTCATTGCTCAAAGTCTAAGGGTCTTGCGAGCCATAATCACAGCCATGTATGGCATATCTTGTGATTATGGCATTTTATGAGGTCAATTCTTGTGAAGACATTTCAGTTTATAATAAATTTTGAACCTCAACAGAGTTTTTGCAAGACCTGGCTGAGCTAGGACATCAACAACACAGCTGATATGAATGACATAATCTAGCCTCAAGAGGGAGCCTCTTTTGTTTCATCACTCTAACAATCTATGAAGTGGTGGAAAGTATAACAACTTCCCCTTGAATATGACACCTAAACTGAGTACAAATCCTAAATGATGCAGCCCTTGGTGCATGTCTCTCAAAGTATCGATATTTCAAATGTTGAAAGCTCTTGTGCCCATTTGATATGCATTCGATTGCAGTTCCCCTGAAGAAAGAATCTTATAAAGGTGAGGCCATGGCCAATATGTTAGCCATATCCATTGGAGTTGCCATTGCTTGACAAATTTAGTGTGATCAGTCCCACCATGATTCACATGGGCTTCTACTCAACACTGGCTGTTGCTATTGTAAGAGTCTTCAAGCTCGTTGAACCCATAGTATTGATAAGTGTATTCTTTGGGTCTCTCGTTTTCAAATTCTTCCTATGTTTTCCTCTCAGTATCATTATTTCAAATGCTGAAAGCTCTAATTCCCATTGTTGTGTATTTGATTGTGGTTTCCCTGAAGAAAGAAGCTTAGAAAGGTGAGCCCGAGGCCAATATGTTGGCCATATCCATTGGAGTTACTATTTCAGCTTATGGGGAGGCCAAGATGAATGCATGGGAGGTGATTCTCCAGTTAAGTGCAGTTGCATGTGAGACTACCCAATTGGTTCTCATACAAATTCCACAAACATCAAAAGGGATTAAGTTGAATCCCATCACATCTTTGTTGCTCCTTGTTGCCTTGTTTTTCTCAGCACCCCCTGGGCCTTAGTAGAATACCCATTTCTCATAATCAGGGTCTCTTCCTTTGATTTGGATTACATGACATTTATGCTTGTGCCTTGGCTCTTAATCTTGCAGTGTTTCTTCTGATAGGAAAGACTTCATCCTTGACTATGAATGTTGCTGGTCTTGTCAAGGACTGGCTGCTCATAACATAATCTTTGTCTGTAATAAATGAAAAGGTTACAGTCATAAACTTGAGTGGGTGTGGACTGGCTTTTCTGGCTGTTTGTTACTATAATCATTTGAAACTTCAAGCTCTCAAGTCCAATGACAACCAACCAAAGTACCTCAGTAGTGCAGCTGATGCCAATGATGAAGGAGAAGGTTTGATAATGATGAGTGGGAGATTCTTAATCAGAGATTCAGAACCAGTAGAGAAAAATCAAACTCAAGCTTCAGGATTAGGTATTTGGATCATTAATATTGTCTTGTGCTAGAGATTACTGTTCTTGGATTGGCTCCTCTATGCCCAGATCTATTTGCAGGGAACAAGCCAGTCATTCACAGTGAAGAAGATAATGACAAGATTAGTGTATAATGATGGACAGGATGGTGCCATGGTGCCAACCTAAATCTCAAGTAAGGAGACATCTGTTCATCAATTTGTCAAGAAGCATGGCCTACAATTCAATTGCTCTAAGCCTATCACTTCTTCCACCTGTCAAATAAATTGTTTCCTGTTTGTTTAGTTGACTATGGTTCTAATAAATATACTATTGTTTGATGTAAAAAGACAAAAAAAAAAACAAAAAATATGGAAAGTTGTGACCCCATTTTCTAACTACAAATTGAAATCGGATTACCATAGTGACCACCTCTGCTTATTGGAATTAAAAAGGGGGTGGGTTAACCCAATACGATACCAGAAGTGATTACACAAAACCTCATTGACTCTTCATTTGTTTGGAAAAGAGCCAAGCATATACTTCTAACGAGGGTTTCCGTCTCAATTCTGGCTCGCAGGACGTCGCTTAGTCAATTGCGAGAAAAGTTTTCCACCTGCCTGTCACATATGGTTTGTCACACTATATATTAAAATAAGGTTGATCATACTAACAATAAGGTTGTATAGTTTAAAAGGAGGGCTCTCCTGACTACATTTGGTTGGTTTATAGAAAAGATTGCTGGAATGTGTAATGTGAATGCTCTGCTAACTGTTTTTTAAGCATTTGGAAGTATTAAAACCCCCTAGGATAATTAATGTAAGACCTGTTAATTAATGTGTAAAGATGGCTATTGTCCTTGGGCTACCTTAGCTGTTCGTGTTTAGTGATCTGTGGTATTATGACTCCTCAAGTCACTATTAAACCATGAGAACCATGCCCAGGCAGACTAGTGTGACATTGTGGATGAGAACCAAAACTAGACTCCTATAACCTCCTTTTTCATCCTTTAAATTGCAGAATTAACTGACTGTTCTAGTAATCGTTCTTGAGCACCTGAAGATGTGCACCCTAAATAATAAGAATAATACCCTGTAACATATGAATAGTCCATCCTGTGCATGTAGGATATGCACATGAGGTCCAATAAAATCACTAACCAGAATACCAGGTGTTATTAAAGCCTCTACAGGTTGATATATATGAATGTTACAGTGTGCAGGAGTATGGTTCAATTCCATACGAAAATACAAAACATCTGATAGGATTTCCTTATACCTCATAGGCAAACAACCATTGTCCCTTCTATAGATGAGCAGAATAAGTGCTTGGTTCTCTACACTAAATAAAGACAAAGTATAGTACTTATTGCTGACAAAATAGGATTTAAATCGTGGTTCAATTGCTTGACATTCAGCTGGTCACAGAATTGTAGAGTGCATAATCATAAGTGATGTTGCGAGCCTCATTGCTCAAAGTCTAAGGGTCTTGCGAGCCATAATCACAGCCATGTATGGCATATCTTGTGATTATGGCATTTTATGAGGTCAATTCTTGTGAAGACATTTCAGTTTATAATAAATTTTGAACCTCAACAGAGTTTTGGCAAGACCTGGCTTAGCTAGGACATCAACAACACAGCTGATATGAATGACATAATCTAGCCTCAAGAGGGAGCCTCTTTTGTTTCATCACTCTAACAATCTATGAAGTGGTGGAAAGCATAACAACTTCCCCTTGAATATGACACCTAAACTGAGTACAAATCCTAAATGATGCAGCCCTTGGTGCATGTCTCTCAAAGTATCGATATTTCAAATGTTGAAAGCTCTTGTGCCCATTTGATATGCATTCGATTGCAGTTCCCCTGAAGAAAGAATTTTATAAAGGTGAGGCCATGGCCAATATGTTAGCCATATCCATTGGAGTTGCCATTGCTTTACAACTTTAGTGTGATCAGTCCCACCATGATTCACATGGGCTTCTACTCAACACTGGCTGTTGCTATTGTAAGAGTCTTCAAGCTCGTTGAACACATAGTATTGATAAGTGTATTCTTTGGGTCTCTCGTTTTCAAATTCTTCCTATGTTTTCCTCTCAGTATCATTATTTCAAATGCTGAAAGCTCTAATTCCCATTGTTGTGTATTTGATTGTGGTTTCCCTGAAGAAAGAAGCTTATAAAGGTGAGCCCGAGGCCAATATGTTGGCCATATCCATTGGAGTTACTATTTCAGCTTATGGGGAGGCCAAGATGAATGCATGGGAGGTGATTCTCCAGTTAAGTGCAGTTGCATGTGAGACTACCCAATTGGTTCTCATACAAATTCCACGAACATCAAAAGGGATTAAGTTGAATCCCATCACATCTTTGTTGCTCCTTGTTGCCTTGTTTTTCTCAGCAACCCCTGGGCCTTAGTAGAATACCCATTTCTGATAATCAGGGTCTCTTCCTCTGATTTGGGTTACATGACATTTCTGCTTGTGCCTTGGCTCTTAACCTTGCAGTGTTTCTTCTGATAGGAAAGACTTCAGCCTTGACTATGAATGTTGCTGGTCTTGTCAAGGACTGGCTGCTCATAACATAATCTTTGTCTGTAATAAATGAAAAGGTTACAGTCATAAACTTGAGTGGGTTTGGACTGGCTTTTCTCGTTGTCTGTTACTATAATCATTTGAAACTTCAAGCTCTCAAGTCCAATGACAACCAACCAAAGTACCTCAGCAGTGTAGCTGATGCCAATGATGAAGGAGAAGGTTTGATAATGACGAGTGGGAGATTCTCAATTAGAGATTCAGAACCAGTAGAGAAAAATCAAACTCAAGCTTCAGGATTAGGTATTTAGATCATTAATATTGTCTTGTGCTAGAGATTACTGTTCTTGGATTGGCTCCTCTATGCTCAGATCTATTTGCAGGGAACAGGCCAGTCATTCACAGTGAAGAAGATAATGAAAAGATTAGTGTATAATGATGGACAGGATGGTGCCATGGTGCCAACCTAAATCTCAAGTAAGGAGACATCTGTTCATCAATTTGTCAAGAAGCATGGCCTACAATTCAATTGCTCTAAGCCTATCACTTCTTCCACCTGTCAAATAAATTGTTTCCTGTTTGTTTAGTTGACTATGGTTCTAATAAATATACTATTGTTTGATGTAAAAAGACAAAACAAAACAAAAAATATGGAAAGTTGTGACCCCATTTTCTAACTACAAATTGAAATCGGATTACCATAGTGACCACCTCTGCTTATTGGAATAAAAAAGGGGGTGGGTTAACCCAATACGATACCAGAAGTGATTACACAAAACCTCATTGACTCTTCATTTGTTTGGAAAAGAGCCAAGCATATAATTCTGACGAGGGTTTCCGTCTCAAGTCTGGCTCGCAGGACGTCGCTTAGTCAATTGCGAGAAACGTTTTCCACCTGCCTGTCACATACGGTTTGTCACACTATATATTAAAATAAGGTTGATCATACTAACAATAAGGTTGTATAATTTAAAAGGAGGGCTCTCCTGACTGCATTTGGTTGGTTTATAGAAAAGATTGCTGGAATGTGTAATGTGAATGCTCTGCTAACTGTTTTTTAAGCATTTGGAAGTATTAAAACCCCCTAGGATAATTAATGTAAGACCTGTTAATTAATGTGTAAAGATGGCTATTGTCCTTGGGCTACCTTAGTTGTTCGTGTTTAGTGATCTGTGGTATTATGACTCCTCAATTCACTATTAAGCCATGAGAACCATGCCCAGGCAGACTAGTGTGACATTGTGGATGAGAACCAAAACTAGACTCCTATAACCTCCTTTTTCATCCTTTAAATTGCAGAATTAACTGACTGTTTTAGTAATCGTTCTTGAGCACCTGAAGATACTCGCCTATACATATTATACTCGTCTAGACATATGATACTCGCATCTCTACGTTTCACTTCTTTACTCTTATCTCGAGCTCTATACATAATCGAAGCTATTCTCTATTATCATAATAGAAACCCCCTCTATTATTTGCATATGTTTCAAACACAATTATTGAAATAGAAATATCAAGTATGATGGAATTATGTGAAGCTTTAAAGTAGCCCGTGTTGTTATTTAGTTGAAAAGAATAAACACTTATTTGAGATTATTGAGGACATTTAATTCCACGCAATATATATATATATATATATATATATATATATATATATATATATAGTTTAGTCATTATAATGTTGTGAATAACATTTCAAATGGTACGAGAGCACAATTTTACACACTAGGACCTATGGACCTGCATGCAGTATAGATTGTTAAAGTTATTCATCTTAATTATCTTTAAGCTAACAAATTATTAGATCCCACTGTCGCTCCTAGTGCCCTAGCATAATCGAGTTGTGATGGATAGAACAGGAAAAAAAAAGGAAAAGATAGGGCAACAAATGGTCATTACGCATGAAACCAAGTACAAATTACACACTAATCTGCTCAACAAAGAGAGGGGGATCAGAATAGTATATCTATTAGTGAACCCAAGTACAAATTACATGCCAACCTGCTCAACAAAGAGAGAGGGGTCAGAATAGTATATCTATTTGTGAAGTTATAATCACGATGCAATCATTTCAAAAAATCACTGATATAATGAAAATACTAACTAAACATAGAATCTAGTCGTAATTCAATTTTGAGTGAGGAATCAACAATTTTCCCGAGAGGCAACCCATATAAAGAACGAGAAAAGGTTTTGGTGTGATATTGGTGGAGAGAGAACATGGCTAGGTACATGATTATACTAATCACAAAGAACAGATGCTGAATTTTTATGTTAAGAGTAACACCTTATTATGGTGGAAGACTTTATTACTGCAGCTTGGGTTAGATATTCCTTTGGTAAACTAGGTAATTATTGAGTAGCAAGTTCAAAAACGTTACCTCTCAAAAGGGCTTACAGAAAGTTAATTGAATGAAGTTAATGCACCCAGTAGACAGAGCCATAGGAGATTGTGAATCTAGATTCACGGGGCTATTGAGATCTCTCACTCGAACATAGAAACGTTTAAAAATATATAAATTTGTATATGGATTGAAAGTTTTTGAGAAAGTTTTCATATACTAATGCCTCGCACCTTGAATTAGGTTCAAGGAGCATGTGTTGCCGAGGAGGCTTTGGGTGGAGGTCATCACAAATCACCTTGATGGCCAATTATTTGAGGGCCTAAGAAAAGTCATTTAGCAGCTGTAGATTTTGGATCATGTATAGGGAATAGGGAGGCACCAAGAACACATGTTCTAGGAGTTTATAGATAATACATAGGAAGGCAGGGACCATCTCTTAAAGCCTACAACATGCAGCAGGGGGCTACATGCCCACAACATGCACAACAAAGCAATGCATCCACATTTACCGAAATGAAGAAATATGAACAACCTACTACAGAGGAATGTTAGATGTGTGGAGGGACATATTTTTAGAGATATTGCCCATAGGTGTACAGAGGGACAAAATTTGAGCAGAATTGGACAACGGGGAGACATATGAACAGAGCGTATAGGATTCAGTCAACTTTGATTATTCCAAATCTGCTCAACCTCTCAGAAGGTTGCAAAAACGAATTTGCATTTTATGACAATCTGCCATACTTTGTAACCATTATTCTATTTGTGATACATTTATCTATAAGCTGGGTCATGTCAGTCAATTTTCAAGTTTTCATGGATGAGTTCAAATAAAATCTCTCATAAGCCTAAGTTTTGGTTGCAATCTGAACCTAGCAGTCAAACAAATATGTGTCAGATATTCACTCTCCTGCTTGTAGGCCGTGCGTTACTCCAAAGTTATCTTCCATCCATATAGAGTGTATGCAGAGTCCATTACGAATACCGTCAACTACAACAGTCCAACATATAAAGAAACTTTTGATAATGCCTATAAAATTCAAATCATAAATGATAAAACTATCAAAATTAAATTTCACATGCAATTTTTCTGAAATTGGATGTTGTCAAATTTAAAATGAGTTTTTGCATCGGTATCAACCCCCAAAACAAGAACCTTCCTTGCAGCAAAGAATACCCACTCACTTTTATAACAGGAACTAAAGACTACAGATATGAAAAACTTTAATAACTGAAAACAGCTTTCGACGGCCCTTAAATGAAACCATCTCTACAATTCTAAAAATATGGAGCAAAAATTCTTTTAAAGCAAAATCCCACTCACAAAACCATATATACTGCTACTACGGCAAACAATTGCATGGAGAGTATGGAATGCATAAACGACATCAAATTTGCAGTATAACTGAATCTATTTTTCCGAAATTCATAAGAAATGAAAAATACAATGGGATCTTGTTAAGGACATAGCAGCAATGCTTTCTATGAACAATATCTGCTAGTTCAAACCTAAAGAAATCTGCACATAACAAAACTCCACTAAGAACAGATCTGAATCAGGGACTTTAACACCTTGACTTGTACTGGCAAGCACACCAGGTTCACTCTTCCATGAATAACGGTAAACCCACCACAGTCAAGCTTTTCCCTTTCAAGATAGCTAAATTAAGGAACATGAAAAAACCATTTCACTAATTAAACAAGAAAGGATGATCTAGAACTTTTTCCCAATTACCAGTTCTACCATAACAAAAACACTGAGCATGCATAAACCCATTTGCTGGCCAATAAGAAATTACAGGCGGTACCTACTCAGATTTTCCAAGACATCACCTGATATAATTAAAAAAGGATGCGGGTCCATTTATTTGAGCTCGTCTTTTTTTTTAACAGAAACAACTCATTCTTTTTGGAAGGAACGGATCAATCTCCTAGGACGTGTCGCCCAGGGGATTACCACGTATATGTGAGAGGATGTAAGAAACAACACACTTGGACTCGAACCTAGGCCAGTGGAGAGGTAAACTCTCACCGATTTACCAGGTAAACTCTCACCGAGGTAAACAGAACGCAAGGGCAAA
Organism: Pinus tabuliformis; assembly: GCA_031772625.1. NCBI lineage: Eukaryota > Viridiplantae > Streptophyta > Pinopsida > Pinales > Pinaceae > Pinus > Pinus tabuliformis. Next base: position 1,047,009,953 of record CM062819.1, on the reverse strand, counting down.
ACACCCCGCGGGGAGATGAATTATTTTACCAATTTTTGCTCAAGAAAAGCAATGCCATTAAATTGTCTTCAATTCTTGTCATATCAGCTAACACCATAAACTGATAGAAAAAGGGTGCATATACACATTGTTTTACAGCCCTCGAGTTTCCTTATAAACCGAATAAGCACGATTCAACCCTAATTTTTTTTCCCAAAATTCACACGAACATAATTTAGAAAGGAAAAGAAGGAAACCCTTAGATGGTTGTTTTTTCTCCTTTTCTTCTTAAAATTGACAGAGATAAAACAATTAAAGAAAAATAAAACGCAAGGGAAAAATGAATCCCACTGTGGGATGAATTATTTCACAAGTTTTCTAAACAATGGCAATTTCAATTAATCGTCTGTCTCTTATTTTCCGTCACTTCTTTGAACCAGAAAACTGCATAAATTGATCGAAAAAAAAGAAGATATAAAGTCATTTTTTCTCCCCTCGCGTTTTATTCGAATCCATAGAAATTCTATTCTACCATAATGTTTACCCCCATATTCACATAAACCCACCAGAAACAAAAATAGAGAAACCTTACGATGATTTTTTTGTCCATAGAAACCCAATTCAACCCTGATGTCTTTTCCCAGATTCAAATAACCCCAATTGATAAAGAAAAAAGAGAAACCCTAAGATGGTCTTTTTTTAAACCTGCTATTCTTCTTAAAATTCATACAGATCAAACTGAAAAATTAGAAATTAAGCAAATTTGCGTACATGGAAAACCCCTCAGACATTGGCAACAGCCGGGGTAGGGCCATCGAGGAAGGAGAGAAATCCAGGAACGAGCTCCTCTTCGTCCAAAAAGAGATCTTCAGGAACCCTAAACGCGCCATGTGCGCACACCATCGCTACCCCGATCATCAACGCCGAAATGAGCACAGCCCCGACGCTCGTCATAAAGACGATAACAATCGTAAGGACTGTCAGGATTCCCAACACCTCCCGGTCGCTATAGGTTCTATTGAGCAGAACCAGGGGCTCCCTCCTCAACAGATAAAGGAAGATCCAACCCCCTAGGAGAGCAACGAGGAGGAAAAACGAGATAGGGTTGGACAAAAGGCTGAAAGCGAGAACGCCAGAGAGCAGGAGGAGGTAATTCACGCGGAAGTATGTCCAGTTCTTGCAGACCCTGGTGACCGCTTCTGCCATGGATGCGGGCTTTGCCAGGGAGTTGCGGTCTACGAGCTCCGGCCATGGCCTCCTTTGGGAAAGGGCGTTGTTGGTACCTTCTAAGAGCCCAGAGAAGAAAACATGAGCGGCAGTCGGCGTCGTTGGCAACGTCGTTATTGTAGGCACCGTGTCTGCAGATGATGATGTTGGAAGAGGGCTATAAGCAGCTGCCATTTTCTGGTTCTGGTCTGTATTAGAGTCTGTAAGCAGGGAACTACGTGGAAAAGATCGCAGCAGTGCAGGAGCAGAGGCCTTCTGAATCAAAATGTATTATCGGTGTGGAATGGCAACACCAGCCTCATAACAATGAATATGAATAGCCCTCTAATTTGACGTTTTCGTATTGATTTGTTGAGACTAATTTTTTCATCTTTGGTTTTCACATTGCCCAACGGTGTGTCCTTCAACATTTATGATTTTTATATGTTTAGTTAGTATATATTATGTTGATATATTAGTTAATTATGTAGTCGTAAGAGTGGATGGTTGACTTTTGTGTGGGAAGGAAAACTGAAAAATGGTTTTATGAATTAAAATATCAATATATTAATAAATATAAAAATGGTCGATTATAGTTATTTTCTTTAATTTGCATTTGTTAATGGGATTGTGTTAGGTGGTGGGTGGTGTTAGGTGATGGGTGATGTATGTTAGAAGAAATAATATAATTGTGATAATTAATAATTAATGTGGTTATATAAATTAAATGGTTGATAAATTTTGGTATGTGTAATAATTTTAGTTCATTGTACTTGGTGTATGTGAATACAACTATGTAAATTTTGAATATATGTAAATTATGTGAAACTAAACTCATGACTACCTTGACTACGCTAACATGCAGTGAAGTTTGGAATGGGAAGATTGGGGAAGGACATCACCCATATTGTCCCCCTTCCTCATGGAATGTGGCTGAGACAAGACATCACCCATATTGTCCCCCTTCCTCAAGGAATGTGGCTGAGACAGGATGATAGCCTTAAGGGAAAACAAAAAGATGACTAGACAACAAGTTGAAGAGTGTGGAAGAGTAGTCGAAGTGTGTGGAAGAGGCACATAATAATGGGTACGGAAGCTTGTTGCACAAAGAACATGCAGAATGCTAGAGACTGTGAAACAAGGGAGTCTTGGGAGAAGACACTAGAGAAGAAATTTGTGTCAAGTTGTTGGTGAGAAGATAACATGTGTAAAGATGGGTGCGATTGAACCCAATGCTTTGTGAATTAGGAATACATTTCTTGTGACCGCATGAAGGCCATTGAACCATGTGTTTAAGCTTGGAGGGCTAGTGGGAACTCATTGGAGGAATTGGGTCACTATGGTGCTTGCCATGAGGTTGATAAACCACCTGGACATTGGATTATGGACCCCTACGATTCTTTCCATGAATATGCAACTGATAAACCACCAAAAGCAGTGGATTTCGCCTCTTGGAACTGAGATATAACCCATTTAGCCTTAGGTGAAGTCATGTGTTTTAACCCAAAGAGCAAGTGAATCACTATGGTGGTTACTGCTAGAAAGTGATTGATAAACCACCTAGACAGTGGACTCCTCATCATGGTTATGTGATTAAGCCTTGGGTGTGAATTTCCTTGAATACACATCCCCTCGAACTTTAGATCTGGTTCGAAGGGGCGGGTGGTTAGCTACAATAAAGGCTACAGTGTGACTAGCCTATGGTTGGATGGAGAGTTGAAGTCCCTCCTTCAGTTTCCAACCATATTGAAACACATAGATAAGTGTAACATGTTTGTGTATATTGTCTTATGGACTATGATGACTTTTGTTTTGAAGCAATATCTTGTGTGTTTGTAAATGTGATAATTCCCTGGCTGTGAAGTTCGTTGATATGTTCATGAGTGGAATAACATTTGCAAAATTATGGTTTCGATACTTACTTGGGCTATGTTATTTATTATTATGTTCATGATGAAAGTGTAGTTATGTGTTTATGTATACGTAAATGTACCCTAAGAACATGTTGATGAACATATAGTTCAGACCACTCATGCACTGGTTATTTAGTGTGAATCGAGAGTTGGGCTTTAGGCCTTGGGTTATATTACACATTAAGGCCTTGAGTAGTTAGGCTAGGTGAGGTAGCAATCATCCTACTTTATAAGCCCACTACATCCACGTCATTAGGACGGGTAGGTAGTGTGAGAACTGAACTTCATCCCTATGTTGGTGAGCCCGAGACTAAGTGGGCACTGGTGGAACCACATCCCAACAAAACCATGCCGCATGAACTGGTGCCGACCATCACCCATCAGTTGTCGTTTATGTCCTCAATAAACCAATCAAATCAACACAATAACCAACGCAATTTAGTGTAGACAAAAGAGTTGAGTGTGGGGCCTAGGTGGAACTAAGAGCGTTGGGAGAGTTGTTTGCCATCCACTGCTCATCACTTGTTGTTTAGTTCTTTGTAACCTACAACATAGTGAGAGCATCAATGGAGGCATGGCTGACCCGATCAAAGTTCCAAAGTGGAACCTTGAGTCCACCTTTACCGCTCGCCTCCTGCCACCCTTCTTCTTGGTTGACACCGAGCACCGTGGGTAGAAATAACTTGTAACGATATGACGTGGGCTTGATGGTGGGACTCACCAAGATGTCTTGTCAAAGTTATGCAAAGGCCATAGTTTATATGTTTTCATGGCCTCTTGTGATAGGATGAGCTTTAATCAAGTGTAACTATTGATCTAGGAATATGATTAAGGTAAAATTGGTATTGTCGGAAAGCTCTCAACAAGCTAAATGCAATGGTGATATCGAAAGTTAATTCCATAGACTTACAATAATTAGAGTTTTCTCTAACCCCATCTTCGTAATGGACCCTGGGGATCAGGTTGACGATAAGTAACACCCCCCTCAGCTGGTTGGGAACCTTTAAGGGGGTGGAAGGGAGGTAGTTACATAGTGGTATCAGGGTCCAAGTCCAACACTTGGACTAGATGGGCCTTGAAAGATAAAGTTAGAAGCTTTGTTAAGAGTTACAGAGTGGATCATAAAAGAGCAATCACTAAACCCGAAGAGGCTCACACACACCCACACAATAAAAAAAATTGACTTGATAATTTAATTGTTACATGGTACATGTGTGTTAATGATGACTTTGCATTTGATGTGATTGTTGGTTTGACAGGTTGATTAAATGCTATTTTGATTCCTAATATGCATATTGTTATGGGATTTAAAATTTTAGCTAGTTTCATATCAACATGCCTATTACAGATATGCTGAGGTGATCAGTAAATTGAGTTGATTTATTTTTTATTGGCTAACATTCATGTGTGTGCAAACACACACACACACACAGAATAATATGAAAATTCTAGCAGGGATAAATAAATGAGCAGCAGAATGGTAGAATACAACATGCCCAAATCCTATCATCATTAGGAAGAGGAATCGGTGGGAAAGAGGTTGAAGAAAAATTCCCCTAACTAGATGGAGACCCTCAGGAGTTTGAGAGATGGATTGAGAAGCTACAAAGCAAATAATGAGAATATTGTTTGAGCATAAGAAAGACATATGATACTCGTTCTCGAGCTCTATACATATTATACTCGTCTAGACATATGATACTCGCATCTCTACGTTTCACTTCTTTACTCTCTTCTCTACCGAGATAAAGATCTAGATCTAGTATAACTTAACCATTCCAATAGCCAATAGTCTTTAGTCCTATTTAGTACCCTTCTAATAGTCCCCTTGGCATAGTAGGTAGATATTGATTCCTTGTCTATGCATGAAGTTCCATAGCAAGAGATTAGACCCACTTCACCATTGACCTTAGCATATGGAAGGAAGGAGGTGTAGATGCCAGTCATAAGGCCAGGAGGTGCCCTTCTAGATAAGCCCATAGCCGATTATAGAGGAATCCCCTGTTTCATCGCAGATTGATGCTTAGTATTGAATTTGCCAGAATGTTCCTTGCTCTCGACATGACACTGGTGAATAAGAAGCGGGGGGGGGGGTTTGACAAAGCACCCAACCCCTACTTTAGCCCATTGATCGGTGAGGCATCCAACCCTTCACCTTCTCTCTTTGACCCTGCAGCACTTAACTATGGTACTCTCTCACTTCGCCTAGCTAGGTTGTTCCTAAACTTGACCTTGCCTAGCCAGGTTGTGAGCCTAACAATTGGTTGGTCGGGGGAACACCATCAAATACCAGAATTTCTTAGGTAGGGGTTGTGAGCCCTAGCTTTCTATCTTCTTCTGTGTAATTTGAATAGAACACCATCAAATACCAGAATTATCAATTCCCATTCTCCAAAACTTTTAAATGTGTGGAACTGAGACAGAAATCATTCAATCAAACCACTTGAAATGCATCTGAATGTTGATCCATTAACTTAAAGAACTTCTTCCCAAACTCTGCCATTTTTTAAACAAAATTTTGAGCACAACCTTGTCTAGTCCATTTATAGAGAGCGTTAGTTTATGAAATCTTGCCTGTAAGCCAAAATAGAGTCAAAATTTTCCATTGAAATCTCAGAATAACTGAACCAGAAATAACCCTTGTGAAATTTGCTGCTTAAAACATTGTTTTGAGCACGGCCTCTTTCTTCAGATTTATTTTAGATAATACGGTAGCTTATTTAATGAAATATTTCCAGAAAGTTGAAATATGGCAAATTTTTCCAATCAAGAACTCTAAATAATTTCATTAGGACAAGGTGTAGAGGATTCATGACGGCGACAAGAAAATAATGGTGCTTTGCAATTTTAGCACTCTCTTGCAGAAAAATACCTTTTCTGAAATCGTTTTGACCACGAAGAAACGCAGATGAACTATTGGAAGTCATGTAGAGAGAGATCTGGTGGCTCGTGGATCGATTTTGGGGCAATGTTTATGCGATTGCAAACCATGATTGTTCATATGCGAGCATCCATAAAATCATCTCATTAACGCCACATGCAGTGCATTTAAAACTCAAGCAAATTCTCTCATATGCTAAGGAATTTATAACATAGAGGGTAAGAAACCAACATACAGAACAATCCACGCAAGTGAGTCAAACTAGATCAAAAGAGAGAACGACACTTGGAAAACAGAGCACCGCTACCCAACCTAGAAATGACTCTTCAGTTCACCACCAAGTCGAGGTTCTTGCCATGGATCAACCGCCTCCAATTGATCTATGCAATGGGTATTTAATACCTTATTTCATGATATGGTTTCCATTAGCGGTGTCTCGCTTTTATGGATCTTTTTATCCATTTGCGTAGGCTTATCTCATAAAAGCTCACCTTTCTCTCCCATGAGGATTTTCCTCATAGAAGATTGCCTTTCTCTCCCGCACAACTTTTATGTTTTTCTCAATGGATATTTATCTCCAATCCATCCAACTTATCTAGAATTAAATCGAGAAGCTTTACCATGAAAGAATTATCCTTTCCCATTCACCAATGTGATTTGGCAAGAATCTCATCTCTTGGTGTCTCGCTTTTCCAAGTGATTAATTTATTAATAATGTATTTACTTTTTATATTACACATCATACCTAGCTTTTCTCAGCTTAGGTTTGCAAAGTTTGACACACAAGGGAGGGGTGTTACATTTTGGATCCCTCTCTTTCCTCTCCAACTGCAGCTAGAGTTCTTAGATGACTGTAAGGAGGAAGCCCCTATTGGAAAGGGACAGACAGTTTGAAGGTGTCTATCTTGTTGGTAATTCCTATATCGAAAAGTTGTATTTTCATAGTCCAGGGGTTGGGAATACACAATTCCCATCCACTTGAGCTCAATTTTATCTCGCAAAACTTCATTGGGATCTACCTAAACACATATGCAAACATAGGTGAAAATGCCTTTCAAAAGTCTTTCCCTGTCTACTTTGACGAATCTTCCAATAAAATTGCCCACTTTTTCTAAGAGATCTAGATGGGTAAAGTGAATGGGAAAACTGGGAATCTTACCCATACTAGAGTAGTCATCGGCAACATAGTGAGAGGATTGAAGTTGGGAAACCATGGCTTCACTAGAAGACCAACTCATCCCCAAAACCATGGACCTTGGTCAAGGATTTTTTTCTTATCCTTTAGACATTTGAAGATCACCAAAAAAAAACATGGGTCTACATCCACCCAAACCAGCGTTCATCTAATCCTATCATAATCGAACAGAAAAACGCTACTTTTTCAATAGAAAATGGGGAATAAAAGTATCACCCGAGGATAATGACCATCCCATCAAGCGCTCAATCATAAGGGAGGAGCAATAATTTGACAATCACACGTCCTTGATTTCTGTTGATTTAACTCTGAACACTCACGTAATATTCTCTTGCTTGGCGAATTAAACACCACTGCATGGAATGGACAAGGATTGAGCCGAACCCTGGATGAAGCCCACTTCATTCTCATCTAAACACAAAACAATATATACGTCAAAGCTATTACAATAGATTCTGACTGTCAACACCTCGAGGTTCTGTTTATATGTGGCTACCTTTTATGGTTACTATTGAATGTGTGATTGGCAATAGTAATGGCAACTTAGGGCTGCCAAATTTCCTTCGATTCCCTCACTACATCCTAACGCAAATAGTTGTTCAATGTCTTGGTTGTCTTTCAAAACTGGTAGGCAGCGTCTTCTTTGATATTTCTCGATGGTTTTAATTCCACTACAATCACAACTTTCATTTACATAAACTTCGTGTTTTCGCACGAGCGACGATTGTTCCAAGGTGAAATGTCACTTGGATGGTTTCAATGTTGTTGACCCATCATAACTAACTAACGGATATGCCCATTACAATTTTATACCACCCCATTATCAATATCAATTATGCATGGGAACCAATTAAAGCAACTTTTCACATTAATTTTATATGAGCATGAGAACATGTGTTAACAAGCAGCCCATAAAGCCTCATTTTGAATGCCATAGTCACTTAGAAGGAATTCCTCTTGTAGTAGCATCCTCCCTACCAAACTTTGCTAGTGCTAACATTAGAACCACCATTACAACAAGATATCTTTCTAGTGTTGACAACACCATTATAGTAAGATACCTCAAGAGAGACAGAAAATTTAAAAAGTATGATAGTAATACGTATCTAGAAGATGGTATTGAAACTAGTAATTGTTCACGAATCCATAAGATTGTAAGGTCATTCTCATTATCATAATCATTGTCATCATCATCACCATCATCCCTGTCATTGTTATTGCCATCATTACATTATCATCATAATCACCATTCATGCCATCATCATCATCATTATGGACATTGTTTGCAATTGTTCATAATTGTAGATGTTGTAAGAAATATCATCAACCCAAAAAATGTGATTAGTGATAGAAAAGGGTTGTTTAGGAAACATTGATATACGTAAGAGAAATAACAACTCTATTTTTGACAGATGATCGATGATGATCATCATCACCACCATTATCATCGTCATTGTCATTTTTATCATCCCCATCATCATCATTAATGTAATTTCTATCGACATTGTTGTAATCATGCATCATCATCATTCATGCCATTATTGTTTTTGATGATGACCTAGATGAAAATGATGATCATGACACCAAAGATAATGCTTATGATTATGACAATGACAACATCTAAAATTAGGAAGATTCGCCAACGTCATTAGCATCGTCATCATCATAATCATTGCCATCATCATCATTGTCATTGTAACCACTATCGTCTTTATCATCATAATCACAATTCATGTCATCGCCATCATCTTCATTTTCATCATTGTCAATATTATTGACATTGTCATCAATTGTTCATAATTGTCAATGCCATAAGGAATATCATCAATGCAGAAAATATGATGAGTGTTGGAAAAGGGATGCAAAAGCGAACATAGAAATGGGGGCAACAATAGAAGTAAAATTGGATGAAAAGTGGATACAACATAAGTAGATGGACAACAACATGAAAAACCTGACACAAAAGTGGATGCAAAAGTAGATGCAGTTGTCAATGCAAACTTGGATGCAAACATGAAGGCAAAAGTGGAAGCAAACATGGGTCCAATGGTAGGTGTAAAACTTGGCACAAATTGTGGTGAAACAAATGTGGATGCAACAACGGAAACAAAAGTATATGCAAAAATGGATGAAACAAAAGTGGATGCAATAGGGGATGCAAACGTGGAAGCAAATGTGGTTGCAATGGTAGGCGCAAGATATGGTGCAAAAAAAGTGGATGTAACAATAGACAAAAAATATGCAAAATAAGATGCAAAAATGGATGTAAAAGTGGAAGCAAACATTGATGCAACAGGCAAAACAAAATTGGATGCAAAAAATGGATATAATGTAAGTAGATGCAAAAGTAGATAACGAGATGCAAAACCCAATGCATAAACCTGACATAAAAGTGGATGCAAAAATAGATGCAATATTTGATGCAAAAGAGGATGTGAACATGGATGCAAAATTGGAAGCAAACGTGGATACAACAGTGAGTGCAAAACATGGTGCAAAATGTGGCATAACAAAAGTGGATGTAATGATAGATGCAAAAAAAGAATCAAAGTATGATGCAAATGAAGATGTAAAAAGGGATGCAAAAAGTGAAATTTAAAATGGGTGCAATAGTGGATGCAAAATTGTGTGCAAAAGTGGATGCAATAGAAGTCGATGCAAAAGTAGATGCAAAACGAGACACAAAACCCGATGCAAATCCCGGTCCAAAATTGGATACAAAAAGGGATGCAAAAATAGATGTAGTAGTTGATGAAAACCTAGACGCAAATGAGGATGCAAACATGGATGCAAAATTATAATCAAAAGTGGGTGCAAAAGGAGGTGCCAAACTAGGCGCTAATTGTGGCACAAAAATATTAGATGCAATAGTGGGTACAATAATAGATGCAAAAGAGGATGTAAATATGGATGCCAAACAAGAGGGCAAAGTGGATGCAACAAAAGTAGATGCAAAATTTTATGCAAAACTAGACACAAAACACGATGTAAAACTTGGCGCAAAAGGGATGCACAAATGGATGAAAAAATGGATGCAAAAAATGATTTAAAAAAGGATGCAAAAAAGGATGCGAAAGTCGATGCAAAAGTTGATGCAAGTTTAGGTGCAAAAAGTGGATGCAAATGAGGATGCAAAAGTATGTCAAACAAAATTAGGTGCCAAACTTGATGCAAAACCTGGAACAAAACCTGGTGTAAAGGATGACACAAAACTTGGCATAAAATTTGGTGCAAAACGTGGTGCAAAACCTATTGCAATACCTGGTGCTAAACTTGGTGTAAGATTTGGTGCAAAACTTGATGCAAATTTTGTGTCAAGTTTTGCACCATATTTGATAAATGGATGCAAATAGCACCAAAAATGGGCTCTAGATGCAAAAAAAGAAGTAAAAAGGGATGCTAATCGCTGGTTTTGTTGTAGTGAACACATCATCAAAGATAGTTCAAGATAGTTTAACACATCAACACCTACTTATCCAAGACAGTTTATCTACCAGCAGACATGGCATCTGATCCTTCATATGATTATGAAGAGGGGACCCAAAGTGACTCACCAATAGAGGGACATGCACCTAGGAGGCCTCATAGAGGTGGCAAACATATCAGAGAAGAACCAACCACTCTTGCTAAATTATAGGCCTGCCCTCTTGCCATCTCTTGTTTCAAACAGCAGTCATGTTATGAATTTTGTGAGAAGGTTGCTAGCATTCAGTTTCATCATGATTTGGCTCGTTTGTTTGTACTGCATTTACATGGTGATCAAGCCACTCTAGCTGGTGTCACTTTCACATTAACACCAGAATCCATTTCACTAGCAACCGGTATTCCCAACATTGGAGAGCAATGGAACAAGAGGAAGAAAATTGACCGGCAACATTATGAACCATACATCAAGCCCGGCTTTTTGAGACAACTCAAGAGAGTGTTTCCTTTTCGGTACCTCAAAGATGAATATGCTCCTTTAATGAAACTGATCATGAAGTATTTCAGTTGTGAGGGCCGGTTCTCCCGTCTATATGCTTATCATATCAGGCTGCTGATGCATTTTACCCAGGTACAGATGATGAACATCCCTTACTTCATGTACCAAAACATAGAGAAGATGACCACCCTAGTACAGCACAAGACTCCTCAGCAACAGTTCAATAGTATTTACCATTTTGCTCTCATCAAAATTGTGGTCATTCATCAGCTTGGCCTACAGGGCATCACTTGGGAGGACTTCATCTCTCGTGAGTTTTTCAGAGCTCAATAGGGACATTGAGAAGCTTGGCATGAGACAGGTGGACCTTCTTATCAGCATGAGGGCCATGAGACACAGACCGCTAGTGTGCCGGTGTTCATCACCTATCAGAAGGGCACTAGATGGTTGTTTGCAGTAGCAAAGTGAGTGTTATCTCCACCCAGGGTGGAAGGGGCCTTGCTTCCGTCATCAACACAGTAGGTTCAGGACCAAGGCAAGAGGTCACTACAGGAGGAAGGACCATCAGGTGAGCGGGAGACTGATTTCATTCTCATTGAGGGTGATGATGCTGATATGGGCCTGCAAAGCACCAATCTTAGGGAAATCATTCAGGAGCAGCAGGCGGACGTTGATGCCTTGTCTACCAACTTGGATAGAGCCCAATGGACAATACAGTACCTGGAACAAAGGAATAAGAAACTTGAGGACCAGCAGGTGATTATGGAATCGCCAAGCTGCCCAAAGGAGGAGGATGGAGTTCACTTCACTTGAGCAGGAGATTAATGTTGATAGGGAGTCATGGCTTGAAAGAGTCAATATCCACTTGGAAAGGAAGCTAGAAAGGGCCAACAAGGAGAAAAACTTGTTGAGACACATGGCTGTTCATTACATGGTGAGGAACAAAATTTTCAAGGCGAGAATCAAGAGTTTGAAAGAAAAATTGAAGAAGGCATCTAAGATGCAAAAGGAGTATGATAGACTTCAGATATTGGCCAAGGCTTCCTTGGCTCAATATAACTCTTGATAGAAGACTCAGCCCAAATTTCAAAAAAATTGGAGCAATTTTTCCACTTTGGAAATTTTTTTTGACACAAAAACAGGATTTTCTGCCCTATGCGCCACGCCACATGGCGCTCGCTTTTGCTAGGAGCCTCCAAATTACAAAAACTCAGCATTTTTGGATTTGAAATGAAAAATTATGCTTTCCTACCTATGGCCAAGAAATTTGGGCAGGTTTTGAGCCCTCAAAAGGGTCATAAACACTCAAAAAATGACCTCACTGCCCCTATTTTCACACGCAGGAAGCAGTGTTGGAAAAATGGACTTTTGGAGGGGCACATGGAGGCCAAATTGAAAAATTCCACTTGAGTTGGAAAGTAGACAGGCAGACCTTTCGAACACGCACACTTGGAGATCATTTGGACATTGGGAATGCCTCCAAAAGTGGTTCCAAACAGGCATGATGCATAGAAAATCAGGCGCGGTGCATAGAGGGAAAATTTCCAGTTTGACCAAATTTTGCTCTGTTTTTTGCCCAGCTTTGGCTAGTTTCACTTTTTCACTTTCCTAATGGCAAATTCGTGATGTAATTTGATGAAAATTGATGGATCATGATGTAAATATGTTAAATTTTCACTTGTAGAGGTAGATTCATCAGTGTAAAGGTTGTTTGAAACTGAATGAATCAGTTCCCTTGTTTCTAGAGGCATGTTGTTATGTTGCCTAGTTTCTAGTTCTCAGTTTAGAATCAATTAGATCAACTCCTAAACATGTTTGCTTGAATCCTAGAGGTAAGGATGAGCTATGTTTGTCTATATTATGTTATTTTTCAGTCATTAGCATGGTTGTACACTTGCGAAAGCCTTGAGCTTCATTGCACATTCATACAATGAAGCTCATTGTATGAATGAGCTTCATTTAGTCCCCAGTATGGTGACCATAATGGGGACTAAATTGTTTGTTTGTTAATGTTATTCATTTTATAAACTACAGACGGAGCCTGAAGATTAGCCAGGTAGCATTCGAAATGCTTTCGCTTTGCATTAGCGCAAGTAGATAAACACTACTTTAGTCAATATCCGGTCTAGTCTTATAAATGGAGTATCTAACTTGCAGATCACCACAGTACATCTGATAATTCTAAGCTTTTGGATGATAAGTTTAGTGTTTGATAGGCTGAGCAAGTTGTTAATGTCCATTTGATTTCTTGGATATAATAACACTAGCTTCCAGAAGACATACCAGAGCAAATCCAGATCCTGATCGCCCTCCTGTCTACGAAAATCCCAATCTTATTCCAAGAATCCTTCGCCAAGGAAGTTCTATCATTCACGTGTTCAAAGCTCAATCGTGTCCTGTTGGTTTTGAGTATCTCGAAGATCTTGATTTTGATGAGCAGTTTGAGTTGTCTTTGTTTGAAACCAAATCTAAAAGCATTATTGCTTCAACTGCCTTAAATCTTGAGTTTGTTAGAAAAATTGAAACTAAAAGAGCCAATAAATCTATTGATGATTATATATTGAATCAACTCCAAACTTCAATTGTGGCTTCTAATATTTCTGATTTCTTAGAGACTGCTTTTGCAACCCTTTGGTCATCTGCAATTGCATCTAGTTCAAGAATTCCCACCGAACCTCCTTTCATTCCTACCATTCCTGTGTAGCCTATTGTTTCTGATAAAAAATCTGCAGTAGTGTCGCCTCCATCTACTCCTACTCCTAAAACATCCAAGATTGCTTCGCCTTTGCATACACCTCCTCATACCCCCCATACATCAGCTCCACCCACTCCCCCAATATCCCCAAGACCGATTGCAAATCCACCAAGAGCAATGGCTACTCGTTTTGCACCTCTGGTACTACCTCAAAATTTGGATGATATGCCCGCTGATTATCAAAGAAAAATTCCTTTGTTTGATGGCACTCCTCATAGTGTTATAGCTCAGCAACATGTGGATAGAATGACAGATTTCTTCGATCTCCATGAGATTGATGAAGAAAATGTAACCATGAGACTCTTTATACAAAAATTTGGTGGTGAAGTAAGGAAATGGTTTAGGGCCTTGCCAGATGCAAGCATCACTACATTGGCCAATCTACAGAGACAATTCTTAGACCGTTGGGAAGTGAAGAAAAATCCCCTTCAGATCCTTTTAGAATATGAGCATATCAAGCGAAATGCTGGTGAGTCTGTTCAAGATTACTGTATTAGATTCAATTCAGTTTACAATGCAATCCTTGATCATATAAAGCCACCCATGGGGCTAGCCTTGATTGAGTTTCTAGACAGTTTTGATACTGATATGGCTTATCAATTAAGAGAGAGAGATCCGGCTACTTTGGAAGACATGTAGAAGATTTTCGTCAGCGTTGAAGCAAATCTGCTTGCCAAGAGAGCTAGAGCAAGAGCTGAAAAGAAAGTCACAATAAAAGAAGAGTCTTCCTAGTCAGATCAAGTTCTTTGAAAGGTGGAGTAGATGCTTGATAGAATGAAACTTGACAAGGCTGAACCATAAGTCAGAAATCCTAACTTCTGTGGCCAGCAACAACCCCAATATAGGATCAACAAAGAGAGCAGTGAACCCAAGATAAAGCAGTGCAGCAGCAAGTGCAAACAACTCTACAACAGAATTTTGTACATGGTCCAGAATCATAAGAGGAGGAGAATGTGGTTGGAGAAGAAAATCATTTCTTTACGCCCGATGACATGCCAATTTTCATCACTGAAGATGAGGAATACTCTGAGAATTCATCTGAACGAGGGGATGAAAATTTTATTTTGACAAATGAGACAGTTATTGAGAAGGAGTCCAATGAATACCAAAGAGGATACATGAATACTTTGTCAGCTCAATAGCGACAATATTCACTTTGAAATAGAGATGTGCCTGTGAATCAAATTCAAAAAAGGAAGGAGGTAGCAGCGTCAAAGAATGATCCTCCCAATGTGCAGAAAAAGGGAAAAGAGACAGCTGATCCTAGCACCAACAAAACAACATCAGCAAGTGAAAGACCAAATCAGCCAAATGTGTCAAAGGAGAAAATGGAAAAGAAGGATGTTCCAGCGAAAGAGGTAGAAAAAGTTTCAGTTTTTAACTTACAAAATGAAATTGCTAAGTTGAAAATATCCATTCCTTTGATTGAGTTGATGAAGAACAGCAATTATAAAAGCCAGGTGTCTAAAATTTTGAGTTTAGATCCATCATCCGACATGGTAAACGTGGAGGATGATAGTCCCGAGCTGATCTTTGGGCCAGCATTGGAAGGTCAGTCCCAATATAGTGATGTTTCTCCTTTCTATATCAGTCTCATGGTGCATGACTATGTATTACATAATGCTATGTTTGATTCCAAAGCCTCTCATAATCTCATGTCGAAAGCCATCATGGAGAAATTGGGATTGGATATCACTAGAAAATATCATGACCTTTACTCTTTCGATTCTGGTAGAGTAAGGTGCATTGGTCTTATCAAGGATTTAGTGGTCAGTTTGGATCAGATTCCAGCCAAAAATGTTTTGATGGATGTGGTGGTGGCAGATATACCTCCTAGATTTGGCATGCTTCTTTCCAGATCTTGGGGAGAAAAGATCAAAGGGACAATGAAACTTGATTTCTCCTATGCTACCATTCCCATGTTCGGTCACATGAGGAAACTATACCGGGAACAGAAAATGAAGTACATGATCACTAGCAAGGAGAAACTGGTAAATCATCCGATCAACTATGTACATATTGATCTAGAGTCATTCGTTTTGTATTCAGATAGTTTTAATGATGTAAATAGCCAAATAGTTGAAGTAGAAGACATTCCCGAGATAACTGAAAATTTCAAAGAAGTCTTAAAACAAGAATGGCAAAGACTTGATGACACCGCTGAGCAATCAGCCATCCGACAGCAGCAACATATTGATGGGTAGCAAGGAAAAGAAAAAGAATTTTATCATTTGGAAGAAGATGAGACAGGCCTATGGAGCATGGACTTTGATGGCACGGTAGGAAGGGAAGGTGCTGGAATTGGTATTTAGATACACAGCCCTGTTTTCGCCCAAACAAAGTGCCAAGCAATGTAAGGGTCTATTCTTATAAACTAGCTTTTAACTGTTCAAACAATGAGGCTGAATATGAAGCTTTGATTGTTGGTTTAAAAGTTCTTAGAAAATTGAATGGTAAAAGGATTTCAGTGTATGGTGACTCCGAGTTAGTTATCAAGCAGGTGAAAGGCGAATACCAAGCTAAGTATTCTCAAATGCGGGCCTACCACAATGCGGTGTTGGATATCTTGAAAGTATTTTCTGATTATACTATAACTTGTGTGCCCCGTGCTCAGAATGTCATTGCAGATTCACTTGCAACAACAGCAAGTAATTTGAAGATTCAAATGAATTCAAACAACAAGTTTGAGATTCATGTGAAGCATCGCCCAGCTGTCCCCGACAATCAAATGTATTGGCAAGTGTTCCAAGATGATGATGAGATCGATGAATTTCTGCAAAATAAAGGTAAATTCAAGGACACTTCTATTGATGTGGAGTATGATGATGGTGATGAGGATATGGAAGTCAATCATATGGATGTTTTGCATCTCAAAGACAACATCATTCCTAAAGGTCTAATACCTTTAGAGGAGCTCTTCGATCAGGATGATGTGGCTAGAAAACCGAGCTTGCTGCCAACCGAAAAAGGAGTTGAGGACGTGAACATTGGATCAGCTGAAAATCCCAAGATGGTGAAATTATTGAAGGCATTGCCCCCACAGGTAAAAGCAAAGTATATCAGTTTTTTATCCTCTTTTACTGATGTATTTTCTTGGGATTATTTAGATTTGAAGGCATATGACACGAGCATATTTCAGCATGTGATCCCGATCAAGCCAAATCAAAAGCCTTTTCGTCAAAAGCTAAGAAGAATAAATCCAAAGCTGCTACCCTAAATTGAGAAGGAAGTGAATAGGTTATATAAAGCTAGTATCATAGTCCCCATAAGATTTTCAGATTGGATTTCAAACTTGGTGCCCGTCCGCAAGAAAACAGGTGAGATTCGGTTATGCATTGATTTAGAAATCTGAACAAAGTTTCCTTGAAAGATAATTATCCATTGCCCACGATGGATCACATACTTCAGAGAGTAGTTGGAGCATCACGGATGTCACTACTCGATGGTTATTCGAGTTATAACCAAATTTTGGTCCATGAGGATGATCGTGACAAAACAATGTTCACCACTCTGTGGGGAACTTTTCATTATGCAAAGATGTCGTTTGGACTGAAAAATGTTGGTGCAACCTTTCAGTGGGCGATGGATATAGCATTTGCCAATGAAAAAGATGTTTTTCTAGTTGTTTATCTTGATGACTTGGCAGTTTTCTCTAATACAGATGAAGAGCACCTCTATCATTTGAAGATTGTTTTTCAGCGGTGTAGGAAGTATGGCATCTCACTCAATCCAAAGAAAAGTTTGTTTGCCATGGATGAAGGCAAGCTTCTCAGGCATATTATCTCAAAGGAGGGCATTCGCATCAACCCAGCTCGGATGGAGGCCATTCAAAAGATTGATTTCCCATGAATTAAGAAATAAATCTAATCCTTCAATGGTAAGATAAGTTTCTTACATCACTTTGTGCCCAATCTTGTAGAACACTTAAGAGAAATCACAAACATGCTGAAAAAGGATAGTTAAGTAAGGTGGACCGAGGAAGCAGTTAAGTCTTTTAATTTGGTGAAATTAGCTCTTTCTTCAGCTCCAGTTTTGATCAGCCCGGACTATACCCAGGATTTTATTTTGTTTTCATTTGCCTCGGATCATACTATGGCAGCGGTCTTGATGCAGAAAAGAGACCAGCTCGAGAAACCAATTGCATTCTTCAGCAAACCATAAGGGATGCAGCATTGAAGTATAATATTATTGAAAAATAGGCCCTTGCCTTGGTAAAAGCATTGAAATATTTTCATGTTTATATTTTTCATTCCCACATCCTTGCTTATGTCCCTAATGCTACTATCAAGGATATCTTAGTGCAAACAGATCCAGAGGGAAGAAGAGGCAAATAGATTGCTGCTTTGCTGGAATATGACGTGGAAATCAAACCAACAAAGCTCATTAAAGGACAGGGGCTGGCTAAACTAATGGCTGAGTCAAATCTGCACGCCTTGGACATTAATCTAATTGCTGCTATGTCCAAGGAAGATGAAGAAAATCTGCCCACTCAGGTATCAGAAATTTTCCTCCTTTCTCCTTGGTATTCATACATTGTTTATGTACTCCAAAATCTATCATCACCTCCCGGAATGGCTAAGAACAAAAGTAGGACACTAAAATTGAAAGCTGCAAATTTTTGTATCATGAATGGTGCACTTTATTGGAAAGATCCCGAGGGTTTCCTACTAAATTATTTAGTAGAAGAAGAGGCAAAACAAGTTATTGAAGATTTTCAAAAGGGAGATTGCGGAGGCCATCTTTTCTGGAAAAAAACAACCAATAAAATCTTGAGAGCGGGGTATTATTGGCCAAGTCTATTTGCTGATGTGTACAAAATAGTGGCCAACTATCACGAATGTCAAATTTTTCAAGGTAAGCGGAAGTTGCAGCCTTTACCACTCAAGCCCATTGAAGTAAGCACTCCATTTTAGCAGTGGGGTTTGGATTTTATTGGTGAGATTCATCCTTCTTCTTCAGCACAGCATAAGTAGATCCTCACAACGATGGATTATTTCACCAAATGGATTGAGGCAATTCCTACAAGGCAGGCCACCGATTTGGTAATTATCTCATTTCTTGAAAACAACATTTTGTCTCGTTTTGGCTGTCCAAATAAGTTGATCACTGACAATGCAGCATCATTTAAATCGAAAAGAATGATTGACTTTTGTCATAAGTATCAAATCACTTTCGGGCATTCAACTGCCTATTACCCACAAGGTAATGGATTGGCAGAATCCTCAAACAAATCTCTTGTCAACATCATCAAAAAGTTGCAGGAAATTAATAAGAAGAGTTGGCACAAAAAGCTGGTCAGTGTACTCTGGGAAGACCGGGTAAGTCAACAGGAATCTATCGGCATGTCTCCTTTTGAGCTTGTGTACGATGTGGACACAGTCTTCCCGTCCTCTTTGGCTGTCCTGGTGGTCAAATTGTTGCAAGAAGCTGGTAGCGAAGATGATAGTTTGTAGCGGAGGATCAATAAAATGATACATTTGCAACAAACTAGAGAGGAGGTATTTCAGAACACTTCCAAGCTGCAGGAAATAATTAAGAGGATATATGACGGAAAGCAAAGGTGGGCAGGTTTGAAATCGGACACATAGTATTGAAATGGGATGCAAGGAATGAAGAGAAAGGTAAACACAACAAATTTGAAAATATTTGGAGAGGACCATACAAGATTGCTGCACATTGGGGCTAGAATGCTTTCATTTTGCAAGAGCTGAATGGTGAAGACTATCCTGGTGGGCCGATCAATGGTCGGCTCCTCAAACGATATATTGTGTGAACCATTTTCTGTTGTCCTATTCATCATTGTATATACCGGTTTGTTTAAATTCAATTGCAAGAGTGTACTGTTTTCATTCTTTAGTTTGGGGCCCGAGGTGAAGGCTATAAAGCTGAGGTTTGATTTCAGTTTTGGTTTGGTTTGTTAGAGTCAGGTCTTTCGGTCATTTTCAGTCTTGAAAATGAGTCAATTTGAGTTACGTTCAGTCCTGAAATTGAGTCTTTAAGTCAAGAGTTTATTTTTGTTTTGTTGAAGTTATTGACTCCATAGCCCAATAGACGAAGGTGCTTCCTGCTTTGCCAGAGATCAATAGTTATTGGCACCTCCAAGGAGCTACCATCCCCATTGGATCCAATGTTAGTGTTGGTATCTTCATCCCTCCATCAGAGATCAAATCCTCTTGTTGCATTTCATATTAGGTGTCCCGCCCAGTCATTTGAATTCCATAAGGTGCATGGATCATCTGACAATAGTTGCTTTCCTATAGTTTCCCTCATGTCATTTACCTACTGGCTCATGTTTGTTCATTAAAAAAGCATATATAGTCTTCTTTCTATCTTAAAGATTGCAAAGGTTGTCTTTAGGGTTTCATTGTCAATTAGGTCTAGGGTTTCATTAGGGTTTTGTCAAAAAATGTCTCAAAGTGTCCAATAACAACCAGCAAACCATGAGGAGGTTCCAACATCAATAAATTTCATCACCAAGTGTTTGAAAATGTGTTTTTCCTCAAAACTCTATTTTGAGGAAAAAATAGAGTATTTTGCTTTTATTGTACAAAAATCATGAAATTTTGTTTTCTTCATTGTATATCACTCCATCTGCAACCCTAGTTTCTTTCCTTAGCCCCAGTAGTTCCAACACCTGCAAACAAGCAAATCTTAGGTCATTTAGTTCATCACAAAGCTCAAACGAAGTGAAAAAGTCCAAAAAACAGAGTTTGAAAATAAATTCATTTTCAAACATTATGAAAGTGGGTTTTGCAAAATTAAAATTTAAAAGCTCCATTTATAAAGCTCCATGTATAAATGTTTAAAGCTCATTTGCACTCTAAGAGCAAAGAGGAAGCAAAGAAAAGTTGTTGTGGTGAGTAAGTGAGGATATTTGGTGAAAATCGCTCCAAGTCACCGGCGCGACGCACTGGGTAGGAGGTGTAACACACTTACCAAGCGTGGCGCATTGGGCCACATTTCGGAGTGCAAAACTACACGGGTGCGGCGCACACAGCTAGCAAGCCCGCAAACTACCAAAGCTTGCTCCAAATCGCCCAAAACGCGCGGATTTGTCTTGGTACAAGTAGGTAGAGGCTCCATCATTGTTTTTTTATCCAAGTTTGGTACTTGTTTCATGGTGGTTGATGAATGGAGATTGTTTAAAGAAATCAAACCCTACCTCTTCAAAAATTTCCAAAGCAAACTACGCTAGGGTTTTGATTTACTATTTTGCTACCAAGTCCATCCTTTAGATTCCTCCATCACTCCCTTACCCCATTTTTCCATTGATTTCCTTATTCCTTAAGCTCTCCTACCCCCTAAATTCTCTAATCCCCTATCCCAAGTTCCCTTTCCCAAAATCCCAAAAACGAACTCCCAAACCCTATCCCCTCCTAAATCATTTCATAATTCCCCATTTCCCTAAATTTCCCCTCCACAGTCCCTCATTTTACTGTTTTCCCTTGGTGGCAGAGGTCAAACGCATCATCAAAGATAGTTTAACACATCAACACCTACTTCTCCAAGACAATTTATCTACCAGCAGACATGACATTTGATCCTTCATATGATTATGAAGAGGGGACCCAAAGTGACTCACCAACATAGGGACATGCACCCAGGAGGCCTCATAGAGGTGGCAAACATATCAGAGAAGAACCAACCACTCTTGTTGAATTACAGGCCTGCCCTCTTGCCATCTCTTTTTTCCAACATCAGTCATGTTATGAATTTTGTGAGAAGGTTGCTAGCATTTAGTTTCATCATGATTTGGCTCATTTTTTTGTACTGCATTTACAAGGTGATCAAGCCACTCTAGCTGGTGTCACTTTCACATTAACACCAAAATCCATTTCACTAGCAACCAGTATTCCCAACACTGGAGAGCAATGGAACAAGAGGCAGAAAATTGACCGGCAGCATTATGAACTGTACATCGAGCCTGGCTTTTTGAGACAACTCAAGAGAGTGTTTCCTTTTTGGTACCTCAAAGATGAATATGCTCCTTTAATGAAATTGATCATGAAGTCTTTTAGCTGTGAGGGCCGGTTCTCCCATCTATATGCTTATCATATCAGGCTGCTGATGCATTTTACCCGGGTACGGATGATGAACATCTCTTACTTCATGTACCGAAACATAGAGAAGATGACCACCCTAGTACAGCACAAGACTCCTCAACAGCAGTTCAACAATATTTACCATTTTGCTCTCATCAAAATTGTGGTCATTCGTCAGCTTGGCCTACAGGGCATAACTTGGAAGGAATTCATCTCTTGTGAGTTTTTTAGAGCTCAACAGGGACCTTCAGAAGCTTGGCATGAGAGAGGTGGACCTTCTTATCAGCATGAGGGCCATGAGACACAAACCGCTAGTGTGTTGGTGTTCATCACCTATCAGAAGGGCACTAGATGGTTGTTTGCAGCAGCAAAGCGAGTATTATATCCACCCAGGGTGGAAGGGACCTCACTTCTATCATTAGCACAGCAGGTTCAGGACCGAGGCAAGAGGCCACTACAGGAGGAAGGACCATCAGTGAGCGGGAGACTGATTTCATTCTCATTGAGGGTGATGATGCTGATATGGGCCCGCAAAGCACCAATCTTAGGGAAATCATTCAGGAGTAGCAGGATGACATTGATGCCTTGTCTACCAACTTGGATAGAGCCCAATGGACAATATATTACTTGGAGCAAAGGAATAAGCAACTTGAGGACCAGCAGGTGATTATGGAATCGCCAAGCTGCCAAAAGGAGGAGGGCGGAGTTCACTTCACTTGAGGAGGAGATTAATGTCGATAGGGAGTCATGGCTTGAAAGAGTCAATATCCACTTGGAAAGGAAGCTAAAAAAGGCCAACAAGGAGAAAAACTTGTTGAGACACATGGCTGTTCATTACATGGCGAGGAACAAAATTTGCAAGGCGAGAATCAAGAGTTTGAAAGCAAAATTGAAGAAAGCATCTAAGAGGCAAAAGGAGCATAATCGACTTCAAATATTGGCCGAGGCTTCCTTGGCTCAACATAGCTCTTGATAGAGAAGACTCAGCCCAAATTTCAAAAATTTTGGAGCAATTTTTCCATTTTGGAAATTTTTTTTGGCACAAAAACAGGATTTTCTTCCCTATGCACGGCGCCACGTGGCGCTCGCTTTTGCTAGGAGCCTCAAAATCACAAAAACTCAGAATTTTTGGAGTTGGCATGAAAAATTATGCTTTCCTACCTATGGCCAAGAAATTTGGGCAGGTTTTGAGCCCTCAAAAGGGTCAAAACACTCAAAAAATGACCTCACTGCCACTATTTTGACACACAGGAAGAATTTTTGGGAGAATGGACTTTTAGTGGTGAAAATGGAGGCCAAATTAAAAAATGCCACTTGGGTTGGAAAGTAGACAGCTAGACCTTTCCAACAAGCACACCTGGAGCTCATTTGGAGATCGGGAAGGCCTCCAAACGTGGGTCCAAACAGGCGCGACGCATAGAGAATCAGGCGCGGCACATAGAAGAAAATTTGCCAGTTTGACCAAGTTTTGCTCTGTTTTTCACCCAGCTTTGGCTAGTTTCACTTTTTCACTTTCTTGATGGAAAATTTGTGATGTAATTTGATGAAAATTGATGGATCATGATGTAAATATGTTAAATTTTCACTTGTAGATGTAGATTCATTAGTTTAAAGGTTGTTTGAAACTGAATGAATCAGTTCCCTTGTTTCTAGAGGCATGCTGTTATGTTGCCTAGTTTCTAATTCTCAGTTTAGAATCAGTTGGATCAGCTCCTAAACATTTTTTCTCGACCCCTAGAGGCAAGGATGAGCTATGTTTGTTTATATTATGTTATTTTTCAGTCATTAGCATGGTTGGACACTTGAGAAGGCCTTGAGCTTCATTGTACATTCATATTAGCATTTTGGCTAAGGAATTGAGACCAGGATTTGCAGCACTCTTTGGGATTCATGTGGCAATTTGTTTAGGTACAGTGCTTCTCTTTGTAATTTTTAATTTGCTTATATGTCATGTATGCGATTCTCTATCTTGTTTCTTCTGAACTAAACAAACAAGTGTGTAAGTAGAATCCATTGAAATTGCAGTGCTCTACTTGAAGTTTGCTTTAGTTATTTGATGTTTTTAGTTGTTTGGGGACGATCCATGGTTGCTCTTACCCTCTTCAACACCTCACTTTTCTATTCCTTCCATCTCATTCAATTTTAAGTGCCAAAAATGATTGCCTACCTTGCCCCATTGAGATCTCTGCAGGACTGAGCCTCAATCCCCGCACCTAAAATCTATCTTTCCATCTGAGCCAACAAAATCATCATTTTATTTAATAAAACTCTCTTGCACATATACCTAGCCTAATATTAGAAGATATTTCAGTCATCTCAAGCCCTCATCGATCATAATTCGCTAAGATCGACCTGGAGAGATCCCTCTCCTGACCTGGTAGGGCTAGCTACCAGGCTGAGCGTGGTTTGATGTTGGCCCTGTATTCTACCTTTTTAGCCTGAGGTAAATCTAGGCACTAACACACTGGTTAGGGCCTTATGTTATTAAGGATATTACCGATGGAGGAGCAGTATAGCAGGTCAAGTTAAATGGAGAACCCTTCCCAGGAAAGGTGAATGGAAGTTACTTGAAGCCATACACCGGCGGTTTGGCCATGTGACTAAATGAACGCAACACAGTCTTAGCACTCTAGGCAGCTAAAAGGAGGCGCCGGACTATAAACTACACTACCCGGGTTGGGTAGCTGCGTGATTTCAGGATTGCGTGAAGCATGGAAGTGTCATAGGGTCCACGACAACACGAAGGCAGCTGCACTACTCATGGAAATAGCACACAGGTCTGCCAGAAAGTGAATGTTAAAGACAACATTCACGGTTTGATGGTCAAATTGTCACCAAATGGAGCAAGCGGTAGGAATTTAAGGTGAATTTATGGATTAGATTCTTGATAATCTGTCACCAATATAACATTAATGGGCCGAATGTGGGGGCAATGATCAAATTTGAATTCAAAAGGCCCTATAAATCACAAGTGGCTGTCCAACGAAAAACACTTGGAATTTTGAAAATTCAGTTGTGGCGCTATCAGGTGTGTATGGATCATGTGAATTTTGAGGCCTTGAGAGTAAGTTCAATGTTTGATAGATTGATGAAGGAGACGCAGTATCTCCTGAATAGAATGTTGTTGACACCTGAGGAAACTGCGTAGGAAATTGAGGTAGTAGAAGCTACCCCAGAGAGTGTCGGAGTGGTAGTCAAAGTCCCTAAATCACCTAGAACACCAAGACCAAAGAAGGATAAGCAGACTATGCTACTAGTGTGCATCTCACCAAGAAACCCATAGAGGACCAAGCTCACTTTGCAAGAAAAGGGGGAGGCCACTAATATGAAGGCAGACGAGGAAGAATCTAAAGAAATCCTGGTAGATGAGGAGGATTTGAAAATGGAATTTGAAACCTAGGGTGCAGACCCTATTACCAGGTTACCAGAATATGTTCCTCTGCACAAGGGCAAAGCCAAGGTGCCAAAGGAAATATACAAGATCAAGAGCTCCCTGTAAACTTTGTTGCTCCTGGATGACATTGTTTTTGAGGGGCCACACTTAGGGCGCGTTCTTGTACTAAAGTTCAAAGATTGGGACCTCACAGATCACGAGAAATTCCCGCATTTAGTGATTGAGAAGCTAATGCACCAACATATTGACATGACTTCTGGAATGATAGAATTAGAGCCACAAACATGGCTCAAGGGTGTAGAGAAAGCCAAGTTGCTCAACCTACTCTGGGTATCACATTACCACCGTGCCCCATTGACCGTCTTCTTCATCAAGCAACTGCTTTGCTTCGTTCATGATGGGTGTTTTTGGCTGGAGGAGCCCATTCCCACCACAGACCACTTGATCCATCGGATCACATGGCTACCTTACTCTGGGGAGGATCCAGCCAATATATCAGAAAGAAAAGGTGGTGAGTTGGCCCTCGTAGAAGCTATGAAGAAGAAATTGAAGTTGGAGAAGAAGAAGTGGGGATATGCCATCTCCAGAATTAACAACCCTGCAGTCAATGTACCAACAAAAATATTAGCATGGAAGGCGATGTGGAAGTGCCACACGGATGAGGTGCCCGCGCTTGTGATTGCATTAGCAGCCCAATGCACTGAGGGAGTCCAGTTCAATTGGGTGGATTATCTATGCGGTGAGTTCCTTGCGAAATTTCGTGAGGCACAGGAGAAGAGCAAGACGTTCCACTATCCCTGACTCTTGCTCTCAATTGTGCTGGTGGTGTGGGAGCTGCCAGAAGACAACCAATTCCCTTCGGTGGCGCCGCACCTTCAAGAGGTAGTGAAGTGCACTTCGCTATGGGCAACCAAGGACATGCAACACATGAAAGAAAGTAAGATCTTTTGGATCTCGATGGAAATGAGTATCCAGATGGGGATCAATCACAAGCCATGGTTGTCTTCCACAGTATACGCTAGTTTGCAGACCTTTTCAGAGTTCAAAGTGGATTTTCACCATGTCTTTATCAGGGCGTGAAAGGATCCTATGAAGACATGGCATAACCTACCATATCTAGCAACTGATGATGTTATCTTTGTAGTCCTCGAGTCTTGGCTGCCAAAGTGGTGCACTGCAACAGGATCCATGGTGTAAATAGACAAGTCCATCGTGTAGCATAAGAAGGAAAACAAAACTTAGAATGGTGCAGCTGGCTGAGAAGCACAAGAAAGAGGAAGTGGAGGCTAAGACCTAGGTAGTGCATGACACCATGAAATTGGCAGAACAATAGGAGACAGGAGGAGAAGAGTGCGAAGGATAGAAGTCACCTTCACCCGGGGCTGAGCCAATAAGAGGGGAGTCGACAAAACAAGGTGGTGCAGACTCTCAGATAATGTCTACCCAACTCAAGCATTAGCGACCGCAAAAGAAGGAAAAGCCACGGAAGAAAACCAAGGCTTCAAAGACATCCTTTGACCCAATCACCCTCACTGAGGGGGATTTGCATGATATTAGAGAAATGGTGAGGGATGTCACTGCAGAAGCCCTCCAACAGTTTGAAGAGCCTTAACAATTGGTATTAGGGGCTCTCCAGATAGAGCTGCAGGACTTGTAGGCTCGCATTCCATAGGTTGGCATAGTGTCGACCAACCTCACGATCGGCACTTCAGTTGCTGCAGAGATGTTGCGCACAAGGGTGACCAACACGATGGTGCTACCAAATGGGGCACTTAGTATAGAAAATGATGCTGAAAGGCCCACAGTCAGTAGCCTAAAAGGGGTGGGATTGAATATGGCCGCACTCCCTCAAGAGACACTCCACCTCTTGCAGGATGGAGTCACTGTGGAACTTAGGGCCTAGGAGAATCATGCTCTGCAGGTGATGAGCGAGAAATGCATCAAAATCGAGCAGTTGCATCTACAGCACAATGAGGCAGTGGAAAAAAATAAGTAGATCATGAAGGTTGTGGAGGAAGCCTACCGAATGGTCCTAAAGTTGGACATTCAGGTAGAAGAACAGGTTGAGGCGTGCATCCGTAAGTTGGCCACAGGGGTGCGCCATGCTCAAAAAAATATGACCACAATTTAGCTGGAGCTAAACCTGCAGATCACAGAATTGCAATAGAAGGCTTAACCTTCAACTCTGCCGGAAGTCAGGGAACATTGTGCCACCACTGTTACAACATCAATAGCTGCAGTCGATAGTGCAATAGTAGACTGCACATGAATTTTTGAATAGTCATTCAAGGTCTTGATCACCCTGTAGGAGGACTCGAATATAGAGTGCCTGGAGACAGAGATGAGTGAGTTACAATGAAGATATGACGAGGTCAAAGGGATCATGCAAATGGTCGCCCTTACATAGAGGCTTGCATGGATGTAGGAGGCAAAGGCACTTAAGGAACAAGTGGATGCCACTAGACACATAGAAGTGGTCCTAAAAGCGTGCCTACAATGATGGATAGATGAGGCATATACAATCATAGCTTCCATTGAAGGAAAGCTAGCGACACTGTAGGAAACTCAGCAAAAGATTCAGGGTGGCAATTCAGGGGCAGTCACCGAGCAGAGAATGGAAGAAGTCCAGTAGGCGGCCGCTCAGTGCGATGTCAAGGTTGCAATCATCTAAATGGAGTTGGAGGTCTTCGTGCTAAGATCGTTGTTCCTGTAGAGTGACTTGAGGGTGAGTCACGATGTTTGTGCTGGGGGCTTGGTGGGTACGGGATCCCCCAAGGGTAGTTTTGGGGCTAAAAGCACATATTTTGGTTAAATTTTGTAATCCAAGTGTAAAGACTCCACATTTTGTAGTCGTGGAGCATGTAGGTGCTAAAGAGTCATAGGGTTGTTTGCCCTTATTTTGGAAATGTAATATTGGCTGTAAAAGATCTACCCATGGTCCCTAGACCATGGAATTGTATAAATAGAGATAAGCTCTAAGTAGTTAGATAATGAAATATGATGAAGAGAGTCATAGTTGTAGAGCAATAAATATAAGTCTTGGGTCGTAGCATAGGTAGAGGCTCTGTAGATGAGTGCACAAAGGCCTAGGGTAGAAGACCACAGCTGAGTGCACGAACCCCTGCAGCTGAGTGTGCAGGGTGGGTGGAAGCTATAATCATGCAAAATTATAAAGAAAGAGAAGTATTCTACAATTTTTCCGTCTTTATTCCTGTTTATGCATCTTGTTATGTTGGGTATAAATTTCACTTATAATACTTAAATGATGTGCGAATGTATGTAAATGTGTTGGTTAAGTGAATGCAAGTAAGAAAATTTGTTTACATGAAGCTAACTAAGATCGGTTAATGAGATAAGTAATACATTTAGCCTAGTTTGGGAGATATCGCAGTTCATTTCCTTAGCAGCACGAAAGTCCCTCAGTCGTAGGTTAGGGCTACGTGAAAAACATATGTACCCTTTCACGAAGGTGCCGAAGGGTGGAACAGAGTGCTAAGAAACCTGTGTGAAGGTAGGTATAGTCGGAACAAATCGGCATCACAACCATCTCAAGGGTGTGGAAACTTGATTCCAGCATCCTCCCATACTGCTTCGGGTGAGACTTCAGTCCGCGTTCCGCGGGCTGATGCCAAAAGGGCCAGTAGCGTAGGGATTGTTTGGCTAACTAACATTGAACCTAGGTTATTCCCTCTCAAGCCAATAGTAGCTTAACCACTTTGGGCCTCATCCCTCCTTTTCCTTGACTTGGTAGCTACCACGTGTGTAAGGACTAACTGTATTCTCCTCATTTACTAAGCAAATGTGGCCAAGTTAACTGGCCACCATTCGCTTATAAACCAACTCTTTCACAACATTTACATGTTTGATCATATGATGCTAATGAGAGAGTGGAAGTGAGATACTTACATGTGGTAATGATGACTTCATGTTGTTTGTTGAAGAATGAAGTCCTTGTTGTGTATTTGCTGCATGTGTTCCTCTTTTTATTTTTATTTTTTATTCTCTGATGTTTTTCTTTAATGTGTAGTTACTTGGTGGTGATGTTGATGATCCTGATGTTGTTGTTAATCTTTGGAAGAACTTATTTGACCTATGGATCTCCATGCTTGAAGCTGACTACAACTTGTGATTTTTTGTTTTTTGGGATAGGCTGCTACAAGATTTCCTATAGGATGACCTGTAGCTGCCTCTCCCTAAAAAAATTTTAATCATTTTTCACCTCTGTAGCATGAGGATGGTTTCATGGGTAGAGAAGGGTTCTAGGAATTTTTGAATGAGGAAAATAGCCTTCAGATGTTCCTTTTTCTCTGTCTTTTCTTTGAAAACTGTAAAAAATAAAATAAAAAATGACTTTATTGGATGAATACAGGGGTGATCGTGGTGGAAAGAGGTATGGTGATGAGATGGTGAAGTAGAAATTTATTTCTTAACATGGGCAGTTCATCCCCTTGCTATAGGGTTACTTCCATTGGGATTACCAAGCCACTGTAATTCCTACAGGATCATCCTGTAGGTTTTCAGGAATCTTGTAGGTTTACAGGGAATCCTGTAGAAAACACAAAACCCTTGCAAACTGAGTTAAATGAGTGGAAAAATGGAGGGAATTATGAAATGATGAAGGATAATGAATGGAGAAATAAAAAAATGAACATGATAGGTCCCTTTTGATCCTCCCTTGTTGCTCTGATCCTCCTCCTGTTAACCTGTAAACAATATTTTCAAATTTTTCTTTTCTCTTTTCTTTTATATATTTTTTTCTTTTTTCTTTTTCTTTTTGAAACCAACTAGTCTACCTCCACGAGGTTTTCATCCTAGCTTCTTGCCTTAGGGCCTCAAAAGAGGTTTTCACCCAAAGATATTTTTATTTCTCTCTCTCTCTCTTTTCCTTTGTTTTTGACACCATTGGGCTGACTCAAGAGGTTTTCAACCCAACAGTGGGACTAGGTGCCTCATGGAGGTTTTCACCTGAGTCTCCTTATTTATTTTTTCTTTATTTTTTATTTTTTTTCCTTTTTAGTGACTTGATGAGGTAGAAGTTAACACTTTCTCCATCATCATCACTATTTTTCTAATACCATCAATGAATTCCATCTTTGATAATGGCTTCTTGTAAACCTTCAATCTATGCATATTAACAATTAAAGGAATGGCCTTTGCATCAATGGTTCTAATCTACACTAAACCATTATCATGAAATTTCTCTATGAAAAAAGGCCCTAACCATATAGTCCTTAACTTACCCTTAAAATATTTGTATCTGGAATCAACAAAGCCCAATCACCTTCTTGAAATTGTTTGTCCTTGATGTTCTTGTCACGCTAGATATTCCTCTGAAATTGAGTCACCTCTGTGTGTAGGACGGTCTACATTCTAAACTCATCTAACCCATTCAGCTGGAGAAATATCTCTTTTTGTGCATTGTTGAGATCTAGATCTAGTTGGGCTACCATCCTCAATGTATTGTACTCAAATTCAATGGACAACAGAGCCTTCTTCCCATAGACAAACTCATAGGGTGTGAATCTAGTGGTGGTATTCCAGAGGGTATTGTAGGCCCAAGTGGCTTCAGCTAATCTATCTATGCAATATTTTTTATTGCTGCTAACCACTTTGGTGAAAATGCCCTCCAACGCTCTATTGGTCACCTCCACTTACCCATAAGCTTGTGGGTGATAAGGAGTGGATATTCTATGCTTGATCTTATGATGGCTTAACAAGTCTTCAATCATGTTGGATGTAAACTGGCTGCCTTGATCAGTGACTAGTTCTCTAGGGTACCCAAACTTGTAAAAATACATTTTCCCTTAAGAACTCAACCACCTTCTCCTCTGTTGTTGCCTTCATTGCCTTGGTTTTAGCCCACTTGGTCAAATAGTCAATGCACACAATGATGTACTAATTTTTCCTGGATAGAGGGTCAATAGGTCCAATGAAATCCATGCCCCACTTGTCAAATGGCTTGAAAGTCACTTGAAGTTACAGAGGCATTTCATCCCTTGGAGTAGGATTTCCCATCCTCTAGCATCGATCACAGTAGCTAGTATACCTTCTCACATCCTGATGAAGAGTGGGGTAATAATAACCAGCTTCCAACACCTTGAATGTTGTCCTCTTAGCTGCATAATGACCTCCAAAAGGCACATCATGATAGTTCAGAAGGATGTCAAAGAATTCCTCCTCCCTGACACATCTTCTCAGAATTTGATCCGGACCTAGTTTGAAAAGGTTGCCCCCAATCCAAGTGAATGGGGCACTCTTCCTCACAGTCTTGCTTTTCTCTTTGGAGGACAAGTTTGGTGGGAACTTTGTAGACACCAAGTAGTTTTCTATGTTATAAAACCATGGATAGAGAACTAAAATCATTAATAATTATTCATCTGGTATCTCGTCATCAACCATTCCTTCCTCCCCTGCAAGCAAAGTTAATCTGGACAAAAAAATCTGCAACAACATTCTTCTTGCCAGGCTTATCAACAATAGTTAGATCAAACTGCTATAATAGAAGTAACTATCTAATAATCTAGGCATTCACATCAGGTTTATTCATCAAATATTTAATTACAGCATGGTCAACATGTAAAAATGTTTGGTAACCTATAATGTAATGCCTAAATTTGTTCAATGAATGTACAACTGCTAGGAGCTCCTTTTCAGTCACTGTGTAGTTCAGTTCAGCCTTTGACAGATTCTTACTGATAAAGTAAATGGCATAAGGCAATTTGTCATCTATCTGGCCTAGAGCTGCTCCTATGGCTTTGTGTGAGGCATCAACATGTATATGAAAAGGAAGGGCACAATTTGGGCCTTGGAGAATAGGTGCAATGGTCAACTTGTCCTTTATGGTGTCCAAGGCCTCTTGACAACTTTTTGACCATACAAATTAAGAGTCTTTGGCCAACAACCCAAATAAAGGAGAAGATAACTTGTTAAAGTCTTTTATAAACCTCCGATAGTATCCAGATAAACCTACAAAACTTCTTACACCTCTTTGTTTTGTAGAGGAGGGAACCTTTGGATGATGGCTATTTTGTTTGGCTCCACCTGCAGTCATTGCTAGGATATTGAATGACCTAGTCGTCAAGAACTCTCATTTTTTGGAACTAAGGGATGGGTTCATTTCAACACATTTTTTTTATCACCTTACCTAAGTTTGATATAGCCTCCTAGAAATCACACCCATAGGGTGTGAAATCATCCATATAAATCTCTACTAAATCATGGAATAGCTCAATAAAGAGACTCAAGACCACTCTTTGGAAAGTGGTAGGGGAATTGCATAGGCCAAAAGGAAGGAACCTATAGCTGAAAGTACTCAAAGGACAAGTCAAGGTGGTTGTATCCTGGTCTTTAGGGTTGATCTAGATTTGATTGTACCCGTTGAACCCATCTAGGAAAGAGAACAAAAAATTCCTTGCCAGGCCTTCTAGCACTTGGTCAATGAAAGGTAGAGGGAAATGGTCCTTCTTTGTGGCTTTGTTTAACTCTCTTTAACTAACACAAATCCTCCACTTCACATTTTTCTTTGGAACCAACAACAAAGGAGAGACCCACTCACTATCCAAGATAGGGTAAATGAATCTTGCATCTAGCAGCTTTTGCAGTTTTTCTTTGACTATATCCTTGAGAGTTGGATTCATTCTCCTTTGGGGTTGTTGGACTGGCTTACAACCTTCTTTGATATAAATGTTGTGAGTACACCCTGAGGGGTGCACTCCATTCATTTTCTTGTAATTGCAAGCAAAGTCATCCAAATGTTCCTTTAGCATGTTGCACAACTTTTCTTCTTGGTGTACACAAAGAGATGGGTTGATTTTCAAAGTTCTCTCAGGGATGAATTCTATGGTTTTGACATAGGTAGGGTTTGAACCAGCTAAGAATAGATCAATTTGATGGTTTTTCTGGGTTTCCTTTACTACTTCCTTGAAGGACAAGGTGCAGGGAGTTGCAATTTGGAGTATGTGTTCAATCAAATCATCTTCATCCGGTTGTCCTCCTCCCATGGATGTTTCTAAGGTATAGAGTTGGGCTAAATAAACTTCATCTTCTTCCTCCTCTTCCAGCCATAAAGGTAAGTCATGTTCTAGAGATGGATGAGCAAGAGGGTACAAGACTAACTACTTGGACATATGCCCATTTTTTATAGTCATATTTCCAGCCCTACAACTGATGTAGGCATTGACAGTGGATAACTAGGGCCTCCCAAGGATGAGAGGGTAACCAGCAAGCTTGGCCTTAGGATGGAGAATGAGGAAGTCTAGAGGGTACTCCCAAGAGTCAATGGATGCCATCACATCCTCCACAATCCCCTCAGGGGTCACTATGGAACGATCTATAAGTTGCAAGATTGTTGTGGTCTTTCTCAATGAACCCTGGAGATTAAGCTTGAGCATGGTGTACTTAGTCATCACATTAATGGCAGCCCCAAGATCAGTCAAATTGTGTGGGACAATGGTGCCATTGATGTGTACATATACTCCAGGGCTTCTAGGTTCCAAATAATTTGGGAAAATTACTTGCCCCAACATTAAGTCAAACAGCTATCTAATGACATTAATGGTAGGGGTGTCTCTTTTTCCCCTCCCTAGATGTTTGAAGCACTTATCCTCTTTATGGCTTGGAGAAGTGGAATTTTGACACATAGGTTTTCCAATTCAACTAGAAGTCCATCCTCTTCTGGGGTAGGTAGGATTGAATGAGTTAATCTCTCAGGAAAGGGTGGTGGATTTAATATAGGCATGCTTTCCTCTCTTTGTTCCTCACTCTCCCTAGGTGGAGGTGGAGGTTGGTTTTCTGGGAGTACTCTCCCAGATCTCAAGTTGATTTCTTGAATCTCCAAAACATAAGCAGGATAGGATGTCTCTCCATTGTATACTTGTTGTGTCTATCTGCTGTTTAGGTTCAGATTTGGCTGGGAAAACATCTGGGGTTTCTTTAGTGGAGCGGGATTTAAAATATATGGTTGAGAAGGTGGTGAAGGCAATAAATCTTGAGCATTGTTGTATGGGGGCCTCCACCCCTGGCGCGGTGCATTCCACTGAGGTTGTGGCAAAGCATATGGCTGAAATGACTGGCTAGTTAGCTGGGAATGGTAATGAGGTGAAAAGTACCAAGGAGGAGGTGTAGACCACGAAATATGAACAGGAGGCCCCCAAGAGGTAATGGATGTGGTTTGGTTACAGTTGTAATAGGCATGGGATGACCCTTGCATGCCCTACTAGTATGGTCAAGTCCCATGAGGTCTCCTTTGATTTATGTAGCAGAGTTGTTCAGTCACCCCTTCAATCCCCTGTTACACATCTATTAGTATAGGTAGAGAAAGGCACTTGTTTGTGGAGTGGATTTCTTCACAGACTGAGAAGACTTCAATCAGATTCAATGGAAATTCATTCCTAGGATGCCTCCTTGTGCATCTAGGGCAGAAAATGACTAAGGCTCTCTCTGCCTCCTCCTGCTTTCTCTTGATGTGCATAGTGTCCATCTGTAGGGCAAGGGTTTGCAGCATCTCACTCTTGAAATCTTCCATCATGTTTCCAATTTCACCCTTGATGGATGTAGTGGAAGAGGATGGACTTACCATAGGTTGACTACCCCTACCCTTTTTCCTAGCTACCCTAGAATGGTTCGTAAAGACAATCTTGATATCTTCATAGGGTAGTTGGTAGATGTCCCCTCCTGCTAGTAGGTTTAGGGTGTCCAGAAGATCTTCCCTTACCCCTCTAAGTAGGACTAGTTTCAGTGACTCGGGATCAAGTGTGCACCTAGCCCTTTTGTAGCTAAGCTAGAATATTTCTTCATAATCCTCTAGGGCTTCATCATGCCCTAAGGTCATCCTAAAAATTTCCTCTTTAGTGTCTTTGGACCTACAATAGTCTCGATACTTATTTTTCAATGCTTGCTACATCTAAGCCTAGGTTGTGATTCTATCCCCAGGTAAACCCATGGACCAGCACAAAGCTGCATCCTTGAGAGTGGAGGAGAATAGTTTCAAATTCTTCTAATCATTGGTGTAATCATAGGTTCTGCATATGAAAGCAAACTCAAACAATAAAGTGTCTAGATCTTCTGAGGTTAGGCCATGGAAATGAGGAAGGGTAGAGGGGCTTATATTCTTCATCTTGGTATCCTCATTAGTTTCTAAGATGGGAAAGGAACCGTCAACTCTTTCTCTATTTCTTCTATCATTTCTATTTTCAGACATTGGGTCAGTTGGAATGGGTTCTTCTTCTTCTTCTCCCCATGTAGGCTCTTCAAATATCTCTGGTTGTTCACCTAAGGGTTCCTCCAATTCAAAACCATCGAAGAAGAGGGAAGGTTGGCTATTTGAAGCGGTGGGGGTATTTGGCATAAATTTCCCTAAGTGATCCATATTCATACGAGGCATGAAAGAAGTATTTCTGTTTTGTTTTGTGTTTTTTTGTCAAACTTTGAAACTAATTGTAGAATGAAATCACAAACTGAATGGGAACTAACTGGCTGAATGAAAACTAAATTCTTGAATGAAATATCACTTGCAGAATGGAAATGAGAGCAAAGAATGTAGAATGGAAAAGAAATCAAACTAAATTACTTTTGCAGAAATGAAGCTAATAGAAAAACATCAGAGATAAGAAATGGAAGAAAGAAAGCATTAATCACATATTAATCAGACACCTCCTTGATAACAGTGCCAATAAGTGATGAGCACCAGTATTGCAACAAGAATGTTGCAACTCCTAGGGCTACCAGCTTTACTTTATCAACTCGGGGTTCATACAAACTTGGAGGTGACAGTGTTGTATACAAAAGTAAATGTGATGGGTCTGCCCTTTGTCACTACTAAGCTGGCAATAGACCACTAAGGTTTTTCAAACCAGACTTCTATGGATTAGAAGAATCTTGATAATCGATGAAGGAAAGACAAATATACACTAAGAGAAATCTTTGCTATTGCAGTAAGGAAAAAGACTGAAAGAAAATGCTAAAACACACCATTCTTCTAACTAACTGCTAATAGGCTTTTCTTCAAAAGAATGCTAAGTTAACATATATGCAATCCTACTGTCCTAAGCATGAAAATTCAAATCATCAAACATTCTACTGTTGTGCATGTAAATGAATAAAATAAATATGTTTTCCTTTTTGTCTTTTGTTTGTGAAAGTGTGAAAACTAACTTATTTTGGCGATATGTTAGGTGGCTTAGGGATGATGGTGGATTGTCAAAAGGCTTGGGAGACAAGTAGGGGTCCTTCTAAAGCTTCCTAGAGGCTTTTTCCTCAATTTGTCCTCAAAACAGGCCACTACAGATCAACCTATAGGATGTCCTAATGTGTTCTATAAGATGTCCTGAAAACCTACAAGATCCCCTGTATTCCTACAAGATACAACTAAGAGAAAAAGGAGGGATGTTGAAGGGGATGGAATGCTTAGGGAAGGTGGTTGGAGGATGGAATGAGGAAAGGGAGTGCCTAGGACCACTTTAAAACTCAAAACCAGAGTTGTGAGATGGTTGGATTTGCTCAACAAGCTTAGAGAAGTATTCTTGTGAAATGATGAAATTAGTGAGGGTTTTAGTGAAAGAGAGTGATGACCATGGATGGATGAAGTTGGAATGAGGTTGATGACCATGAAATCTCTCTATACTTCTGAAAATCCTGCACTACATTAACCATTGATATTTATCCAAAAATCATGTAAATTAGAATGATTTCAATTAACCAAGGAGAACATAATTTCATGAGCTAGTTGCCTATGTCATGCCTGAGGAAAACTTGTAGAATAAGATGAAACCTTGATGAGGTTTGAAGTAAAACTGAAGATAGAAGAAATGATAACTAAATCCTACTCTTGCAAATGGATCAAATGTTGGCCTAAGTACAAAAAACCCTAAATTCCATGAGAAAGTAGAATCGTGTCTTTTTGGAGCTGCATAGGAGTTATTTCCTCAAACCATGATCCTAGAAGGAAGGAGTGAGGCCAAAACCACCTACTAACAACTTTTTGAAGTTCCTTTATCTCTTCTAATCTACTACTGAAGTAAAGCACAAATGGAAGCAAACTAATCAAATCTACAACTACTTGCAATGAAATAATTCTAAAGAAAATTCAACTATGAAATCAACTAAACATACAAATACAAGAAGAGGAGCCTTTGATGCTAGGGTTGGGCCCTAATCAAAGAGATTTATCCCTCTGAGTCAACTTAGCACTGGGTCAAGGAAATGTTCATTCTCATTATCAGAACAAAAGATTATGTAACAATCTCTTCCACAAGTCTTGAACTCGAAAATGACTAGTGTTTTTACAGCAAAAATTTGAATCCTAATGAGGCTCTAGGCCTATTTATTTATACAACTGAAGTCTCCAATGAATTCCTTAAATCAAGGGAGGTTCAGCTCCCAAAATTGAGATAAAGTGGCTCTTTAACTGTCACTTGCACAACTGTCTTTTGATCTCCACGACTTGGTTGCTTGTACTCCGAGCTGGTGTGATT
This sequence comes from Pinus tabuliformis, assembly GCA_031772625.1. Classification (NCBI taxonomy): domain Eukaryota; kingdom Viridiplantae; phylum Streptophyta; class Pinopsida; order Pinales; family Pinaceae; genus Pinus; species Pinus tabuliformis. The sequence goes on along the minus strand of CM062819.1, from coordinate 1,046,972,196 downwards.
GATGGAGGAATATTCGAATGAGTGAGGAGTAAATGAGGAGGAACTACCTCCTACAATATCTCTTCCTTGTCTCATTCAAGTTTAAACTCTAAATTAGCAAAAATTTCCATGTTTTTCTCTCAAAAACCTGCAATCAATGCACATTAGTCCACTAGGCATAGTATCTCACTTTGACTCATCTCATTAGGAAAAATACAATCAAAATATGTAATAAATTGTGAGAAGAGTTGATTTGACTAATCTAGGAGGTGGATTAAGGTCCATATAGTCACCCAATGATGAGGCTCATCACCCTGTAGAAGAGCGAAAGGTGATGGGACAGGAACTAAGCCCCAACCCCAGCCTCATGGTGCCCAGGTGACCACTGTTGGACATACAGTGAAGGGGGCGGGCGGTTAAGCCCGAACCTTGATTCTTGTTATGTCATATGTCAAAGAAAAATGATGTATGGGGTGGATTGGGTGGCACCTAACCCACGCTGGCCCCTGGTCCCATGAGCTATTATATGAACATATGTCAGGACAAGAGGGAAAGGAGCGACGGGGGCAAGTGGTTAGCCTGAACCTTGGCCACTTGGCGTCCAGATGACCTTGAATGACACAATGGATATTAGTGTGGTCAAGGAGATGAAGAATTGCCCCATTTGTAATTAGGGAGGCAAAGAAAGGTGGAAAATGTAGAATGATTAGCTATAATTGCAACTTTGCAGAACGTTTAATAGAATTTGTTCAAGGAGGAATATATTTCTCAGTTCTTAACCTTTTTGAGATCAATAAGAGCCTAGATAAGGGTTTTTGAGGTTTTAGAATCCATTGGAAGCACTATTTTTTGTATTTTTAGCACCGTAAACTGATGTAATTCATATTTGAGTGAAATTTCAGAAAGGCTTTCTATGCCATTTATGAAATGGCGAAAGTTTATTATGAAGAGAGGCCAACAAGGTTTCATGGAGAGAGTTCAAATAGACCAAAAGGTAATAGTGGTGATGGAAGCAAGCCTCCACCTCCACCTCCTCCTTCACCTCCATATTCACCTTCATCCTCGTATACTTCATCTCCTTCACATACTCCTCCAAGGTCTCCAAAAGGACATGTTATGTCTCCTTTGTTAAAGCTAGATGTTAAGTTTGAATTGCCTATATACAATGGAGAAGTAAATGTTGAAAAGTTGGATAATTGGGTTCATCATATTGAAGTCTATTTCAAGATTCAAAGGATTAAGGATGATGTGACCAAGATCCAACTTGCTTCTATTTGTTTAGAAAGTGCATCTCTCATCTGGTGGGAGGCTAGAATGTTATAAAATTATATATTACGGAGCAATGGAACACATAAAATATTGTAGAAATATAAACAAAGAAAACACATAAAACAAGAGAAACATAGATATACGTGGTTCACCCAGTTTGGGCTATGTCCACCCCGAACAACCAGTCATTCCTTTCTATTATCCATTAAAATGAAGAGACACAACCTACAACAGATCCGTTATTCCTCTATTTTCTCTCACAGTCTCACCTCTTTGCTTCTCGCTCGGAGAAGACACATATATTACACAGACTCAATACAATGCCCTCATACAAAGAAATGGGTTGCCTTCTCGGGAAAAAAACCCTAAACTAAACATAAGTTCTACCGTCAGATCGTCCACCTAATGAACGGCCTAGATTGACTAGAAATTGCTATACTTTTACAAGGCAATTTTACATCTGTTTTTAGCTTCGGGGGTGTTGCCCCCGAGCCCCCGCCGGGGGAATGCTAGCCCCTGGACCCCCCAGCTAGGGGGGATCGGCCCCCCTGGACCCCCGCTGGGGGGACAAGTCCCCCCCGCACCCCCCGCATGGAGGGGTGTACAAACTTCCTGGGGTATACATCCGGCTGAAACAAAGACCTCTGAACAATCATGCTCCACACACAATATAGAACTCAATAAGACTTCAAGAAAAGTGGTAAACTTATCTCTTCTTAGAATGATTGTGTAGCTGCATTAAAAAGGAAATTTCATCCATTAGATTACATGCAAAAGGAAGTTATGGATTGTACAAATTTTAGACAAGCTGAAGGTCAGAGTGTTCAAAGTTACACACAAGAATTTAGAAGAAGATATTTAATATTGGGTGCATATTTGTCTTCACACGACACTCTACTTAAATACATAGGTGGATTAAATTGTTATTTAAGAAATATAATTCTTATATTTAATCCCCCCAATCTAGATGAAGTATGTGTTCAGGAAACTCATTTAAAAGTAAGAGGGAAGAATGTTTCTCAAGGGACTAGCAATAAGTCATCCAAATCTAGAGACAAAAGAAAGGGGAACTTTAAAGGTGAGGGAAAAAAGAATTCTACAACAAGAAAGAGGAAGAAAATCTCACATGTAAACATTGTTCAAAAGAAGTCCATGATGAATAGCATTGTTGGAAACTACATTCAGAAATGAGACCAAAGACATTTAACAACAAGGGAAAACAAAATATTGTTGCAACAACTCAACAAGATCTAGGATCTGAGGTGATGAGACCAAAATCATAGCCATTGGAATGACATGTAAAGCTTATATTTCAAGTACCAGTTTGATCCATATTTAAACAGGAATGCAAAAAATTACAGAGATACCATAAACACAAAGATGCAATGGAAATAATACTTCATTTCATTAATGTAAAATACTGAAATATGCTTACAAACAGAAATGGAAATAAACTAGCTAGGGTGATGGTAGCTGATATCTGAGAAGAGATGTGGCGACTACATGCCTCTGAAATATGTTACAATCAAGGTCGAAGGCCTATTTATTGTTGAGAAACAATGGAAAACCCTAAACATCCAAAAAACCTAACCCTAGGAGATGAAACACCAAACTATGGGCCCCGTTTCGGGTAAATTGGTACATCAACTTCCTGGGGTCGTAACTTTGGCACCAGATCTTCATTTGATGCGTACAATAGCTTGTTAGAAAGATCTATCTAAGCACTATGACTTTGCTAAGAGGAGCATCAGTCCATGGACCCATGCTACTCTCAGATTTCCCAAAAAAATGTCGTTTAGGGCCTCAAAATGGCTCCGGAAGTTCAGGACCCAAAAAACTACTAAAAATAGTAAATTATGCTACAAATAAGGAAACTGAAAAACTAAAAGAGATAGTTGTGGGGGTCCAAGTGGGATAGGTGGGTGGCCACCAACATCCACTTGGATCATTCCTTCCCCCTTAGGAAGAAATGGTCCCCATTGCGTTGAGCTCCTCTATTTGCTGAACTTGGTCGCTAGTGAGTTGTTCTGCAATCTCTAATGTGTCCAGTAATGGTGGGAAGCATGGTCGAGGGCATTCCACATTGAACACTCAGTGAAACCAAAGGAATGGAGGAATTTTGTGCTCTAAATCATTATTTCCCACAACCTTGGTAATGATATAAGGGCCATGTTGGAGTGGCCTGAGCTTCTAATGGACTCCTATGAGGAGTTCTTTCTGCAGATGTAACCAAACTCTGTCACCCATCTTAAACTTGTGTGGTACCCCTGTGGGTGAGGAGAAGTTTTTCCTGTGTTCTTTCATGACCGTATCTATCTGTTGTTGTTGCTGCATGGAGGAACCCTTCACAGTGGTCATGGATGTGGTAACGATCTTCCCCTTACTTTGGGAGCGAACCAGATAGAAAGCGAATTTCCTAGTCTGGGAGATGATCCTGTTGCATTTCTTAACAGAGATGAAAGAGGTAGTGGTACATGGGGCTACCTCTGGTATCCTGTATAATGAATTACCCAAAGTAATAATAACAGTTCGAGGCCTTGACTCATATACAACATGTTTCCTCCACAAGTATGGCTGGCCTAATAATACATCACAAACATCCAGAGGTGCAACATCACGCAATACCTTGTTTGTGAAGGGTTTGATGTAGTAGGGAAGGCAAAACTGCTAGCGAACTCAGAGATCTCATCCTTGGTGAAGCCACCTTATACTATATGGCTACAGGTGTGGTGTAGTCGGTAGGCCCAACCGCTTCATGGCCTGATCCAAGTGCATCTTTGGATATAATGGCATGGAAAATCTCAAAATTCAAAGTGGCAGAAAAGCTAGTATCCTAACATCATATCGAAGTGCTCGTCACCCTAACTCCAACAGTGTGAATTTCACTCCAATCCAAGTCTGGATGATGAAGTTGTGGCAGAAATATTTTGCCTTAGTTCCTTTGGAAGAGGTTTTTTCTTATAAAAATGGGTTTTTAGCCTTATGAAGGAAAATCACAATTGGAGGGTCCAGAGGGACGGACTTAAGAAGCAGCAGCAGAACCCCCCTAATTAGCGATATCCTACTAAATCACAATCAGGTCAAGCAATCAGCGATATCAGGATGGAGCAGTCGGAACTGGGCAGAGTTGACTTATGATCAAAATTGGTGATTAGAGCAATCAGCCGATCGGCGACCAATAAGACCAAGGACCAGGAACCCTAAGCCGCAGCAATGTAATACGGCAATCTGATCAGGCCGATGTGATACGATGATATCGGCAATTGGCGATTGGTGATCGATGGATCCTCAGGATAAAGGGCCATTGAAGAGAGATGTGCGGATTGTAATATGGGGCCAGACCTGATGGGTCTATGAGCCCAATTTGATGAACTTTGAAATCTGGTTCTTAAGGTTTTTGTTGGAATTTTTAGTGTTTGATGGGTTTTTTGGTATTATCGTTTTAAACGATAAAAAAGCTATTTTAGAGGGTTCGTTACGCCAGCTGACCCTTCTACTTGAATGGTTTCCATTGTAACAAAACCAAACTCCAATTTTCAAGTATCTTTGTCATAGGAGAGACATATAAAAGCCTGATGAATGAAGAAAACAAAAAAGAGGAAGGATTTTCAGCACGTAGTTCAAGGCAAGAGAGGTTTCAGGAGGGCTAATAGTGTATTTTGTCTAATTTTGGACAAATCTTAAATGTGTTTAGCCCCTTTCATTGCCACAGATGCATTGGTGTTGTCCATTTCTCCATTTGAGGCCTCCATTTCACAGCCATTATCGAGAATGGAGGTATAGCCTCTTTTTATGTAATTGGTGAATGTAATTCTCTTTTTTCCATGCCATTTAATATATGAAGGCCTCCCCATTGATCAAGTAGGGCCCAGAGATGTAGTCCAAGTTGGACGAACTCTGTTATCAAGTCTTGTTGTCTTCTTGTTTTGCCTTTATGTGTTCCTTTTTTTGTATGTGTGCACATTAAATTTCTGAGATAAGTTGCAATTTCTACATGTGATTATTTACATACATATATAAGCAAAAGAGTCATAGATCAAGTGGTATCAGAGCAGGTCTTTTTAGATGTGAATTGCATGTTTGTATGCTAACAAGAGACAGACTCCCAAGAGGCGAAGGGGAATTAGAGCCTTTCGATCCCAATGCGGGGTGTGCACATTGAAGGAGAAACATGACAGAAGATGAAGCTCATCTTGAAGAGGAGCACAATTTCCACAAGACTTTCTATTTAATGGCAGAGAATATCAGTCAGCTAGTTTTAAGGCTGGAGAAAGTAAAGGAGAGAAACCCAGAAGAATAAGGTTTAACACATGGGAATGGTGGAGAAGAACCCCCTTACGGGAGTGAAGGTTCTCCTTCCTCTCACCACCAAAATCATAGAAATTCAAAGGATTCATCTAAGAAACCTTTATTTAAATTAGATGTTAAATTTTATCTTACCATGTTTAATTGTGAAAGTAATGTAGAGAAGCTTAATAATTGGATTAGGAAAATTGAGGTCTATTACAGGATTCAGCAGATCATGGAGGATGAGGAAAATATTCAGGTGGCCTCTCTACAGTTGAGCAGCACCACTCTCGTTTGGTGGGAGAGAAAATTTCATCGCAATAAGAATGTGGATAACCTCTTTTCCTCATGGCCTGATTTTATTTCTACATTAAAGGAATAGTTTTATCCTTTAGGATACAAGAAAAAAGCTTTAATGAATTGGCAATATTTAAGGCAAGGCAAAGGCCAGGATGTTCAGAGTTTTACAGAGGAGCTTAGAAAGCAAGCACTAAATTTGGGTATTCCACTTGATACACCTGAAGTTGTAACTAAGTATATTGGCTCATTGCACAGCTACATTAGGCATTCATTGTTGTTTTTTGAACCAACCACTATTGATGCAACTAGAAAAGAAATTCATATTGAGAACAGGGGAAAAAACAAAAGATATGATTAGTCCAGAAAGCCACCATTCGAACCTCCCAATGGAAAATCTAAAACAAAATGGAAAGGAAAGGAGAAGAAGATGGAAGCAACCAAAGAAGGAGAAAGGTCATATTGCAATCACTACAAAAAGAAAGGCCACGATGACAATCATTGTTGGAAGAAACACCTAGAAAAGTGTCCAAAGAAGTATGGAGGAAAAGGGGAGTAGAAGACAGTGGCAACAATGCAGCAAGACCTTGGATCAGATTCCCAAGTTGAAGCGTTAATCACAACCATGGAAACAAAAGATATTCTTACACCTCATGTTAATTCTGAATCACATGAAGGCACTAAATCTATAAATGAGTCTCTTCCTAATGATCGAAAGAGAATTGAACTGTTTCATATTAGAGTTGTGGTAAATAATACTAAATTTGAAACTCTGTTTGATACTGGATCCCAAGTAAATTTAATCGTAGAATCCCTAGTAAAGAAACTCGACTTAGAAACAAAACCACACCTGAAACCTTACCCACTTGGATGGATACATGATAAAGCAAAATTTAATGTAACCAAGAAATGTAAACTCAAATTTGTGATCGCTTCTAAGCTAGTGGATGAAGTAGAACTGGATGTAATACCATTGGATATCTGTGGCATGGTTTTAGGGAGTCCATATCTGTATGATAGAAAGGTAGTATTTTTCCGTCATGAAAACAAATACCAAATCACAAAAGATGGGGTAGAATATATAGTAAGGGCTCATCAAAATAAAATCAATTCTAACCTTGTAAGCACTATACAAATGAAAAGACTGGTGAATTCTAGTAAGGGTTGCATGCTTATGGTTGTAAGCGAAAAAGAGGTAGAATTAGCTGATGCTTTCCAGGGCTACAATCAGAAACATAAACAGGAATTATCTGAATTAATTTCTAATTATGATGAGATGATTCGGGAACCAAATGAATTACCTCCAAAGAGGGAAAGCCAACATGAAATCCATTTGCAGCATAACGCTCCTTTGCCAAATATTGGCATGTATAAGATGTCGACTATTGATATGGAGGAAATCAAAAAATAGGTGTAGGAATTTCTAGACCAAGGGGTCAACAGGTCGAGCACATCTCTATGTGGTTTACTAATTGTCCTAGTGCCAAAGAAAGATGACACCTGATGACTTATTAGATCAATTAGATAATGATGTTTATTTCACAAAATTGGATTTGCGCAGTCATTATCACCAGGTCTTAATTGCAGAGCAAGACGTGTGGAAAACTACCTTCAAAACCAAACAGGGGTTGTTCGAATGGATGGTGATGCCTTTCGGGATTTGCAATGCTCCAGCCACTTTTATGAGAGTCATGAATGATCTCTTTCAGCCTTTCATTGATGAATTTGTTCTCATATATTTAGATGATATAGTTGTCTTCAGTAAAAGTTGGGTTGAACATGTGTGTCATGTAAAGAAAGTGCTTGATGTACTGAAAAAATAAAAACTCTTTGTAAAATTTTCAAAGTCTAAGTTTGGGAAAACCTCTTTGGGTTACCTAGGTCATAATGTTGGTCATGGGAAGTTACCAATTGATCCCTCTAAAGTTGAAGCAATTGTAAATTGGCCTAAGACTACTAGTGTAACCGAGGTCTGTAGCTTTTTAGGTGTAGTCCAGTATTGGAGGAGATTTATTGCCAATTTCTCTGTTATTACAGCACCTTTGCACTCATTGACAAGTGTGAAATAGGTCTTCCAATGGGGAGGAAGACAACAAAAGTCCTTCGAAACATTGAAGGAAAAGATCAGCACCACGCCAATCTTAGCCTTACCCAATCTCCAACAACCATTCGAGATCGAAATCGATGCCAACGGTTATGCCATGGGAGTTGTACTGATGCAGCAAAAGAAGCTGATTTGTTACCATTCTTAGAAGTTTTCTCAAGTTGTGATAAACTATCCCACTTATGACAAGGAGCTTTATGCCTTGGTGCAAAGTGCTAAAAAGTGGAAACACTACCTGATCGGCAAGGAGACCATCATCCATAAAGACCATCAGCCCTTGCAGTACCTTCAGTCACAAACCAAGTTGCAACAATCTCATCATGTCAGGGGGATGGGTTTTCTTCAACAGTTTCATTTGGTAATAAAGTATAAGAAGGGCACTAGCAATAAAGCAGGCGATATGCTATCTCACCCTCCTATTTCTGCTTCAGTTATTTTCCATAATGCTCCATTGTCTTTTGAGAGTTATTCTGAACAATATGCTAACGATGATGACTTTAAGGAGATTTATGCACAGCTAACCCATGGTTCACTAGTGGACAACTATCATTTGCAGGGGATACTATTGTATCACCTTGATAAATTGTGTATTCCCACAGGGGAAAGAGTACATGTAATTCGAGAGGCCCACACCTCTCTTGTGTCTAGACACTTTGGTGTCGAAAAGAATTTATGTCATGTACAAAGATTTTGTTTTTGGCCTCATATGAAAAACATTGTGACTCACTATGTAAAGGGTTGTTTGATGTGTTCTTTTTCAAAGACCTCTAATAGAAAACTCGGGCTCTACACACCACTCCCTATTCAGAGTCACCCATGGGAAAGTGTGTCAATGGACTTTGTAGGAGGTTCGCCTTTTTCCAGGAAGAGTCACAACTATTTTTATGTCGTCGTTGACTGTTTTAGAAATATTTGTATTCTTATACCTTGTAAAAAGCAGATCACTACAGAGCAGACTGCTTCTCTTTTCTTTTGGCATGTTTGGGTCCATTTTGGATTACCCACATCTATTGTGTCAGATCGGGACTCTCACTTTCTTCGAGAGTTCAGGACCAGCTTATGGAGGATGATGGACACCAAATTGAAAATAAGCATGAAATTTCATCCACACACTGATGGACAAACGGAGGTTGTAAACCGTACCGTGGTACACTTGTTACGAGGCTATTATGGGAAACATCCCAAGTTGTGGGATGAGCATCTCCCATATGTACAACATTCCTACAACCTGTTGGGTGTGGAGCATGATTGTTCAGAGGTCTTTGTTTTAGTTGTATGTATACCCCAGGAATTGTTTACACCCCTCCATGCGGGGGGGTGCAGGGGGGTTGATCCACCCCGGCTGGGGGGGTCTGGGGACCAGCGGTCCCTCGGTGGGGGTTTTGAGGGTAGCGCCCCTGAAGCTAAAATAGATGTAAAATTGCCTTGTAAAAGTATAGTAATTTCTAGTCAATCTGGGTCGTTCATTAGGCGGATGATCTGACGGTAGAACTTATGTTTAGTTTAAGGTTTTTTGCCTTAGAAGGCAACCCCTCTCTTTGTATGAGGGAATTGTATTTGAGGTTCTGTAATAGATGTGTATTCTCTGAGCGAGAAATAGAGATGTGAGACTGTGAGAGAAAACAAAGGATATTACAGCGGATCTGCTGTAGGTTGTGTCTCTTCATTTTGCTGGATAAGAGAAAGGAAGGACTGGCTGTTCAAGGTGGACGTAGCCCAAACTGGGTGAACCACGTATATCTATGTCTCTCTTGTTTTATGCGTTTTCTGTGTTTATATTTCTGCAATATTTTATGTGTTCCATTGCTCCGTAATATATAATTTTCTAACATAACCGAGCAGTGCATTCATCTATGCAGCGTTCACCATTTGAGACATGCTTTGGTTACCTGGCAAAGGACCCTTTTGATATGGTCTTTGGAAGGAAAGATTGCTCCCGTGGACATAATGATAGGGACAAAGCTTAGCATTTCATTCACCAAATCTAATTGATTCACCAAGCAGTGAAAGAGTAGCTGGAGAAAAGTCAAGCCCGTTACAAGGCTCGACATGGCAGACACTGAGTCGATCATCAATTCCAAGTGAGCGACAAAGTGTGTTTCCACATCAGCAAGGACAGGATAAAGGGAGAAGGGAAGAAGTTGCAACCAGTCCGGTATGGTCCATTCATCATATTGGAGAAGATTGGGAACAGTGCCTTTCATCTTGAATTTGTCGATTTATATGCAGATGTACTCAGTAGTGAATGTAGAGAACTTAAAGCTGTATGAGCCACCATTGATCATGGACACATATGAGGTGTGCGCAGTTCCTACAGTTGATGATTTTTCTCTAGAATATCTCGATGAGTTGCCGGAAGACATCATCCTTGATAGAAGGACCAGAACTTCACGGCGAGGAGATGTGGAATACCTTCGAGTGGGTTTTAAGGGAATGCACCCCAGCAAGGCTAAATTGCTCGAGAAGGAAAAGGTGAGGGAACAATTCCATCACTTTCCAACTAACTAATGAAAGCTTTTGGCAGTCCAAAAGCTCCTCAATGGGGAGGATTGATCCAGGTGGATCTTCAGATACAATGGCATGGAAAATCTCAAAATTCAAAGTGGCAGGAAAGCTAGTATCCTAACATCAGATTGAAGTGCTCATCGCCCTAATTCCAACAGTGTGAACGACACTCCAATTTCGGTCTAGATGATGAAACTGTGACAGAAACAGTTTGCCTTAGTTCCCTTGGAAAATGAGGCTTTTTCTTATAAAAATGGCTTTTTAGCCTTATGGATGAAAATCGCAATCGGAGGATCCAGAGGGGCAGACTTAAGAAGCAGCAGCAGAACCCCCCCCCCCGATTAGCGATCTCCAACTAAGTCACAATCGGGGCAGGAAATTAGTGATATCGGGATGGAGTGGTTGGAATCGGGTAGAGCCGACTTGCTATCGTGATCGGCGATTGGAGCAATTGGCCAATCAGTGATCAGAAAGACCAAGGACTAGGACCCCTGAGCCGCAGTGATATGATACGCCAATCTGATCGAGCCGATGCAATATGTCGATATCAGCGATCATTGATCGGCCAGATTGGTGATCAGTGGATCATCGGGATAAAGGGCCATTGAAGAGCGATGTGCTAATTGTGATATGGGGCCAGACCCAATGGGTCTATGAGCCCGATTTGATGAACTTTGAGATCCAGTTCTTAAGGTTTTTGTTATAATTTTTAGTGTTTGATGGGTTTTTTGGTATTATCATTTTAAACGATAAAAGGGTTATTTTAGAGGGCTAGTTGTGTGATTCGACCCTTCTACTTGAAAGGCTTCCATTGTAGCAAAACCAACCTCTGATATTCAAGCAGCTTTGTCATAAAAGAGACATATAAAAAGCCCGAGGAATGAAGAAAACACGAAGGAAGGATTTTCAACATGCAGTTTGAGGCAGGAGAGTTTTCAAGAGGGCTGATAGTGTATTTTGTTTGATTTTGGACAAATCTTATATGTTTTCATCCCCTTTCATCACCACGGTGAATTGGTGCTATCCATTTCACAGCCATTATCCAAAATGGAGGTATAGCCTCTTTTTATGTAACTGGTGAATGTAATTCTCTTCTTTTCATGCCATTTAATATATGAAGGCCTCCCCATTTATCAAGCAGGGCCCAGAGACATAGTCCGAGTTGGACAAACTCCGTTATCAAGTCTTGTTGCCTTCTTGTTGTGCCTTTATGTGTTCCTTTTTCTTGTATGTGTGCACATTAAATTTCTGAGTTAAGTTGCAATTTCTACATGTGATTTTTTTCATACATCTATAAGCAAAAGAGTCCTGGATCATGTCCTCATGGCTTTTGATAGGGTAGTACTACTCCTTGATGGCATCCCGGAAGGAATTCCAAGTAGGTGCGGCTGAAAATAGTGAGCCTATACTTTCATCCTTCTACTAGTAGGTTTCCCACCAGTCCTTGACATGGGGGCCTGCTTTGAGAAGAGCGAAAATAATCTTTTCTCGACTGGAAAAATCATGAAAAAAAAATACCCATCTAGCAGATTTAACCATTTATCTATGGCATCTACATCTATTTGACCCTTGAAGATGGGGATTTCAAAATTAACTTGTACCTTAAAGGGTGTGGCATTTCCATAGTAGCTGTTGGAAGCTGATGTGTCGCCTCTAGGTAGTTGTTGAAGGATCTAGACAAAGTTGTCCATCATTGCGTTCCTTTATCGCTCAAGGGCTTCTTCGAGCAAGATTTTGATATTATCTCCTGCCCCCTCGTCTTTATTTTCATCCTCCATGGGAGGCCATTGAGATTTGTGAGGTTGGTCTTGCAAAGGTTTGACCAGTTCAAGCCCTAACTCCTTATATCCCAACCTCATTGGGGACATGTAAAGGAAAATAGAGAAAAAGCAGACCGCTCTGATACCACTAATCTGGATTTAAACAGGAACGCAACAAATTATAGAGATAACCATAAACACACAGATGCAGTGGAAATAATACTTCATTTCATTAATGTAAAACACTGAAATATGCTTAAGTGAAAGAAGTACTAAGAGAAAATTGGGGTCTGAGGGATTTTGTATACCTTGGAGAATGTTACCATAATAGCTCTTGTAGCAGTGAGAACAAAAACCCTCACCCTCATAGGGTTTTAGACTGAGTCGCTGCGAGCAGACCTGAACTGAAGACTAAGTGTATGGGAAGCCTGCTTCCTTTAGCATTTGATCAAGAATCATAGATTACAGATACGGGCGAATGATAGGAGATAGAAAACTGAGGGAACTGACAGTGAAATGGTAGCTGAAGCTGGTAGGGGAGAGATCCCCTCCTACAAAAACATAGCAATAGGGGAGTCAAGTAGAAATGGAGTGCAAAGTGCTACGGGGAAAAGCACTAGAGATATTTCGGTCATGGGAGCCCGATGGTAAGCGGGATTAAGCAGCAGGTGTCTCCCAAGGGCAATGGAAAAACCCATGTTTGTAATCTCGAACAATAAACTTGAATAATATGTAAGTTATATGAAAGATCATGCTTTAATATGTAAGTTCGTAGGGTTTTGGCATTCTAAGAAGGATTTTTCCAAATGGATACAACAGAGATGGAAACCTAAGGGGCATATAGATTTAAAATTGGGGGCAAAGGGTTTTTTCACAGTTATATTCTCTAATTTGGAAGATAAGGAAAGGATTTTTGAGGGAGGACCCTACTTTATGAACACTGCTGGCTTATTCATGCGGCACTGGGAGGACTACTATAACCCAGATAGGGAGAAAATGTTAGCAGCACCTATCTGGGTCAGACTATTTGGACTACCAATGGAGTTTTGGGATCCAGAGATCCTAGAAGGAATAGGTAATACAATTGGGACATTTGTTAAAGTAGCCGAGACCACTAAAAGAGGGAGATACACATCTTATGCCAGGATATGTGTATACATGAATATAACAGAACCACTTCCGGAGTTTATCGAAATAGAATACCATGATGATGTATGGTAGCAACTAGTGGATTATGAGCACATACCATTTTTCTGTAGAAGATGCCATGAATACGGCCACCTCTTCAAACAATGCCCTTTAAATACTGCAGAGGAATCAATAGAAAGGAAAGAAGAATAGAAGAAGGCAATAGAGGTAAACAGAGAGACTGAAGAGGGATTTAAAGAAGTGCTCACTAGAAGGAAGTCTCTAAAAGGATCGCTCCCTCTACAACCACCTATTAAAACAACTCCATTGGAAAATCAAAACAAGTTTAAGGCCCTTTAGGAAGAGGAAATGGAGATGGAAAAGGGAGATAGTGACAAAGAACCTATGGAACTATCAAAAGAAACAAAAGAACAGGACACAATAAAAATAAATATGGAACAGGGAGGGGAAGAAGCTAACATGGATTCACCAAAAGATCAAACCCAAATGGAGGTAGATCCATAAAAAGACAAAGGAAGTGAAGAGGAACAAATAATGAGGAGACTGTTACAAGAATGGAGGTATCTGGATGAGAGATTTATACCTGAAGAACAAAAGCAATTATATAAAGAGATGTTCCAAAAATACAAGGAAAAGGTAGGAGTAATTATGGCAAATCAACCAGAACAACTAGGAGAGCAAGGGACACAGAGTATCAGAATGGGCAGTACTGGCAAAGGAGGAAGAAAACGTGGTAGGCGTCTAATGAGTGAGACTATCCAAGTGGTGGGGGAGATGCTGGTGAATTCAGGAAGAGTCATACCTCTCTCAGAGGTATTTCAACAACCGCCCAAATTATTAAAATGATAATCACAAGCTGGAATATCAGAGGTCTCAATAGTAGGGGAAAACAGAGATATTTGAGAGACAGGTTGAAAAAAGATAAACCCAGTATAATGATAATTCAAGAAACCAAGATTAGTACTCAGAAAATGGAAGAAATAATGAGAAGATTTAATCCTCATTATGAGATAATGGGTCAGGATGCGGTAGGTAGTGCAGGAGGTCTAGCAATTCTGTGGAATCCAGAGGAAGTTCAATTTGGAAACTGGGTTAGCTTCCCTTGAATTCTTTCAGGAACCTTTAGAATGATAGGTTCGTTGGAATGGATAATCCTCACAGGGGTATATGGCCTGCACTTATCAGGCGAGCGCAAAAGCTTTCTTCAAAATATGAGAACAATCTGAAGGCTATTCCCAGATCTGCCATGGATTGCAGGCGGGGACTTTAACATGATTACAACCCTAACTGAAAAATGAGGAGGACTAAGAAGAATAGACCAATACATGGAAGCATTTGGTGACATGATATCGGATCAAATATTGGTTGATATTCCCACAATAAACAGGATCCACACATGGAATAACAGAAGAGGGGGAAAAAATCAAATTGCATCAAGACTGGACAGATTTTTAATATCTGAACAAATTATAAACAGAGATATATTCATAGAAACAATGATCCTCCCAGCAATGGGCTCAGACCACTGGCCAATCAGGCTAGAAATTGACATCAAAACGAGCCCAAAGAAACACCCTTTTAGGTTTGAAGCCTTCTAGCTTAAGGATCAGCATTTCGTGCCAAAGGTAGAGGAGTGGTGGAACCATATCCAACAAAGAGGAAGAAGTAAGATGCAGACTTTCCAACTAAAACTAAAAGAACTCAAGGAAAAAATTAAAAAATGGAACAAAGAAGAATTTGGGAATATATTCAAGGAGCAACAACGATTAGAACAAAAAATGAGAATGTTGCAACAAGAAATTATAATAGAATGCAGAAGCGAGGAAAGAATCAGAGAAGAGGGCATAGTGATAAGCCAAATTGAAGAACGAAGAAAATAGGAAGAGATACTATGGAAGAAAAAGTCTCGAATAAACTGGCTCTGTGAAGGAGAAAGGAATACGAAGTTCTTCCACCAAGCCATGATCCAGTAGCGACAAAGGAATAGAATATTCTCCATCAAAAATGAGGAGGGGCAACGCCTAACCCAGCATGAAGAAATGGAACAGGCTTTAGTCGAGCACTTTAAGGATATCCTTGCAGAACCTCAAGTGAATAGAGTAGAGGCTATAGGAAGGATATGCAATGAAATCCCAAGAATGATCACTAGGGACCAAAACTTAGCTCTCATGAGGGTAGAAACCCTAGAGGAAGTGGAAGAAATCGTGAAAGGGATGAAAATAAATAAAGCCCCAGGAGTAGACGGATTTACGGTGGAATTTTACCAAGCAGGCTGGCACTTCTTGGGGCAAGACATTCTGGAGGTGGTAGAGGAATCGCGCAAACATCAGAAGGTATGGCCTGGCCTAAACTTAGCCCTTTTATCTCTTATTCCCAAATTTTCTCATTCAAAAATTGCTTAGAGTTTTCGACCTATTGCTCTTTGTAATGTAATCTATAAGATTATAGCCACTCTGATGGCTAAGAGACTGAAACCATTCCTATCTAGTATTATCTCCCTCGAACAGACTGGGTTAGTGGAAAGGAGAAAAATTCTAGATGGCTTGGTGGTGTCTCAGGAAGTAGTACATTCTTTGAAACATAAAAGGGAAATGGGAATGATGATTAAATTGGATATTTCAAAGGCATATGATCGTCTAAATTGGGATTACCTTAAAACAATTTTACTAGCATTTGGATTTTGCAATAGATGGGTAAACTGGATCTATGATAGGATTTCCACTCCCAATTTCTCCATTCTCTTGAATGGATCACCAATGTCGACTTTTAATGCTACAAGAGGATTGTGACAGAGGGATCCTTTATCCCCATTCTTGTTCATCATAGCAGTAGAAGGACTGGGACGATACCTCAAAAAAGAACTGAGGGAGAGAAAAATCAGAGGACTGAGGCCATGGGTAAGTAACTTACCTATTACTCATCAACAGTTCGTTGATGACATTATGCTTTTTTGTGTTGTCTCCCTAAGAGAAGTAAAAAGGGTTAAACGTAATCTTGACCTCTTTATGGAAGCATTAGGCATGGAAATTAACAAGGATAAATCTTTTACATTCCTCTTCAACACGCTAGACATGGTCAAAGCCCACCTGACCAGAATTATGGGTTTCCGCTCTGGTGAATTACCTACAAAATACTTGGGAAATCAATTAGCTTTAAATCCTTTGAAGATAGCAAATTGGCAGCAAACCATTGAGAAACTCAAGAACAGACTGGCTAATTGGTCTTTCCGATCTTTGAATATAGCGGGAAGATTAGTGCTTCTTAAATCGATTCTTCAAGCAATTCCTATCTACCCTCTCTCGGCAATGGCAGTCCCTAAAAGGGTATGCACAAGAATGACGGATATATTCAAAATATTCATCTGGGTAGGACCAAAGCAACAAAATAAATGGGCTTTAATATCGTGGAAGGGTCTAATAAAAAATAAAGAAGAAGGAGGACTGGGTCTTAGAGATCCGTATACTTTGAACCAAGTTCTAGGGGCAAAGCTATGGTAGAGATGGATGAGGGGTGGATATGATCTATGGAAAAAGATATGGACCCAAAAATACAATATGCCCACAACCACTGAAGGTATTCTTAGACTGGAGGAAGTTCCAAGAGGATCCACAATATGGGACTTGGCTAGTCAAAACAAAGATATTATATTCAAACATGCATTCTGGGAAATAAGGAATGGAAATGTAGCTAAATTCTGGGAGGAAGCCTAGCAGCAAAGAGAGAGAATGATAGAGATGCAAGGCCTGCAAAATACATATCAGAAGGCTATAGCTGAGGGGCTAAATTATGTAAGGGAATATTGGAAGGAAGAAAGGCAAGAGGAGACCTGGAGAACCTGGAAGAAACCGAAAGAATGGGATAGTCACATTGATCCTGAACAAAAAGATCTATTTGTAAAGGAAATGGAATCAAGAAGAATTACCATTAGACCAGGTCCAGATATACTACGGTGGGTAGATCCACAAAGGGAGATTTTACGATTAGGGAAGCCTATCATCTAACTATCCAACAAGAGCATGATGAAGATGCACCCATGTGGAAACAAATATGGCAGAGCAATTGGTGGCTAAAGGTAACCTTTTTTATATGGTTAGTTGGAAAAGGACGAATTTTGACTTGGGATCAGATTCAGAAGTGAGGATTCCATGGACCTCCTAGATGGATCCTCTGCAAACAGGACCAAGAAACGCAATAACACCTTTTGAACACATGCCCCGTTGCCCAGAAACAATGGGAAGAAATCAAGAAACTCTTTGGGAGTACTAACAGAGACCCTCATAACATTAAACAAACCATTTACCAATGGGGGAGAGGTCAATTCTCAAGCCCGGTGGTCAGGAGAGCCTGGAGTCTAGCGATGGGGTTTAACATGTGGCTAATATGGAAAGAAAGAAATCAAAGAATATTTCAAAACAAAGACAACCCTCCAGAGATGATTTGGAAGAGAACCCAAAAAATTATAAGGGAAACCATCCTAGCAAAGCTTGGGCTCAAGAGGATTGGAAAACAACTTCAGAAGAAGGACGGATCTTAGCAAGCCTAAATCTGGAACAAGGCATGGTTTATCCTCAAAAACAAAAAACCAGAGCTCTCATAATCAAAGCTCAACCAAGTTCAAATGCCCTCATGATGGCTTCATCAAACTAAACTTCAATGGTGCCTCTAAAGGAAACCCGGGGCTAGCAGGGTTCAGAGGCATCTTCAGGGATAATCAAGGGTGGACAAGATGGGTTTATGCTGATCGAGGAGGTATAATGAAAAACAACAAACCTGAATTAATGGTAGTCTATCAAGGCATCAGAATAGCAATCCGAAATGGGTACACTAAGTTGGAAATTGAAGGAGACTCGAACCTAGTGATAGAGATGCTCAGGAAATTGAATAATGGTAAGGATTGGGAAAGAGTAGCGAAGAGTTGGAGGATGGTCAGACTAATTCAAGACCTGGCAGAAATAATGAAATGCATTGACTACAAGATCATAAACCATGTTAGAAGGGATGGTAATAAGGCAACGAATTTCCTTGCTAACTGGGGTTGCAATGAACAAGGAGGAGAGGTAGACAGTACATGGCCAATCCATTGGGAGGAACCATAATGGGAGACCGTCAATTTAATCATTAACCAGGACAATAATGAGATTACAAACTCAAGATAAGGGCTACATATGGCCCTTGATCACGGTGAAATAAATGACAACGTGTGATAACATGATGAAGGAAGGAAGGTGGCAAAGCAGGCCATCATACAACATAATAATCCACAGGACGCTGGGGCAGCTTGTAGGCAAGGTAGAATCTCGAGGTGTGGAGGTGACAGGGAAGTGGAGGAAGAAGTAGGAGGAAACGACGGCGAAAGGATGATGGGACATCGGGTAGGTGGCAGAAGGTTAACAAGGGTGGTGAAGGACAGAACCAAGGTTATCATATAGCAAGGGAAGGAGAGGAAGGGAGCTTGATGCGAACCGGTGTTCTCTACAACTCGGCGTAGGATGGGGTATGTATTCGTAGAACCAATCCTTGCATTTCTTTTAATCTTCAGCAATATTAGGGAAGAGGGAAGAGAGCTAGACGTTGCAGTGGGAAAGAGAAGGGAGAGGGATGTGGAATCCTTTCCTGCTACAAACTGTTAGAAGGCAGAGGGAGGCAGGATGAGAAAGGTTGGGGAAGAATCTAGTAAGGATGGGAGCCGGGTAGGCCAGGATAAGTGCATGCATGGATTAAGGACAAATAATGATTAGGGGCAGTTTGAGGTGGTAAAACAGGTGGTCTGGGAGGTAGAGAAGACCCTCGAGAACATTCGCCAACCTTATCCCAGGGGAGGAGAGCTGGGGAATTTCCAAACCACTAGAAAAGAGTAGTAAGGGGAGGGCAAGAATTGGGAGAAGGAAGCAAAGGAGCCTGGAAGCGAAGAACTCACAGAGAACACAACATTTGTTGTTGGCCAGGGTAGTCAGGCAGCAACCAAGAACAAATCAGCTAGCCCAGGTCAAGGAAGAGAGCGTAGGGGCAGAGGAAGACCTAGCCAATCAGGCAGACAGGAATTAAGGCCCTCCTCTCCAACATGTTAGAGACGAGGCCAAAAAACCATGAGACATACTGTGCAAGAGGCAGAAAAAGCTTACAAAGAAGGAACTAACGAAGACATCCATAATCTTATTCAAGAATTGGAGGAAAATGTAATGGAGGAAGACTCGGATCCTGAAATGGAAGATTGGGGTAACCTCATTCCTGACTCGGGCAATACCAAGGGACGCATGACCTCATACAAGTAGGCTTTACATGTATATTGGGTGCTGAAGCAATTACTTGCAAAGGCAATGGAGCAGGTTGCAGAGGAAATGGCAGAGTTGGCTCAAGGCATGCCCAATATGAATTGAGAAATGAAGAATCTCCAAATCACAATGCTATGCTCATGTAGGACAGTAAGCTGGATGAAATTCAGCAACAGCTGAAGAAGCTTGCTCCAGCAACGAGAGATGCAGAAGCACCTCCTGAAATTATGGAAGATTAATCCTTTAGTTTGAATCAATGGTTTTCCATGTTAGTTCTTTGAGAACAGATTCTCCTTTTCCTGTTAATAGTTTTTAATGATGGTCTAGAACCAGATTATTAGTTTTTGTAGTGAAGCTTATTTGGCATGGATTTGCAGACTTATTCTTTTTTGTTATTGGACAGCCTATAAAAACTTAAGGTGGCCAACAGATCTAGTTTCCATTCTGGGCAGGTTGAGGCTACCAAACGCTATACATGTTTCAACCTGGTTTTGATATAAATAGAAAAAGAAAGGTCCTACTGTAGCTTACAAAAAAAAACACTGAAATATGCTTACAAATGGAATTGGAAATAAACCAGCTAGGGCGATGGTAGCTTATCTCTGAGAAGAGATGTGGAGGCTACATGCCTCTAAACAGTGTTACAATGAGGCTCGAATGCCTATTTATTGTTTAGAAACAATGGAAATCCCTAAACATCCAAAAACCTAGTCCTAGGAGATGAAATGCCAAATTGTGGGCCCCGTTTTGGGTAAGTTGGTACATCAACTTCTTGGGGTCGTAACTTTGGCACCCGATCTTCATTTGACGCGTACAATAGCTCGTTAGAAAGATCTATCCGAGCACTACAACTTCAGTAAGAGAAGCATCAATCCATGGACCCATGCTGCTCCCATATTTCCCAAAAAATGTCATTTAGGGCATCAAAATGGCTCTGGAAGTTCAGGACCCGAAAATCTACTAAAAATAGTAAACTATGCTACAAATAAGGAAACTGAAAAACTAAAAGAGACAGTTGTGGGGGTCCAAGTGGGATAGGTGGGTGGCCACCAACATCCGCTTAGATCACGGTTCTTCTATAAGCCTACTAAGCCTCAAAATGATAAAGAAAGAATTGAGCTTTTCTATATTAGGGTCATTAGAAAACATACCAAAGTTGATACCTTGTTTGATAGTGGATCCCAAGTTAACCTTATTTCTGAAGCTATTGTCAATAGACTAAACTTAGAAACTACTCCTCATCCTAAACCTTATCCTTTGGGTTGGGTATGTGACAATGCCAAATTCCAAGTGATAAGAAAATGTAAACTTAGATTCACCATTACTGCAAACTTTATTGATGAGGTAGAGCCTGATGTTGTACCACTTGATATATGTGGAATTGTTTTAGGAAGTCCATAATTGTATGAATGAAAAACCATATCATATCATCATGAGAAAAATTATCATATAGTTAAATATGGAAGTGAGTATATTGTTACAACACATCGCTAGAATATGGATTCGTCTCTTGTAAGTGTTGGTCAAATGAAAAGGCTTGTAAATGCTAGTAAGAATTATGTATTGTTTTTTATCAAACCCAAAGATATTGTTGAATCTAAAGCTTTCTGAGGATGTGATGTAAAATAAAGCATGATTTGGTTGAATTTGTTAACACATATGATAAGATGTTTCAGGAACCCAAAGGGTTGCCTCCTAAAAGAGGAATCCAACATGAGAATCAATTGTAGCAAGATGCACCTCTTCCAAACATTGGCATGTACTGAATTTGAGTTTTGGAAAATGCAGAGATCAAGAAGAAAATTCAAGAATTGCTTGACGAAGGGGTAATTAGACCAAGTATATATCTTGTGGGTCTCCTATTGTTTTGGTTCCAAATAATGATGGTGCATGGAACATGTGTGTGGACTTTAGAGCTTTGAAAAAAATCACGGTAAATAATTGCTATCCTCTTCCATGTATTGGTGATTCTCTAGGTCAATTGAAGGATGTTATTTATTTCACTAAGTTGGACTTGAGAAGTAGTTATCATTAGATCAAAATTTCTAAAGGTGATATTTGGAAGTCTTCTTTTGTTGAGAAATGACAACAAGAAATTCCAGTTTAATTTGTCCTTGAATTAAACTGATAATTAAGATCGAATTATATTCTCATAACAACTTGTAAATAGTTAATTAAGTTTAATTAGCTTAGGAATTTTGAGTTGGAAGTATTTCTATAGTCATGTATATGTTCTCCCTAAGTTTTAGGGGTCCAATATGAGTTTAAATTGAGTTGGAAATTAGATCACTCAGTTTACTAAGTTAAGTTAAGTTAAGTTAAATTAGTTCTAAATTGTTTTTGGAACTAATAGAGGACTAATGGTCAGTTGGTGCACTAATGCATCCACTAGTTCTACTCCAGTTAGCTTAAGATTCCCTCATGAGAAACTCATGGATGTCAGTTCAGAGAAAGACCCAATTGAGACTAGAGTGTAGGGACAGTGTACTATCAGTGGTATTATTTACTGGAGTGTAAATATCATGCATGCATCATAGATTGATCCTATGTTTGGATTGCATAGTTTTGGAAGCATGAATTCCCTTTAAATACGAGATATTCATTCTAGGGATTACGTAAGAGATTAGGCACTTGGAGAGTTGTTGAATAGGCTAAGGATTTAGCTTGAGCTAGCTTGTGAGGTGAGAGATTTGAGCATACTTGTGCAGAAATTTTCTAGTGAGAACAAGCTTTGTATATTCACTCATATTTATGATATATGCAATATAGATAGTAGTGTTTTGAGTAATGGCTTTCCCTAGATACATCTTGTGTTATGTGCCATTGATTTATATTCTTCATGTTCATATTGTTTTCATCGATCTATTGGCTTCTGTTGGTCGAAAGTAGAAGTAGATTCTTGTCCTGTGCTTTAGTAAATTGCATGAGATTGTGAATCTGCGGGATTTTATACATGGTATTAGAGCTAAGAACAATATACTAGAGGAGATTTTGAAGTTTTTATTTTTGGGTTACAGGTGAAATTTGAATTTGCAATATATACTTCAGGATTGGAAGATGGCATTCTACGGTTTGCGGATCAAGTATGCCTTGGAAGGAAACTCAAATTTTATAGCCTGGAGGGACATAATGGAGGTTGTGCTAGAGGATAATGGGTTGAAGGAATTTGTCGATCAAGAAATTCCTAAGCCAGTAGCATCAGATGCACAAAATTTAGGCGAATGGAAGAAGTGTGTGGTGAAGGCGAGACAAATAATCCTTGAGGGAGTTTTAGACCACATTTTCTTGAGTCTCCATGGTGAGGAAACTTCGTATGCTATGTGGAAAAAATTGACAGACTTGTATCAGAATAGTAGTGACCGAGGAAATTGGCACTGAAGAACAACTTTGAAAAATCAAAATGGAAAAGGCAAGACTATTCCAAAATACTTGACCAAGTTCACTCAATGTCGTGATGAACTTGGAAATGTTGGAATCATGGTTGTCGAGGATGATATGGTGAGGATGATGAAATCTATCTGTTATCACTCAGATTTTCCTTGAAGTTGTCAGAAGAAGGAAAGGGGTTTGAGGTAACCACAAACCAACTTTTAAGTACAAAATCTAGCCAATCTATTGTCAGAAGAAGGAAATGGGTTTCAGGGGTAAATGTAACAACTTTCTCTTGCCTTCAAAAATTTGAAATTTATGGCAAGAAGTCACAAATTTCTTAACATCTGTAAACAACGTTGGCCAATAGAATCCATCCCTTAGGATTTTATCTGTAGTTGATTTCCAATAAAGGTGTCCACCACAGTCTCCTGCATGAAATTCCTGGAGAGCCTTGTCAGCTTCATCTTTTAATAAACAATTCAATCAAATTCCTTCATGATTTTTCCAAAAAGAGTATTATCTAAGATACAAAACTTTGAAGCTTTGATTTTTAAAAACCAATTCTTGGTTCTAGATAACCCTGGAGGAACCTGCAGGTTTTGTAAAACATAAATTACATCAGCATACCAAGGTGAGTTTGAAAAGGCCTAACTGATTTGTGGATTTGCCATCTCCTGCGCGTTATCTAGTCCATTTATGTCCAAGGCTTGATAGTTAGTTTTTGCCATGAGTTTGGTCAATCCCTGTCCCTTTATCAGTTTTGTAGGTTTTATCTCTATATCATACTCTAAGATGGTAGCAATCCATTTACCACTTTTACCATCAATTCCATCCTGAGTTAAGATGTTTGACAACTGCATTAGGCACATAAGCTATCAAATGAGAGTATAATATGTAGACTCTAAAGTCTTTAATGACTTTTACCAGTGAAAAGGCTTGTTTCTCCATTATTTTATATTTTAATGATGCATCTTTGAGTGCTTTACTAAAATAGGCTATAGGTTTCTCACATCCTTGATCATCCTTTTGTAATAAAACTACAGTTATGGTGTGTTCTGATGCAAAAGAAAAAATGATGAAGTCTCTATCAAATTGTGGGCTGGTGAGGACCAGTGTTCTAGTTAAGGCCATTTTGATTTATTCAAATGATTGCTTGGCCTCTGGTGTCCATTTGGTACTTGAATCCTTTTTTAGCATGTTATTTAGTAATCTAATGAGTTCAGCTAAGTTAGAAATGAATCTTCTCAAAAAAATTATCTTCCCTAGGAAAGCTTGAACTTCTTTAATACTTCTTGGATGAGGTATCTGTAGAATAGATTTGATCCTAGAATGGTCAATTTGAATGCCATCCTTGGATATGATGTGACCTAAAATCTTACCCTCCTCCAGACCGAACAAGGAATTCTTTGGATTCAAAGAAATGCCATATTTTCTGCATTTTAAAAATACTTGTCTGAGATGGTCCAAGTGTTGTTGATTTGATTTAGAAAAAACAATTAGATCATCCAGATATATAACAAGAAAATCAAATTTATTTAGCAAATGCAATGTACATTGCCCTTTGGAAATTTTCTCCTGCATTTTTTTGTCCAAATGGAATTGTGATGTACATAAAAGTGCCCCATGGTGTTGTAAAAGTAGTTTTCTCTTGGTCATCAGGATGAACCAAGATTTGGTTATATCCTGAAAACCCATCTAAAAGTGAAATCCTAGAAGAACCCACTACCCTTTACAAAATATGATCCATTTTGGGTAAAGGATAGTTATCTTTAAGAGAGACCTTATTCACATTCCTCAGATCAACACATAACCTTATTTCCCTAGTTTTCTTCCTAGTTGGTACCAAGTTAGACACCCACTCTGAAAATATAATAGGGGCAATAATCCCTGCTTCATACATGCGTTTAATTTATTTCTCAACCAATGGTAATAACATAGGGTTAATTCTTCTGAGTTTTTGCTTAAAGGGCTTTTGATATTCTTTCAAAGTTATAGTATGCTGAATACTAGAGGTTTCATAGGATTTCAAATCTTTGTAACTCCAGGCAAAGACATTCTGGAATTCCCTCATAAGTTCGACATACTTTAGCTTTTTATTAGGAGGTAAAGATTTTGATTGTTTTATCATTTTTGGATTTTCCTCAGTTCCTAAGTTGTATTCTTCAATATCAGCTTTTAATGGTTCCATTTTAGGTTTTCTTAGGAATGTCATTGGAATCAAATAGATCTTCTAGAGGAGTTAATCCTTTGGGTAGATAATTGTATTTTAGGTTGATAACCTCTGTTTCTTCTTCAATTATCTCATCTAGGTCCACTTGTTGCAGATCTTGAACTTCTTTTTGTGTGAATTTTGTGGGATGAAGCATATTTATTGAACTTTCCTCGAAAATGTTTGTTTCTACCTCATGTATCTTATTAGAACTAATAGTTGTATCAATATCTATGTGATTGTTAGAAAACTCTTCGTCTAAAGTTAAAAAGCTATTGATTTGCTCATCACTATCAAAAACCTGCTAGTTCTTTAGATTATTAAGGATGGCTGGTCTATGCCTAATCTCAGCAGTAAACTGGTGATTAGGTTGAAAAGGTAATTTGCAGGTGC
The DNA here is from genome assembly GCA_031772625.1 of Pinus tabuliformis. Lineage (NCBI taxonomy): Eukaryota > Viridiplantae > Streptophyta > Pinopsida > Pinales > Pinaceae > Pinus > Pinus tabuliformis. The sequence continues at coordinate 1,046,946,600 of CM062819.1, read as the reverse complement.
TGGCAAACATGGCCAAGCTGTGGGCTTGAAAGTTGTGTTTTCTAGGGAGTGTAGCAAGCCGAGTTTCCAAAAGAGTGTTGAGAATTTCTATGACTGTTCCTCTATAATATCATAATCTAGGATCCTTAGTTAAGTATTTTCCTTTAATCTGTTTGATTATTAATTCTGAATCTCCTATGACAGACACTCTGATTTCTCCTAATCTTTTAACAAGTTTAAGACCCAGCAAAAGAGCCTCATATTCTGCCATATTATTGGTGCACTTAAAATTTAATCTGTAAGCATGGCCTTCAGCATGGTCATTTTCTAAATTGTACACCCAAACTCCTGCTTCTGCCCCTAGTTTATTAACTGAGCCATCAAATTCTAAATGCCAAAGAATTTCATGCTCATAATTGGTGTCTGGGGTAGTAGGCATTTGTTTAACAGTGGGATCTCATTTTTTATTCTCATCCAATTTCTCTTTGTTATTTGATATTTCCTGAATATGAACACTTTATTTTTCTTTTTTAATTTCTTTTGGTTCTACTGCTAAAACTTTTGAAGTATTGGAAGGGTTGGTTTTTGCATTGTAAAGAATGAATGAGTCCATATCAGATTGTATTGAGTAGTTGGGGAAATTTTGTGGTTTTTCCTGACTACTTACTACATATTTCATCAATGTTTCTCTGTATAGTTTCTTTGGTTGTCCAAAAATCGAGATAGTAGCATATGACATGTCCAATTGAAGCAATCCCTAAAGCTTAGCACCCCAGGACCTGAATAATAACATACCATATTTGGGTGGTATATATGCTACCACTATATCCATTAAAATTCTTTTTGTAGGGTATTGAACCAATGAGACACACAAGTCTTTTATCAATCCTAAACATCTCACCTGACTAGAATCAAAAGAAAAGAGGTCTTTGTATGGTCTAGTGATGTCTAGGTATAGCTTTCCCATTATAGACTTGGGCATGAGATTATGGGATGCCCCAGAGTCAAACATGGCATTGTGAAGAATCTTATCATGTATGTTTAAGCTCACATAGAAGGGAGGAATTCCTCCTTCCAATGGTTTTCCATTCACTTATGGGCCAAAAATTAATTTGGGTTGGTCATCAAAAACATTAATTGAGTCTTCAGTTCCAGTAATTTTCAGTGATCTATTGATTTGAGTTTGGTAGGCATCATGTTTAGCTAATTCAGATAATGGGACAACAATTTTCAGCTTACCTACTTCAGTTTCCAGATTAAAGGGTTTTTCTATTTGGGCTTTTGGATTTCAAACAATAGTATTCTCTCTGTTTTCTGTGTTTTCTGTGTTTTTCTCCTTTTCAAGAGTGGAACCATGATTTGTTGGTTCTCCTAGATCAACCTCTGGAGCTTCTTCCACAGTTCCCTTAGAAGGAAGGGGAGTGTGGAGGGCTATCTATTGTTTGGTTCATTATTAGATACATCTTCAATTATGGGGTTAGAAGGATTAGTGTTTGATCTAGAAAGGATATGTACAAGTGTAGTGACTATCTCACCTTTTATGGGTTGTTTTGGAACCTTTTTCTTGTTTGCTTCAGGGACATCAATTCTCCTACTCCTTAGGTTGTATTTATTATGCACCTCAAAAATGACTATGTCATATCCCTCCCTAAAGTTGAATGATTCACCTAACTGAGTATGAAACTATTTAAGTATGTGGGCCTATTGATCCTGTTGGGTAAAGAAAACCTCTCCTTCATTACCAAGTCCCATTAGATTAATTTGAGTATCTTCTTCTGGTTCTTCAAAGTTGGAAGCTTCTGCATAATTCTCCTGGAAAGGGGGTCTGATGTTTTGTTCAGGGCCATTCTTCCCAATGTTTGGATTTTGATTTTTTCTGAAATTAGGATTTCTCCCTATGTTGGTTGGCTGACCATCCCAAGGTGCTTTCCTTTCAATTATTTCCTCTGTCTCCCATTCTATCCATCCCTTTAATTATGGCATCTAGATTTTGTTCAAAGGGTGAGGCTTCTTCCTTTAATGGTTTCTCCTTTCACTCCTAGCCTTGGCTCTTTTAGACATCAAGTTGGATTCAACACTAACTGCTATGCTTTGCATATCTTCTAAAGTACAAGGGGCTCGTTCTCTCAGCTGGAAAGCCATATCAGAATCAAATCCATATGGGAATTTGACTAAGGCTAAATCAGGTGGGTGTCTAAGATTTTGAGGAATGGCTTTATAGACATTATTGAATCTAGTGCAATAATCCTGCACAGTTTATTGTGTTCCTCTCTTTAGGTTTTCATACTCAGATAGAATCTGAAGAGGATCTTTATTTTGTTCCCATCAGTTCAACAATTGTCTATAGAGAGTTTCTAGGTTGTCTATACTATTTGCTACTAAACCTATAAACCAGGTTCTAAATTCCCCACATAAACTCTGAACAAATATTCTCATTTACACATCATCAATGTCTATTTCATAGATTTCAAAATAATTAGTCATCTTCTTGGTGTGTTGTTGGGTTGTATAGGTACTAGTACCATCAAAAGTAGTGATCTTACTTTGGTAATCCTGGGGCATGGCACCTCAATTTGTTGGTAGTACCAGGGTGGCATATATGTTTACCATTGTTGTAGGTAATGGTGAAACAATAGCTAGGGTTGGATTAACAGTGGGTGTTCGAGTTGTGGATGGAGTGCTAGGGGTGATGGTCTAATGTGGAGTAGTTTAAGGTTGAGATGTCTAAGGAAAGATGATGAACTTGGAGAAACAATAGTTATTACAGAGGGATTAGGTGTTCCTTCAGTGGTAAGATTAGATTGTGGTGAGTTTTGTAAATACCTATCAATTGACAAATTGGCTGCTTGAAGCTTTAATTCTCGGATGAACTCTGGGTCTTGGATTAGGTCAATTAATTCAGAATCATATGAATTCCTAAACAAAGAGGTTTCAAAGTATTCGTCAAAGGGTTGGTCTTCAAGGTAAATCCACCTAACAGGACAGGATGATGATCTGAAGGTTGGTCAAGGACTGACAGAACTTTTTTGTCTCCTAAGAATTCTGGGGATCAGATTGGAGTTGTCAAACACTTGTGGTGGATTGGGATCAGGATTAGCTCTAGTGTAATGAGTCCTTTCTGAAGCCAGGTTTTTAGGTTTTGTTTTTGGTTTTCTTAACTGATATCAAACAAACAATTTCTATGATTTCTTTAAGATGCTTTAGATTTAGGGTTTAAACTTTGTTAAATATTTGTTATGATTGAGGAATTGTCCTCCCTAGTAGAGTCACCACTATGTTATCACTCAGAATTTCCTTGAAGTTGTAAGAAGAAGGAAAGGGGTCTGAGGTAACCACAAACCAACTTTTAAGTACAGAATCTAGCCAATCTGTACTCAGAGAGGGCTCTCTCTTTAAGATTTAGCTTTTTTTTATGAGATATTAGGCTAGTTATGAAAGCTTTGGGGTTTTGATTGTGTTTGGTGGTGGAATTCAGGAGCAGATGGATAGAACAGAGTATTTCAGGCCACTGGGCTATGGAGTCAACTGAGGATGGCTTAACTGGATTAGGTTGATTCAATAAAGGAGGGCTTCACAAGGCAAGATAGTTAAACAAGAGACAAATGGTAACTTGAAAGAATGAAATGGCTTTGAAAGGGAAGAAGGGAAATTAAGAATCCTTTAACAAATTTCAAAAGGAGGGAAAGTGGGTGATCATTAACAAAAAGCAATTAAGAATTTCTTATTAAATGACCACAATGATAAACTACAAAGTAAGGAGGAGTTAAGAATTCCCTTCCTATGATAGCTTAGAAGAAAATATTTAGAATAAAAACGATTTTAAGGACAGAATGCAGTAAAGCACTTTCTGAAATATACTTTTGCTTTTATTATTCAGATATGAAACACAAGTGAAATATTAAACCAGAAAACAGTAAAACACATAAGATATAGAGTACTTATTTGTCCAACATTTGACACATGAATCCTGTAAAAGTCCTTTTCTTTATTTCTTCATCCAGCCAGCCATACAAAAGTCATTCAACAACACTTATATTCCAAAATAATGAGTCTACAAAAATGTCAAAGAATCCACACTAAGTACTTCAAATGAGGACGTACTTATACAAAAATTTACAACAAACTATCTCATAACTGAGAGAGATATAATCTAGGAAGACTAACTATATTTTACATAAAAGTAGAGACAAATGGTCTCGAAGATAGAAACTAAAAGTGAACTGATGGCTTGTTGTCCTTGTTTTTGTGAATGAGCTGGAGGCAGGCCCTATGATTAAGCATCTTGTTGTCTTGTTCGTAATTTTGTGCTGGCTGATTGCTTTCATCTTTTGACTGATACTCTTTAACCTGTTTTGATACTCTTTACCTGCTTTATCCTGATTCATCTTCTTTTACCAGAATTGACTATGGTAAATACTTCAATTTACCTTTTACCAAGGTAAATTATAAGATGTCTGTCATATCTGTCCACCAATCATCCCTTGGTATCCTGGTCCTCTGTAGCTTCCTGAAGATTTCATCAGCCTCAGTGTATTTTAAAAAATTTGGATGTATTGGAAACAAATGTTTCAATTCATGCTCAACATAAAAAAGGTTCTCTAGACTGTCATAGAGAACTCTGCCTGTAGGTAGTGCCTTGGGTGCAGATGAACTAGCAAATGAACTAGCTTGGTTATTTGCATACTAACCCAATTTTTCAACATAATCCTCATGCCTCATTAACTTATCATTGATCACTAAAGGATTGGGAAGTCCTTTACTCTATAAAATGCCAAACTTTTCCATAAATTCATCTATGTCCTCCTGCATGTTCTGACATTTTCTTTCTAGGTTCTGCATTAGAGACCTTTTTGTAAATACTTTTTTCATTTCAAGGATGGTTCCAGTTCTATCTTCAATATTCAGTTGTTCTAATTGATGTCGGTTCTTGCTGTTCAAAAAGTTTATCAGCCTGATAGCTTCCTCAGGCTTCCCTCCTAGCTCTTCCTTGGTTTTTTGAATTTCTTGAAGAGCAACTTTCACTAGTTCAATCTATTCAAAAATTATTTGTATTGATGACCAAACATCATTGATTGATTGAGTGATGTTGGTCCATAGAATTCTCCTGATATCTGTTAAAGGCTTTTCAAATGTGAGATCATTTTCCAGAGTTTTTACCTGTTGTGCTAAGCCTTTATTTTTCCTCACTTCTTCAGCAAAATTGAACTTTGACACATCATATTTCTGCTCTAAGGTGAAAAATTTTCCATTTACCTTTTGGAGTTCAAAAACTTGGAGTTTCATTTCCTCCATGGACTCGATTAATTCTTCAATGCTCTGACCTAAAGTTTCCACCTGTGCTTGTACCTATAATTGCACCTGTGATAGTTTCTGTTGTGGCCAAAGGGACATTTGGCACAAGAGCTGTTGCAAGTGTAGAAGGGACTATCGTGGAGACCACTGGTACTACATTTTGAGGCTAAGAGGTTGACTCACTCTGCCTGTTCTGTAGTGTTTTCTCTAGTTCCTGCTTTGTCTCCCTTAATTGTTCATTTAGCTTAAGGACTAAGTCCATAAGCCATGGAAAATTTTAGGGGCTAATGTTCGCCCAGTGGGCTAATTTTCCATGATTTTTCCACAAAAAAGATTCGCCAATTTCCAATTTTATAAAAGACGATTCGCCCAAATTTTAGAATATAAAATTATTTTACCTTAAAAATCGCCAACATTATATAGAGACTATATATAAAATAATTATAAATTTGATTAATTTTACAAATATATCAATAAACATTTATAATTTGCATATTGGGGATTAGTGAGATTCGCCAATGTTTTAAACTTCAAGAAAATTTTCCATCCTTAAAATTTTCCTTGCCATAAGCTCTTCTTCATTCTTCTTTTCAATAACTTCTGCAATCTGTGGATGCATCAATACTGGCAATTTTAATTGCTTTCTCAAGGCAACTATGTCTTCATTTTTCTTCTTTATCAAGGCTTCTACAACTTTTACATCTTTTGGGTTATGACCCAATCCAATAATCAAATCCTCCAATGATTTGATTCTATTGTCTTTTGCCTGTGAAGAGGCTCTTTCTAACTACAGTTGAGCAGTGGTATTATTCAATGAATTTTCTAATCTTTGTGCCATCATGGCTTTACTTGTCAACGTTGAATACACCATTTCCCATGTCTGCTTATGCAATTCAATTTGATCTAGGGGGTGAATTTCCTTGGCCAAGACCTCAAAATCAGTTTTGAGGTAGTCTGCAAGTGTTTGGGGCTGCTATACTTTAGGCTTTAAGAAGCTCATCTACATTTTGCCTTCCTTGATGTCATAAGCTGACATCAATCTATTTTGATTGGTAGGAGCCATCTTCAAATATTGATTGTAAGTTTGGGCCTTTAGTTGTTCACTTTTTGCCTTTATCTCCTTGAATTTTTCTTTGATATCGAAGGTCTTGTTACATGAAGACGTGAAGGATGAAACTTCAGCACTTTGTTGTCTTTCCAGCTCCTGTCTCTGTGAACTAGAAGGTGGGCCACCTACTGGGAATGTACACTGGTTGTCTCCACCTTCTTTCCTCAAGCTCCCTATTGTTTCTTCAAAAAATTCTTCCTCTAAGTGTGGATTTAGCTTGTGCCTGCTTGGCACCAAGCTGATCTGAAGGACCACTAGCAGGGGTAGCTATTTCCCTCTCTCTCTCTAAGCTCTTTTCCTCATTCAGAGGAGTTTGCAAAATTGGGGGTTCTCCCACATTAATCTGAGTTGGATGTGACTATGGTGGGGCCTGTTCTTCTGAGATTTCAGGCTACTTTGACATGTTTGAATTCCCTGATGCTGGAGTGTCGGTCTCTTGTTCTCTTCCTTGTGATGTTTCTGCAAGGGGTGCACTAGTTTCCTAAGAGTTCCTTTGAGAAGTATCTGTTGTTGAGGCACTAGTCCCTGGTGTTGGCTTCTGAGAAGTCCCAACTTGTACTTGTTCAAAAGAGTCCAGGTCAAGTGTCTTTTCAAAGTCTTTCATTACATTTTCTACATTGACCTGATCACTATCCATCTCTACAAGAGTTCCTTCCCTCCATTCATCCATATTAGCATATTGCTCAATTTCTAGGATCTATGATGGAAATATGGTGATAATCTATTTTGCATTCTCCTATCACAAATGAAATTGTGTGGGTCATATTTCCAACCAAAACTTCTATTTAATTTCAAGTGTTCTAGGATTTCTTCTGTTGCTTTGCCTACTTCCCTATTGTTGTCGACAAATGGGCCTAGGTGATCCTTGATTCTCAACTGTGCTTTCTTCGTGCCCTTGGTAAAGTGAATCTAATCTGAGTTTATCATTTGTCTGTAAGATTCCAATGCAAACAACCTCATAGAAACATATTTTGGTAGTTGGAATGGAGGAAGCTCACAACCATATATCTTGATCTCTATGTAATTCTGTTACAAGTACTAGTCACCTACCTTGTACTATGTGGATAGCTGAAGGTTCCTTTCGATTTCATCACTAATCCTAGGAGGAGGATTTCCTGATAGCATGGTGGTCACTGGGTGGAAAAACTGGTCAATGAACTCATTCTATGAATAGGGAAAAGCAAAATAATGGTGGAAAATAGATGTCCAAAAAATGACTGATCTAGGGTTTCCCTTGGTATCAAGTTTATTCACAGAAAATGGGAATTTGTCAGACTGATAGTAGAGGATGAGGTGATAGATTAATGTGGAATACTTGAACACTTTCTCATTCTCCAGCCTCATGAATTGGTCATGGATTTTCTCAGCAATAAATGCAACATAGTTGTACTTGATAGTAGGAGGCTGACTAGGGGTAAAAATGGTCATCAAAACTATGGTCAACTCATCCACATACTCACTAGTGTTCAATCACATGGCTGCAACTATCATATCAACTATATTTTTGCCTGTTTCTATGAAGGAAACTGACAGATAGGGAGGGATATTTTGGGGTTGATGCTCCTTATATATGAAAGTCTGGCAAAGGCGATTGAGTTCAAACTAGGAAAATTTAGAGGATTTCTCTAGCAAATCTCTGAGGGAAATGGGGGTGAGGGCTTGACTGGGCTGAAATTGAAGCATTTCATTGATGGAGTCTGTAGTAATGGTGAAGAGGACAGTTTTATTTGGGGACATTACTGCTCTGAGGTTGGGATCATAGTTGGCATGACACTGATGGATAATGTCAGGGAAAATGTACAAAGAGGGGAGAAAGTACATTGGGAGATTGGATTCCCACAATCTTATGGCATCATAGCCATTCAAGTGATTATTTCAGCATTGGCAAAATACTTTCAGGTGGTCTTTATCAGTAGTCAAGTATTTTATTTGTAATCTTTATCTTCCAAGGGTAGATAATCCAAATCACGATGAGGGGTGATAATAGGTGCTATATTTAGGGCAACAGGGGTTTCCATTCTGGTTCTTGTGGATTCAGATAGGAAACTGGGATTTTTATGTGAAATTGGTGAAAATAGAGGGTTTGGGGAACTTGAATTATAAATACAGTAATAGAATTATGGTGAAATTTGGATTTTTCAGTTTTAATTACAGAGAAAAGTAGATATTCAGAGGGTTTCTTGATGGGAATTGGTAAATAACTATTTATAGAGTTGGGCAATGGACTGCAGGTTTAATGGGTGCTAATGACGGCCTTAGAATGGCATCAAGCTACAATTTTTAGGGTGGTTGATAGTTGGGTGCACAAACTGGTTGACCTCGACGTTCAGTTTGCATGGATGTATGCGTTCGCAGAATAGGATGACAAACTGATTTCTTTTGTTTTTTATACAAAGTCAAAATTTTGGCAGGTTTAGGATTTGGACAAGTGGCATTAGCAGGCGAAAGATTTGATGTTTTGTCATTAGCAAGAGACGGTAAGCGGTTTTCATCACACCGCTAATTGAGGGGAGGCGGTATTTGGGCTAGACCGAGAGATTCCATAAGATGAGCGACGCATGGCAATAGCACTGTTTGCAAAACTGCTTCGCGATCGCGTGCTAACATTTGGTTGCGAAGGGCTGTGTGATATGCATGATAACCGTCAGATCTGAGGAGCTTGATCGGATGACTATCAGGGAGGTGAGGTGACGAGAGTTTAATGGTGAGCGGGCCCGACATGATTAAACTTTTTTAATTGCATCGGGAGTGACAGGATTGGTGAAAAAAGTTATTAATTAACCATGGGGGTTAATTAATTCTTATATTATCATGGCGGGGTTAGGGTTCTTAATTAGTTACAGTTTAACTAATTAATCCCATTTATTAACTCTATTATGGTTATATTTAACCGAGGGGCGGAATATATAAGAATTTGGGGTTTTTACATAGTTATAATAATACGGGAGCATGTAACCTTTATAGGGGAACTATAAATTAACATAAAGTAGTAAGTAATATGACCAAATGAATGGAAAAAGCGCTAAGTCTAAAACATTTTCATGTGTGTATTTAAAACTTAGGCTAAGTGAAAAATGAGGGTTTTTATGGAAAATATTTTAATTTCCCTAAGAAAATAGAATTTTACTTGGGAAAAAAATTATAAAGGGAATGAATGATTTATGAAGGGGTGTGATCATTGATGAATGGGCTTAAGTGCTTAAGGTATCATAGATTATTGGGCTGAGGGTCCGGTCCCTCCAAAAGTCAGAGAAATGCTCCGAGCCCCTCTAATTTGATAGATACCTTGGCACTTAGGGGAAATTGGTGAAAATTTGGGGGAAATGAGTAGGGAAATTAATTATTTTTGACTTAGCTTACTTGATATGCCTTCCATGTGATGCATGCCTTTGCCTTGTGATCAGAGTAAAAGATTTACACATTTAGAATTATCATTCACCACATATTATTTTGCAACCATCATCTACCTACCCTACCTACTTAACTTAGCATTTTCACTTCTTTATTAGGGTGCACTTAGACTAGCAAACCCTTATCAAACTTTCTTTTCTTTTACATGGTGATGCCTATCTAAGTCTACACTTATTACATCCAAGGGCCCAGATTAAATTGTTGGGCTCATTTTTTCACTCTACCTATCTACTTATCTGCCAAAATTAATCTGTTTGGTTAGAAACTTATTCTCTATTTCTACAACATGAAATTGAAAATATGAACTAGCAAAGTTTAAATTGTTTGACTATTCATGGATTGTGCCATAGGTGACAAGCCACACACATTTGTTTATTATACAAAAGTGAAAAAGTAGTGGCAATTAGATTTTCACACTTTCCTGGTCTTTCTTTTGTTGGGGTTCATTTTATTTTCATTTTTTTTACCATCTTTTATTCTTTTCAAGCTTTGATTTTTTTTTAGGGTATACCCTCTTTACATTTTTTAATTTTATTTTTTACAAATATGGAAAACCTTTGCAACAAGAAAAGGTATGAACATATTACAAAACTAAACCAAGTCAATCATGATATATGACACCTATTGGTATAGGGGCATAACACTATCAATGATTAGGAGAAGTTGTCAGATTGGGAATGACTGTGGTCAGATTTGATGTAGGAGGAGATAAGGAGGAACACTAGGGATGGCTCTTCATTAAAGACTAGTGATGAAGAGAATTGTGCCTTAGTGATTAAGGCGAAGAAGGGGAAAGGGAAAGCTTCCCATTCCAAATCGGATTCTTATCATGGAGGTAAGAATAAAGACATGATGAATGTTAAGTACTTTCATTGCCATTAGATGGGCCATTTTTGTACAAATTGTCCATTCAAAAAGTCTAAGAAGAAGTCCTCAAGAGGAGCGGCAGGTGAGGTTTTGTCCTCTCAATTCGAATTGTATTTCTCCCTCATTACGTGCATGGTGCCATCAATTATGGGAAGTGTATGGTACTTATACAGTGGAGATTCATTCTACATGACTGGTGACAAAGAGTTATTTAGTGACCTAGAGGAGAAATATCTCCAGATGCATATCTAGATGGGTGACGATGGGAAGTATAATGCTACTGGATTGGGCAGAATTACATTTCAGAGGGAGCATGGGGCTCCACTCACATTGAAGAATGTTATGTATGTACCAGGGCTAAAAAAGAAATTGGTATCCATTTCCATGCTTTAGGATAGGGGCTATGATATGATCTTCTTGAAAGGAATGAAGTTCCTTGACACATAGCCAACGGGTCAAGTAAAGAAGATAAGGATTCGGGTGAAGAATCTCTATAAGATTGAGTTATGTTGCTTTGAGAACAAAAGCAGAAAGGGTGTCGAGCCAAGATGTTGAGGAGTTGTGGCATAGGCGATTGTGCCACTTGCATCATGGGTCTTTGAAGATATTTCAGTAAATCTCTACCGGTCTTCCCAAAGGCACGCTTGAGCAAGTTGATACATGCAAGGTGTGTACTTTGGGAATATACACCAAGTCTTCCTTTCGCAAAAGAGATAATCGAGCAGAGGCTATTCTAGATCAAGTCCATTCATATGTGTGTGGACAATTCTCAACAGTATCCATGACCAAACATAGGTATTATGTTATATGATATTTCTCAGAAACACTATATATTTTTCATGCGGAAAAAGGATCAAACCTTCACAAAGTTTTGTGACTTTAAAGCATTGGTGGAGAAAGAGTCAGGCAAGAAGGATAAATCTCTATGGAGTGATAACGGTGGTGAGTATGTGTCAGACGAGTTTAAGAACTTCAGTATAGCAGAAGGGATTAAACGAGAGTTGATGGGACCCCATAACCCTTAGCAGAATGGGGCACCTGACAGGAAGAACATAATCATAGTAGAGGCAGTGAGGGCAATGTTGCGTGATCAAGGCCTATAACTACACTTGTGGGCTAAATCATGCAACGGTTAATGTTCAGAACTGTAGCCCACATCGTATACTTGAGATGACAACACTAGAGGAGGCTTATTTTGGTAAGAGGCCAGATGTTGCTTATTTCAAAATTTTTGAGTCATCGTTGTATTTCCATGTGACCAAAGATGCACGGAAGAAATTTGAGCTGACAATAGAGTTGGGGATATTTGTGGGGTACACTGATATGGCTCACAACTATCAAGTGTACTTGCCAACCAACAAGATGATAGTGGTTCGCAGGGATGTCAGATTTGATGAGGAGAAGGCCATGAAAGTTTCCCTTGAGAGGGAGATTGAGATACATTCGGATGAGGAGTTTTTAGCTCCTAAGGTTGAGGAGCCTCATATTGATGTGGAGCAACCACATGTATAGGATCTAGGAGTAGAGACATCTACTTAGGTAGAGTCTTCCGAATAGGGAAGAAAGCACACTAGAGAGGCTGACAGAGGTTTGGAAGATGTACGGGAGAATGTGGGAGCACCCACATTTCAGCGCAGGCAGAGGAGGTCACTTGATAGCTACATTGGATGCATGGCTCTTATGGGTGAATGTGTTGTGACATAGCCATCTTCCTTTAAGGAAACAGTGTAGCAACCAGTTTGGGTTGATGCCATGGTGGAGGAGTATGACTCCATAGTTCGTAACAATGCTTGTGATGTGGTCTCGAGATCAGAGGACAAGTCAGTAGTGAGCTCACGTTTTCTTTACAAGGTAAAGAAAGCTGCAGATGGTAGTGTGGAGAAGCATAAGGCTAGATTTGTGGCTCGTGGCTTCTCAAAGGTAGAGGGGATTAACTATGATGGGACCTTTGCTCCTGTTGCAAGGTACTTATCAATCATATCTATATTGGAACTATCAGCACAGATGGGTTGGAAGACACATTAGATCGATGTGAAGACAACTTTCCTTAATGGCATGATTGAGGAAGAGGTGTACATAGAGCAGCCTGAAGGTTTTGAGACCTTTGACCATGAGTCGCATATGTGTTGGCTCAAGAGAGCATTGTATGGGCTGAAGAAAGCACCCCGTTATTGTCACACCAAGATAGATAGCTACTTCACCAAGTTGGGCTTCATGAAGAGTGAAGCAGATGCGAACCTATACCACATAGTGGTGGAAGGTAGTTTTTGATCATTGTACTTTATGTTGATGATCTCATACTGACAGGTGATGATCAACTTATCAAGTATCACAAGGAGGACCTTGCAAGAGAGTTTGAGATGAAGGACATGGGGCTCATGCATTACTTTCTTGGCATGGAGGTATGACAAGGAGATTGGGAGTTGTTTGTGTCTCAAGGAAAGTATGCCAATGAGATACTCAGGAGATTTTGCATGGAAAGCAACAAACCTAGGGAGAATCCTCTAGTAGGTAACTAAAGGAAGGAGGATGCTACTTCAGGGGAAGTAGTGGAAGCTATTGTTTATATGCATCTTGTGGGTTCACTCATGTACTTGGTGAGCACACAACTAGATATGTGTTATGCAGTTAACCAACTTAGTCAAGCGATGGTTAGGCCTACCAAGCTATATTGGAAGACAAAAAAGCATGTGTTGAGATACCATAGGGGCACTTCTCAATATGGATTATGGTACAAATGGATAAAGGGAGTGAAGCTTTAAGGATTCACCTATGCAGATTGGGTAGGGAGCCCATCCGATCGGAAAAGCACATCAGGGGTCGATGACAATTTCTTGGTACAACAGGAAACAAAGATCAGTTGCACTCAGTTTGGTAGAGGCAGAGTACATGGTTGCGAATCAGGCAACATGTGAGGCCATCTAGATGAGGAAGATCTTGGTTGGTTTCTTTGGTCAGCAGATAGATCCAATGGTGATTTACTGCGATAATTAGAGTTGTAGCAAACTCTCTGAAAATCTAGTTTTTGATGATTGGTCCAAGCATATTGATATCTAGTATCATCATCTTAGAGATTGTGTATTGAGGTGGATGATGTTATTAGAGTAAATTCCCATAGAGGAGCAAGATGTTGAAATTTTGACATTGTCAAGATGTAAATTTAAGTTTCGCAGAGATAGGATCAGGGTAGTTGATAATCCCTTTCTTGTTGAGAGGGAGTGTTTAGAAATGACAACAAGAAATTCCAATTTAATTTGTCCTTGAATTAAACAAAGAATTAAAATCGAATGTTATTCTCATAACAACTTGTAAATAGTTAATTAAGTTTAATTAACTTAATTAGCTTAGGAATTCTGATTTGGAAGTCTTTCTGTAGTCATGTATATGTTCTCCCTAAGTTTTAGGGGTCCAGTATGATTTTAAATTGAGTTGGAAATTAAATCACTCAGTTTACTGAGTTAAGTTCAGTTAAATTAGTTCTACCTTGTTTTTGAAACTAATAGAGGACTAACAGTCAGTTGGTGCATTAATGCATCCACTAGTGCTACTCTAGTTAACTGAATATTCCCTCATGAGAAACTCATGGATGTCAATTCAGAGAAAGACCTAGTTGAGACTAGAGTGTAGGGACAATGTACTATCATTGGTATTATTTACTGGAGTGTAAATGTCATGCATGCATCATAGATTGATCCTATGTTTGGATTGCAAAGTTTTGGAAACATGAATTCCCTTTGAATTTGGGTTATTCATCCTGGGAATTACTTATGAGATTAGGGGCTTGGAGAGCTATTGAATAGGCTAATGATTTTGCTCGAGATAGCTTGTGAGCTGAGAGAATTGAGCATACTTGTGCTGAATATTTTTAGTGATAACAAGCTTTGTATCTTCACTCATATTTCTAATATATGCAATACAAATAGCGGGGTTTTGAGTAGTGGATTTCCCTAGATACATCTTGTGTTATGTGCAATTGATTTATCTTCTTCTTGTTCAAATTGTTTTCATCGATCTATTGGCTTCCACTGGTTGAACGTAGAAGTAGATTCTTGTCATGTGCTTTAGTAAATTGCATGAGCTTGTGAGTCTATAGGATTTTCTACATCTTTCAAGACAAAACAAGATTTGTTTGAAAGTTTAGTTATGCCAATTGGGCTTTGTAATGCACCTGCAACATTCATTAGAGTTATGAATGATGTGTTGAGACCATTCCTTGATTATTTTGTCATAATCTACTTAGATGATATTATGATTTTCAGTAAGACTCTTGAAGAGCATTTCAAGCATGTTAAGCAAGTTTTAGATGTCTTAAAGAGAGAAACATTGTATTTGAAGATGTGTAAGTGTGAATTTGGGAAAACCCCTTTAGTTTATTTGGGTTAGTGGGTGAATTGAATATTGATTCCTCAAAGGTTGAGGTCATTGTGAATTGGCCTTATCATATTAATGTAACAAATGTTATTAGCTTTTTTGGAGCATACCAATATTGGAGAAAGTTTATTGCTAACTTTTCATCTATTGCAGCTCCACTACATGCTTTGACAAGTGTGAAACCGGTCTTTCAGTGGGGAGGCAAGTTGCTGAAAGCCTTTGATACATTGAAAGAGAAAAACGGTACAACATCAGTTGTTGCACTTCCATATCTTAAGCACCCATTTGAGATTTAAACCAATGCAAGTGATTATTCAATGGGAGCGGTTTTCATGTAGCATGGTAACCTTATTTGATATCATTCTGAAAAATTTACCAATGGAGTAATTAACTATCCAGCTTATGACAAAGATTTGTATTCTTTGGTACAAAGCATGAAGAAATGGAAGCATTATTTGATGGGTAAGGAAATGATTATTCATATTGACCATCAACCTTTTCCATATTTACAATCGCAAATAAAGCTACAACAAGCCAGACATTTTAGTTGGATGATATTTCTACAGCAGTTCCATTTGGTAATCAGGTGTAAGAAAGGTATATACAACAGAGTTGTTGATATGTTATCAAGGCCTATTGTTAGTGCATCTGACATTCTTAAGCATAATTCCATCATGCATGAGAGCTATGTTGAACAATATGCTAAAGATGAAGATTTCAAAGATGCTTATGCAACTTTGTGTCAAAGAAATCATGTTGAAGAATTAGATTATCATTTCATGATAAATTGTTGTATCATATTAGAAAGTTATGTGTTCCACAGGGTGAAAAAGTCAACATAATAAGGGAATCACATACTTCCTTTATTGTTGGCCACTTTGGTGTAGGCAAAACAATTGTACAATTAGAGAGGTATTGTTATTGGCCTCATATGAATGAAAGTGTGTCAAGATATGTGAGAGGATTTTCTATGTGTGTTACTAGCAATCCTAGAAATAGAAATTTGAGTTTGTATACTCCACTCCCTATTCCTTCTCATCCTTGGGAAAGTATTTCTATGGATTTTGTAGGAGGAATACATATGTCTAGGAAACTTCATGATTATCTTTATGTTGTTGTGGATCATTTTAGCAAAATATGTGTTTTGATGCCTTGTAAGAAGCATGTTACAGTTGTACAGACTACACATATGTTATTCCAAAATGTATGGGTGCATTTTGGATTACCTACTTCTACTATATCTGATCAAGATTCTTGATTTATCAGGAAATATTGGTCAAGTTTATGGGAACTCATGGACACCAAGTTAAATATGAGCACAACATTTCATCCACAAAATTATGGCCAAAGAGAAGTGGTGAACATAATATTAGTACGTCTCCTTTGTGGATACTGTAACAAACATCCTAAGCTTTGGGATGAGCACTTAAATTACATCTAGCATGCCTAAAACAAAGCCAATCATTCTTCGACTTAGACATCTCCATTTGAAGCATGTTTGGGATATTTACCAAAATCTCCTTTAGATTTTATCTTTAGGAAATATGTTGACATGGATGGAAAAAGTGATATAGATAAGGCCAAGTGCTTCATTGAACAAATTCAGTTGGTGCATCAGATGGTACAAGAAAAATTGGATAAGAGTCAAGCCAAGTACAAGGAAAGACATGATACGCATCATGTTGACCACAATTTCTAGGTGGGAGATCAAGTTTGGTTTTATGTCAACAAGGAAAGACTCCAAGGAGAATTATGGGAATTTTGAGGTCTAAAATGGGCCTCCTGAAAAAAATATACAACCAAAATAAACTTTATAAGAACCAATAGCATTCAAGATGATGATGTAAACAATGGGGGATGATTCACCATTTTTGGAGTAAAAAAAGTAAAAATAATAAAAACTAATAAAACTACTTTTTCTACTCATATTTTCAACTTATCTCCCTCAAGTTTTACTCAAATTTCGAGTGGGAGTACTTTTTGGTTGCAAAATTTAATTTCTCATCCAAGGAGTACACTTTTTGCATACTTTCGATGGACCCTGCTACATGAAAATGAGAAATACATGAAAAAAACATGATTGCAACCACATTTTTCATGTATTTCTCATTTTTCCTGTAGTAAGGTCCATCGAAAGTATGCAACATGGGTACTCCTTGGATGAGGAATCAAATTTTGCATCCAACGAGTGTTTATGCCCAAAATTTGAGTAAACCCATAGGGAGATAAGTTGAAAATATGAGTTGAAAAATTAGTTTTTTCTTTTTCCCTCTAAAATTTGATGATGTAATGTAATCTTATTTTATTATTTCCACTATTATTTTATAATTTCCTTAGGAGGCCCATTTTAGACCTCAAATTTCCCCAATGAAGGTAAAAATATCAAACAAATCAGATATGGTCCATTTAAAATCTTGGAAAAGATTGGTAATAATGCCTTCTGGTTAGCTTTAACACCATACATGAAAATTTATGTTGTTGTAAATGTGGAAAACTTGAGATTATATAAGCCTCCTTTGATTAAACATCAAGGAGAGAACGTTTAGATTCCAACTATAGAATATTTCTCTCTTGAATACTTAAAAGAATTGCAGTAAGATATTATTCTTGACAGGAGGATAAGGACTTCATGTGGAGGCAATGTGGAGTGGTCCATGTGGAGATGAAGGAAACTAATCCAAGCAAGGCCAAGTGGATTGAGATCAGAAGGGTGAGGCAGTTGTAGCCTCACCTACTTTCTGACTAAAAACAAACTTTTGGTGGTCCAAGAGCTTCTATTTGGGAAGAATGATCGAAGGGATTAGAAAAATGCTCAAAATTGAAATTTCTCAAAATTGCTTGAAACCAATGCCAAATCATAGTGCTCATTGTCCTAAACCTAATGCCACTTGAATCGCCTCAAACCAACATCGTATGCTCAAGTTATGTTGTTATGAAGTTTTGTCCAAAAAACTAAAAATTGAGTAGTAGGGTTGACTGGGCTGCTGACTGGCTAGACTGTACACTGAAATCAACAATTGAATAGGCAGACATAATAGACTGTATGAACCAACCCAAGCTTGAAAAGTGGTAGGGTTGTACTAAGGTAGATGATGTTTTTTCATTGGTTCATTGGTTGTGTGGTGGGCCAATTATGAGGCACCACATGGCCCAATGAGAGGGTGCCACATGGCGCCCCATGTTTAGCCAAAAAATTTGTAAAGTAGTTCAAGGGCCTCGTTGGGGTTTAACCCCTCTGTCACAACACAATTACATGCCTTACTGTTAGACCATCATATTAGTTCTTAACAAATGGAGTTCCACAGTTATATTTAAAATCAAACGGTCGGTGCGTTGGGGGAAGGGGGCAGGTCACTTGGCCCTAAACCCCATTCACACACAAACCATAAGACCATATGGAAGAGCAGAAGTTGAGTAGGTGGGAACTATGCCCCAACCCTGGTCTGATGGTACCTAGGTGACCACCATCGGAGATAGAGCGAAAGGGGTGGGAGGTTAAGCCTGACCTCCTATTCTTATTATGTCATATGTCCAAGACTAATGGTGAAAGGGGTAGATCGGGTGGCACCTAGCCTACATCGGCCCTCGGTATCATGAGATATTATATGACCATATGTCAATACTGAAGGGAGTGGAGCAGTGGGGGCAAGAGTTTAAACCGACCCCCGAGCATGTGGCATCCATATGACCTTGAATGACAATTAAGGGATATTAGTGTGGTTAATGAGGTGACAAATTGCCCCATTTACAGTGGGAATCTTACTGGCACCAGGAAAAATTATCACTCAGTCGTTGGCAAAAGGGAGGAAAACATAGAATGATTAGCCATAATTGTAATTTTGCAAAAAAAATAGCAAAATTTGTTTGAGGAGGCATATCTTGCTAAGGTTTTAACCTTTTTGAGCTCAAGAAGAGCCTGTTTAGGGGTTTTTGTTTTGAATCCATTGGAAGCACTATTTTTGAATTTTGAGCTCTATAAATTGAGGTAATTCAGATTTGAGCATATAAGTGAAGAGGCCTAATATTGGAAGCTGGACCTGGAGACATAGCCCAGGAGGGGTGAACTCTATTATCAATTTGTTTTTTTTTGTTGTTGTGTATGGTTCACATTTCTCTGTTTTATTTATACAAACTGAGTTTTAAAAAAGCTGAAGTTTATAGTCTTTTGCAACTTGATCCATTGCCCACAAGACATAAACTTTCTTGAAATTTTAAATGGACCTTCAAGTTTTTTTTAATTCTAGATCAGTTTCAAAGTGTATACCTTTGTTCACTATAATTTTGGAGATATGCTCTAACGAATTTAGGCTTCCTTAATGCTTTAAAAATCTTCTTCAAACATGTTATCTTGCAAGTTTTGCTATAACTTTTGTTCTAGGATGTTTTGGATTTTGAAACTTGGAGGGTATAGACAGAATATTGTCATATACCTATGTTTCAAATTACATACCTTGGTTCACTATAATGTCAAAGATATGCTCTAAAGAAGTGAGGCTTCTTGAATGCTCCTAAAATATTATTCAAATAGGTAAAATTTGTATTTTCTCTTTATATTTATTTCTCCAATGTTTCAAAATCTAAAATCCGAAGGAGACAAAGAAGAGATCTCAAGTTACTTCTGATAGAAATTTCAAACCCTATTTTGCTATATTTTTAGATATATGATATGATGAATATAATGTTCCTAGATTCTCTTGAAACATGCTTCAAATATGTTAGCTTGGAATTTTTGTTATCTTTCTTTTTGAGATGTTTCATTTTGTGAAATTTGGATGAGACAAAACATAGATCTCAAGGTACCTATGAATGAAATTTCAGACATTAATTTTCTATAATTTTGGATATATGATATGAGGAAGTTAATTTTTATTAATGATCTTGAAACATGCTTCAAAAAGGTCAAATTGACATTTTTTTTATTTTATTTCTGATATGTTTCAGGCTGTGAAATTTGGATGAGACATAGAGGAGACCTCTAGGTACCTATGGTAGAAATTTCAAAATCGAATTTGCAAAATTGGATATGTGGAAAGTTGTAAAAAATCATTCTTTGAAAGAATCCAAAATAAATAAGTTTTGGGAGAAGTAGAACTAATGAAGGAAGAAGCAGTAGGTCTACCTTGTCAAGGCAGAAGTAACTAACAAACCTAATGAATGTAGAAGCAACAAGTAGACTTGGTGAATGTAGAATTAAATAACATACATTGTGAAGAAGTAAGTAGAACAACTAAAGAAGGTTGATTCCTACAAATATTTGTTGTAGTGGTAATTGGTGTCTTCCAAAAGTTTGCACCTAAAAATATTGTAGTAGTGGGAATTGGTGTCTCTTGTATGGTGGTCCCTAAAAATCTTGCAACAATGGGGATTGGTGTCTCCTATAGGCTGGTTCCTATAAAAAAACAAAAAGGATTGGTGTCTCCTATAGGTTGGTTCCTACAAAGCAACATAAGGGATTGGTGTCTCATTTAGTTTGGTGCCTACAAATTTATGTAATAATAGGTTGGTGCTTACAATATATTTCATATATTAAAGTTTTTTGTTTTAAACTACAAGATTTTACACATATATATTATGTTACTTGTTCAGTTTTTGAGATTGATGTTTTATTATGTTCAAATGTTTAAATAAGTAAAAATTATCATTATTTTGATTCACCCCCATCTCAGTATAATTGTGAATCCAAAAATTATATCCCTCTCCCCCTCCCATTCCCCCATCTCTCTTTCTATCTCTCTCTTCCTTCCTTGTCCCTCTCTCTATGTTCTCCCATGTATGTATCCATCCTAATTATCTCTCTCTCTCTCCTCCCGTATGTCTCCCTCCTCATCCTATCTATCTCTCTCTCTACCGTATATGTCTCCCTCTTACATCCATATCTTTCTCCTCTACCTCCCCCACTTCCTTCTCTCTCTCTATCTCTCTAACCCCCTATATTTCTCCCCTATCTCCCTCTCTCTCCCCTCCCCATTAATTTCTCCCTCCTACATCCCTCTCTCTCCCCCCACCTCTCCCCCCCCCCCCCATCTCTCTATCTCTTTGTCCTTATCTTCCTCCCCCATATAACACATACAATCCCTCTATTTCCCTATATCCCCCTTTCCCTATCACTATCTCTCCATCACTCCCTTTCCCCCTTTCCCCCCCCCATATGCCTCCATATGCCTATTCTCTCAGATATATCTCTTCCCTATCCCCCCCCCCCCCCCCAGCCTCTCTCTCTCCCCCTCTCTATACATCTCCCTCCTCTCTCTCCCTATGTCTTCCTATTAATATATCTTCCTCCCTTTCCCTATTTCCTCATCTCTCTTTGTTTGTCTTTATCTCTCCGTTCCTTCCCCCATCTTTGTATGTCTCACTCTTATAACCCTCTTTTCTCTCTCTCCCACATGTATATCTCCCTCCTTTCTCTCTCTCTCCCCTTGTATTCCTCCCCTTACGTTTCTCTCTTTCTCTTTCTCTCTCCACATATATCCATTGTTGGAAAATGTAACTACGTTTAATCTTCATTAATGTACTAAGTCACTAAGTAATGTACTTGTCAAAAGAATAAAGAAAATAATTATTATTATTATTAGGACTTATTAAAGCATGGGTTTCATGCTTGTGTCACCTTGTTTTAGGTCAAATTCCCCATTGAGGACTTCTAGGATTTATTCTGAGTCTATAGAGTCATTGTACATTTAAATAGTTGGGCTTTTGAATCATGTAAAACGGTTAACTGTTGAGTCAAATATGAATTATGTAACCTCCACACCATGTTAGCCTAAGAGAAGATCAATTCAGCCAAAGGAACCTACTCGACCCCACAAGGAGCCTATAAAAGCAATCTCATCAAATTCATTTGGAGTATCATTCTCTCAGACAAGTTCAATTTCTCTTGTATCTAGGACAAAGTGTGGAGTTCTCTTGTAGTTGGGAAGACGTGTGAATTATATTGTTGGGAAGTTGAAGTGAATGCAATTTTGGGGAAGTCTAAGGAGAAAAGAAAAATCGAAATTTTGGTGTGTCTTTCTCTCTATTTTTTGGTTTTGATTAGGAAATTGAAGTCTCATAAGTTTCTTTGTTTCCAGAAGTTGTTTCCTAGTCGCAGTTGCTAGAAGGGGTCAAATATTTGGGAGGTTGACTTGGTGTGGAGGGAAGGTCTTGTCTTGGTCTAGGGTGAAGAGTATCAAAGAATACTATTGAAAGGAAGAATTATCTTGACTGGGTTTTCCCCTCTAGGGGGGTTTTACCCTGGCATCTAAGTATATCTTATGTCTCTTGTTTTGTGATATTCATACACACATAATATGGTAATTGCTTGATGAAAGATAATATAATAAAAAAGTAAAATAAACCAACACACTTACAATTAATTATCAAGAAAGTTTAATCAAACCATAATATAATTACTTTGATTTTCCAACATGGTATCGGAGCTAAGGTCAGGAAGAGTCAAAGATCACTTTGTTGGCATAGATTCTCCTTCTATGATGAACTACATAAGAATGGGTTTCAACACTATTGGAAGTTGGATCAAGAATATCATATACTACTTTTTCAACAAGGTCAAGAGTCAAGCATTCTTGGCTACTATTACATGTTCTCTTACTGATGAATATGGTGTTAGAGGCATGGGATCAACATCATTGAATTTGGATAATGGATAAAAGTTGCATTCGATATGTTCTAGGTTTGAAAAAAAAAAAAATTTATTGTTTAGAAGCGTAAAAGGAAACAATTGCTTTTGTTGATGAAAAAGTATTGTTTGAGATAAAGACTCTAGTATTGATAAATATAGGGTTATTGGAGTTCGTGAAACTAGTGAAACTTGGTCTAAAGAGATATTACACCTCATCCATTCTGATGTGTGTGGGTCCATGTCTAAAAAATCACTTATAGGTCATCTCTACTATGTGACATTCATTGGTGATCATACTAGAAATACATGGCTCTACCTTCTCAAGACAAAATATGAAGTATTTGATAACTTCAAGGAGTTTAGGGGTGAAGTGGAAATAAAAACTTTGAGGTCTGACAATGGTGGAGAATAAACTTCTAAGGAATTGATTTCATATTGTAAGGAAGCATGTATTAAGAGAGAGCTCATTGTTCCTTATTATCCCGAACAAAATGGATTGGCCAAAAGGAATAATAGGTCAATTGAAGAAGGAATTCTAACTATGCTCCTTGATCAAGATCTACCAAAGTTCTTATGGGGAGAAGCAGTGATGACAATATACATTCAAAATAGAATTCCTCATAAGAGTCTTGATAATAATACACCTGAAGAAGTATTCTCAGGAAAGAATTCAAGTATGGATCATCTCTGAATATTCGGAAGTCCAACCTATATTCATGTTCTGTAAGACATCTGTTATATTCCCAAGAAGCATGAAGGAGAACCTATCCAGACAAGGTAGGTCAAGGAAAAAAGGTATGCTTTAAATACATTGATTTATTTATATTGAAAGGATTATTCATTTGATAGTATATTACTAACATTGTTATGTCTAGCTATATTGAATCATAATCATTCTTATTTTTGGGTGATTTATCTCATGATAAATCTACCCACCCCCTCTCACATTCTCAACTGATTTTGTAGAACCCTAGATAGGTTCTGGAAAACCCTAACCGAATGGTATGCTAATGAGAATGCCTAAAACCCTAAGCTGCTTAGGGATATTGTGAAATGTTATTTGAAATCTGATGATGTCATGTTTAAGATTTTGGTATGATCAGGAAAACCTAACTTGTTAGGTCTAAAATCCAGAACCTTTGATGTTTTGTTAATGTTGGGTTTGTTATGTTTCTACATTAGTTCATTAGGGTTTTGTGGAATGTGTAGGAAAGACCCTTATATTGTCTTACAAATGTTTTCCTTGGTATGGGTGTATTTTTCTGATCAAACCCTAGTGTAATCAAGATTGTTGTGTATCTAATTCTTATTGATCATTGTAAATTTGGGTTTGACTAACAAATGATATGAAATGTATTTGCATGATGATGAAATTTAAGCATATATAGATATGTCCTTTTGATTGAAACCCTAGCTTGGTCTAGGTCAGAAGTATTAATGTTGTCAACATATGATATGCTTATGTATGGTTATGAACTCCTAGATATGTGTGGTGACCTAGTTATTGATGGTTATAAGTCTTGAGTTTTAATGGAAATCCTTGTTTGAGATTCTAGGATAATGACATTTGGAAATATAGGGTTTTGTAGCTAAATGCTACTAGTAGCTATAATTGACTAGTATGTATGATATAGATCTGAGATCTATTTAAATGATTGTTGAAAATGAAAATCTAGGGTTTTGTAGTTAAATCCTAGTAGTAACATTGTCTAGTGTGAAATGTAACCATTTGAGATCTATGTATTTAATGATTATTGAGATTGTAAAAATGGAGTTCCAGGGTTTTGGAGTTAAATCTTAGTCAAAGTAAAATCTCTGAAATATGAAAATTTAAGATTTGTGTAAGATCGTTGAAATTGTGAAAATGGAATTCTAGGGTTTTGGAGTTGAACCTTAGTCGAAGTAGAAATATCTTATGAATGTTGAAAATATGATAATTTGGGATTTGTGAACGATTGTTGAAATCTGAATTTTTGTTTGGGTTTGATGTTTGATAAAAAATATATGGTTTGCAAATAACCCTAGTGGAATTTTTTCATGTTAGTGACGAATCTGTGATTGGTTTTGATTGACTCCTTTTATGAAATTTAGGATTTATATGAAACCCTAGTGATAAGTCTAACATATGAATTTTGAAAGGTTGTTGGATGCTTTATATTTGTTTGAATTGTTTCTAGGGTTTTCTATATGTTGTAGTAAGGTATGTCGTACCTTTGGAAGTAACATTGAAACCCTAGATGTAATGAAAATTGTTATGAAGAAGTCTAGGGTTTGTGACTAAGTCCCTAGTAAGATGATGAACAGTATATGTCTCTTGTTTGTAAATTAAGTCTTCTTATCTGATATGTATAAAGTTGAAATGCTTCTGTGATTTTAATATGGCTAACATCATGCTTCTATAGATTTGGTTGTACTTGCTATATAATTTGTGCAAGTACACAATCTTCAATTTGGTGAATATGCTTGTTGATAAACATGATGAGGATGATAGTAAATCTGACAAAATGGTTAGAAGCCATGCAAGATTTTATGATGACGAAAAGAATAAGTAGAACTCCCTAAGTTAAGAAGGAGTCTTAATGAAATCTCCCTAAGTTAAGAGGGAGCTTGAATGGAAGGAATCTCCCTAGGATAAGAGGATGAATGAGAATATTCCTTGTATAGGAATGATTAGATCCTCTTTGTTTAAGAGGGAGTGACATATATGATTCTCTGCTTCATGTGTCATGCACTAGTCCAAGACTAACAAATGTAAGTTTTAGTGAATGCCATGAGTAGCACAAGGAATTTGGAGAATGCATTTTGAGGTGTTGTTGAAATAATGAAAGCAAGATCTGATTGAAGAATATGTTGTTGCATATGAAGTAGGAAAAATGATGTATGATTGAGGAATATTTTGTCAAATATTTGGTTTATAATACTACTATGGAAAGTTGAGAAGAAACATTTGTCGTCTAGAAAACCCCGTAGGTTTGTATTTGAATATATGCATGTGAAAATATTATTTATTCAAGTTGTGTTTGCACAGGTGAATCTCTCGAAGGTTTTGATAGCATGTTGGTTACCAATTAGTTTGATGAGATTTATGGTTCTTGACCTACTAGATCAAGGGGTGTTGAGGCTTTGTGGGTAAAGCATTTCCTAGGAAGACATCTAATCGACACTTTGTGTTGATGTTTGGGTTCTGAAGTTGGAAAGGTGGTGTTGGTTATTAAGCTCTATTTTGGAAATAAACCTGGATTTTTGGGTTGGTGGTTAGCAAGTAATCCTGATGGTACCTCGAGAGGCTGAAAGATTGAGTCCAACTTAGTCTCACCTAGATATATTTCCTTGGTTAGGAATCTATTCCATTGCATTGCGGTGCCTAAATTGTTGAGTGACTGTTTGGATAGATTGCCTTGGTAAGGAATCAAGTCCATGGCATTACGGTGCCTAAAATTATTCATGGTTCATATAGTTTTAAATCTTCCATTGTATTTGTACATTATGAATACCTCCTTAGTTAAGAGGGAGTGTTGGAAAATGTAACTATGTTTGGTCTTCATTAATGTACTTGAGTTTCTATGTAATGTACTTGTCAAAAGGATAAAGAAAATAAATTTTATTATTATTATTGTGACTTATTAAAGCATAGGTTTCATTCTTGGGTCACCTTGTTTTAGTTCAAAGTCGTCATTAAGGACTCTAGGATTTATTTTGAGTCTATAGAGTCATTGTACATTTAAAGAGACCCTTCTTGGGCTTTTGAGTCATATAAAAAGGTTAGGTATTGAGTCAAATATGAAATATGTAACCTCCACACCATGTCAGCCTAAGAGAAGATCAAGTCAGAAAAAGGAACCTATTCAACCCCACACGGAGCCTATAAAATAAAGCTCATCAAATTCATTTGGAGTAGCATTCTCTCACATGAGTTCAATCTCTCTTGTAGCTGGGAAGAAGTGTGAAGTTATCTTGTAGCTGGGAAGAAGTGCGAAGTCTATTTTTGGGAAGCTGAAGTGAATGCAAGTTTGGGGAAGTATAAGGAGAAAAGAAAAATTGAAATTTTTGTCTCTCTCTCCCTCTATGTTTCGTGGTCTGGGTTGGGAGATCAAGTTCTCCTATGTTTCATTGTTGCCTGAAGCTACATGTTGCAAAGTTGTTGCCTAATCGAAGTTGTTGAAGGGGTCGAAGATCTAGTAGGTTAACTTGGTGTGGAGGGAAGGTCTTGTCTTGGTCTAGGATGAAGAGTCTCAAAGAATACTATTGAAAGGAAGAATTATTTTGACTGGGTTTTCCCCTCAAAGGGTGTTTTTCCCTAGCATGTGCCTATATATTGTGTCTCTTGTTTTGTGATCTTCATACACACATCCTATGGTAATTGCTTGATGAAATATAAGATAATAAATAAATAAAAGAAGCCAACAAACTCACAAGTAATTATCAATAAAGGAGAATCAAACCATAATATAATTACTTTGATATTCCAACATCCCTTTTTCTCTCCCTATCTCTCCTTCCCTCCGTCCACCCTCTCCTTTATCTCTCTTTCTCCCCCCCCTCTCTCCCTCCGTGTACATATCTCCCTATCACTTTCCCTCTCCCTCCCCTACATCTCCCCCTATATCCCTCTCTCTCTTTTCTTTCCTAAGCCTCCACTATTTTTCCCTTTCTCTCTCTCTCTTTTTGCCCCTAACTCTCCTCGGTCCCTCTATCTATCCATACCCCTCTCTCTCTATCTCTCTATATTTGTCTCTTATATCCCTTTATTTCTCTCCCCCCTTTCCCCCATATATCTCCTTCTCTCCCCCCTACCCTTCCCCATATCTCACTCTCTCTATGTGTGTGTGTCTCCCTCCTACATCCATATCTCTCTCCCCCTAAACATCCACCTTTCCCTCCTTCCATCTCTCTCTCTAAGATCCCTTCCCTTTTTTCCCCTCTAAATTCATCCCTCTCTCTCCTCCTCGTATGTTTCCCTCCTATATCCCTCTCCCTTTCATCCACTCTCTCTCTCTCTCTCTCTCTCTCTCTCTCTAACAAAATCTCTCTAAACCCCTCCTTTTTTCCTTTTATCTCCCTTTCCCTATCCTATCTCTCCCTCCCTCCCTCTTCCTATCCCTAATTTTCTCTCTCTCATTATCATTTTATATATCTCCCTCTCTCTCTCTCTCTCTCTCTCTCTACTCCACTCCTCCTCATTTCCCTCTCTCTCTAAAAAAATAAACATTCTGTCTCTGTCCCCGTTATCTTTATCTCTCATCCCAATTATTTCTATCTCTTCTCCCCCCATGTAGCCATTTTCTATATCCTCATTTCCTTATCTCTCTCTCTCTCTCTCTCTCTCTCTCTCTCTCTCTCCCTAATCATCCCCTCCATATATCTCTTCCTTCTCACATGATGGTGGGATAAGAATCTGTGCATGTCTTATTAATTTATGCCAAATTCCTTCCCTTAACCATGTTGGCCTTTCCTTTTTGCATGATACTAGGCATAGAAGAAAGAACTTACGCAAATTATTAATATGTGCACGTTATTAACGCATGAATGATCCTACATGTATAAAGCAAACAAACAATTTTCCATTGCTATCATTTTGTCTCATATGTTTAAAACTCATATTTGAAAATACCACGAAAAAATTATATTGCAAGTGGTGGTTTCTTTTAAGTGATTTCCTTAACTATTTTGACATAGTCTTGTTATATTAGAACCTTTTCATGATGGGTATCTTACATATTAATCAATCAAAAAATTCTAGGAGGAAGTTGTCCCCCTTAAAAAAGTTGATCCCTAATATTTGAAATGGAGAAAGATTGGCATCCACTATTGACCAACTCCAAGAATTGCACAAAAAATTCCATGGTGGACTCTAGTTTGTTGCTGCAAGTGAAGTGTATGCATCCAATGGAGGCCATTCAAATTCCAACAACAAGTTATCTTATGGCCAATATTCCATCAACAAGAAATTACATAACGGAAGAAGACATTTAAATTTTTTGAGATGTTGAGTATCTATAGGTGGAAACTAAAAAATTGAATGATTTGCATCCTTATGGTGAAGTGGCTCATCATTTTAAAGTTGAATTTCAATAATTATATGTTCAAATATAAATCAAAGAACTGTCCAAGGAACTCCCAAGCTTGAAAATTAGGTGAATTAATTGCTACAGTCTATTGTAAAAATGGATTGACACTTTGTGTCCACCTTCCTTACCTAGGTTCTCAAGTGCATGACAAAGAACTCATAGATTTATTCATGTACATGAAATTTCTCTAGCATGTCTCGTAGGTAAGTTACGTAAACAAACTATTTATTGGTAGTGCCATAAAATTTTGAAAGAATTTTTTGATTCAAAAAGTGATGCAACTAAATGTCAATTATTTTTGGCCTTCTTTAAACTACACTATTTAGTTGTTGCAAGGAGAACGTTAGGCATACAGATAGTTAGAAGTACAAACACCAATAATCACATTATTAGAAACCTTCAAGACGCTTTCAATACAATTGGAATGAAAACTTTAAAATATCATAATGTAATATTAGAATATATTGTAAACAAGTCCACAAGGAAACATCATTTGATGTCATGCACGTCTTATATTGTAAATGGAAAAAGAAAAACCCTTTGAAATTATTCTATTGTAAGAGAGATAGCCTGTGTTAAACAAATTATTAGGTATTCATTGGTAGGTTACCACATTCAAAAAAAAAAAATTCCCTTCATAGGTAGGTTGTCTCATTCACACATGAAGTTAATTTATGATGTTAAGGAACTACTACAAAATGTTTGACATGGAAATACTAGGCATTTATCCAATCAAAAGTATGTGCTAAAATAAAAAAAGGTTTTGAATACCACCAACCCCACCTTAAGCACTTCCTTAACATGACACAAATAGAACTCTACAAGAGATTCAAGAAAGAGCCCATGGAATTGAACATGTACCAAATATCTTTTGAGAAATGCAAAACTTGGTATGTTAGAACATGCACAAATCATAACACATGTTTTTGTAAATACCATTCAAAAATAGATTATTTGTATGACACATATGTACACATTCATCATGTTTTTCATCATGACATTGTGTAGGATTTTTCATACAAACTACCACATTTTTCATCAAGAGAATTTATTTATAGCATCACACATCCAAGGCGTAAGAGAAAAAAATATAATGAAAAATTGTGTTCCGATGTAGGACATGCTCTAGGTGCAATGGATTTGCATCATTAAGTTGGTGCATTCATGGAATTAAGGAGCATGGATTTGGGGGCGTGATAGTAAACAAAGCTTCAAATAGGTTACCTACGAAATAGATAGTGGGAAAGAAATAAAATAGACTACATTGTTGAAGTCCTAGGAAAGTTAACATAACATTATTTCTTATTGCACGCCAAATTAAACGTATATATTTTCATGTGACCTTATATTTGTGGCATTAGGCATCAGTATGTGATTTCATGAAGTAATTTTTTTAAAAAATTAAAACATTTGTTCAACATGTTCATGTAGCATGATGGCAAGATGAAAATTTTATAAAATGTAAGAAAACCTTTCCCTTAGGTACTACATTGTCAATTTTGGATTTTAATGAGAACTACACCCTTAAACAATAGTTTGAGATCCAAAACCAATGTTATCGTTCTGTTGACGAGGAAAAATGCACCACCAATGACAAAGGGATCTCCCTAGTGTGAATTCCCAATTAGACCTCACATTGTTTGGGATAGGAGTTTCAACTGGTATGTGGGCCCAACTACCACCATATTTGTTTCCTTTTTCTTGGGTTTCAAGTGAAGAAATGTTAATATTAGGCGAGTGTGAAATGCTCGAAGAGCGAGGATTAATCAACCCACAAATTATAAACTTGAAATACAACAAACAACATCATAATAGCACAACAATAAGAGTACTAAGTATATCTCAAGAGGAGTTAGTTAGCCAAAACCATCTAGGACATACAAGAGTAAAAGAGTACTAAAAAATAATTGCAAAGTAGTTCACAACTAATAACTAGTGCTAAGCATGGAATGAAAGAGAAAGATTCAACAAACATATGTGAAATAATCCATGAATTAGTTCACTAACATATAACTCATGTGAAAGTGAACATCCACATACAATAAAAGTGCAAGATGGCCATTACAACCGCCATGAAAGTGCAGGAGAATCTATGCCAAGAGTGAAGAGCTTCTTATTGATAATGCTCTACTCTCAAGTACATATACTATAAGTCCATAAAAATCCAATAGTTGAAGGAGGATTGTTCATATCATCTCCAAAATAAGTCCTTATCCTCTCCACAACTTGGTCTACAGTTTCCAAGAGTAAGAGCACTCACAACTACCTAAGTGTCAAAAGACTCAAACGCTAAAAGCCTTTATCTTAGAGACATGAAGGTGCATTTATACAAATTTTACATTATTTTTCTGGTATTTCCTATTTTCCATAATTATAATAAAATAATGTTTTACAATATGACAAGAAATTCGATGAGTCACAATTGATCGCATGCCTCCAAGATTTTGCGCTTTCTAAGTGGATATTCAATTTCTTGAAATCATTGCCTCAATTAGCAATAATAGAAGATAGGAAAACTTGCTTCACCTAAACACTTAGCAAACGTTCCATAATAGCCTGTTTGGGATGTTGTGACATTTGTGACAATGCATTTACGAAAATCTTCAACAAAATTTTAGAATATTTAGTAGTCACTATACAACATGGAACCATTATTAATATGAATTGTTTTGAGACCCTTTGTGAATGACTATCATCCTCAATTATAGTTCATTTACTCATAATTATAAATATATCTATATTTGATCGAAAACTTCATCAAGAAGCAATCTTCTAACATCATTCATCGATGAAAAAGAACGATGTATCTTCTCTCGGATTAAATGGGATAAAATCTTCTAATGGATTAATGTATATCTCAAGTATGACAAAAATTGGAGCAGGTAGCATCTTTTATGTACAAAATATTTTATCATTTCTTAAATTTAATTTAATTTGATCCAAGTTCTAGGTGATTAAGAAAACAGCTTATTTTTTCACATTAATAAATTAAATAATATTAAAAAAACTTCACGTCAAACTATCAAATTTGAAATTCTTCGCATCAAGCTATTAAATAAGAGATTTCCGAATTTTATTAGGAATGGTTATTCAAAAATTTATGAGCTTTCCAAACTTATATATAACAAAACCAGGAACAAAATTACAGTAAAACCATCCGTCCACCAGAATTTACCGCGAAGGCCTTTCTCATTATAGGTCATCTTAGTACTTAAATGCTCGAATTTTTCCTTTTTTAGCTGACGACACTGTGTTCAAGTTCACTCGAATATGTGGACGGTTTAGAAATAATGTAGTAAATCCATGGGATTTTGTGGGTTCAAATTTCAAAGTTCAGTGAAAAGTCTTGTCCTAAATAATATTGTTTTTTACTATTGTGTAAATTGAGTTTTTAGACCATCAAAAAATTGTTGGCGAGAACACGTCACCACACTAAGATATAATAACTCATCATATAAATCTATTTTCTTTGGTTTTTAAAATAGCTTTTAAAGAGTGTTAAATCTGATTTTATTTTTGGTTTTTCATCTAAAATTGGGAAATATAAATTAAGGGATATTGTGGGATTGGTATCTTTTTAAAATATAAATTTGTTTATTCACAACAAAAATAGGGTCACTTTAGAGGGAGATACAAACTAAATTCTTCCTCGCAAGGTTCAACGCAAAATAGTTGTTGCAAAATTAATGTATTTGATATAGTTGAAATTGGACATAGTTTTTCAAAATAACATAACTTCATGTTAATAGTATGCATCAGATTTTGAGGTTGAATATGTAATTTTTTCCAATTTAATTATAAGATGATAATTGTTTTATATTCTAATGTATAAAATACAATACTAGTTTATTGAATGACTTTAAGTTTTACATATTTTCTCTCTCTAATTTAGTAATATAAATATAATTCTTAGTGAGAATTTGGAAAAAAATTAAAAGTGTAAATAAATTTGAAAACTTTAAAAGGTATATATAAATTTAACAAATCAAATTTATTATTCCAACATTTAATAAACCAAATTTACTATTCTAACAAAATTCAGTGAAAAATAGATTTAAAAAATATAAAAAATTTAACAATCTTAAACTAACTTATCACATTCAAAGTTATTTTTAATTTTAAAAAATATTTTAAATTAAAATTAAAATTTTATTATACCTAGTGGGAGGACTTATTAAGTTTTCCATTAATTGTTATCAGTTTCCCTTTGATTAAAACAATTTAAAGTTTATCCAAAGTTTAACATAATGAAATTTAAATTCATTTATCTCAAATATTATTGGTCGAAATGTTTCACATTTTATTGTGTAATGATGGTAGGAATTGCCTTCAATATACTACATCATTAATTACTATTGTGTCATCCACATTATCTTTATTATTTATTAAAAGATGGACTAGTTAGCATTTAATGTGAAATCAAAAGGTGGTCCTCAACCTTTTGAGATGTGAAAACTAAAGGTTGTTCATTATTGACTATTGACAACTGTTTCAGCCTTTTAATTGTCACCTACTTATTAGTATACCTAGTAATCTTATGATTTTGATTCTCTAAGATTTTTTTTTATTGTATACTTTTCTAATGACATGACAATAAAGTGCTCACAAATTTAGTAGGTGCTTATGTACAAAAATATTCTCTACATACATGTGAGTCGAGAATTGAGGCACTCATAAGCCAAAGTGAACCATTAGTCCAGTGAAAAATTGTGAGTCAAAGTAAAAATCATAGGCAAATGAAGAATTATAAAAGAAATATTATTTTTTATTAATATATTAAACTTTTCAATTCATCAAGTTGTTAAAATAAATAAATATATATGAAAAAATGATGAGTATGTTGGACAATAATCACAATCCCAAAATTAGAAAAATTAAAGGTATAATAAAGGTTGCAAGCAAACCATGTGTAATATATAATATAGATAGAAATGAACAATAACATTAAAATTCATGTATCAACTACTTCATCTATGTGAAATACTTGATCTATGTGGGGCCACAACAATATAAAGCCTTAAAATAATAATAAACAAAGCATCTTAGTGTATTCCAACTTTGAATGAAACTTTATTTGTGTTAGGTAATTTAAATTTTATGAAAAAAACAAAAAATGTATTTAAAGGAAAATTCATAAAAAGAGGTATATCCATAAAGGGAAAATAATTAATAATTTGTTGTTAAAATCTTTAAAATTTACAAATTGCATAACTTGTTCCATAACCATTCATTAAAAAAGAGTTCAAATTGAATGTAATTTTTTTTAACTTTATGAGCAAAGCTTTACATGTGGAGAGATATTGTCTCTTTCATAAGTCGAATTAATATGTCTATGAAGGGTGGAATTTGATAGTGAAATAGTTGTTCATGGCTTATTTTGGTCATGAAAAGACAATTTTTTTTATTGACTATGTCTTGTGAAAGGCGTTTTTTAAATTTATAAAATAATACTCTTAAATAATTATTTCTAATCTTAAAAAAAAATATAAGGCATCATTGTATATTTTCACTTAATTAATTATAGCCCTCTTTTTTTCTAATTTCTTGTTTTCCAGTTTTAACTCTTTTTCTTCTAGTTTTGATTTTCGATTTCTACATACACTTATATAGACTTTATTTTGCCAAATCTTCATAATTTTTACTTTAATTTAACTATATTTAAACTAGGCCTCAAGTACTCTCTATTATATAATTTGTTTACATATAGGAATTTATTTAATATAAAATATTAAAGTAATTAATATTGAGAAAGGAAATTGGATTCAAATATTTATATGTAAAAATACTTTAACCATTTCTCCGCAACCATACCATTTCTGCTCACTATGTTCTTTGTGAAATTTTATATTTTATATATATATGTTTTTAAATATGTTATGAATTCAATAAAAATGATTTTATTTATTTATTAAGTTATATTTAATCTAAAATATTTGAGGAATTACTATTTGGAAATAAAATTTAATGTGCATTTAAAGTTTTTTAAGTCACATTAAAAATATAAAGAACCTATCTATATTTAGATGTCTTACTATACCCGCCACAACTAGGATATATTGTGTTCAATCTTTCTTTGACTTGCTATTAGTTTACCTTTGACTAGACAATTTTAAAAGGAGTTGTTTTTAGTGCCACTTTTTGGACTTTCTGAAAGATGAAAAAATTTGAAGCGAAATATTGATTTGGGTTATTTAAACTGATATATATGGATTCAACACCCTCTAAACCCATCAAGGTTGTGATTTCAATACATTCGTGTAGGATTTTAGAAAAATTAGACTGGAAAACCCACCAGAAAAGCTTTCAAAAAATCTCATTAAAGACAACTCGATTTTAAAATTTATCCAAAATTTAACATTATGAAATGAAATTTATTATTTTTAAACAAAATCTAAATTTATTTATCTCAAATATTATTGGCTGAAATGTTTCACCTTTTATTATGTAATGATGGGAAGCACTAACTTCAATGCTTAATTAATTACAATGTACAAGTGTTTATTTAGATGGGAGTTCTCTTTAGCTTTTCCCGTGGGTTTTCTTGGTCTAATTTCTTTAAAATCTGACATGAATTTCTTGAAATCACAAATTTGATGGCTAACCCCTAAACAATCGAAGTGTCCTAAATTTTTTCAGGGTATTGTATCCATATATACAATAAAAAAATTTAGTTTAAATAACACAAATCAAGATTTCACCTCAAAATTTTCAGTCATTAAAATTCCAAAAATTCACATTAAAAACAACTCTATTTAAAAATTTAAAAGTAAATTAATCTACCTTCATACTTAAATATATAAAAATAAATGATTTAACATTTTTATTATGTGATGTTACACCTATAAATGATTTAACATTTTTATTATGTGATGTACACCTTTATTCTCTTCTACGGCGTCTGTTGTTCAAGGGAACGATGAACAGATTCTGGAAAAAGCTTAAAATGTCCGATAAAATGAGGACACACGACCTGAGACAACGTTACGGTATTAAAAAAGTTGGAATAGGTGCATCTTGTATGTACACAATCTTTTATCATTTCCTAAATTTAATTCGATCCAAATTCTACGTGAATAAGAAAATTTCTTATCTTTTTGCACTAATAAATTAATTAATATTAAAAAAACTTCACATAAATTATCAAACTTTTAAATTCTTCCCAAACTATTAAATTAGAAGCTTCCGAATTTTATTAAGAATTATTACTCAATTTTTAATGAAGTTTTCAAACTTATATATATAACAAAACTATGAACAAAATTATTAGCAAAACAAAACTAAGAACAAAATTATCAGCAAAACCCTCCGTCCACTGGACAGCCAAGGCATTTTGGCATTTTTCATTGTAGTTCATCTTAGTACTTAAATATTTGATTTTTTTATTTTTTTTATGAGACGATATTGTGTTCAGTTTCACTAAAATAAATGGTTTCACTATTTTAGATATAATCTAAGAAATGGATGGTATTTTGTGGGTTCAAACTTCAAAGTTAGGTGAAAATTTTTCACCTTAGTGTAAACTGAGTTTGTTGACTATTAAGAAATTTTTAGAACACGTCACCATGATAAGAATATATTAACTTCATACATAAATTTCTTTTACTTGTTTTTCATCTAAAATTGGGAAATATATTTCATTAAGGGATCTTGGGTGGTGGGTATTTTTTAAAGTACAAATTTGTTTATTCACAACATAAATATAGTCACCTTTATGGAATTAGAAGAGAGACATGAACCAAACTCTTCTTCACAAGGTTGTATGCAGAAAAGTTGTTGCAAGATTAATATATTAGACATAATTGAAATTGGACATGGTTTTTCAAAATAACATAATTTCATTTTAATAATGTATATATCAAAGTTTGAAGTTGAATTTGTAATTTTTTCCAATTTAAATATGAAAATTATGATAATTGTTTTATATTTTAATGTATAAAATATGATAATAGTTTATTGAATGGTTCTGAGTTTTATATATTTTTTCGATCTAATTTAGTAATATAAATATAATTCTTAGTGAGAATTTAGAATTTTTTTGACAAGTGTAAATAAATTTGAAAACTTTAAAAAGTGCATATAAATTTAACAAGTCGAATTTATTATTCCAACATTTAATAAATCAATTTACTATTCTAACAAAACTGATTAAAAAAATTATCAAAAACTTAACAATATTAAACTAACATATCACATTCAAAATTACAATTTTATTATACCTACTCAGAGGACATATTAAGTTTTTCATTGATTGTTATTAGTTTCCCTTTAACTAAAACAATTTAAATTTTATCCGAAGTTTAACATTATGAAATGAAATTTAAATTCATTTATCTCAAATATTATTGGTCAAAATGTTTCACCTTTTATTGTGTAAGGATGGTAGGAATGACCTCCAATGTACTGCATCATTAACTACTATTGTACCATCCATACTATCTTTATTATTTATTAAAAGATGGACCAGTGAGCATTTAATGTGAAATGGAAGGGTGGTCCTCAAAACATGTGAAAGCTAAAGGTTGTTCATTACTTATTAGTGTACCTAGTAATCTCCTGATTTTGATTCTCTAAGATTTTTTTACTGTACACTTTTCTAATGAGAGGACAATAGAGTGCTCACAAATTTGGTAGGTGCTTATGTACATAAATATTCTCTGAGCAATAATTAAACATTAATAGTACATCCATGTGGTAGAGGATTGAGGCACTCATGGGCCAAAGTGAACTATTAGTCCAGTGAAAGTTTGTGAGTGAAAGTTTGTGAGTCAAAGTAAAAGTCATGGGCAAATGTAGAATTATAAAAGAAATATTATTTTTTTATTAATATATTAAATTTTTCAATTCATCAAGTTGTTTTTATACACACACACATATGAAAAAATGATGAGTATGTTGGACAATAATCACAACCCCAAAATTAGAAAAATTAAATGTATAATAAAATTTGCGAGAAAATCATGTGTAATTTATAATATAGATAGAAATGAACAATAACATTAAAATTCATTTATCAACTACATCTATGTGAAATATTTGATTTATGTGGGGCTACAACAATATAAAGCCTTATAATAATAATAAACAAAGCATATTAGTGTAGTCCAACTTTGAACGAACTTTATTTGTGTTAGGTAATTTAAATTTTATAAAAAAAAAACAAAACTTGTATTTAAAAGAAAAATCATAAAATGGAATATATCTATAAAGGGAAAATAATTAACAATTTGTCATTCAAATCTTTAAAATTTACAAATTGCATAACATTTTTCATAACCATTCATTAACAAAGAGTTCGAATTGAATGTAAAATTCTTTAACTTTATGAGAAAACTCTACATGGTGGATAGATATTGTCCCTTTCATAAGTCGAATTAATATGTCTATGAAGGGTAGAATTTGATAGTGAAATAGTTGTTTATGGCTTATTTTGGTCATCAAATTTTATTATTATTATTATTATTATTATTGACTATGACTTGTGAAGGGTGCTTTTTAAAGTTATAAAAGAATATTCCTAAATATTTATTTCTAATCTTAAAAAAATACAATGCATCATTGTAGATTTTGACTTAATTAATTATAGCCTTCTTTTTTTAATCCCTTATTTTCCAATTTTATCTCTTTTTCTTCTAGTTTTGGATTTATGCTTCTACATGCACTTATATAGCCTTCTATTTTGCCAAATTTTCATAATTTTTTATTTTAATTTAACTATATATAAACTAGGGGGTAGGTACTCGCTACTATGTAACTTTACAAATACAAATTTATTTAAGATAGAATGTTAGAGTAATTAAGAAATTAGATTCAAATCTTTATATGCAAAAACACTTTGAACCATTTCTCTGCATATTCACACTCCAAAAAACAACAACCATTTCTACTCACCACGTTCTTTGTGAAATTTATATTTTCGTTATATTTAATTTATTGATTACTACTCACCTAGTTCATAACTTGTGCGTTGGGAAACAAATTTAATATTCATGTGCAGAAGCTTTATCATTGGAGGGAGTGCGGATAAAACTCCACACAATGAAATCTCTACCATAGAATAATTTACCGTCTAACTAAATTATGAACATAAATTGATAATAACTTATTTGACAAATGCCCTTCATAATAATAGTTTATTGAATTTGTATTTAATTTAAAATTTGGCAAGGAAATCAAACATAATAGAAAACAAACCAAACAACCTACTTTTTCAATGACTCTAGTTTGCAATGCCATTTAATATTCCTTGTTTAATGAATTATAAGGTTTAGCACAATTGGTTTTTCGCAGAATTTGTGTGAACCCAAGTAAAGATAGTATAACAGTTCCGTACAACATTGTTAGGTTATTACTATTTGACTAGAGAAATCGTGTATGGAGGGCATGAAGCATTGAATTATATTAGAAGGTTGCCATGGGCTAATAGTACCCTAATTCATTATAGACTTAAGATACATATTTTGTTTTGGTTTTAAGTTGCTAGGTTGGTTTTTTTTGCAGAGTTTTCAAATCTTCACATAGAAGTAAACTAGCAAACTTTCGCACATTGATTCTTTGGTTTTATATAGCTTCGTATTTAAATTATTTTGGACGATTTTGCTAATTTTGATTAGCAATCATGAAAATATTATATTGTCTTAAATATACGAGTTTCAATTTCGAGTGTGTGGAAGTGTGGTTGCAAGAAAATTTGACTTCAAAACCCTGTGGTTGCTTCATCATATCCTATATCCTGTTAAACAAAAATTGGCGGAGCGGAAGCAAATTCCTCATCATATTTGCTTTCGTTCCTCTATTTGGTTTTATTTTATGAGGTTCTAATTATAACTTCAAACATTCATGAGCCATCCTTTTACAGAATATGGAGCTTTGTTGTTCGTACAACGATGGGATATTGTTAGTAGTCATCTGAACTGGTGTGCTTCACTTATGTGAAACACTCTGAAAATCCTTGGGGTTGTCGTGTTGGAAAAAGTAACTATGTTCGGTCTTCA
Organism: Pinus tabuliformis; assembly: GCA_031772625.1. Lineage (NCBI taxonomy): Eukaryota > Viridiplantae > Streptophyta > Pinopsida > Pinales > Pinaceae > Pinus > Pinus tabuliformis. Next base: position 1,046,906,892 of record CM062819.1, on the reverse strand, counting down.
ATAATGCACTTGAGTCATTATGTAATGTACTGTCAAAAGAATGAAGAAAATAGTTTTTATTATTATTATTTTGACTTATTAAAGCATGGGTTTCATGCTTGGGTCAACATGTTTTAGGTAAAAATCCCTATTGGGGACTTCTAGGATCTATTTTGGGTCTATAGAATTATTGTACATTTAAAGAGACCATTCTTGGGCTTTTGAATCATGTAGAAAGGTTTAGGATTGAGTCAAATATGAATTATGGAACCTCCACACCATGTCAACCTAAAAGAAGATCAAGTCGGCCTAAGGACCCTTTCTACCCCACAAGAAGCCTATAAAAGGAAGGATTATGAATCCATTTGTAGCATCACTTCTCATTCTCTCTCTTCTGGGCATAAGTGCGAAAAATATGTTTGTCGGGCAGAATTGCGAACTATGAGGCTCGAAAAGTCTCCTACCGAGAAGCCAAAGTGAATGTGAGTTTGGGGGAATCTAAGGAGTCAAGGAAAATTAAAATTTTGATGGTGGTCTCTCTTCGTTTTGTGCTCTAGATTGGGAGAACAAAGTCTCCCAAGTTGGGCTGTTGCCGGAAGCCGTGAGCTACTACAAGTTGCTGCAGAGTCTAAGTGATCCAAAAATGGATCCTGAATAAACCTCTAAGTCTAAAAGACTTCATATAAGAGGTAAACGGTGCGAAATGGCACAAATCCTTTGTAAATCAGAGGAAAATGAAAGTCACAGGTTGCCCTCAAAAATAGTCCCATTATAGTGATCTCTTCATTTTGAATCCAACGCAACTTGAATGGGTGAGAACGGACTCCATATGAACAAGTTATCGCAGAAAGAAGTTTGCCACGCCCTTTGGAAAAAGAGGCAAATCCTTATAAAAATGGACTTAACAGCTCATTGAAGAAAATCACATCGGAAGAGGCTAAAGGGAGGACTTAAGCAAAGGCGGAAGGAACCTCAATTTGATATCTAACTTATTGCATCGAAGGTAGGCCTTCACCTGATATCAGGACCGCAGATGAGCTGATTGCAATATGCAATCATCGGCGATCGATGGATCGGCGGATCGATGGTTGGCATAACCAAAGGGAAGACCCCCGGGCTGATGCGATGTGCGATAGCGATTTGCGATGTGAGATGTTAGTCGTCGGATCGAAGAGTCAGATCAACGGTTAGCATTTGATCGGTAGATCAATGATTGATGAATCCCTGGTACCAGGGTCATTTACACATGCGATTGTGACTTGCGATATGCCGATAAGGCGTGGACTCGATAAGTTTATGGATGCGATTTCATATTATTTGAATTCCGGCTAAAAGGCCAAAGATGTGTTTTTCACGTGTTTCTCTATGTATTGCATTATATGTCCATTTCTGCCCAGGAAGGAAAAACGACCAGTTTTCCCGTGCGTCAGTCCCTTTCCATTGGAAACTGCCATCACACCTATGTGTTATGAAGCTCATAGGGCCACAGAGGTGAAAGGGAATGATGCCTCATGATTGGGGACAAAGGAACGAATGGAAGCCGCAGAGCTAAGGGTTCCTCAAAGGAGATAGAGCCAAGTGAAGGAGAGAAAGGAAAAAACAACCAGATTGCCCATGCCATTAGTTCCTTTCCATTGCAAACTACTTCTTCTGATGAAACAGTCGGTATTCAATGATAGAGGGGATTGCAACCAACGTGATAAAAAAATTAGAGAGAACAAAGTTAAAGGATTCGGAGAAGTGCAGGCAGAGGCATGCTCTGAGAGAGCTCAAAGAAGCCAAGAAGCCCAACGGTGCTCAGTGAATACTCAGGAAGAGTAAGAGATTGCTGAGAGCCGCAAGGCTAGAGCACTTGACAAAAAGAGCCACCAGAGTTTTGGATGCGCATGGAGGCCAACAGGAGCTCATGAGAGCTAGTGCTGAAGAGCCAGATCGAGAGCCGAGAGTAGAAGCAGAGGCCGCCAAAGGTTGGAGGCAACTACAGAGAATAGAGCCGACGCTCATTCTCAAGGTTCCAATAGTCGAGGTGACTATAGGGGACTGCTGAATCCACTAAGATGGAGTTCAGAAAATCTTGAAGACTTCTAAGAGCCATAGAGTTGTAATGAAGCTACATAACAACAAAGAGATCAAGTGATCCAGCTATTGCTAGTGTCCTGAGTGTGCTGATGACAGAGACAGTTAAGAGAATTCTGAGGGAGTTAGAGAAGCCAGAAGCTCAAGAAGCTCAGAGCACTAATTGAAGGAGTTAAGTCCAGAGAAGCCTAGATTTGTCTGCGGAGTGAGGACAGCTAGTGGGATAAGATGGCATTCTAAGCTCATAGGTTCAGTTGTAAACCAATGGATTTGATTATGTAACTTGTAAAAGAATTGAAGCCATAATCCCAGAGAGCCTAGTTGAGTTGACTAGAGCTCAAGGAGATGTAGTGCAAGAGTTTTGGGTGAACTCCAAATTAAATTGTTGTCATATGTGCTTGTTTTACTGCTACATTATTTACTATTGTATGCATTTATATATCAGTTCAAGCACATTTACATATCAACACAAACAACATATTTTAAAGCATGTAATCAGTTTAAAACAAATATCAGCATCCACCAATATATCAAGCACTTATTAACTCCGCATTGGTTAATCAATAAGATTTGGGAATATTTAAGCTTTGAAAGTGGAAGAGGTTCTTGTAAGTTGGACAAGAAGCCTAAGTGCCCCTGTTTCAAATCAGGTGGTATCAAAGCCTAAATTTGATTAACCACACCTTCAAAAAAATGGTTATGTCAGATTGCTTGTTTGAAAGGTGTTTAGGCAATCAAGGATTGATTGTCTAATTGATTGTATGCTTGTTGCAGAATAAATATTGTTTGAGTTTGTAGAGGTGAAGAGAAAGCTATAGATAGCTCAGTCTAGCAAGGTTAAGAAGAAAGAAGAAGTCATTGGCATAATGACAACTTCTACAAGTGAGTCCTCGAATTATGCTTTCTTCACAAGATTCTTTGATGAAGACATGAAACAAGAATTGTCCACCATGATGGATATGGTGAGATAAATGTATGAGGATGGAAGGAAGAGAAACATGCTTAGAGAGCAGTTTCATTCCATGAAGGAAGAGAAGCAGTTGCTTTCTGACAAATTGCAGGAAATGGAGAGGCAACTTCATATTGCAAATATGAACCTGAAAAGGATGCATGAGTTGGAGACATAGCTCTTTGTTGCCCAAGAAGCCTTGGTCAAGCATCAGCTTGAAGAAGAGGTAAACCATTCTAGTTTGTCTTCAAATTCCTCTAAGAATGTTTATATTGGTTCTTTCGAAAAACATACCAAAGGCATAGGTTCCAAGCTAATGTCCAAGATGGGCTATGAAGGAAAAGGCTTGGGTAGACATGAAAAAGGTATTTTTGAGCCAATAATGATTGAGGAAAGGCTTAAGTATTTAGGTCTTGGCTATGGACAAGCTTATGGAGAAAGTTCCAAGGCTACCACGAAGGCCATTGAAATAGCTCCAAGAAGGGGTTGCATTACAGAGTGTGAAGATTGTATTTAGGAGGAATGCAATAGCTTGAAACATCAATTGTAGGATGTAGGTGTTCAGAAGACCACACTTGAACCAGAGAGTTGGGGGGACTCTAACGGCCTTAAAGAGATTGATGGTGTTCCAAAGGGAGCCACTTCTTCATTTGCTTCACCTCCTCATGAAGGAAACAAGGGTGAAAGAGGTAGGTATAAATTTGGTTCTAAACATTTTCCTTTTGATTTTGCAAAGTATGGCAAATTTCCACATATGTATGGGAAAAGAATTGCATGTTCCTTTTTTGGTTTGGATAACCATAATGTTTCTAGATGTTGGAAGAGAATGGCCACATATAGGAAACTTTTGAAGGAAAATAAGCAAGAAGCTAAAGGCCCATTGGACAAGGAAAATCATGTTGCCAAGAGGATGCACATGCAGTGCACTTACTGCCATAAGCAAGGACATTTTGCTGCAAAATGTTGGACTTTGAATCCAAAAATATTTCCACCAAAGCTGAACAAAGTGGAGAGAGAAGATGGCAGGAATGGAAAGGAAGATTCCATGACTGAGATGTCTCAGGATGATTCACTTGTTGATGCTGATGAGCAGACAAAGGTAGTAACTTTGAAAGGGATTTGTAAGAAACGGGTATATTTCTTATCCGAATAAGGATTGCATGTCTATTGATGCATCTACATTATATTTCATTTCAGCTTCGAAAGTACGATGTGCTTAAGTGAAAGTTGAAGGATGAAATGCATTCATGAGAATGAGATGTATGAACATAGGGATGTTGATGATTCCTTGTTTTTGAACATGTATGTTTAATTAACTTGCAAGGTTGATTGCTTTGACATGCATGTGGTGCCATGTTGACTTGGAAGAAGTTAACTTGGTCTCCAAATGGAGATAATGATGAAGTGTTTCATCTTTGGAAAAAGAGTCCTACTGGTATTTTTCTATATGCTTGACTTGAAGGGTCATTTATTTAAAGGCATGTTTTGTGGGCTTGTTATCGATTCCATCATTTGTATGCAGATGTAAGACATGGAGGTGTTCACAAGATGTGAAAATCTGTTTCTTTTGTTGAAGTAGGAGTTTGGGCCATCTAGTTGTTGTCTGTGTTTCTGTTGTTGTTAATAGTTGTTGTTGTTGACAGCTTGTCCAACAAGTAAAAATGAAAGTTTTGTGGAGCAAACGTACTTCACATTTGTTTGAGCCACCTTGGATCAATGATCAAGTCAATGAATTTCAAACCACTTGCTATTACCATTTCAGCAGAAGTTCTATAGGAAGGCAAGGAGGAAGACAGTTCTAACAAGGAAGACCAACGCATTCAAAAAGGGAAGTGGTTAGAAACCTTAGTTAAGAGGCACTATGCAAGGCAAGTGTAGGGAGGCTGAGAGAAGAGGGTGAGTCACTCTCATTTATTGTTCAAATCAATATTTCAGTCTTTTGGAGACCAAAAGTTCTTTAGTGGGAAGGCGTGATCCAAAAATGGACCCTAAATAAACCTCTAAGTCTAAAAGACTTCATATAAGAGGTAAAGGGTGCCAAATGGCACAAATCCTTTGTAAATTAGAGGAAAATGAAAGTCGCAGGCTACTCTTAGAAATAGTCCCATCGTAGAAATCTCTTCATTCTGAATCCAACACAACTTGAATGGGTGAGAACGGACTCCAGATGGACAAGTTATTGCAGAAAGAAGTTTGCCATGTCCTTAAGAAAAAGAGGCAAATCCTTATAAAAATGGACTTAACGGCTCATTGAAGAATATCACATCGAAAGAGGTTAAAGGGAGGAGTTAAGTGGAGGAACAAGGAACCCCAATTCAATATCTGACTTATCGCAATGGAGGTATGCCTTCGCCCAATATTGGGACCCCAGACGAGCCAATTGCGATATGCGATCGTCGGTGATCGGCAGATCAACGAATCCGCTATTCGACGATCAACATAACCAAAGGGAAGACCCCCGGGCCAATGCGATATGTGATAGTGATCTGCGACGTGTGATGTCAGCCGTTAGATCGATGAGTCAAATCAACAGTCACAATTTGATCAGTAGATCATCGATCGGTGAATCCCCGATACCAAGGCCATTTACACATGCAATTGCGACATACGATCACGGACTCGATAAGTTTATGGATGCAATTTCATATTATCTGAAGTCTAGCTAAATGGTCAAAGATGTGTTTTTCACGCGTTTCTCTGTGTATTGCATTATGTGTCCATTTCTGCATAGGAAGGCAAAATGACCAATTTTCCTATGCGCCGGTCCCTATCCATTGGAAACTGCCATCACACATATGCGTTATGAAGCTCAGAGGGCCACAGAGGTGAAAGGGAATGATTCCTCATGATTGGGGACAAAGGAACGGATGGAAGCCATAGAACCGAGGGTTCCTCAAAGGCCAAAGAGCCAAGCAAAGGAGAGAAAGGAAAAAACAACTGGGTTTCCCATGACGTCGGTTCCTTTCGATTGCAAATTGCTTCTTGTGATGAAACAGTTGGTATTCGATGATAGAGGGGAATGTAACCGACGTGTTAAAAAAAAATAATAGAGAACAAAGTTAAAGGATCCAAAGAAGCGCAAGCAGAGGCGTGCTCTAAGAGAGCTCAGAGAAGATGGGAAGCCCAGGGATGCTCAGTGAGTACTCAGGAAGAGTAAGAGATTGCTGAGAGCCGCAAGGCCAAAGCACTTTACAAAAAGAACCGCTAGAGTTTTGGATGCATGCAAAGGCCGAGAGGAGCTTGTGAGAGCCAGTGCCGAAGAGCCAGAGCCAAAGGCGAGAGAAGAAGTAGAGGCTGCCAAAGGTTGGAGGCAACTGGAGATAATAGAGCCAGCGCTCATTCTCAAGGTTCCAATAGTCTAGGTGACTATAAGGGATTGCTGAATCCATTAAGATGGAGTCTAGAAAATCCTAAATACTTCTAAGAGCCAAAGAGCTGTAATGAAGCTACAGAACAACAAAGAGATAAATGATCCATCTGTTGCTAGTGTCTTGAGTGTGCTGAAGATAGAAGGAGGAGTTCCAAAGATACTTAAGAGAATTCTGAGGGAGTCAGAGAAGCCAGAAGCTCAAGAAGCTTAGAGCATTTACTGAAGGAGTCAAGTCCAGAGAAGCCTAGATGTGTCTGCAGAGTGAGGACAACCAGTGGGATAAGATGTAATTCTAAGCCCACAGGTTCAGTTGTAAACCAATGGAGTTGAGTGTGGAACTTGTAAAAGAATTGAAGCCATAATCCCAGAGAGCCTAGTTGAGTTGACTACAGCTCAAGGAGATGTAGCCCAAGAGTTTTGGGTGAACAGTAGATTAAATTGTTGTCTTATATGCTTGTTTTACTGCTGCATTATTTATTGTTGTATGCATTTATATATCAGTTCAAGCAGATTTACATATCAGCACAAACAATAGATTTTAAAGCATATAATTAGTTTAAAACAAATATCAACATCCACCAATATATCAATCACTTATTAATTCGGCATTGGTTAATCAATAAGACGGGAACATTTAAACTTTGAAAGTGGGAGAGGTTCTTGTAAGTTGGACAAGAAGCCTAAGTGCCCCAGTTTCAAATCATGAAGTTGCTAGGAAGAGATCAATATTCTTGAGGATGACTTGGTGTGGAGGGAAGGTATGGTCAAGGTCTAGGGTGAAGAGTCTCAAGGAATACTATTTAAAGGACAAATTACTTTAACTAGGTTTCCCACTCAAGGGGGCATTTGCCCTGGCATGTGCCTACATATTGTGTCCATTTTTTTATGTGATGTTGCTTTTGTGTAATCATTTGATGAACTTAAGAAAGAAGATAATAAGTAACATCACAAGTAATTATCAAGATCGAGAAAATATTTACTGCCTTTCTGTTAATTTATGGTATGTTCTATGCTTATAACAATTTACTTATTTTTCTTATTATATTCCATAGACTAGCAATCACATGTAAATAAAGTAAAGTGCAGATAGAACATTAAATGATTGACATAAAACAAGCCAAGACAAGGGACACAAGATGTGGCAGCTAGCCAGGGAAAAACCCCACAATGTGTGGGGAAACCCTTTGATCAAATCTTCTTTTATCTTCAATAATTCAATAGAGAGAAATAGTACAATAAATCTGATTTATATCAAAAGTAGCGACTTCATCATCAAAACTAGGGCAATTGATATCTCACAAACCGACCATCGGATCGGCTTGATTCCACCACCAAAAAGTGTGGCCTTCAGAGGAGGTCTAGATGGACCTAAAACGCAGTTTAGAGGAGGAGATTTGATGGTCAAATCTGGTCAAAATTTGGATCTGCAATTGCAACTTTAGGTTTAGCAGCTTCCTTCCACTTGTGTGAGAGAGAGTCTTTTTTCTGCGTAGTAGAGAAGAGCCTCTTTTCTGTGTAGGAGAGAGAGAGAGATGGGATGAGATGAGTGAGTGAAAATGAGGAAAATTCCTCCTGTATTTATACACAACGTTGATGTTTGAATAGATGCGACTCTTGGTCTTTTGAGCCTACATGAGTTGTAGGTCGGCTTGATAACAATTCCATAATCAAAATAAATTCATATCTCCATAAATACTTATCATAATTGGATGATATTTAGATCAATCCTACACCTGTCGATGAAAGGAATCTAATAAAAATATTATTAGCCATGAATAAGATGACCCACATGAAGTTTGGCCCTAGTTGAAAATTTAACACTCCCTCTCAACTAGGGAGAACTTCATTTGCAATCTGTCTATCGGTCACTACTATTCATCCATCAAATGCACTGCATGTACAGCCTGACCCTTGCCATGCTCTGCTCTATTCTACCTATTCTACTTTGTGTTGTTCTACCTTGTATTGATCTGTACTGCTCTACTCTGCTCTGTTCTGCTCTGCTCTGCTTTGTTTTGTTATGCTCTGCTTTTGTCTGAATTATGAAGAAGAAGAAATGATCAAGGATCTATCATACTGACTTAAATTCAGCCTCAGAGTATGTACCACTGGTCCTAGACCAGTCTCAACCGACCCGAAGTCAGTGTTATAGTATGTATAACTCCTACCACTGATCCCAGACCAGTAACATCCTCCACTGACTCAAAGTCAGTCTCAGAGTGCCTACCACTGGTCCCAGACCAGTAACGACCGACCTGAAGTCAGTGTCATAGAATGTACCACTCCTACCACTGGTCCCAAACCAATATCATTGATCCCGAATCAATGAAGGTCATCCTAGCATAGGGAGTACAGTAGATACAACGATGCATCCATCGGTACTAGTATGGTCCCTAACTTCATTTTCCTGCTCATTGATCAGATGAGAGGTACTTCCCATGAGTACCAAACTGCATGGGTAGGATACCTCAATAGGAGAACTAATCAATCCTGTCCTCACAGGAGAACATATCAATCCTGCTACAATCGCCATGGAGAACACATCAATCCAGGCCTTATAGGAGAACACATCAATCCTGCTACAATCGCTATGGAGAACACATCAATCCAGGCCTCACAGGAGAACACATCAATCCTACTACAATTTCCATGGAGAACACATCAATCCAAGCCTCACAGGAGAACACATCAATCCTGCTGCATAGTCGCCACAGGGTGCACATGTATACCACCAGGGGATAGTGAATCATCATGTGGTCATATGTTGCTCCAATAAGTACCCCGCACCCCCCCAGAGCTCCCAGAGCTCAATGCATCATACAGGACCCTCATCGGAGGGTCTTTGAACTCCATGTTGTTCTCGGAAAGTTAGGAATTTTACTTTCCTAAGGGGCTTTGTCAAAATGTCAGCGACCTATTCATCTGTATTGATATGTTGGAGCCTTATAGCTCCCCGTTGCACCATATCTTGAATATAGTGGTACCTGATATCGATATGCTTGGAGTGATCATGAAATACGGGATTATTTGACAAACGAATCCCACTCTGGTTGTCACATAGGATCATGGTGGTATCCAATGTAAATCCAAACAGCTCACTGAAGAGCTTTCTCAACCAGACTGCCTCACAAGAGGCCATGCTAGCAGAAATATACTCTACTTTGATGGTGCTCAAGGCCACCGACTTTTGCTTCCTGCTCATCTAGGATATCGAAGCAAATCCCAAGGAGAAACAACACCCAGAAGTGCTCTTACAGTCCTCCACATTACCTACCCAATCAACATCTGTGTATCCAAGTAGTCTCACATCTTTGACAGTGTATCTTAGCCCATAAGTGATTGTGCCTCGAAGATATCTTAACAAATTCTTGGCACCAATCCAATGTATGTGGTGAGGTTCAACCATATGTTGACTCAACGTGTTAATTGCGAAGCATATATGTGGACGAGATTTCGTGAAGAACATTAATGCTCTGACGAGTTGCTGATACTCGGTAGCATTTTGTAAAACAAGTCCAGTAGCACTACCGCTTAACTTCTTGATGTCAAGCTCCATTGGGGTAGTTATAGGCTTGCATTTCACCATACCAAATCTTTCCAATATTTTCACCACATACTTTCCTTGAGATAGAAAAATTTCCCTTGGCTTCTACCACACTTCAAGTCCTAGGAAATAGTGCATTGGTCCTAGGTCCTTCATTTCAAATTTAGAAGCCATCTCCCTCTTACATTTGTGAATGAGAGGGTCTACACCTGTTAGAAGGAGGTCATACACATACAACACCAATATGAGAGGTTTGCCATTTTCAACCTTAAAGTAAAGGTTAGGATCGACTTCACTCCTAGTGAATCCCAGCTTCATCAACTAGCACTCGATCCTGTCATACCATGCTCGCGGTGCTTGCTTCAGCCCATAGAGAGCCTTCTTCAACCTACATACGTGAGATTTTTTATCATAAATCTCAAATCCTTCGGGTTGCTCCACGTAGACCTATTCTTTGATTGAACCATGCAAGAACGTGGGTCTTGACATCCATCTGATGTAGGTTCCATCCTTTTGAAGCTGCAAGGGCTATGATTGAGCAGATGGTTGTATATCTGGCAACAGGTGCAAATATCTCATCACAGTCTATACCTTCCTTCTGGGAGAAACCACGAGCAACAAAACGAGCCTTATACTTTTCCATACTTCCATATGTTGCATTCTTTATCTTGTAAAGCCATTTTGACATGACAACTATCTTGTCCTAGGGTCTGGGAACTACTTCCCAGATATCATTCTTCATAATAGACTAATATTCTTCAGTCATAGCATCCTTCCATACTTGATTCTTGACAGCATCTGTGAATGATGAAGGCTCATTTTGTATAATCGTGATCATGATGGTCAGGTATCCCTGATATCTATTAGGTTTCTTACTTTCATGGAAGGTTCCTCGGGGTGCAACATGTCCTTCAGCATCATCAAGAAGCCCCCTAAGCCATGAAGGCCTTTTCTTGGAAGAGGAAGGCTCATGTGGAGGAGGATCAATCGAATCCATGGGTTCTTCCACATTAGGCATTGATTCATCGTCCTTTTCTTTCGGTTACCTGGTGTCGGCCTCTTGAGAGCTCGTCAATGTCAGAAGATTGTCCACCTTGCTGAGAGCCATATCTTTGTCAAAAGTGACATCATGACTAATCACGACTTCCCTTTGACTAGCTACATAGATTCTATAGCCTTTATTATTTTCACCATAGCCCACGAAAATTCCTTTCTTTCTAGATCCACCCAATTTATTTCTTTTCTCTTTCGGCACATGAAAATATAAAGGGATTCCAAAAATTCTAAAATGAGAAACACTAGGTTTCTTACCAGTGAACATCTCTTCAGGAGCCTTGGAACCCAATGCTTCATGAGGGCACTGATTTTGTACATATACGGCAGTGTTTGCAGCTTCAGCCCATAGGAACTTCGAAAGTCTTTGATCATGTAGCATGGCCCGAACAACTTCCATAATCGTACGATTTTTCCTTTCTGTAACACCATTCTGTTCAGGGGTATATGGTGTAGTAGTCTCCCTCTTGATGCCAGCCTCTTTACAAAAGTTATGAAGCTCGTTAGATTCATATTCTGTCGCATTAGTAGTTCTTAAGATCTTGATCTTCTTTTCAATGTTATTCTCGATTAGGGCTTTGAAGTGTCGAAACCAAGAGAACACTTCATCCATCCTTTTCAAGAAGTATATCCAGGTCTTTCAAGAATAGTCATTTGTAAAAGTAAGATAATATGAATATCCTCCCAAGGAGTTCACAGGCATCATACTAGATATGTCTAAGTGAACTAGTTGTAATATATCAGAGTTCTTGCTTTGACTTGAGGGGAATGGTCCCCTTTTGAGCTTTCCTTCGGCACATCCTAAACATACACCTACTTTCTCTACTTCGAATTCGGGCATCCCTATTATCATCTGTCTTACATTGGGTAGAGCTTTGTAATGAGGGTGGGAAAACCTTCGATGCCAAAGTTCATACTGAAGAGTTGTGTCACAAGAATGACACCTAGCAGACTTCCACCGACCTGATATAAAGAATCAACTCGAAACCCAAGATTGAAAGCATTTTTAACATTATTTTTCCATATACGTACCTTGCCATCACTAAAGGTTACCTTTTAGCGTTTTTCTTCTATTGCCGAGATGGATACCAGGTTCTTTTTCAGATCAGGTACATATAATACATCTTGTAAGTGGATCGTATTACCTTGATTCAATTTGAGAGAAACATTGACTACACCTTTCACGGGGCATTTCATGTCATCTCCAAGGACAATTTCTAGATTAGTTTCTTTCTCTATCAAATTATGGAGAACTTCTTTGTAACTAGTGAAGTGCCTTGAGGCACCACTATCAATGAGCCAAATTGCCATTGAGTCCAAAGGAGTAGAGGTAGATAGAGCAGCTGGTAGATAATATTCATCCTGCTTATTGTCAACAGGAATTTATAGCCTTCTTGAATGGTTGTCCTCTTCCTTGATTTCCAGCGCTCCTTTTACCTCTGCTATTAGATTTTCCATTTCTTTGATTGCCGTGGGAGGGATTTTGATCATCGTCTTGGTGAGAGTCCTTTATATCAGGGCATTCCCTTGCATAGTGACCTGCTTTATTGCAAATGTAACATTGTCCTTTTCTTCCACCCTTAGGTCCAGCCTTTCTTTTCAATTTAGACTTGGAATTATTTCTTTGCTTAGCATGAGAAGAAAAGGCAGCAGGAGGACCTTTAGGCAGGGGAATTTCTTGCTCTTCTACCCTTGTTTCTTCTTGAATTCATCTATCCATTAATTCCTCGAAACCAGGAATTACATTATTGTTAAGAAGAGTAGTCCTAAACACATACCATTCGGATGGCAATCCTCCAAGAGTCTTGAGTGCCATTTCTTTGTCAGTAATAGTCCCCCCAATATATAGGAGATCGTTCTTGATCTCGGTGATTCTTAAGAAGTATGCTTGCATACTCTCATCTTTACCTTTCTTGATTTCCCACAACTTATTTCTAAGAAACAAAACTTATTTTGCATCATTAACTTTAAATAAACTCACCAGTCTATCGTAGATTTCCTTGGAGGTGTCCAGTTTAGAGATGTAGACCACCAAGTGCTTGTCAATAGAATCTCCGATGATCTTCTTTGTTTTGACTTCTCCATTTTTCGATTTGTTCCAGGCAGCAGCAGATGCATTTGATGGACGCTCAACAATATTTCCTCTTACATGGTCCAGTGCTCCTTGATCTTCTAGGGTTAGATCGATAGACATCTTCCATCCGTGATAGTCAGTTTTCTCACAGAGCTTGTTTTTAGTAGGAAAGAGTGTTGAGGACCCCATAGTTCTTTTAGGATAGCCTTGCCAATCTTCTCTTCGTTGATTGCTTTTGCTCTTGCTCGGGCTTTGTCTTCACCTCAACTCCGATACCATGTTAATTTATGGTATGTTCTATGCTTATAACAGTTTACTTCTTTTTCTTATTATATTCCACAGATCAGTAATCACATGTACATAAATTAAAGTGCAGATAGAACATTAAACGATCGACAGAAAACAAGCTAAGATAAGAGACACAAGATGTGGCGGCTAGCCAGGGACAAACCGCACAATGTGTGGGGAAACACTTTGATCAAATCTTCTTTTATCTTCAATAATTTAGCAGAGAGAAATAGTACAATAAATCTTATTTATATCAACAGTAGCAAACCCTAGATAAGTAGCATTAACATTAGTAGCTTCATCATCAAAACTAGGGTAGTCGATATCTCACAAACCGACTGTCAGATCAGCTTGATTCCACCACCAAAAAATGCGGCCTTCAAAGGAGGTCCAGATGGACCTACAATGCAGTTCATAGGAGGAGATATAATGGTCAACACTGGTCAAACTTTGGATCTGCAGTTGCAGCTTTAGGTTCAGCAACTTCCTTCCACATGTGTGAGAGAGAGTCTCTTTTCTGCGTAGTAGAGAAGAGCCTCTTTTTTGCGTAGGAGAGAGAGAGAGAGATGTGATGAGATGAGTGAGTGTAAATGAGCAAAAGTCCTCCTATATTTATACATAATGTTGATGTTTGAATAGATGCGACTGTTGGGCTTTTGAGCCTACATGAGTTGTAGGTCGGCTTGATAATAATTCCATAATCAAAATAAATTCATATCTCCATAAATACTTATCGGAATCGGATGATATTTAGATCAATCCTACAGTTCTCGATGAAAGGAATCTAATAAAAATATTATTAGCCATGAATAAGATGACCCACATGAAGTTTGGCCCTAGTTGCCAATTTAACACTTTCTGATTTTCCAACATGGTATTAGAGCTTTTGTGAAGAAAGAAGAAACAAGCATATCCATTTAGAGGCACTATCTTAAGGAAGGAATCTATCAAGGAAGATGTCTAACTCTATCAAGGGTCAGAACAATATCGAAGGAGAATATCATCCTCGAGAAGAACAAGGTATTATATCTAGTAAAAGGAAATGTAAAGAAGCCTATCGAAGAAGTCAACGATACCGATAAAGGGAAATTCAGGGATCTAGAATTGGTGGCTATGACTCTAATGGTAGAAGGGATAAAATACCATCTTGTCCCATTCATAGCTAACATCAATCAAGCTCGGGATATGTATGAAGCCTTGTCAATTCTGTTCACAATTAATAACATCAATCAAGTGTCAAGTTTGAGGAATGAGTTGAGGAATACAAATATGACAAAGGAATATACTGTGGCAACCTTCTTTATGAAAATGACTATACTCAAGGATGATATTTTGGCCATTGATGAGATTATTCCCGAAAAATAATTAGTGATCACTGCTATATTAGGATTTCCACCCTCTTGGAGTGCATTTGCTTAAGGTCTCAAGAGTTGGAAAGTAGCTCTCACCTTTGAAGAATTATGGACCACATGTAGTCAAGAATAATTGAGGATCTTTATGGTCGTTAATATCGAAGAAGTATCAAATTATTATGTTAATCATCATAAAGGAAAGAGAACAAAGGGACCAAGGAATAAAGTTGACTTGTCTAAGATAGAGTGTTATCAATGTCATAAAAAGGGTCACTACAAAAGTGACTATCCTAAGAATCTAAGGAATAAGAAGAGAGGAAGAGATCAAGCCAACTTTGTCGAAGAAGGAGACTCAAAGAAAGTCAAACCTGAAGAGTCTAACATTAGGGACGTGCACTATTAAGTCCTTTTCTTTACATATCTTGTTTCATGTTAAGTCCCTATAATACTAGTGTAACCCCTTATTGTTATTAGTGCAACCCCCTTATTGTATTATTGTGCCCATATTGTCCCCATGTTGTTATTATTATGCCCCATAGAATCCCACTATTGTATTGTTGTGCCCCTACAATATTATTGTTATGTAGTCTCTGATTGTATTCGGAGCCCTTAAACTCCTATATATAGAAAGGAGTTCTTGTCATTTGTATCATCCAAGAATTGTTCATTTGTGTAATGTAAAGGAGGTTCCCCCCTCGAAGAGGATTATTTTGAAGGCGTTGATCTATCTTTTCCTCTATTTTTAGAGCTGGTTTCATAACATTTGGTATTAGAGCTTTGGATTCTAGGGTTTCTTTGCTCCAAACAGGTCATCGTGGAATTTTCTCTATAGATTTTTCTCTGCGAAGTTGCAGAAGCTAAAAAAAAACCTATTTGAGTCGAAATCGTTTTGAACCTCGGTTCCGAATTTTAGATCTTATCTCGCTATATATTTAGAGATATGATCTAAGGATGTTAGGGTTTTTTCAAGCTCCAAAATTCCATCTCAAATAGGTCATTGTGGAATTTTCACTATAAATTTGTTTCTATGAAGTTTCGAAATTAAAACTCATTTGAGTTGACATATTGATGAAGCTCGGGCCCAAATTTTCAATCTTGTTTCGCTATATTTTTGGATATATGGTCCCAGATAGTTAGGGTTTTTGCAGGCTCCCACATTACATCCCAAACAGATGACCTTGGGAAAATCATTATAATTTTGTCTCTGAGCATCATACTGATATTTTGTAAGAATTTATAGAAAGAGGATGGACTTTAATTTTTTGTGTATCATTTTCAGGTCTAAAGGTAAAAATAGTAACACTTGGCACTTCGTACAAGATCACTCTACTGAAAAAGAATATAATCAGGTCATCTTGGGAGATTGGGCATAACTCTTTCTTGGAGGATTCAATTTCGATTAGACTGGTGGAATTGGAAAGAGGATGCAGAGGGCTATCATAGGTCAAAATTGTGGACATTGGAGATCCGAAATTTCATAGAGACAACAGATTCAAGATCAAGTTCCTAAAAAGAAAGAAAAAGAATGACTTGAATCAAGAAAATAGAAAAACCTAATAAGAAAAATTGGAGGGATGATTTGAAGAAAGTTATCGAAGATATGATCAATAATATAAATCGTATAGAAGAAAAATTGAATGGAAACATGGAAGATTTGAAGAAATACATGAAAGGCTTGAAGGAAGGTGGGACAGTCACTACAGGAAAGGTTTCTTAATGTCGAAAAAGTAGTGGAGGAATTCATGATGAGAACAAAATAAATGGTAATCATGATTTCATAGACTCTAATGTTGAATTGAAGACCCACCATATTCCAAATATAGATATCACGAAATTTGATGGCAAGGATCCGGTAACTTGGATACTACATATGGATCAATATTTTGATCGACATTATGTAAAACCACCACAAAAGGTACATATTGCAGCTTTATATTTAGAACTGAATCAGTTTGTATGGTATAGAGGGATTTGTTCTCGTAAACAACTTGCCACCTTGTCAATTTTAACAGAGGAAATGATAACACATTATGAGGATACAAAGAGAAACACCTTCTTTAGCCAATTGATAAATCTCAAACAAAAGAATTCAATGGCAGAGCACATTGTGGACTTCCAAAAAGTTGAATATAAGGGTAAATGATATTCTAGAGAAGCATAGGATTGAAGTCTTCATAGGGACTTTAAATGATAACATCCAACATGAGGTTCACCTTTGGGAACCTAATTCATTGGAGAAGGCATAAAGGTTGGTAAGAAAAATTGAAAGAAAAATTATGGAAACATGGAAGCCTACCACTCATAACTATAAAGATGGAAGTTTTGTTGCTCTTGGTATTTCACCACCTACAAGATTGACAACACAACAATTGGAAGAAAAAAGAGCAAAATGGCTTTGTTACAATTGTGATAGAAAATACACTAAAGATCATAAGTGTGCCGAGAAGAAATTAATTTACATAGATGGGGAAGAGGAGCAAGAAAATGAACAAGAAATGTCCAAAGAAGAGGATATACACCAGGAACGAATCCTAGAGAAAGAAGAAATGAATCTAACCATATCTTGTAATGCATTGACATGAATTACCACTCCTCAAACTCTCAAGATAGAAGGGCACATCAAGAAGAAAAATGTAATAGTGTTGATTGATTCGGGTAGTACCCATACTTTTATTCATTGTAAGATAGCCAAGGAATTGAATTGCTTCCTATATCCTGTTATCCCCCACAATGTTGCAAGATGAGGAGAAGATCGAAAGAGGTAACCTCAAACCACTTGCAGTTCAGCAGCTAGCTCTGCTAAACCAGAGAGGGATCTCTCTAAGGATTTCATAGTCAATGAATGGAAGAGAAATGGATTTTAGGCTAGATATAAGAGTTTTAGTTGAGCTTTTGAAAATTTATGGTTTTCGGGTTGCCAGACTAGGGATGAGAAAGAGAAATTAGGTTAAGGTCTTTGAGGTTTGTAGTAGTAGGCATAAAGAGGAGCAATATAGAAGTGTCATGTGATGGATTTAAGAGTTTGATCAATGTAGTGCAGGGTCCGAAAAGCTTAGAAGGCCATAATGAGCATGTTACCATGAATTCATTAATCTAGAAGAAGAAATAGACATATATGATTTTCCACATAGACAGAGCTTTGATTATAAAGAATTCTACCATATAACTATAAGGAAAATCATTAAGGAAAGAAAAACATGTTAAGAAGGATGCATTCATTCATAAGAAACTAACATAGAAAGAAAACATCATCACAAACTCACTGCACATGTATTCCTGGAAAATAGCTGCAATTACTCCTTGATTAACTGTGTGAAAGCATAAGATAGAAATCCTCTCCTCTGAAGTCTAACTCTTCTCTCTGAATGAGAAATGATACATATAGACTAAAACAAATAGTCTCCCCACCTGTAGGGGTTGAATCCCTAAGTGGTGGAATAGTTTCCAAGAATCTCTCAACCAAAAAGTGAGAGTGGGAAGGTCAAAAACAAACTCTTCTCTTAGACTTTGATTTGAGTTTTGCTTCATTTATGAGGCTTAATTAAGCACAAAAAAACCTATCATGCTAATTTATTTCATAATTACATCATCAAGACTTTAAAATATCGAAATTACATCATCAAACAAAGCTCTGGAAAAGACATGCTGATAAAGACTACTACAAGCAAAAATGCGTCACATTTAGGTATTTGCGCAATGCACTCAAGCAAAAACATAGTGCCATCTTGCAGAAGGCTTTTGGAGGCCTTCCCCTGCTCCAAATTAAGAACTTGGTGGCTAGTTTGAAATTTTTGAGTGTTTAGTCTTCATTTGACTACTCAAGCAAGTGATTTGGACACTCCATCTAGCAGAAAAATTAGATTGCCAAGGTCACTCCAAAAATGCAACACCTATTTCAAAATAGTGGCAGAAAGTGATTGTTTGACCTGTTTTTGAGAATTTTCTCCAAATATGTGTTGGAAATAATACTAAGAGGGGGGGTGAATCAGTATTATCAAGTTCTTTTAATAAATCTTCCTTATCTATACTTTGAATTATTTTTGCATGTCAGTACCATAAAATAATGAGCATGAACAAAGAAAACAGATAGTCACACCAAAGAACACCAGATGTAAGGTGGAAGCCCAATGTGGGTGAAAACCACCTGCTACAATATGTCTCTATCTTCTTTCAAATTAGAAACTCCTTTTACAATGGTTTTGTACTGGTGCAGTCCTTTACCAGTACGTAGGCTGCAACCTGCAGAGAGCTACAACTCTCTCTCGTTTTCCAGTCTCTCCTGGAAGGGAGATACAACCCCCTACTTCTTTTCTTTCAAGGATCACTTTTCATAAATTTTCAAACTAGATCCATAAACATCAAGAGATCATTGAGTACAAGTAAATCACCCAGTCAACTGCAGTAACCAGATCAACAATAACAGTAAACCCAGAACACCTTATCAACAGAAAAATTCAGCCAACAAAAGGTCTTAAGACAGATACGCAGTTTTTCTTTCTCTGGCCTGCGTGTGTACGCACTTCACCTTCTGCTCCCCTGCGTATACCCGCAGAGACCCTTCTGCCGCACCGCGTACCCACGCACTATTTCTTCAATCGCGCTGCGTACTGTTACTGTAGGTACGCACCCACAGATTCTATCGCGCCGCGTACTGCTGCTGTACCCACGCATCCACAGATGCTATCATGCTGCGTACTACTGCTGTACCCACGCACCCACAGATGCTATTGCGCTGTGTACCCACGCACTTGAACCTCTGTCGCTCTGCGTACCCACGCACTGCGCCCTCTTCTGCTCTACGTACCCATGCACTTCTCCTTCTTCTATACTGCGTACCCACGCACTTGCACCGTTAATCACCTGCGTACCTCTGATTAGGGCCGAACTGGCAGTCCCCCTAGTGTGCCACAGATAGTCAGATGCTCAGATCTGATTATGCACTCGAGAGATCACCCTTCATAGATTCGCTTTCATCTTCACTTTTATATAGATCAAGCTTTTAAAACAATAACCCAATATTTCAGATCTTAAGATATTTAATTTGCAAAAGATACTTAGCCAAGTGATCTCCTTTGCTTTATATAGGCAAGCTCTTCCTAAAATCATGGATCAATACCATAGATAACCAATACAAGGGGCCCAAAACATGGGGCTCAATAATAATAATAATATAAAACAATACCACGGGCCAAAACCATAGAATCAAGAACGGCGGGCTAAATACCACGGGCCAAACATAAGAAACCCCACGTGAGCATGCTTCTCTGCCTTGAAGTAAGTGAACTGGGGGTACGCACCTTCTGAACGGGTGACCTGCGTGTGTGGCCGCAGTCCCTTCACAGTGTACCTGCGTGTACACACCTTTTGAACTATTCTCCTGCGTACCTCTTAATTTTCATAATTTTCAACATTTTGAGAGCCTAATCAAAGCATTGCCACTTGAGGGTGTTGCCATCAAGTACAACATCTGTAACATAGAGCCATACTGGAATCATAATGCCAACAATCTCCCCCTTTGGACTTGATGGCAACCTCAAAATCTTCAACGTCATTCTCCCCCTTTGACATCAAGGGCAAAGGCTTATGCTCCCCCTAAGAACATGCTCCCCCTGAATATGAACCAGATCTGCAAAGAAGAACCATAATCCACCAAACACCATAAATGACCATGAAAGAGATAGAGACATATTGCAACAATATTCAGACCAACATCCATGATCTCCTCCATAATGCCAACAATGCACTATATGCTCCCCCTGAACCTATGCCATTCGATCTTCAACCAATCCGCAACCCAGCACATGTACACATATGCCCAGATGAGCCTTGCGTACAATCAACCATCAGAAGAGATTCAACAAGATGATGCATCAACAACCCCCAGCTTTTGCCTGAGGTATTCAAAGGTCTCCCTGGGCAATGGTTTGGTGAGTATATCAGCAACTTGTTCCTTAGAAGGAACATACTCCAACTTGACCTTTTGTTCAAGTACTTGTTCCCAGAGAAAATGATACTTGATCAGTATATGCTTGGTCTTTGAATGCATGACTGGGTTCTTTGAAATGCTGATTGCACTTGTGTTATCACATAAGATGGAGATAGGTGGTGTACAAGTGATTTGAAAGTCCTGCAAGGTCTACATCATCCAAAGGAGTTGAGTGCAGCAAGATGCAACAGCAACATATTCCGCTTCAGCTGTAGACAAGGCAATCGAACTCTGTTTCTTGCTGAACCAAGATACTAATCTGGAACCCATAAAAAATGCACCACCACTTGTGCTCTTCCTGTCATCCACGCTTCTGGCCCAATCTGCATCTGTATAAGCATGAAGTGTGAGATCTGTATCTCTAGGATACCATAAGCCATAGTTTTGAGTTCCTTAAAGATATTTGAAGATTCTCTTTACTGCCAGAAGATGAATTTCCTTTGGATTTGCCTGAAATCTTCCAACTATTCCCACTGCATGCATGATGTCTATTCGGGTACCTGTCAAATAAAGTAGACTTCCAATCATAGATCTATAGGTTGGTTGATGCACTGCTGCTGATTCATCATTTGCACTGAGGCTACATCCTGTGACCATGGGTGTACATACTGGTTTTGCATCTTCCATGCCATATTTCTTCAAAATCTGTTTGAGATACTTGGTTTGAGACAAAAAGATCCCTCCTTCTTTTTGTTGGATTTGTAAACCAAGAAAATATGTCAGTTCTCCCAGCAAGGACATTTCGAATTCTTTCTGCATCACCAAGGCAAAGCTTTGACTCATAGCTTCTTCATTGCTGCCAAAGATAATGTCATCTACATACAAAACAAGTATTAGCAATTTGTCATTTTCAATTTTTATATAAAGATTGTTGTCTGCAGATCCTTTTGAAAAACCTTGTTGATGAAGATATTTGTCCAAACGATAGTACCAAGCCCTTAGAGCTTGTTTGAGACCATAGAGAGCCTTTTTCAATCTGCATACAAGATTTGGATCATTTCCAAGAGTGAAACCATCTGGCTGCTCAATGTATACTTCTTCTTCCAAGTCTCCATTCAGGAAGGCTGATTTCACGTCCATTTGAAATACTTTGAAGTTTTGAAAGCTTGATAGAGCAAGGAACATTCGGATGGCCTCAAGTCTTGCAACAGGAGCAAAGGTTTCTTCAAAATCTATTCCTTCTTGCTGTGCATACCCTTTACAGACAAGTCTGGCCTTGTTTCTAATTACTTCTCCATTTTCATTCAATTTATTTTTGAAGACCCATTTTGTCCCTATAACATTCTTATCCTTTGGTCTAGTAACCAGCTCCCAAGTGTTGTTCTTTTCGATCTGCTCAAGTTCTTCATCCATTGCTTTCACCCAACATTCATCTTTGCATGCCTCTTTCACATTTTGTGGTTTAGTGGAAGAGAGTAATGCCAAATAGCTTGAAGCTTCTGCAACTGTTCTTCTTGTTTGTACACCTGCTTCTTTCTGCCCCAAAATTTGAGATTTTGGATGATTCTTCTGAACATATCTGAATGGAGTCTTCTCTTCTATCCTTATCTACTCCTCTGGTTCTTCTTGAGGTTCTTCTTCTTCATCATTCTGTCTTTGAGGGTAGTTTTCATCTTCTTTGATATCTTCATGATTTACTTGCCTAGGAATGTATCCCTTCTCATCAACCACTACATCAATGCTGTCAACAATTCCTCCAAGTATTTTATTGTAGCACTTGTATGCTTTTCTGTGTGGAGAATAACCAAGAAGAATGTCTTCATCTGCTCTAGGTTCAAGTTTGCCAAGTTGCTCATCAGTATTCTTAATATAGAATTTGCTCCCAAAGATTTTGAAGTGCTTTACCGAAGGAGTCTCACCATACCAGAGCTCATGAGGAGTTTGAGTGCTGTTCACCCGGACATTTGTTTTGTTGAGAATAACAACCACAACATATGCAGCTTCACCCCAGAAAGTTGCGGGAGTTCCAGACTCATCAAGCATAGCACGAGCCATTTGTTGGATTGTTCTGTTCATTCTTTCCACTACTCCATTTTGCTGAGGAGTTCTAGCTGTAGAGAATTCTCTTCTTATCCCATGTTCTTCACAGAAATCGAAAAATTCATTTGAGGTAAACTCCCCACCTCTATCGGATCTGAGGCACTTAATTTTGTATCCTGATTCATTTTCAACCAAGGTTTTAAATGATTTGAATTTTTCGAATGCTTCATCTTTGTGCTTCATAAGTCCTAACCAGACAAACCTGGAGAAATCGTCAATGAATAATATCAAGTATTCTTCTCCTCGAGGTGTCCTTTTCTTGAATGGTCCACATACATCTGTATGTACAAGCTCAAGAGGCATGCTAGCTGATCCTTCCTTCTTTGGAAAGTTAGTTCTGGTTTGCTTTACAAACTGACATGATTTGCATATGGTGTTGTCTGGAATTTGGATATCTGGAAGACCGCGAACTGCCTGATATTTGCATGCTTGCCTTATTTGTGAAAAGCTTAGATGCCCCAACCTCCGGTGCCATAACCAGTGTTCATCATCCTTGCTTAGATAGCATTGTTGTTGTCCTTCTTCAAATATGTATAGATTATTTGGATTTCTTTTACCTTTGATCACCGTTTTACCTGTATCAAGATCACGAACAAGACATCCATTTGTTCTAAATATCACATCGGTTCCTTGATCACACATCTGGTTGACACTTAGAAGATTCTGTTTCAATCCATCAACATACAAAACATTTCCAGCTTTGACCTTTTCTTTTAACTGAGCAGTGCCTTTTCCTTTTATAGCTGTAGGAGTATCATTTCCAAAGGAAACTTTCTTTCCCTTTTCTAGAGCAGAATATGATTCAAGTTTTTCTTTATCACCTGTCATATGCTTCGAACATCCACTGCCAATGTACCATAGATTTTCCTGTCCCTCTACATAAAATTCTATCCCACATCTTTCTGTTTGTGGTTCCTTTATTCTCCATGTTTTGGTGCTTGGGGCTTGTTCCTTTGTCTGCTGAAACCTGCTCCTGCATTCAGAATCTTCATGACCAAAGTTATTGCAAATAGAACATTCAACTTCATTTTCAAGAACCGAAAAGTTGTTATAGGTCCTTTTTGTAATCCCAGTCATACTTCTTTGTTTTTAAGCTTCTCTAGTCATGATCGTTTTATATGCAACACATTGAGCTGCTTTGTGACCAAAGTTATGGCAAGAAAAGCATTGTCCATTGAAGAAATTTCTGCGGTTATCAAATCTTCCGGCCAAACGATTGTAATTTCTATTGTCATTCATTCTTGAAGCAAATTGAGAGGATTTTACCTATGGTTGGTTGTAGCTTTTGTTCATCCTTAAGACGGATTGCCCCTGATTTTCCTGATAGTCTTTGTTTGTAATTGGTCCTTGCTTTACCTGGTGATCTCCATTGTGCTTTTGCTCATTCCTTCTTGCTGCATCAAGATAACTCTTTGAGGTGGAAGCTTGAGAGGTTTCTCCATTATAGCCCAGACCTGTCTTGTTTAGAGGAGAACGCTGTACATTGATGATCTCATCCAGAGTTTCAGATCCTTTGACAAACTTAAGATTAATAGCTTTTGTTTTCTCAATCTCTTTTCTAAGACCAACAATTTCACCTTCTAACTTTTCAAGATATTTTTCTTTTTCAACAATTTGAAGTTGTAGAGTATCAATGATCCTATTCTTTTCTTCTATACATGTCTTGAGTCTAGAAATTTCTTTACAAAAGCTATCCACATCTATAGCATCCATGTAATCATCATCTTCAAATGCCATTAAAAGTTTATAGTCATTACCTCATTCATCTTCATCACTATTTGATAGACCATCACTATCTTCATGAGTGTAGTAGCTTTTCTTATTTGCAATCTGTTTCTTGTTCCATCTAGCAGGTTCCTTTCCTTTATCCTTATGAGGACATTTCGCAGCATAGTGACCTACTCTTCC
The DNA here is from genome assembly GCA_031772625.1 of Pinus tabuliformis. NCBI lineage: Eukaryota > Viridiplantae > Streptophyta > Pinopsida > Pinales > Pinaceae > Pinus > Pinus tabuliformis. The sequence continues at coordinate 1,046,882,273 of CM062819.1, read as the reverse complement.
ACAAGCAAAGCATTTAAAAGGTAACTTACCTCTGAACCTTCCAGTACCCCTTTGAAGATTTCTGACAAAGTTTGATTCTTCTTCTTCTTCTTCTGGCACGTGACTTGCTTCATAATAGTCTCCTTTGCCTGAAGCCTTGAAAGCAGCTTCTCTTCTGTCTGATGGACCTCCCTTTCTCATTTTATAAGAAGTTAGAATTCCGTGTAGCTGCGACATAGTAAGAATTCGTAGATTTTCTTTTTCTTCTATTGCAGACACTTTAGATTCAAACTTGGGGGACAATGATCTTAGAACTTTTTCAACCACAATAGATTCTTTTATTTCTTCACCCAAGTTTTTCATGCAATTAACAATCTCGTCTACCCGAAGGAAATAGTTAGCCACACTTTCATCATTATACATTCTGAGATTCTCATACTGAATCCTGAGGGTTTGAAGTTTAGCACGCTTTACCTGTTCATCTCCTTCGTAGCTCAAGACAATCTTGTCCCATATTTCTTTTGTGGATTTATATTGCATAACCTTCACGAATTCTGTTTGAGATAAGCATCCCAGAAGAGTATTGACTGCTTTAGCATTTGTTTCATATTTCTTCTTCTCGGCCGAATCTGTAGGAGTAGCTGAAGGAAAAGTGTAGCCCGTATCTATGATATCCCAAACTTCTGTACCAAGAGATTGAAGATAGGCAGTAACTCTTACCTTCCAATAATTGAAGTTTGTCCCATCAAAGATTGGTGGCCTGATTGATGCTTCCCTCTCGTAGTTGCTCATGATGAATGATCTTCCTTCAAGCGATCAAGCTTCTCTGAAGGACCGGCTCTGATACCAATTGTTGGAAATAATACTGAGAGGGAGGGTGAATCAGTATTATCAAGTTCTTTTAATAAATCTTCCTTATTTATACTTTGAATTATTTTTGCATGTCAGTACCATAAAATAATGAGCATGAACAAAGAAAACAGATAGTCACACCAAAGAACACCAGATGTAAGGTGGAAACCCAATGTGGGTGAAAACCACCTGCTGCAATATGTCTCTATCTTCTTTCAAATTAGAAACTCCTTTTACAATGGTTTTGTACTGGTGCAGTCCTTTACTAGTACGCAGGCTGCAACCTGCAGAGAGCTACAACTCTCTCTCGTTTTCCAGTCTCTCCTGGAAGGGAGCTACAACCCCCTACTTCTTTTCTTTCAAGGATCACTTTTCATAAATTTTCAAACTGGATCCATAAACATCAAGAGATCATTGAGTACAAGTAAATCACCCAGTCAACTGCAGTAACCAGATCAACAATAACAGTAAACCCAGAACACCTTATCAACAGAAAAATTCAGCCAACAAAAGGTCTTAAGACAGATACGCAGTTTTTCTTTCTCTGGCCTCTGTGTGTACGCACTTCACCTTCTGCTCCCCTGCTTATACCAGCAGAGACCCTTCTGTCGCACCGCGTACCCACGCACTATTTCTTCAATCGCGCTACGTACTGTTACTGTAGGTAGGCACCCACAGATGCTATTGCGCCACGTACTTCTGTTGTACCCACGCATCCACAGATGCTATCGCGCCGCGTACTGCTGCTGTACCCATGCACCCACAGATGCTATTGCGCTGCATACCCACGCACCTGAACCTCTGTGGCTCTGCATACCCACACACTGTGCCTTCTTTTGCTCTACGTACCCACACACTTCTCCTTCTTTTGCTCTGCGTACCCACACACTTGCACTGTTAATCACCTGCGTACCTCTGATTAGGGCCGAACTGGCAGTCCCCCCAGTGTGCCACAGATAGTCAGATGCTCAGATCTGATCATGCGCTCGAGAGATCACCCTTCATAGATTCTCTTTCATCTTCACTTTTATATAGATCAAGCTTTTAAAACAATAACCCAATATTTCAGATCTTAAGATATTCAATTTGCAAAATATACTTAGCCAAGTGATCTCCTTTGCTTTATATAGGCAAGCTCTTCCTAAAATCATGGATCAATACCATAGATAACCAATACGAGGGGCCCAAAACATGGGGCTCAATAATAATAATAATAATAATATAAAACAATACCACGGGTCAAAACCATAGAATCAAGAACGGTGGGCTAAATACCACGGGCCAAACATAAGAAACCCCACGTGAGCGGGCTTCTCTGCCTTGAAGTAATTGAACTGGGGGTACGCACCTTCTGAACGGGTGACCTGCGTGTGTGGCCGCAGTCCCTTCACGGTGTACCTGCGTGTACGCACCTTTTGAACTATTCTCCTGCGTACCTATTAATTTTCATAATTTTCAACATTTTGAGAGCCTGATCAGAGCATTGCCACTTGAGGGTGTTGCCATCAAGTACAACATCTGTAACATAGAGCCATACCGGAATCATAATGCCAACAATATGTCCACAAAAAAATTGAAAAAGTGGATAACGGATAAGTAGGGGTAATTATATATCCAGGCATATAGCTTTTTTGGCATTTGGATGGCTGAGGAAAAAGCGTAGTGCCTTGGCAGGGTCAAAACTCTGGGTTTTTCTGCGAAAATAGGCCTCAAAGATGGAGAGATATATCTCTAAAAATAAAAATAAAAAATTAGAAAAAGGGGCAATTGTTTTTGGTATATAAGGATGTTTTGAATAAAAAAACTCTCTCATTTCTTGGAAATTCATTTTCATTTTCTCGGAATCCATGCCACAAAATCATGACTAAAACAGGAAATTAACTTGATTTTTTTTATTTTTTTTACTTAGGTCTCCAAGAAAGTTTCATATATCCCAATCTATGATACTTGTGTAAAAATGGAAGGATTTTTTTGTCCCTTGGTATATTATTGACAAAAACCTCTTCCACATTTGTCAAGTTCATCATCATTTGATCAGAAACACACTTTGAAGAAAAATCATCCCTGTGTGCTGCAAATGACCACTTGATGAGTTTGTGAGGCATTGATCTATTTGATGTTATATGGCTCAAATATTCAGACATGTCCTCCATTATTGTACTTATTCTTGTCAGTGTGTGGGCCTCTTCTTCCAAGTTGAAACCCTAGCTCACTAGGAGGAAGAATTAGGGTTTTGTTTTGGGAAAACAGGGGATTTGAGACAATCTTGTACATGGAGGGGAATGAAGGGGTTAGGGGCTTTCTAAATTCTTGGCGAAATTTTTGGGGTTAGGTATAGGTGTTAGGGAGTGTAGGGAAATTGAATTCCTAGGAATGAGTGAAGGGAAGGGGTAGTAAAGTGAAAAACACATCCCTAGCCTAGGAAAGTGTCAAAAGTATAGCAATAGGCTAGGGTTTGTGGTAAAGTGAGAGAAATTAAGGGAATTAGCATGGAAAAAGGTTAGGGGAGATATATGGAGTATATGTGAGGGTTTTTGAGCAAATAAAAGCAGGGTTTTACCACAAAAATGAAGTAAAATGACTAGGAGACCAAAAGTGCAGCAAACCCTAGGAGAGGGTGATTCAGGTGATTCACTATATCTCAGTGAGAAAACTGATGAAAGGAAGGATGAAGGAGGAGTTAATGAAGTTCACTTACTTGCTGATTATGTGTTGTACCGGTAAATTGATGGATAAAACCTCTGCAATGAATGAATTTTCTCCCTTTTCAAAAGCGTAATAAGGATGCCAAAAACGTAGTGAGGGAGAAAGAATGATACTCCAGAGGCAATAATTTGATCTTCTGAGGGATGGAATGAAATTTTCTAATGGAGTGATGTCTTATGATGGTGGAATGAGCAAATGGATTTGTTTTTTGGTCCTTTGTAGCTTGTGGAAGTCAATTTCTTCATAGTGGTGAGGTGGCCCACCACATGTTTTTCACTTTTGCTTCCAAAACTATGTAGCTTTGGCATATTCAATGCAACTTTGGAACTTTAGAACTTATTACATCATATTTGAAATAAATTAAACTTTGAAACAAATTTTTTTGAGAAAATTCCCTATTACTACTCCTTCATTTGTCGGATTTATGAATGAGATGACAAATTTTGATGACTTTGACCCTAATGACGTAATGGTGACACTGAGCTGAATGAGGACCATGATGATATGACTGAGATTATGATGGTGACCTTTCAGTGATGGCACATCCAACTAAGTGATGGCAATGACCAGAACATGAAAATTTTGAAAGGAGCAGCAATAGACCTAGACACACTAGGCAGTGACCAAATTTTTATTTTGAAAACCTAATGAAATGATAAAAAATTGACTTTGAGACCCTAACAAACCTTGTAAGAGCATATTTAATCACTAGTGACTGACATGACTGGCAGACACTAACATATTCAACACCAGAGTGTCAAGTAATGGTTGAAAATGGAGGAATCATAAATTTCTCTTAAAAGTGCCATAAAATCAATCTATCCATGGGAGAATATGTCTTGAATAGTCCAATGATTTCCATTCCAATGGGTGGTGTAGATGTTGTACTAGGAGTCCAATGGATACAATCTTTTGGTATGATAGCTTTTAATTTTTAAGAACTTTTCTTGAATCTTTTTTGGGAAGGAAAGGAAGTTGAATTAAGGGGTATCACAAGGAAACCGGGAAATATAATCAACTCTAACAGCATGAAAAAGCTTCTAAAGAAATAACAACAAGGTGTAATTGCACAATTATGTTCACTAGAGCTTCCCACATCGAAATAATCTATTTCTCCAAATCACCAAAATGTTAAGGACAATCATTCCAAGGTATTTCAGACTCTTAAACAGGGAAAATTTTAAGAACCCCCCCTAAATTTACATGTATAATAAATGGGCGAATCTCCATGGTATATAGGAAAAATGGAAGGCGATTTTATCAATAATATGATATGTATATATAATTTTTTGGCGAATCTCTCACTAGGCATGGCGAATATTTTACTCAATTATAAAATCTTGTGTTTATTGAATACACAAATGAAATCATTGCATTTCTTTAAAATATATTTTGAAATCAAAATTACTGAAATTACATATCGATAACCTAGTGGGTGTAGGATAAAATTCACCCGTGCCATTCACAGAAAGCATGAGAAAAAACCTAATACTATGTATAAAACCAAGAAAAATTCAAATTCATCACTTCTAGGGACCTCGTAACCACCCTGCCAATACACAAGTATGTTCCTGTTTGCAATTAGAAAAATTACAATCTGTTTACTCCACTTCTAGGGACCTCGTAACCACTCTACCAATAGACAAGTATGTTCCCGTTTGCCCAATTAGAAAAATTACCCAAATTACAATCTGTTTACTCCAGCATATGTTGGAATGTTATAGAAGGATGACTAGTGCAATCAATCCATTCATTTTAGCCCTGGATTTGTTTCAGTTTAAAACAGAAGTATACAAATATACTTGTCCAATGTCTATGCTTTAACCATTCAACTTAAGATGTTTTTACAATATAATTTCCTAAGTCTATTTAATATCTTCATTATCATAAAAACCAACCTATATCCATCTTAACTCCACATCTACCACTCTTAGGGGGATGAAATCTATTTATCCCTCTGAGCACTTGGTAGACCCATAATTAAGATGGATCTAACATAGAATTTCCCCTTTAAATAGTCTATGCTCACATGAATACCATGGGTTATCATAAACCTAGAGCTTAAAAATTACTATTAGTAATTTATAAAAATTAATAAAATTAATAGTTGATTTTTATTTTATTTTTATTTTAACCAAGCTAAAATGTTTAACATACATTAAATTACAACATCCATTTTTACTCTTGATCACATCAAATATCTTTTCACTCTATGCTAGTTTTCATATCACGATATTTGATATCTCTCGGGGGTTAGTAGATCCAGAGCAAAGATGGATCTATGCTGGTTTAATTCCCCCATTTAAATAGGCTACATTCCAAGTGAATACCATGGGTCAATACCATGTGCCATTTTGGTGAATACCATGGGTCAATACCATGTGCCATTTGGGTTATTAATAACAATCTAGTCCATGGTATTTGTCCCATAGTATAAATATAAGGTGACTTATGGAGTAAATATAAAAAAATGTTTTATTTGTTTACCATACCTCTCGCTTATTTATATTTTTATTAATTTACCATACCTCTTTTACAAATATGGTATTTGGCCCATAGGATTCACTTAAATAAAACCTCTTTCTTGAGACTTCATAAATAGAACGAGGGTTATGGACTAAATATAAAAAGAGGTTTATTTATTTACCATGCGTCTAGTTTATTTATATTTTTATCTATTTACCATACCTTTTGAGTAAGTATAAAAAGACGTTTTATTTATTTACCATACCTCCACTTTACTTATATTTTTATTTGTTTACACCCTTGCATGTATATAAGGTGACTTATGGAGTAAATATAAAAAATGCTTTATTTATTTACCATACCTCTCATTTATTTAAATTTTTATTAATTTACCATACCTCTTTTATAAATATGGTATTTGGGCCTTTGGCCCATAGAATTCACTTAAATAAAACATATTCTTGAAAATGGGCGAATGGATTCACTTAAATAAAACCTATTCTTGAAAATGGGCGAATGGAAGGTTGTAACTCCTAATTTCAAGGGCTAAATTTACCTTTTTTACCCTCTCCCTTAAAATAAGGTGGGCTATTTGAGGTGATTTGTAAAAATGTACTACGATACAAAATATTCGCCCACTAAAAATTTTAAACCCCTTAATTTCGCCAAAGGGCGAACATTCGCCCCTAAAATCACCCCTACTCCTAAAGGCCTCCCACCTATTCATGATCATGATCATGCTATTCATTTGATTCCAGGAAGTGTTCCCGCAAACATTAGGCCTTACAGATATCCATATGACCAAAAGAGTGAAATTGAACATATGGTCACAGAAATGCTGGAGGTTGGTATAATTCAACCTAGTCAAAGTTCTTTCTCTACTCCAGTGGTATTAGTATGCAAGAAGGATGGATCATGGTGCATGTGTTAGGATTATAGGGATCTCAACAAGCTTACTATTAAATATAAATTTCCCATTCCTCTCATTGATGAATTATTGGATGAATTACATGGAGCAATTTACTTCACAAAGTTGCATCTTCGTTTAGGATATCATCAAATCAGAATGAAGACTGAAGACATTCCAAAAATAGCATTTAGAACTCATGAGGGTCATTATGAATTTTTGGTCATGCCTTTTAGCCTTACCAATGCACCTTCTACATTTCAAGGTTTGATGAATTCCACTTTCAAAGCCTTCCTTAGAAAATTTGTGTTAGTATTTTTTGATGATATACTAATCTACAAAAAGTCTTAGAGGTATCATGTTCAACATGTTGACATGGTGCTCAAACTATAGGAGGAGAAACAATTATATGCTAAAATCTCCAAAAGTTTCTTTGGAGTACAAGAGGTCAAATATTTTGGTACTCAATTAGCTCATAGCTCATCTTATCACCCTCATTCTAATGATCAAACTAAGATAGTGAAAAAATGTTTGGAACGATATCTTCATTGTTTTGTATCTGATAAACAAACTATTGGAAATAATACTGAGAGGGGGGATGAATCAATATTATTAAATCAAACAATTTTAATTTCCATAGATATATATACACTACTTTAGTTATGGGAACTCATGTATATACGCAACTGTGTCTAAAGAAACCAGCGTATATTAGTAAACTTATGATTCAATTAATCCATTAAATGTTGATCTTTAATCAGTGCATCAGAACTTCATTAACCATAAGAACAGTAAACAGGTGCAGTAAAACAGAACAGATCATCACACACATGAACACAAGATACAAGTTGGAAACCCAATGTGTGTGAAAGCCACCTACTGCAATTCGTCTCTATCTTCTTTTAATAAGAAACTTCTTTTTACAATATTTTTGTACTGGTGCAGTCTTATACCAGTACGCAGGCTTCTACCTACAGAAGGCTAATAACATTTAGAACTCATGAGGGTCATTATGAATTTTTGGTCATGCCTTTTAGCCTTACCAATGCACCTTCTACATTTCAAGGTTTGATGAATTCCATTTTCAAACCCTTCCTTAGAAAATTTGTGTTAGTATTTTTTGATGATATACTAATCTACAAAAAGTCTTGGAGGTATCATGTTCAACATGTTGACATGGTGCTCAAACTATAGGAGGAGAAACAATTATATGCTAAAATCTCCAAAGTTTTCTTTGGGGTACAAGAGGTCGAATATTTGGGTACTCAGTTAGCTCATAGCTCATCTTATCATCCCCATTCTAATGAGCAAACTAAGATAGTGAAAAAATGTTTGGAATGATATCTTCATTGTTTTGTATCTGATAAACAAACTGTTGGAAATAATACTGAGAGGGGGCATGAATCAATATTATTAAATCAAACAATTTTCATTTTCATAGATATATATACGCTACTTTAGTTATGGTAACTCGTGTATATACGCAACTGTGTCTAAAGAAACCAGCGTATATTAGTAAAATTATGATTCAATTAATCCATTAAATGTTGATCTTTAATCAGTGCATCAGAACATCATTAACCATAAGAATATTAAACAGGTGCAGCAAAAAAGAACAGATCATCACACACATGAACACAAGATATAAGTTGGAAACCCAATGTGTGTGAAAGCCACTTACTACAATTCGTCTCTATCTTTTTTTAATAAGAAACTTCTTTTTACAATATTTTTGTACTGGTGCAGTCTTATACCAGTACGCAGGCTTCTACCTGCAGAAGGCTAATAAGGCCAACACAAACACAATGGGTCAAGTGGTTTCCTATGACTGAATGGTGGTATAAAACTTCCTTCCATACTGCAGCAAAAATGACCCTATTTGTGACACTTTATGGATATCATCCACCGTCCATCACATCATATTTAAAAGAAAATTCTAAGGTTCAAGCAGTGGAAGATCACATCGAGCATGAACAACAAGTTCTCAAACTCTTAAAGGATAACCTCACTTTGGCGCAGAATAGAATGAAACAACAGGCAGATCGACATCATAGCGAAAGAATTTTTGATGTAGGTGACTGGGTATTTCTACAACTACAACCATACAAACAAATGTCCCTCAAGCAAGCTAAGGAGGATAATAAATTATCACTAAAGTATTATGGTCTGTACATGTGTTACAAAATATTGGTACTATGGCATACAAATTGGAGCTCCCTGCATCTTCCCGAGTGCACCTAGTTTCCCATGTTTCATTCTTAAAGAATGTTATAGGTGAGGGTATCCTAGTTCAAAAAATATTGCTATAACTTGATGAGGAAGGAAAAATCATTCTGGAACCGAAGCAGTCACAAAAACAAGAACTTGATAGCTATGAAATCAATCAATTTTAGAGTATCTCATCAAGTGGAAGAAATTATCCACTGAATATTCCACACGGAGGATGAAAATTTTCTACAGAAGCATCCAAAACTACTCAAGCATTGAGGGCAACACTTTTTGAAGGAGAGGGGCATGTTAGGTCCCTATACTACTAGTGTAACCCCTTATTGTTATTAGTGCAACCCCATTAGTTTATTATTGTGTCCATATAATCCCCATGTTGTTATTATTATGGCCCATAGAAGCTCACTATTGTTATTTTTGTGTCCCTATAATATTATTTTTATGTTGGCTCTTGAATAGTCCAATGCTTTCCATTCTAATGGGTGGTGTAGATGTTGTACTAGGAGTCCAATGGATACAATGTTTTGGTACGATAGCTTTTAATTTTTAAGAACTTTTCTTGAATTTTTTTTGGGAAGGAAAGGAAGTTGAATTAAGGGGTATTACAAGGAAACCGAGAAATATAATAACAACATGACAAAGCTTCTAAAGAAATAACAACAAGGTGTAATCGCACAATTATGTTCACTAGAGGTTCCCACATCTAAATCATCTATTTCTCCAAATCTCCAAAATGTTTTGGACAATCATTTTAAGGTATTTGAGACTCCTAAAGGCCTCCCACCTATTCATGATCATGATCATGCTATTCATTTGATTCCAGGAAGTGTTCCCCCAAACATTAGGCCTTACAAATATCCATATGCCCAAAAAAGTGAAATTGAACGTATGGTCATAGAAATGCTAGAGGTTGGTATAATTCAACGTAGTCAAAGTTCTTTCTCTACTGCAGTGGTATTAGTATGCAAGAAGGATGGATCATGGTGCATGTGTTAGGATTATAGGGAGCTCAACAAGCTTACTATTAAATATAAATTTCCCATTCCTCTCATTGATGAATTATTGGATGAATTACATGGAGAAATTTACTTCACAAAGTTGCATATTCGTTTAGGATATCATCAAATCAGAATGAAGACATTCCAAAAATAGCATTTAGAACTCATGAGGGTCATTATGAATTTTTGGTCATGCCTTTTAGCCTTACCAATGCACCTTCTACATTTCAAGGTTTGATGAATTCCATTTTCAAATCCTTCCTTAGAAAATTTGTGTTAGTATTTTTTGATGATATACTAATCTACAAAAAGTCTTGGAGGTATCATGTTCAACATGTTGACATGGTGCTCAAACTATAGGAGGAGAAACAATTATATGCTAAAAGCTCCAAATGTTTCTTTGGAGTACAAGAGGTTGAATATTTTGGTACTCAGTTAGCTCATAGCTCATCTTATCATCCTCATTCTAATGAGCAAACTAAGATAGTGAAAAAATGTTTGGAAGGATATCTTCATTGTTTTGTATCTGATAAAAAAACTGTTGGAAATAATACTAAGAGGGGGGATGAATCAATATTATTAAATCAAACAATTTTAATTTTCATAGATATATATACGCTACTTTAGTTACGGGAACTCGTGTATATACGCAACTGTGTCTAAAGAAACCAACATATATTAGTAAACTTATGATTCAATTAATCCATTAAATGTTGATCTTTAATCAATGCATCAGAACTTCATTAACCATGAGAACAGTAAACAGGTGCAGTAAAATAGAACAGATCATCACACACATGAACACAAGATATAAGTTGGAAACCCAATGTGTGTGAAAGCCACCTACTGCAATTCATCTCTATCTTCTTTTAATAAGAAACTTCTTTTTACAATATTTTTGTACTGGTGCAGTCTTATACCAGTACGCAGGCTTCTACCTGCAGAAGGCTAATAGAATTTAGAACTCATGAGGGTCATTATGAATTTTTGGTCATGCCTTTTAGCCTTACCAATGCACCTTCTACATTTCAAGGTTTGATGAATTCCATTTTCAAACCCTTCCTTAGAAAATTTGTGTTAGTATTTTTTGATGATATACTAATCTACAAGAAGTCTTGGAGGTATCATGTTCAACATGTTGACATGGTGCTCAAACTATAGGAGGAGAAACAATTATATGCTAAAAGCTCCAAATGTTTCTTTGGAGTACAGGAGGTCGAATATTTGGGTACTCAGTTAGCTCATAGCTCATCTTATCATCCTCATTCTAATGAGCAAACTAAGATAGTGAAAAAATGTTTGGAAAGATATCTTCATTGTTTTGTATCTGATAAGCAAACTGTTTGAAATAATACTGAGAGGGGGGATGAATCAATATTATTAAATCAAACAATTTTAATTTTCATAGATATATATATGCTACTTTAGTTATGGGAACTCGTGTATATACGCAACTGTGTCTAAAGAAACCAACGTAACCAATGTATATTAGTAAACTTATGATTCAATTAATCCATTAAATGTTGATCTTTAATCAGTGCATCAGAACTTCATTAACCATAAGAACAGTAAACAGGTGCAATAAAACAGAACAGATCATCACACACATGAACACAAGATATAAGTTGGAAACCCAATGTGTGTGAAAGCCACCTACTGCAATTCGTCTCTATCTTCTTTTAATAAGAAACTTCTTTTAATAAGAAACTTATTTTTACAATATTTTTGTAGTGGTGCAGTCTTATACCAGTATGCAGGCTTCTAGCTGCAGAAGGCTAATAATATTTAGAACTCATGAGGGTCATTATGAATTTTTGGTCATGCCTTTTAGCCTTACCAATGCACCTTCTACATTTCAAGGTTTGATGAATTCCATTTTCAAACCCTTCCTTAGAAAATTTGTGTTAGTATTTTTTGATGATATACTAATCTACAAAAAGTCTTGGAGGTATCATGTTCAACATGTTGACATGGTGCTCAAACTATAGGAGGAGAAACAATTATATGCTAAAATCTCCAAATGTTTCTTTGGAGTACAAGAGGTTGAATATTTGGGTACTCAGTTAGCTCATAGCTCATCTTATCATCCTCATTCTAATGAGCAAACTAAGATAGTGAAAAAATGTTTGGAATGATATCTTCATTGTTTTGTATCTGATAAACAAACTGTTGGAAATAATACTGAGAGGGGGGATGAATCAATATTATTAAATCAAACAATTTTCATTTTCATATATATATATATATATACGCTACTTTAGTTATGGGAACTCGTGTATATACACAACTGTGTCTAAAGAAACCAACGTATATTAGTAAACTTATGATTCAATTAATCCATTAAATTTTGATCTTTAATCAGTGCATCAGAACTTCATTAACCATAAGAATAGTAAACAGGTGCAATAAAACAGAATAGATCATCACACACATGAACACAAGATATAAGTTGGAAACCCAATGTGTGTGAAAGCCACCTACTGCAATTCGTCTGTATCTTCTTTTAATAATAAACTTCTTTTTACAATATTTTTGTACTGGTGCAGTCTTATACCAGTATGCAAGCTTCTACCTGTAGAAGGCTAATAATGCCAACACAAACACAATGGGTCAAGTGGTTGCCTGTGGCTGAATGGTGGTATAACACCTCCTTCCATACTGCAGCAAAAATGACCCCATTTGTGGCACTTTATGGATATCATCCACCGTCCATCACATCATCTTTAAAAGAAAATTCTAAGGTTCAAGCAGTGGAAGATCACATCGGGCATGAACAACAAGTTCTCAAACTCTTAAAGGATAACCTCACTTTGGCGCAAAATAGAATGAAACAACAGGGAGATCGACATCACAGCGAAAGAATTTTTGATGTAGGTGACTGGGTATTTCTACAACTACAACCATACAAACAAATGTCCCTCAAGCAAGCTAAGGAGGATAATAAATTATCACTAAAATATTATGGTCTGTACAAGGTGTTACAAAATATTGGTACTATGGCATACAAATTGGAGCTCCCTGCATCTTCCCGAGTGCACCTAGTTTTCCATGTTTCATGCTTAAAGAAGGTTATAGGTGAGGGTATCCTAGTTCAAAAAATATTGCTATAACTTGACGAGGAAGGAAAAATCATTCTGGAACCGAAGCAGTCACAAAAACAAGAACTTGACAGCTATGAAATCAATCAATTTTAGAGTATCTCATCAAGTGGAAGAGATTATCCACTGAATATTCCACATGGAGGATGAAAATTTTATACAGAAGCATCCAAAACTACTCAAGCATTGAGGGAAACACTTTTTGAAGGAGAGGGGCATGTTAGGTCCCTATACTACTAGTGTAACCCCTTATTGTTATTAGTGCAACCCCATTAGTTTATTATTGTGTCCATATAATCCCCATGTTGTTATTATTATGGCCCATAGAAGCTCACTATTGTTATTTTTGTGCCCCTATAATATTATTTTTAAGTTGGCTTTGATTATATTAGAGCCCCTTAGACTCCTATATATAGAAAGGAGGTCTTATCATTTGTATCATATAAGAGTTGTTCATTTGTGTAATGTAAAAGAGTTTGCCCCCTTGAAGAGGCTGATTTTGAAGGCGTTGATCTATATTTTCTTCTATTTTGTGAGCTGGTTGCATAACATTTCATATGTTTTATAATTTATAGGTTTTAACTTATTTTTGAAAAGATATTTTTGAATTTTTTAAGTTTGTAGGTTTCCCTCAAACTTTGGAGGGAGCTCCCAACTACTCTCAAAAATAAGTATTTCATGTATTTTCAGTTTTGGGTTCATGTAATCATTCAATTTTTATTATATCGAATACTAATCACCTTTCTCCCTCTATTATCTTGATTAGGGAAAAACATCCGCAAGAAGGAGGATCTCTCAAGACAAGGTTAACAAAGAAACAAAGGTATGCTTTGAATTCATTGATTGAAAGGATTATTCATTTGATGATCTATTACTAACCTTGTTATGTCTAGGAGTATTGAATCCAAGTGATTCTTGTTTGGGTGATTCATCTCTTGATAAATATACCCACCCCACTCTTATCTAATTTGGTATAACCTAGACAGATTATGGAAAACCTTAACTGAAGGGTATGCTATTGTGAATGTTTGAAACCCTAAGTTGATTAGGGATATTGTGAAATGCTAGTCTTTATTGATGATTTTATGTTTTGGATTTTGGTATGATTAGGAAGTCCTAACTTGTTAGGATGGAATGATAAGATCTAAAATCCTGAAACCTCTGAAGCTATGGTAATATAGGGTTTGCTATGTTTCTACATTGGAACCCTAGTTCATTGGGGTTTGGTGGAATATGTGTTCTACATTGGAACTCTAATTCATTAGGGTTTGGTGGAATGTGTGAGCAATATTCTTATATTGTCTTAAAATTGATTTACTTGGTATGTGTGTATTGTATAGTGAAACCCTAGTATAATCAAATGATTGTGTGTCTAAATCTTATTTGATATTGTTAAGAAGTTGGGTTTGATTAACACATGATATGAAATTTATGTTTCATGATCATGAAATCCCTAGCTTGGTCTAGGTCATAGGTATTAATGGTATTGGACATATAGTATGCTTATGTATGGTTATGAATTCCTAGATACGTGTGTTGACCTAGTCATTGATGGTCATAAGTCTTAGGATTTAATGAAAATTATCCTTGTCTGAGATTCTAGGATGTTGATTTTTGGAAATCTAGGGTGTTATAGTTAAACACTAGTGAAGTTAAAAGTTGTTTAGTATGTGTGAAATATAACAATCTAAGATTTATGAATGAAATGATTGTTGAGATTGGATATCTAATGTTTTGTAATTGAACCTTAGTCAAAATATCTGATGAATATTTGAGATTTGTTAAAGAGATTGTTGAATTTTTGAAAATGGAAATCTAGGGCTTGCAAGTAACCTTAGTAGTAGTTGGTCATGTTAATGACTGATTGATGGTTTATTGAAAATCTAGGGGCTTGGAACTAACCCTAGTGGAAGTTGGTTAGATTGATGACTAAGTTGTGATTGACTTTGATTGATTCTTTTGTATGAAATCTAGGATTTGTATGAATCATTAGTGAGAAGTATAACACATGTATTTTGGAAGGTTGTTAGATGATTTGTAGATCCATATTTGTGTGAATGGTTTCTAGGATTTTTTATATGTTGTAGTAAGGTATGATATACCTTTGGAAGACATATTGAAACCCTAGATGGAATGAATTATATTATGAAGGAGTCTAGGGTGTATAAGTCCCTAGCAAGATGTTGAAAGAGTATATGCCTCTTATTTATAATTAAGTCTAGGTATCTGGTATGAATAAAGTTGAAATTCTTTCATGATTCTAATATGGATAACGTCATGATTCTATAGTTTTGTTGTACTTTATATTGAACTTGTGCAGGAACACAATCTTCAAACTGGTGAAGATACTCAATGTGACAAGCAAGCTGTGTAGGTACACAATCTTCAGCTTGGTGAAGATACTCATTGTCACAAACAAGTTGTGCAAGTACATAATCTTCAACTTAGTGAAGATGTGATGAGCATGATGGGGATGATGATAACTCTGATGAAATGGTTGGAAGCCACGAAATATTCTCCGATGTAAAAAAGAAGATGTTGATCTCCTGGAGGAAGCATGAATAGAATAGATCTCCCTAAGATTAATAGGGATTCTAGATAAAGACATGCTTCCTGGTTGAGGGGGAGTGACAGATATGGTTATTTGCTTCATGTGTCATGCACTAGACTAGGACTAACAGTCATAAGTTTGAGTGAAGGCCATGAGCAGGAAAAGGAAATTAGAGAATGCATTTTGAAGTGCTACTAAAATAAGGAATGTAGGATTTGATAGAAGAATATGTTGCTACATGAATAGTAGGAAGAAAAATGAATGAGGAATCTTCTGTAAAATATTCGGTTGATAGTCCTACTATGGAAAATTGAGAAGGAACATATGTTGCCTGGAAGACCCTGAAGGTTTGTATTTGATTATGTACATATGAAAGTATGTTATTGTTTGGGTTGTTATTGTACATGTGAATCTCTCGAAGGAAAGCATGCTAGTTACTAATCAGTTTGACTGGGAGAGACTGGACATTCTTGATTTGCTACATCAAGGAGTGTTAAGGCTTTGTGAGTGAAGCATTGCCTAGGGAGACATCTGGCAGACAATTTGTGTTGATTTCTAAGTCCCCGAAGATGGAAATGTGGTTTTGATTATTGAGCTTTGTTACACACCTTGATTTTTGGGTTGGTGGTTAACAAGTAAGCCTGATGGTACCTAGAGGGGTTGAAATATTAAGTCCACCTTAGTCCCTCTTAGATAGATTTCCCTGGTTAAGAATCTAGTCCATGGCATTGTGGTGCCTAAATTATTGATTTACTAGTTAGATAGATTGCCCTGGTTGGGAATCTAGTCCATGGCATTGCAGTGCCTAAATTTCTTCATGGTTCAAATAGTTTGAGATCTTCCATTGTATATGTACATTATGAATACCTCCCTAGTTAAGAGGGAGTGTTAGACAAAGTAACTATGTTCGATCTTAAATAACGTACTTGATTAATTATTTAATGTACTTGTCAAAAGAATAAAGAAAATATTTTATTATTATTATTATTGTGACTTATTAAAACATGGGTTTCATGCTTGGGTCACCATGCTTTAGGTAAAATTCTCCATTTAGGACTTCTAGGATTTATTTTGGATCTATAGAATTATTGTACATTTAAAGATACCCTTCTCGGGCTTTTGAATCATGTCAAAAGTTTTAGTATTGAGTCAAATGTGAATTATGGAACCTCCACACCATGTTGGCCTAAGAGAAGATCAAGTCAACGTAAGGAGCTATTCTACCCCACAAGAAGCCTATAAAAGGAAGGACTACGAATTAATTAGTAGCATCACTTTTCATTCTCTCTCTTCTATGCAAAAATGTGAAAATTTGTTTGCTAGGAAGAAGTGAAAAGTAGGAGGCTAAGAAAGTTTGTTGTCGAGAAGAAGAAGTGAATGTGAGTCTAGGGGAGTATAAGGAGTCAAGGAAAATCAAAATTGTTGTGGTGGTATCTGTCTATTTTGTGCTCTATATTGGGAGAACGAATGCTCTCAAGTTGGATTGGTGTCGGAAGCTGTGAGCTACTGCATAGTCGAAGTTGCTGGGAAGAGATCGATATTCTGGAGGATGACTTGGTGTGGAGGGAAGGTTTGGTAATGGTCTAGGGTGAAGATTCTCAAGGAATACTATTGAATGGAAGAATTACTTTAACTGGGTTTTCCCCTTGAAGAGGGTTTCTCCCTGGCATGTGCCTACATCTTGTGTCAATTGTTTTATGTGCTGCTACTTTTGTGTAATTTCTTGATGAACTAAAGAAAGAAGAAATAAGGAATCATAATAATAAGTAACATCACAAGTAATTATCTAGATTGAGAAAAACTTTACTTTTTTTATGATTTTCCAACATGTCGCTCACTAAGGGATTGTTGTTCAGAACTTAAACTTCTCCACACTACTCTTGCATACTCTTCACAAATTTTATGCATAAAACCAATGCCTTATATTTGGTTGCAAGAAAATTTGACTTCAAAACCATGTGGTAGCTTCGTCATATCCTGTATTATGTTAAACTAAAATTGGGGGAGTGGAAGAAATTTTTTGATCATACTTACTTTTGTTCCTCTATTTTTTTATTAATTTGTGAGGTTATAATTATAACTTCGAACATTTAGGAGCCATATTTTTATGGATGATGGTTTTGTGTTGTATGTGCAATGATGAGATGACGTTAGAAATCATCTCAATGGGTACGCTTCGCTTATGTGAAATGATTTGAGAAGCCTTGGGGTTATAACTCACTAAGGTATTTTTGTTCAAAATTTAAACTTCTCCACATTCCTGCATACTCTTCATGGATTCCATAACTGATATTGGTAAATTTGGTGGTTTCAATTACCCTTCCAACAAGATTTAAATAATTTTATTCTTCAAATTGAATCTATTATTCATTTAACTCCATAAGGCTACAAATATAAGCTTAATTCATTTGATATCTTATTTTTTTGGTCATTTAGTGAATTATTTACTCATATGTTCTTAGAAAAAAATATAGAATATTGAAAAATCCAGACATTTAGAGCCTAATTTGGCTGCAAATTAAATTAAATTTTTTAGCCATGAGCATTTATGAAGCTCCTGCAAAAGTAACCAATGTATGGGATGGACTTATGCACTTAAGAACTCCCGCACAATTAAATTATATAACTCTTGAATAATATAGTGTCGTACCAAAATATATCTACGATACAAATATTTAAATCATTTCTTACAGTTCAAAGTAGTTGAGATTACATGATCACTTGTGTGAAATCTAGACACGAAAAAAATATTTGTTTTGCTCATTTTTTATTTAAATGGCTCTCCAAATAGAGACAAACAATATTGATCTAATAACTGCCTCATATTATATAAACATATGTAAAATATCCTTTGAGTGAACAATTTGAAATACTTTTAGTTAAGCTTACATGATCATTGCAAAAAATTACATATGACAATAGTTAATAGAATATCTCAATTACATATGTTAGGTCCCTATACTACTAGTGTAGCCCCTTATTGTCCCTATAATACTAATGTATCCCCTTATTTTTATTGTTGTGCCCATGTCATCCTCATATTGTTATTATTGTGGCCCATAGAAATCCACTATTATTATTGTTGTGCCCTTACATTAGTATTGTTATGTGGGCTCTGCTTATATTGTGGCCTGTTAGACTCCTATATAGAGAAAGAAGGCCTTGTCATTTGTATCATCCAAGAAATTTTCATTTATGTAATGTAAAGGAGGTTTTCTCCCTCAAAGAGGATAATTTTTAAGTCATTGATCTATCTATTTGTGTGCTAGTTGCATAACATTTAGTATCAAAGCTTTTGATTCTAGGTTTTCACTGCTGCAAATAGGTCATCATCAAATTTTTGCTATAATTTTTTCTATGAATGTTCAGAAGTCAAATTTTTACCACAAGTAGCTAAAATCCTGATGAAATTCTTGCAAAAATATTAGAGTTTGTTTCACTACATTTTCGAAGATATGATCCAAAGAATTTAGGCTTTTTGCATGCTCCAAAATTTCGTCTCAAATAGTTGACCTTAGGAAAATCATCATATCTTCCTCTATAAGCATGGAATTTAAATTTTTGTAAAAAGCGTCCAAAGTTGAACAAAATGTAGTATCTTGTATATTATTTTCAAGGCTGAAGGTCAAAACAATGACGCGTGGGACTATGTACAAGTTCACTCTACTGAGCCAATCCATAATCAGGACATCGTGGGAGATTGGACATAACTTTACCTTGAAGAATCCAATTTTGGTCATACTTGTGGCATTGGAAAGAAGACTTAGAGGGATACCATAGGACTGAATTTCATACCTTTGATATATAAATTTATAGAGATACAACATATTCAATTCATAGAATTTCCCATTGTGGATCAATAAATTATGCAATATACTAAAGCCAAATAAAAGATCTACTTCTACAACAAAATTGTGGAATCTTAATCGAATATGAGCAAGATCAAATAGAACACATATAACTAAGAATGAGAAAGCAATCACACATGAACACAATACAATACTCTGGGGAAAGCCTCAACCTAAAACCCCGATCTCTGTAATATCATACAAGTGGAAATATGTTCGGATTACACAAAGCTTCAGCTCACAAGACATCCAGATCTCAGTACAATCGAACAATACAGCTCACATACTGAATAGACACAACATGTGCCTTCCTCTAGCCCTCCAAGCCTCCTATTTCCTTGCAAAGTTTCTCTTTGGGTCCAATGTTGTCACGTATGTGAATTGGCCTCATCACACAACCATCAAACTCAAAAGTAAATGTGCAATCTCCAAGGAATGAATTCCTTCTGCATGCAAGAGATATCCTCCATGGAATATTCCTATAACTGATAATACATTATCCCATCACTTGATCTTAACTGGGTCTCTGACTGAGCTGGCATGCATGAGTTATTTATGAGAGAATATTAAGTTATCTGAAGTGCAGTAGTTACATGCATGCATGCATTAACTAACTGAACTCACAATCAGTTCCACAAACTGTTGGAACTAATATAACTAGAATTAACTTAGATAACTGAGCTACCCCATTATAACTCAAAGTATAACTCATCCCAATCTCCTTAATCACGGGATAACTTCCTCAATCAATGGATAAACTATTGCATGTCTTCACATAGACTTCATGTCTGATTTCCTACAACTAATTAACTCAAGATGAATTAATTAATTATTTTACAGAAAGTTGCTAAGATCAAATTCGAATTTTTATTTCTCAATTTTAGTTCAGGGACTAAATAAAATTGGAATGTATCCCGAAATGCTATTTATAGCAGTGCTATTTTTAGCACTTCTAGTTTTAGCATTTCTTGTTGCTATTTTCAACACTCCCTCTCAACAAGAAAGGGATTATCAATAACCCCAATCCTGTCTCTGTGGAACTTGAACTTGCATTTTGACAGTGCCTTAGTCAAAATATCCGCATCATGTTCCTCATTCAAAACATACAGCAACAACATGATCCTCTTCACCACATAGTCTTGAAGATGATGGTACCGGATATCAATGTGTTTGGACCTATCATGAAAAACTGGATTCTCAGAGAGTTTGATACAACTTTGATTATTGTAGTAGATCACAGTTGGATCCACCCTCTGACCAAACAATCCCAATAGAATATTCCGCATCCAAATGGCCTCGTATGCTGCCTGACTAGTAGCCATGTATTCAACCTCTACTGAGCTAAGTGCAACTGACCTCTGTTTCCTATTGTGCTAGGAAAATGCAGTTGAACCAAGGTTGAAGATTCCTCCAAAAGTGCTCTTCCGGTCTAATGGATCCCTACCCAATCCACATCTGTGAAGCTCTGAAGCTTCACTCCTTCTATCCGTCTATACCACAATCCATACTGAGATGTGCCTCTAAGGTATCTCAACACATGCTTCACTACTTTCCAAAATAGCTTGGTAGGCTGAACCATAGTTTGACTCAGTTGGTTCACTGCAAAGCATAAGTCTAGTCATATGTTCACTATATACATAAGTGAACCCACAAGCTACCCATAAACAGTAGCAACTACTACCTCACCTGAAGTGGCATCCTTCTTCCTCCAGTTACCAGCTAGAGGAGTCTACATGGGCTTTCACTTCTCCACGTGGAACCACGTGGTTATCTCATTGGCATACTTGCCTTGAGACACAAAAACTTCCCCATCCTTCTGCCACACTTCCATTCCTAGAAAGTAGTGCATAAGACCCGTGTCTTTCATCTCGAACTCTCTTGCAAGGTCCTCCTTGTAAGACTGGATCAGCTGATCATCACTTGTCAGAATCAGATCATCGACATAAAGAACAATGATCAATGGCTTACCTTTTACCATGATGTGGTAAAGGGTCGCATCTGCTTCACTCTTGGTGAAGCCCAACTCGGTCAAATAGTTGTCTATTCTGGTGTACCAAGCATGGGGTGCTTGCTTCAGCCCATACAAATCCCTCTTAAGTCGGCACACATGCGACTCACGATCGAAGGTCTTCAAACCTTCTGGCTGCTCAATGTACACCTCTTCCTCAATATTCCCATTGAGGAACATTGTCTTCACGTCCATCTGATGGATCTTCCAACCCATCTGAGCTGATAGTGCCAACGTTGATCTGATAGATGAGTACCTTGCTACAGGAGAAAAAGTCTCATCGTAGTCAATACCCTCAACCTGTGAGAAACCACGGGAAACAAACGTTGCCTTATGTTTCTTAAACTTTCCATTAGCTACCTGCTTTACCTTGTAAAGCCATCTAGAACTCACCACTAACTTGTCCTGAGGTCTTGGGACAACATCCCAAAAACAGTTCCAAATGATGGAGTCATACTCCTCCACCATTGCATCAACCCATACTGGTTGTTGCACTGCCTCCTCGAATGAAGAAGGCCCGAACTCTACACACTCCCTAACCAGGGCCATGTAACCAGTGTACTGCTAAGGAAACCTCCTCTATCTACGATGAGAAGATGGTTGTCCCACATTCTCCCACGCATCCGGCATCAACTTGTCAGCTTCCCTTGAGCGTTACTGCCCATCTCTGGAAGACTCAGTGTGAGTGGATGTCTCCATTGCTAGATCCTCTGCATGCGGCTACTCCACATCAATATGAGGCTCCTCCTCTTAGGAACTAAAAGTTCCTCCTCTACATCCAACTTGAGCTCCCTCTCAAGTGATACTCGCATAGATTTCTACTCATCGAACTTCAGATCTCTGCTTACCACTGTCCTTTGACTGGTAGGCAGGAACACCCGATAGTTGTGGGGTGTATCAGTGTACCCCACAAGTATCCCAAACTTAGTTGTTGGTTCTAGCTTCTTCTGGGCATCATTTGTCACATGGCAACAAACCGATTATCCAATGATCCAGAAGTGACTCATATTTGATTGCTTCCCGAAAAAGGCCTCCATAGGTGTCTTCATTCCCAGTATACGGTGCAGGCTTCTATTCTACAAGTATAATGTTGTATTGCATGCCTCAGCCCACAAATGAAGTGGTAGGCTTTGGTCATGAAACATCGCTCGAACTGCTCCCATAATCGATCTGTTCTTCCTTTCGACCACCCCATTTTGCTGTGGTTTATGGGGTGCCGTCAACTCCCTTCTAATTCCTTTTGCAGTGCAGAAGTCCTTAAACTGTTGGGAGACATACTCTCCACCATTGTCACTATGAAAGGACTTTATTTTTTTTCTAGATTCTTTCTCTGCCAAGGCTTTAAACTCACAAAACCTCAAGAAGGTATGATACTTCTTTTGCATAAAGTATATCCAACATCTACGAGAAAAATCATCAATAAAAATAACATAGTACCTTTGTTTAGTGGTGGAGGCTATAGAGAATTTCCCACAAACATCTGTGTGAACTCGCTACAGGATTGCTCCAGCTCTACTGTCTCGATCCTGAAAGGAATATTTCGCATAATTACCCAAGGTACAAACTTTGCATGTATCTATTTGCTCTATTTTTCCCTTGGGAAGTCCGGTAGAAATTTGTTGCGTGATCTTCAGGGCTCCATGGTACAAGTGACCCAATATTCTATGCCATAGCTTGCCAACATCTTGGCTCTGCACCAACTTAGATTTGGAACTCAATGCATCACAGTCGTCTACCTCCAGCTTGTAGAGATTCTTAACTCAAATCCCAATCCTCTTGGTCTGTCCAGTTCTGATATGCCTTAGGATTACCTATCCTTTACTAAAGACTACATCATAGCCTTTATCTTCTAGCATACCAACGGACACAAGGTTCTTCTTCAGACCTGGTGTTATAGACATTTTTGGAACTACAACCCCAGGCATAAAATGTCCATAAAGTAAGGGCTCCTAAGTCCCTAAAAGTGTTGTTCTAACCCCTAAAGGAACAAGGTCAACAAATTACAGCTTCTCCCAGAAGTTCTCCATGAAAAACTGCTCAGAATTGGTCAAAACAGGATCATTTCAGCTGCTCCACTGGCCAAGTGCACTGCATCTCACCTAAATACACTGTGTGGGTGCGTTGCATTTCAAAAATCCCTTCTATGGGGTGCGATTAGCGAGAAATGACAAATGGCAGTGTCATTCCGCGAGGTGGAGAGGCAATGGAAGCTCCCAGAAACTTCTCCTGTGACACTTGCCTCTCTGAATTCGACCAAGGATGAGTAAGAGATCATCAATCTCCAAGTGGAAGCAAGAACTATCAAAGGGAAGACACTAATTAAATCATGAGCTGACTCATCTCCATTACAGATATCTATATATGGATCCCTCATCCCAGAGATCCAGAGGCTGGAATTTTTCATATTGTAAGGAATTGTTGTTGGTTTCTTGAGACAAACATCAGATTGTTGGGTGATCTAAGCTTTGTATGAGGTGAAGAGGGGCTTCCTTGCTGAGAGGTTGATGCTGGGTCAGAACAACTGGTTGTAACTCCTCTTGGCTCTTTCTTGTTTATCAATAAAAGTTATTCAAGTTTTCCTCCATGCTTTTGTGTCATTGATATTTGTTGCATTTGTATGGTCAATTTACATTTGATCCCAGATTGTTTATGATTATAGATCCATGTCTTTGTATAGTGCTATGCTACTGTGATCTTACAGGTACTTTGTGAAGCTGGGCGTGCAAGGGAACAAGTAGCGAAAGACTATCAAGGAAGAGAGGAATCAAATCAGGAGATTAGCGCAAGACAGAGGTTGGTCTTTCTGTTCCTCTCTATCTATAATTCATAAAGGAAAAACGAAAGTAGCTTTACTCTGTTTGTTTCTAAGGTAGATGTCACACCTTAGTGGGATAGAGCAGTTCTATATAGACACTTTTCCCTGTAACAAAATGGCGACTCCGCTGGGGAGCGAATTATTTTGTTTGTTTATCATTCTTTGTTGTCTATTTCATAAACTTACAGGTAGCATTTGAACTGCATTTGCCATAGCAAATGCAAAGTAGATAAATGCTACTTCGGTCCATCTACGGGACCTATTTATGATTTAAACAACTAATTCACAAACTCTCTGATTTCCCTTGTGATAGCTCTTAGATCCTCCTTAGATCTACCCCTGATTGTTGCATTACTGATTACCTTTTGCTCGGCCAAAACCCATGAACTGAACTGCAAACTGTGACCCGGAACCCAAACAGAGTCTCGTTTCTGGCCCAACGCAGGTACTGTTCAGAGAATCTGAACTTCAGTGCACTTCCCGAGTGGAGAAGGTGCGCTGCATTTCAAATTCTCTGTGTTACAGGTGTGCTGATCAGACTAGGCTTTGTGTAGTTTTGGTTTTTGTGATTCATTATTTCCAGTTCTATTCCTGAATTTTTCTGCCTGTGATCAGTATATGTCTATTTGAAACCCCTTTTCCTTGCTGTTATTCCGCCTCCTTTGTACAAAAGAACTGTAAATGTTTTTGTTTGTTTGTTGAGTCATTTTCAGTTCTCCTTTGCAAAAGTTACGTAATCGTACTGTCGTCCTTTGATTTGAAACTGTCGCAAGTGTCGATTTCAATCGTAGGAAAGATTTTGATTGCTGTTGATGGTCAATTATCCTGTTACTATTGTTTTTGGTCTGAATTTGTAATTTTCTAGTGTCAAGAACAAGTATTCATTTCAAAATCGTAAGGTGTTGTGATCATCTCCATTTTTTGATTTCGAAAAGAAACTTGTTGATATTTGTCGCTTGAAAAGAAATTCAAATTTGTGCATCAACTTTCTTTTTATCATTCATATACTAAGAAAGTTGAAAACAAATACATGCATGTGCATTTGCATATAGACAGTCTGATTGGCTTGATTTAGGAAAGTGCATTTAGAGTGTGCTCTTTGCTCTTTGTGAAAAGATTCTGTCTTTCTTTCCTTAGTAGCTAGGATTTTCATTGTTCAAAGAAGATAAAAAGATTGTTTATCATCTTAGATTGCATTTTAGGAATTACATCTACATCTCGTGGTGAACCTGAAAGGAAAACTTCATAAACAAGATCAACTATAAAATAAATTCAATGAATCTAACAACGCTTTGGAACTTAATGCACAACATTTAGAATTCTAGGCTAGAGACGTATTTCGGTGTCGTAAAGCCTGGTAACTGTTGTTCTCACTGATGGTTGGGTGATTCCTCCACTTTGAGATGATAAGTGCCAGTACGGACTTGTGCTCCCACGTACCGTCGAGTATATTTTGGGAGACCCCAATAGGCTTAATCCTTTATCCATAGGAAGCCGTGTCTGCCACCCTATCGATCGCAATGCACTGAACACAACATTCGGGAATATTGACTGCCATACCGTAAAAAGTATTCTGCAGTTTTGCAATTGGTTTGGTAATCCCTCTACCTAGATTTCCAGAGCAGTCCCTTTCATTCCTTTTCAGACTCTTTAACAGAAAAGGTCCATCTGAGCACTTGTCACTTCAGGCTCATTAAAAATCGAAGGAGACTAGAGTCATCTTTTGTTTTTTCTCGACTCTTAAAAATTGAAAAAACAAGTTGTGTCAAAGTGTCTAAAATTTATTTTAAACGGAATATTCATTACCCTTTCCTACATTGATCTTGGGTTGAGAAAATGGAATCCACCAACCAAGGGATTCCCCTTGGCAGAAATCCTAGTCCCTTCTCCTCTTGGGGAGATGTTGGTGCACCCCATATGGCCACATTGTCGCTTCCAGGACTGACAATAGGTTTGCCTGTATGTCTCTTCTCAGCCTCCGTCGTTCAGAACACCACAATTCCTGAACAATCAAATCAACAACTAGACGAGTCCAGAGTTACCCACCAACCTTCTACTTCCTCTAATTCTTCTTCTCCTCCTTCCTCTTCGCTTGATGGGGCTAGTAAAGCCAAACTTCAAGTACCCAAGAAGAAGAAGGAAAAGAAGAAGAAAGAGAAGAAGAAGAAGGATCCAAAAGCGAATGGGGGCAAATGAGCATCGTCTAGTGAAAATCCACACACTGCACCGACCAGGCCTAAATCACCATGTGTCATTTGCAAAGGAGACCACTATCATAGAGATTGTCCTTGCATTCCTCAGATCTTAAGGGACTGGTCTCCTCGTTTGCACAACCCGGTGTCGTCAACCTCTGATGATCATGTTGAAAACACACCGTCGACTGGTGAAAGTGAAGCCCCAGGACAAAAAGGAAAATATAGATTTCCTTGTAAACTGTGTGAAGGCGATCATGCCGTCCACCGTTGTCCCTTCTTAGACGAGGCTAAAAGAGTTTTGGACGATTGTCCCATTTCACCGTTACGACTTCCTCCTGGATATAAAAAACTCTTGCGAGTCCGTCACTAGTTGAAAATCTAGCTGGCCCGCTCAGGTGGTTGACTGAAGCATCTATCATTGAAGACAAACCATCTGAACCCATACCAGATGAAAGTCAAAAGGTCGAGGTGGCAGTTGACCTGGTCTTGCCTTCAGAGGTTCCATCTTTAGATGATACAGTCACCGAAGAGAACAAGGATGACACCGTCCAAATTCTTTTCATAAGCACAGACTCCAACGAACATGGGGGAAATTTACCCATTCCTTTACCACCAGAAGGAAGTTTGTGAGAGTCGTACCCGGCCGCCTATTTGGTCCCACCTCCAAGCAACCTAGTTGTCTCCTTCGACTGGAATCAACTAGGCAGACCCCGTTTACCAGCTAGTGTACCATTCTGAATCATTGTTCAAATATATAGAATGGTTATGGCTGGTACCATCATAGATGAAGGGGCTTCTATGAGTATCCTTTCCTCGACTGCTTGGAAAGTGCTTGGTTCGCCATCGCTTTTGCATGAGATGAGAAATCTAACAAGCTTTGATAAAGGAACCAGTCGACCGTTAGGGATCCTTCCCAATGTGCCCATAACATTGAGAGGGAAAACCGTTCAAATGAATGTAATGGTACTTCAAGGACCCTTAGATTATAATCTACTCCTTGGACGAGACTATATTTATTGCATGGGAGCGATTGTCTCCTCACTCTTTAGAGTAATGTGTTTTACCCACGAAGGAAAAGTGGTCAAGCTCGTAGACCATCTTTCATTTCCTGGATCACGCATAGCAAATAGTCATATACCATCCCTGAATGGTCTTTTCACGCAAGAAATGTCTCAATCTCCAATCTGCCTGCCTGATGAGCGTGAGTGATTCGGGGGACATGACTGAAACCCAGGGGGCATGCACCCTGGTCTACTTCGGCAGGAAAACTTTGGGTATAGGGTAGGTTTCCGCGAGATAATATGACTAGTCTGTACTCCCGTCCGTGATTGGAAGAGGGGGTTATTCTGGAACAAGATTCTCTTATCAAAGTTGCGTGAGTGGAGTAGTCTCCTTCACTCACCTTTGTCTATTTCGGTAGACATCGCCGAAGAAGTGTTTTGTTTGCACTGTGAATAGAACAATCTTTGGGTGACCTGTAAGAGGTAGACCTCTCCCGGTAAAACAAATGTTTTAACGGAATAAAGAAGAGGTAACCTTGAAACTCTGTTTTATACTTGGGGGCATGCAAACCTTTTGGCATACAAGCGAAGAGCGACTATTTATTTTTTAAATTTGTAGGTCCTCTAACCCTTTAAACTCGTAGGATTGGCCGTTTCCTAACTTGCATAAAGAAAGGATGTGGGGAAAAACTCTAAAAATTGCCATTTTAAATGGTACATTATTATCACACGACTGGATTAATCGAGCAGTGTTACCGCAAGGTTCAAGCTGGTTAAAAAATAAACCCGCATCGAGCAATGTTACCGCAAGGTTCAAGCTGGTTAAAAAATAAACCCGCATCGAGCAGTGTTACCGCAAGGTTCAAGCTCATTAAAAAATAAATCCGCATCGAGCAGTTTTAGCACATAGTTCAAGCTCGTTAAAAAATAAACATAAGACATGAGAAAATGTTTCCCCCCGCATTTAAGCTCATTAAAAAATGAACTATTCCCCGGTAAATAACCATCGTGAATGTAGTACTTTAGCCATTAAAGCCTTGGTCGTGTTTGCACCGTCACCTCCACTTTTGCATTGGCCAATCATTCACCTCCATTTGATTGTTTACCCATTTTGAGGAACGGTTGCGAAGAGTGATCTCACTAGCCTTCCTTGTAACACTGCCGTGATTGGCAAATTCCAAACCTTACCTGGAATCAGTTGCTACCCATTTTATCACTTGTTCCTCAAAAGACGAGTCTCCTTTAAGATGTTTTCAACTGACTCATAAAATATGAAAATATTGTCGAGCCATTGGCCTCTCCAGCTCGTTAAAGGGACCCGAAGTGCTATCCCTCCTCTAAATTTTAATCTTTTTGGACCTGAGGGATTATTACACAAAAATATCGAGTGCTTGTTTTGTTCGGCTCGTTAAAAGTATCGAAAATTCATCCCTTCTATATTGTTTTATACTTTTTCGGACTTAAGGGATTAGATGACGAAAAATGAATTTTGGAGTTACCTTTACGTTCCTTTTCAGACTCTCTAAAATTGAAAAGGACCGAGTTATCTTTGTCGTTAAACTCGTTAAAATTTTAATAGCGACAAACTTGTCTATAGACGAGAACGAGTTTCACTATCGCTAGGCTCGTTAAAACATAGCGATGGGTTTGCCGGAAGGAAAAATTATAGAACAAGCATATGTTATCCTCCTCAAGCTTGACAAAAATAAAGAGGTACTGGTCAACAATGACTGGGGAAAATTGGGAAGAAAACTTGAAGAAACTTTGTAGATAGCAAGTCGCTCTTGAACATGACACGTCTACTCCGCGTCCGAGTCGGGTTGGGTTGTTTCATTCACCGGTCACATCACCATGGTCCCATCATACTATCTAAATTTGGGGTTAATGCTACCAATACATCACATCAGTGTCGCTGATATGTTCAAGAGAAGTCATTCAGAGAATTCACCTGTGTCTCACCCACTACCATACATTTATACTCCATTCTTTCATGACCGCCACCCTGAACCTTATATCACCAGACCGTTTTCACCTCCATTAAAATCATTTGCTCCGTTCCGTGTCATTGATGTGGGATTCATTAAGGACCTCTTGTGACGGATTGCTTCTTGTCGACATCAGCTCATTATCCAAGAAGTTGGTCTAGGAACACCCCATTCAGTACTTTGAAGCCTGCATGCCTCAATGGCAAGTTTCTCACTTCCGACGACAGGTTTACATCAATGACCTTGGACCGAAAGACTTTGCGTGGTGTTCGACGCCAAGTCCTTTATTCACGCCACGTGAATTGTACTGCAGTACCTTGAGGGTCATTATCATTATCGGTGATTCCTCTCGATCTTGTTAACAGCTTACATCATTGGCTGGTAATCAAGCGATGTCTTTCCATGTTCGACTTCAGAACATTTCTCACATGGATAAATTTGTACTTTGAGTGAAGATCGAACGAGATTGAAGACCCCAGATCTAGTTTCATCCATCCGGGTTGCGATATACATTCAGGAAAATAAAAACATCAAATGTACATCATGGCTACACAGATAATCATCCAATCAAAGGGATGATGGCTCTATCAGAATCATGAGTCTTCACTCAGACGATTGTCTGTCCTATGTACATGAAAATGAATTTATAAAGCTAAGCATGGGAATGCCCACCCCAGCTAGATCATGAAAATATTATGAAGATAATGTATTGTATTGTATCTTATTACAGGTCTCCTCCCAGCTTGAAAGAACTTCGGATCCTCATACTAAAGCATTTCACCCAACATCAAAAGATTAACGACCTCATGCTTTAGGGGGCAACTGTTATAGACATTTTTGGGCACTACAACCCAAAGCATCAAATGTCCATAAACCAAGGGCTCCTAAGTCCCTAAAAGTGTTGTTCTAACCCCTGAAGGAACAAGGTCAACAAATTACAACTTCTCCCAGAAGTTCTCCATGAAAAAATGCTCAGAATTGGTGAAAACAGGATCATTTCAGCTGCTCCACTGGCCAAGTGCGTTGCATCTCACCTAAATACATTGTGTGGGTGCGTTGCATTTCAAAAATCCCTTCTATGGGGTGCAATGGGCAAGAAATGAAAAATGGCAGTGTCATTCCACGAGGTGGAGAGGCAATGAAAGCTCCTAGAAACTTATCCTGTGACACTTGCCTCTCTGAATTCGACCAAGGATGAGTAAGAGATCATCAATCTCCAAGTGGAAGTAAGAACTATCAGAGGGAAGACCATAATCAAATCATGAGCTGACTCATCTCCATTATAGATATCTATATATGGATCCCTCATCCCAGAGATCCAGAGGCTGGAATTTTGCATATTGTAAGGAATTGTTGTTGGTTTCTTGAGACAAACATTAGATTGTTGGGTGATCTAAGCTTTTTATGAGGTGAAGAGGGGCTTCCTTGCTGAGAGGTTGATGCTGGGTCAGAACAACTGGTTGTAACTCCTCTTGGCTCTTTCTTGTTTATCAATAAAAGCTATTCAAGTTTTCCTCCATGCTTTTGTGTCATTGATATTTGTTGCATTTGTATGGTCAATTTACATCTGATCCTAGATTGTTTATGATTATAGATCCATGTCTTTGTATAGTGCTATGCTACTGTGATCTTACAGGTACTTTGTGAAGTTGGGTGTGCCAGGGAACAAGTAGCGAAAGACTATCAAGGAAGAGAGGAATCAGATCAGGAGATTAGCGCAAGACAGAGGTTGGTCTTTCTGTTCCTCTCTATCTATAATTCATAAAGGAAAAACGAAAGTAGCTTTACTCTGTTTGTTTCTAAGGTAGCTGTCACACCTTAGTGGGATAGAGCAGTTCTATATAGACACTTTTCCTTGTAACACTTGGTACATAATTTACATCAGTTAGGATGAGAGGAGCTCCATGCTCCCCGTGAAACACAACTGTACCTCGACTTGAAACATGGTACTTTCCATCATCACCCATCTCGATCTGCATATGGAGATCCTTCTCCTCCAAGGTGCTAAAAAGATTCTTGTCACCGGACATGTGGAATGAAGCTCCACTATCCAGGTACCAAACACATCCCACCATGGATGAAACCATGCATGCAATGAGAGAGAAATCTAACTCAAAGATCCTTGAAGAATACTTTGGGGAAAGACTCAGCCTAAAACCTCGATCTCTGTAATATCATACAAGTGGAAATATGTTCAGATTACACAAAGCTTCAGCTCACAAGCCATTCAGCTCTCAGTACAATCGAACAATATATCTCACAGACTGAATAGACACAACATATGCCTTCCTCCAACCCTCCAAGCCTCATATTTCCTTGTGTAGTTTCTCTTGGGATCCAATGCTGCCACTTGTGTGAATTGGCCTCATCACACAAATCAAACTCAAAATTAACTGCGCAATCTCCAAGGAATGAATTCCTTCTGCATGCAAGAGATATCCTCCATGGAATATTCCTGCAAATGATAGTACATTATCCCATCACCTGACCTCAACTAGGTCTCTGACTAAACTGAAATGCATGAGTTATTTATCAGAGAATATTTAGTTATCTGAAGTGCAGCAATTACATGCATGCATGCATTAACTAACTAAACTCACAATCAGTTCCACAAACTGTTGGAACTACTAGAACAAGACTTAACTTAGATAACTGAGCTAACTAATTACAACTCAAAGTACAACTCATCTTGATCTCCTTAATCAAGGAATAACTTCCTCAATCAATGGAGAAAGTGTTTCCTATCTTCACATAGACTTCATGTTTGATTTCCTACAACTAATTAACTCAAGATGAATTAATTAATTATTTTACAAACAACTACAAAGATCAAATTCAAATTTTAATTCTCAATTTTAGTTCAGGGAATAACTAAAATTGGAATGTATCCCGAAATTATATTTATAGCAGTTCTATTTTTAGCATTTCTATTTTTAGAATTTCTTGTTGCTATTTTCGATGCAATATTGAGCTCCTACAAAGCAAGAAAACTATGTGCAGTTTTTAAAAATTTGCATAAGTTTTGTTTGAAACATCAGTTTGAAGTGATTTGAGAGGCATATTGAAGCATAAATGTCATTTTTTGATTCTAAAATGGCATAAATGAATAAAGTGGAAACACCTAGAAATCAACTAGAAAGCTTTAATGTGACGCATGAATAAGAGGAAGAAATGCAACATGATATATCAAAATTACGAGACCAAGTGCAACAAATTTTTCTCTTGCAAAGAGTAACCAAAAAATAAAATGGAAGATAATATGGATGGTTTGAAGAATGGTTTAAAATCATATATGGAAGGTTTTAAGGATGGATTAAAAGTGGACATGGAAGGTTCGAAGGATGAGTTAAAAGAAAACATGGAATTTTTGAAAGAAAGTTTGATAAAGTTTCTACAAGAAATGCTTCCTAATGGAAAAAAGATATTAGATGAAACTCACGGTGAGAACAAAAGAATTGTTAATCATGATTTCAAAGACTCTAAAATTGGATTGAAGACCCACCATATTCAAAATATTGATATGAGGAAGTTCGATGGAAAGGATTCAGTAACATGGACACTACAGATGGAGCAATATTTTGATCTCCATAATGTGCAACACACATAAAGTGTGCGCATTGCAACTTTATATTTAGAACCCAATAAATTTGTATGGTGTCGATGAATTTTTTCTCATAAACCACTTGTCACTTGGTCAATTTTTACATAGGAAATGACAACACATTATGAGGATACAAAGAGAAACATCTTCTTTAGCCAATTGATAAATCTAAAAAAAAAAGTTCAATGGTGGAGCACATTGATGACTGCCAAAAATTGAATAAATGATATTCCAGAGTAACATTACATTGATTTCTGCATAGGTAATTTAAAGGATAACATACAACATGAGGTTTTCCTTTGTGAACCTAATTCATTGGACAAGGTATTTAGGGTGGCAAGAAAAGTTGAAAGAAAAATTATGGCAGCAAGGAAGTCTACCAATCACAACTACAAATATGGAAGTGTTGTTTCTCCTATCCTTCCACAACCTACAAGGTTGACACCTGTTGATGGTACTGGACCTGCCAACATGTCAAGAGGATCTGCTAGGTAAGAAGTCCCAATAAGACCTCAGGCCGTTTGGTGTAGGAGTCCCAGCAGTGGTTTGTAAGGTAATGCCTTGACCGCAATGTCGCACAGAGGCAAGTAAGATAACTCTGTCAGTAGCAAGGGTGTGACTGCTACAATGAGTCAAGGAAGGTGAATGAGAGGTTATAACAAATAGGGGGTGAGATGAGTACACCCCTTGGAAACCGGTAGCAGTACTCAGCTGAGAAGGGATCACGTGAGAGAAGACGCATCACAGGCTGGAAATTAGATTAGTCGATAATCCAAACTGATGGTTAAACCAACAACACATCTGCAACAAGATTCATATAATCACATACAAACCAAATCATACATAACTACGTAATTTAAACAACACACATTTCTAAGCAATTGGAGTAGTCCAACTACAATAACAACATATGCATGAAAATGTGTTGGCTCTTATTATATGAAGAAGTGTAAGTCCCAATCATATAATACATCCATGTACTCCCACTAGCCCCAACATTTGAACATCACAGCGACATCTGCCTACTCCTCCAGAGAGATGAACTAGCTCCGTGCAATGGAGAAGCCAAGATGTGTTACAACAATGTCCAAGCTTTCTCCAAGATAGTCTTATGAGAAGCTTGGTTGAACAAAATCCTATACAAGGAATTATGAGGGAATATTTATAGCAAAGGGTGGAGTGACCCTTGACATTCCCCTTTGTGGGGGTTCATCTACCCTCATGACTCTTCATCTACTCTACGACTGTTACATCCAACTGTTGACACTTGAATTACACTTGGCATGATGTTACATTACAATGCACATATACTCATGTGAGACAACATGGCTTGAGAAAGCCATGCAAGACATCACTGACACTTGGTCTATTGTGATGAGACCAAATCTTTGGCATGCTTGTGATGGTGAAGGTGGTGAGATGATGTCAAGCTTGGTTGTCCATGATGGTATGCATGCACCTCATGGTGACATCTTGTTGAAGTGAACTCTTGCTTTCGTTTCAACCGGTGCATTGGTTCAGCTCCTTCATCCAACTTGTCTATTAACATGTGTATGGTATTCTTGGGTGTGGCTGAGTTGGAAACACACTAATGTATAGTGTTCATGCTGATCTTCAAGTGTGTGTTGGTGGTCATGTGCATCAACTCACTGAAGTACATGTTCAACTCTAGTTGGACTTGCTTCTTGTCTTCGCCTTGGTGAGTGTGTTGAATGGGTTGGATTGCATGCTTGCACATAATGACATGCATGCTGCCGAATCTCTTGCATGTGATGAATAACACTGCTCACCATGTCTTCTCTATGTCAACTGCTAGGATAGATCTTTAACTTGTAGGCGCAGTTTCATCTGTGAGTGCATGTTGCACCCTCTATTGTTCTTGTTTCTACTGCAGCTCATTTGTATATCTATGTAGCTTCATGTTCTTCCTTGTTTTATTGCTTCAGCACATGCAATTCCTTCTTTGTTCCATTCTCTATCTTTGCACGATATATGTTGCGTTGTCACCTCATATCCTGAGTCTCCAAATTTGCTTTCATCATCAGTGGATCTGCTTGATCTTGGAACTGTGTTCAGCCTCTGTGTTGTCAACAACCTTCCTCTTGCATTCATTGCATTTGCTGCATCCGCTGAATTCGTTACGTTCGTTGCATTCTTTGCGTTTGGTATGATGACTTCAACTATTGTTCATGATGCTTCTCGTAGTGATATCTTGATGTTCTTATCTACGAACAACTTGATGTATTCATGAGTAGGCAAGCTCATATACATTTGATCGACTACATCTCCAAGTGTGCTCTCAACGGTTTCTTCGAATCTGCCCTCTTGGGAACGATTGCACCTACACTACTGAGAGGAAGATGAACATGTACAATACCTGGAGACATGGAAACACTAATGGCAAGCAATATGTCAGTTAAAAAATAAAATGAACTTGAGAACTGACTTGCAACATACCTGTGTGACTGATCATGAAGGTTTCGCAATTTCGATTGGGAGGTAGGGAGATTGACTACCAAGACTTTGTAAGGCACAATTTGTGCTATTGGGAGACTAACTGACTACTGGAAATTTGCAATTCATAGTCCGGTCTAGATGCTGGAATTGCGTAATGCGCAATCGCAGTTGACAATGGTTGCAGGCTCAGTGAATGCATTGCGCAATTTTCTGGGTCAACAATCACTGTCCCTCAGGAATGAGCAAAATAGTCCTAAGGGACAATCACTGGGCATAAATGCATATTTCCTGAGAGGAAGATAAAGCCTTCCCTCCTAGGACTGTGTAATGTTGTCTTGGTGAGGCTCTTGGTGAGGCGGAGTCTGGGCCAAAGCTGCACAGACTTGCCGATGGGAAACTGAAAGTGAATCTCAGTGCAAATGCATGGTGATACTGGGTGTAAGCATAAGTGAATGATCATTCGAGCAAACAATGAATGATCGATTCATAAATGGAACAATATGCATGTGGGTGAGGCGAGTTTTTGAATTTGCGACCATTTGTGAAAAATAGTTTCATGCATGCGACGATAGTGAGATATCAATGAAAACTAAAACAATTGTAGGACCATATAATATACATGTAAATGATGGAAATCACTCACTGAAATCAAGATAATAGTACTCACACAAGTGAAAACACAAAAAGGAACAGAAATGCAACACAAGGCATGGGAAGCGAGCTTACCCCAAAACGGTGAGATGAATGTGCCAACAACTCCTAGATGTGATGTGGGATGTAAGAGATGTAAGGTTGATGTGAGGAATGAGCTCTGCAGTGTCCAGGTGATGAGTTTTTATAATATCGAGGTTGTGACACGCATGCCACAAATCTAAGGAAAGTGACACTTGGTGGGAGATTTTTGAAATGATCATTGCATATAACCACCAACTGCCAGGAAAATATCATTGAAACAAGGGATTCCTTTGCATGCCACCTTGGGAGAAGTAGCCCATGCATGCAAGCCATTTTTTCTTTGTCCTAGAGGGAACTGGTCAACTCACCTACACATGCAAGAGATTGCTCAACTGCGGGGAGAAAATGCACATTTTTGGCTAGGAGTTGGGTTGGATGCCCAAGAGATTTGCACAATTTTTGGGTAGATGATCTGATAATCACCCTATAAGTGACCTCAGTTAAAGATTTATTAGTTAAAGGTATTACAGACTCATATTTTGGTGTGTCCAAGTTATTTAAGCAATGGATTGATCAGATTGCTAATACCCAGACACTTAAAAATGGAAAACAGTAGAGAAATACAATAAGCAAATACAAGAACACAAGAAATTTAATAAGGAGTTCACCTTATCCTCTAGGGCTACATCTCCGGTCCAACTCTCAGTGGTGTCCTTCTTTTATTGTGTCTTGAAGCAGAGAATTACAATGCAGGAGTTCAAATGTGAGTCTCGTGAATGTAATTTTCTTGGCGGGGTGGTTCTTGGATGCCCCAAGCCACTAGAGTACACAGACTCTTTTCCTTACCAGCTTTATGACCTTCTAGTCTACAATGGAGAGAGTCCAAGGTGGTGCTCAATCCAGACAGATCCTCTCTAGGATGGCTTGAATCCTTCAAGCTCACTGGTGCTCGATGCTGCCTTTGGTCAGCTCGGCCCTCTGTCTTCCATTCTATTGTTGCTTCACTGTCTTTCTTCTCTCTGTTCTTCCTTTCTATGTTCCGTCCTCCTCTTGGGATTTCAGTTCCTTTGTTTTTCTCTTCCCTCCTTTGTATTCTATCTTTTTTCATGACTTTAAGCCATTCATTTCCATGTCTATTCAGTTCCTATTTTGCCTCCGTCGAATCGCCTTCTACGGCTGCGCATGGAGTTGCTTGGCTTGGCATCATCATCGGCTCACAACGAGTGGCCACATGTCCTCCTGCGAACTGCACCAACCTTTCGTCAGTTCAATTCTTCGGTTAGGTTGTGGAATGAGTCTTCCTCCATTGTAGTGGTCAAAACAGACTTCAAATCCCTCTAAATCATGGCTCATTCCTTCGTCGATTCTACCTCCCCCTTCGGGTGCGATCTCAACCATCCGATCTGGGGTCTCCAGATTCGATGCCATACACATGTTTTGCATGGTTGAATTGCTCGACCTTGAGTGCGCGATCAACGCTGGTTTTCTCTCTCCTATGCTTTCCATGCATCAACTGTTGAGTGGGATCACTCCATTTTCGCCAATTACGCTTATCGTTTGAGGGTGCCCTGACCAATACCGTCTGTTTTTCAGAGCACGGGTCTTGCCTTGTGCTTTAGTGTTTTTTCACTTTTTCACCTACGGTTCTCTGGCTCCCCATGCGTCCGAGTGCTTGGGGCTTCCCCATTTCGACCATTTTTTCCTAGTGGCACATCAAAATCCACCTCTGTTTCCCAATCCGGGGCTCCCAGGGGCTAATTTTGCCTCCTGCGCTGTCTCCATGGACCTCGGTCAGAATGCTTTGACCGGGTCCTCGTCGTTCCACGCTAGCTGCCATTGCCACTAGTCCAGGGTGTTTTTGATCGCTGTTTTGGAACTTTTAGAAGTTTGTCCTGACCTGATACAATCATGGTTCACTTTGACAGTTCTTTTATGGATCTGATTTGGAACACGACCTTCCCACTCAAAAGCTTTTGGACCACTAGAAGTTGGTTTTCTTTCAAGCATCGACTAAGTGAGGGTACTGCTATCTCACTTGCCCAATCTCAATCCACTTTGCACTACTCAGCTTCAAACCTTTGCGTCCAATTCTGAGGTACTCAACATCTCCCCTGCACGTTGTCCTCACCTTCCTATCCAAGACAGTGTCTTCCTGCAATTCATCCAGATATTCAAGTAGGAAGTCATCAATAGAAGGAAATTGAATTTTCTCTTCGAGATCCTCAATCATTGAAGGTTTAAACAATCTCAAGCAATCTACATTTATGATTGAGTAGATGTGCATGTAAGCTAGTAGATTGAGGTGAAAATCATTTTCACCAATCTTCTCAAGTATCCTAAAAGGTCCATACCTGATAGGCTTTAGCTTTTTACCTTCACTTTGCCTCTTGTCCTTGCTGATGTATTGTTGGGTGTGGAGCCTGATTATCTTCTATATTCAAAGGTATCGCCACATTGGACCCCAGTTCGAAATGGGGGCGGAAACGATGCCCATAAAATATGCGTTGCAGGGGGGGTCCAGGAGGGGGCGGCTACGACCTTTGGGAGCCCCACCCCTGACGGGGGGTTTTGGGGGCAGCGTCCTGTTATAGACATTTTTGTGCCTCGCATCATGGAGCATGAAATGTCAATAATCACAGGGATCCTCAGTCCCTAAACATGTTGTTCTTACCCCTAAAAGAACAAGGTCATCAAACAACAGCACTTCCAATCAGTTCTCCACCTGAAAACACTTCAAAACAGGCTTATTTTGGATCATGTCAGCTGCTCCACTGAGCTTCTGCGCTGGAATGCAACTGTCCCTCCTTGTACCTGCGCTGGAAGTCAAGATTAATGAAGGCTACCTGCGCTGGGCGAGATTGGCCAAGTGGCACAGTCATTCTGCAAGGTGTCAACTGCCCAGGAAGCTTCCAAACTGACACTTGGTTCATGAGATTCGCCCTGTGATGAGTAAGAGGTACTTGATCACCATGTGTAAGCAAGGATCTCCAAGTGGACTCAAGAGCTGAAGATTAACTGAAGAGGGAGAGGACACAAGGCAGCTTCATGTCAGTCTCAAGCTGACTCATCCTTTCTTCTTCTCTCCTATATATAGAGCTCTTCTATGAGGTCTATGGAGGCTGGAATTTTGTGTAAAGCAAGGAGGTGCTGTTGGATTACAGTTAGAGCTATTGGGTGATTGTTTTACTAGAGGTGAAGAGGAGAGTTCTTGCTGCTGGGGAGGTGCTGCTGGATTGGAGCCATCATTGGTTGTAACCTTCTCAGAACCCTGTTACTTCTATCAATAAAGTTTTGCATGTTCTCCTATATACTTGTATTGCATTGATGTATTGTATTTACATGTATATTTGATTCACTCTAATCCATGCATCAGTTATGAGTACATGTATCTTGTAGTTTCCTCTCTTGTTTTGTGCAGGATCTGTGTGTAGCTGGACCGGCAAAGAGAGTAAGGAGCTGGGAACAAGAGACAAAGAGAGAGGATCAAGATCGACTAAGCGAAGGACACCAGGTTGGTTAATCATTTCTTCTTTCTCTCTGTACTTTCATAAAGGAAAACATCAAAGCTTTACTTTCAGTTGTTGCTAAAGACTGTCACCTTTAGAGTAGGGATAGGGTCATCCGCATCGGATACTTTTCCCCACAACAAACTGGCGACTCCGCTGGGGAACCCAGTATCTTGTTGGTGTTTGTAGTATTTTGCTATTCATTTCTTGAAGAAAAGAGTACCAAATCGAAAAGCTTTTGACTATATCAAAAGCGAAGTAGAGGGTCTGTTACTCTTGCTCTTTTGCTGAGCAAATTCAAGATTTAAAGAGCTTATCTACAAAAGACTCTTTACTCTTTGTGATAGATCTTCATCCTCTTGATCATCCCTTAGCCTGTACTTGACCTATAGCTTTTTATTTCAGCAAAAACAGTGCATTTTTGAGCTTTTTATGACCCGGAAAACTTTGTAGACGTAACTCTCGTGTCCCAGAGCAGGCTGTCCACAGGCAGTCTGCATTACAGCGCAGGTACTCCCTTCGGGAACTGCGCTGAGAGTCAAACTGACAGACTAGAGCCTGCGCTGGTCCAGTTAGCCATTGTCTTGCTCAGTTTTCCCTTTGTGTCTTGGCCTTGTTTTCACTGATTTTTTGCTGATTGCTTGCTGGTCATTGTACTTGCTGTAGACCATCCTCCTTGACATTATTCCGCCTCAGTTGTGTGATGAAACTGTGAATGTTCTTTCAGTATTTCTTGTTGCAGTTACAGTTTCCCATTGTGAAAAGCGAACCAGTATAGCTGTGGCCTCTTAGATCCTGAACTGTAAAAGTGTCTTTGTGATCTTATGAGCTAGTTTTATTACTGTTCATGGCTGTTTGAGTTTGTTTGTTTTTCACTTTATGGTTTGAATTCATATATTTTGAGTGTTGAAACAAGTACTTGTAAAGCGTCTTTTCATTTAGACAAAGCTTGTTTGTTTACGCTTCAAATTGAATTCGAAAGTCATACAACAATGTTCCTTTTGTCTACATCAACATTAAAGGAAAAGAAAAGAAATACATGCATCTTGCATTCGCATTTTTGATAAGTTTGTGTGTCTGATCTAGGAGAAAGTGCATTAGTTTGTGCTTTGTGCTCTGTGTGGAAAGATATTGTTTTTCTCTCCCCTCAGTAGTTAGGATTTTCAAAGCTAAAAAGATTGTGAAAGCTTGCTTATCATTTTAGCTGCATTTAGGAATTTGTACCAATACATCTCGTGGTGATCCTGAAAGACAAACTGATAAACAAGATCAACTTAAAATATATTGAATGAATCTAAAAACGCATTGTAACATAACGCTCACAGTAGAGGTCTAGGTAGAGACGTGTTCCGGCGTCGTTAAACGTAGTGACTGTCGATCTCTACGAAGGTGGGTGATTCCTCCTGAGGGACGATAGCACTAATACGGACTTGAGCTCCCGCGTACCGTCGCGTATATTGGGAGACCCCTATAGGCTTTTATCCTTTATCCTTAGGAAGCCGTGTCGACCGCCCTACTGATCGCGATGCAGTGAACACAGCATTCACGAAGATCGACCACCCGTACCGTAAAACGTATTCTGTGGTTTCGCGAAAGGTTTGGCACACCCTCTGCCTAGATCTCCAGAGCAGTTTCTTTTGGCCCTTTTCAAACTCTATAACTGAAAAGGTCCAACCGAGCATTTGTCACTTCGGGCTCGTTAATACATCGAAGGCGACTAGAGTCATCTTTAGCTTTTTCTCGACTCTTAAAACATGAAAAAGCAAAGTTGTGTTTAAAAGCGTCTAATAAAATTCATTCAATACGGAAACATAATTCCCCTTTTTGTATTTTAGCTGATCAAGTAATCCGCAACCGTGGAGGAAAGTCAATTAAAACCCCGTCGTTCAGGGAGGCTTGCGAGTCAACCGCCTTTGTCTCCGGAACCGAGAGTAGTACGGACGAAGCGAACTCGTTTGACCAGGTCAAAATCTCCTTTTAAAGTTAGAACGGAAGTTCCAACAACATCTGAGGTTCTGGTCACTCCCAATATTTCTGGAATCCCTGCCTCTATTGAAGAAGTTCAACGGCAACAGAAGGACAGTTATACTGATCCTAGTCTGAAGACAAGTACTTGCATAACTGAACCAGTTCCATCTGAAACCGGTCCACAGAGTCTTGTTATTCAAACAACTGTCGCTGTCGAAGCAACCCCTTCTTCGGCACCAGAAATCTTTTACGGACCTGACGGTCTTCCTCTTCCTCCTGGTCTGATTGCAATAGAGGAAATCGTAGAGGACCAGCAAGCAAATACTCCAATTCATTTTGGAGTAGGTACCCCTCTTTTCCCTTCTGCATCAGAAGTTTGTCTATCGCCACCAGAAGTTCCTGAAGAATCGTTAGGAAGTTTATTGGATAGACTTAAAATGTCTGAACAACCGTCGACATCTAGGACTGTGCCAAACGACACAGCGACAGCAGAAGTTCCTGCTGTCAATCCAACGATGTTTGCCGGCATACCAGCCGTCCCGACTAGCTCTCATCAGCTAGAAGGAGTCCACCCAGGGACTATTATGACAACTTGGTCTGTTCCAGTTTGTTCTTCCGGTATAATACCCGGTAATTCTTATGTTGAAAAGAGACAAATTGATCCCTTTGGGAAT
Source organism: Pinus tabuliformis (assembly GCA_031772625.1). Classification (NCBI taxonomy): domain Eukaryota; kingdom Viridiplantae; phylum Streptophyta; class Pinopsida; order Pinales; family Pinaceae; genus Pinus; species Pinus tabuliformis. The sequence goes on along the minus strand of CM062819.1, from coordinate 1,046,839,757 downwards.
CAGTTTGGGCCATCCAGTCCTCAAAGGCCATCTATACCCTTGAGCTCCGGATTGTTACCGTATGGGGGGCAATATGCCCTTTCACTTCCCCTTTCGGGGGGATACCCATACGGCAGTTTTCAACCACATTCAGGTTTGACTGAAGTAACGACGAGTGGTTGGGTACCTATGTTACCCCAACAACCAAGAGTTGTATATTCCATGCAACAATGTGTACCTATGTCTAGTATCCCGACGACGCCAGCAATTGTAACCGTGTCGCAAGTTCAATCGAGGCCTGTTGTATGTCAACCCCAAGTTGTAATGCAACAGCCTATTGACCCTGCAACACAACCACAATCGCCAACTGCCGGGACGACACAGATACAAACGGGAACAATAACCCCGCATCTTGGTCCGTCGGTTAGTGTCGCACAACAAAACATGGCTTCACAACCATGGATGGTGCAATACCAACAACCTCAGTTTCAACAGGTGTACCAGGGGTCTGAGCAACAGATCTTTGCAAATAGTGGGCAACCCTATATTCAGAATGGGTTAAACCAACCACTTTACAGTGGCCAAGCCCACCAACCATATCAGTCATATCAACATCAGTTGCATTATACTGGTGTGCAAAGACCTACTGCTCAGGCGATTCCATCATATCCTGGGTACGCCTCGCCAAACCTGAATCAGCAGTTGCCATTCGTGGCGACCTTAGAATTACCAGATTTACATCGATTGACGAACGATCCAATCGCCTATGCCCATTGGTGGCCAGCGATTCCTCACAAACTTCCTTCGGACATTCCTAAATTCAATGGAAATCCGGGCGAAGACCCGTCGAATCATGTGATGACATTCCATCTGTGGTGTTCGTCGAATACCTTGAATGATGATTCGATAAGGGTTCGTCTTTTCCAGAGGACATTGACTGGTCCGGCGGCCAAATGGTATATTGAATTACCTAGAGCCTCTTTCGACAATTTTAGTTCCCTAGCCACGACTTTCTTAACACACTTTCAGTTACCTATAAGGTACGAAACTGGGACAGAGATCTTGACCAATTTCAAGCAGACAACAGCCACACATATATCAGATCATATACATGAGTGGCGCCGTCGGCGCAGAATGGTAAAAACCTATGTTCCAGATCAGCTATTAGCTGAGTGGTTTATAAAGTCGCTTCTGCCAGCTATAACAGAAGATGTGGCCAAGGGAGGCGTCGTAACAGAGGAGCAAGTTATTGCTCGTGCTCAATATTTGGACTTAGTATATACTCAGTCGGGCACGCTCTATGATAAGATACCTGACGCCCCCAGACCAGAATTTTCAATCCCTCCTCCTCCCGGATCAAATAGTGACTCTCATGCTGGTGATGGCGTGATTGGGACTGCAAACGCTAAGTCGACAAGGGATTCAGATAAGAAAGCCTGTAAGACTTCGAATCAAAAAGCAAATCAAGAGATTCTTGCTTCGGAGGTAAATGCTGTATCTACGGATAAAGGCAAAAACTCCAATCAACCAGGAAGCAAGAAGAATCAAAACAAAGGGAAGAAGAAGAAACAAAGAGAGTCATCTCCTCGAAAAACTTCTTCAAGTCCTCCTCGAGATAGGAAACCACCTTATGGGTGTCAGATATGTGATGAGGATCACTGGACGAGAGAATGTCCATACAAAGCTGATCTAAAAAGATTCTTAAAGAGTTCGCGAACTCCAGCTGTGTTAACTGATCCGTTTCCCGATCGAGGAAAAAATCTGGTTGATAGTGGAAATGCTTCACCGTCGCAAGTGCTTATGTTATCGATATCGAAGCAACAGAATGATGCTTTGATTTCGACAAGGAACAAAGATTACGGGAATCCACAGGTGTCGAACGATAAAGGTATAGATCAACCTAGCAGTTCGACAACAACTTCGGCAGAAGTTGTACCCCCCATCACACATGAATTAACAATAAAATCGCCAAAGGGAGTAGTACACAAGTCGACATTTAATCCTCGTGCCAGAGCGGCACAGCATTATAATATAGTGGAAGATTTGGCGCAATCGCCGTCTGCTATGTCGACCCTTGAAGTACTACAAAATTGCCCATCCCAAAGGCAGGCATTGTTATCAGCAATTGGTGGGGTGGATCCTAAAGATTCCAATCTTGTATCCTTTGATCACAAAGGATATGATCCTCAGTTACCAGCTCAACTAGCTTTCCTCGTCCAAGTGAAAGCCCTCAACAAAACTGTTCACCGAACAATTATTGATGAGGGGGCATCGACATGTATTATGTCGATGAGTTGCTGGAAAAATTTAGGATCTCCAACCTTGTCGCGATCATCGACAACATTAAAAGCATTCGACGGAAGGACATATACCCCTTATGGTATCCTTAGTAACTTGAAAGTTGAACTAGGGGGCAAAACAGTAGAAATAGATGTTGAAGTCATCGATGGCAATCTTGACTATAACATCCTACTGGGAAGACCATGGATTTATGCCATGGAAGCTGTTGTGTCGACCTATTTTAGGAAAATCGCATTCCCCTTTCAAGGAGGGATTACGATCATTGACCAACAAAATTTCCTCCCTAATGGTTCACAAGTTACAGGAAGCGTTCCTCTGATCCATGGAAGCGACCATTCGTTTCAAAATATCGGAGTAGGTCTCCTAAAAGACCCTGCCTTAATGGGTACTTTCGCCCTACCGCCTCCAATTAATCCGGCGGGAGTGGCCACGGTGGAAACCTACAAAATGAAATCTAATCCAATCTTCTGGTTGGATTCAGAAGATTCCTAGATATTTGGTCGGCTTCGAGGATAGTTCCTATCTCAGGTCAACCTCGTTAAAAAATGAAAAACCATGAGGATAGTTCTTTTACTATGTCAACCTCATTAAAAAATGAAACAATCCCCTTTCCAGATATCAATGGTAAACCTTCATTCCAATCAACAAAGTTGAATGCAATGAAGCTTGGGGGGCATGCACCTCGATTTGTATTATTATGCTGGGGGCATGCAAACTTATCATCGAGCAGTTTTAGCGCATAGTTCATGCTCGTTAAAAAATAAACGCAAGATCCGAGCAGTTTTAGCGCATAGTTCATGCTCGTTAAAAAATAAACATAAGTTGTGAGCAATCTTCCCCTAGAGTTCAAGCTCACCCAGAAAAAATGAACCGGTAAATAACCTTGGTAAATGTAACCTTTGACAGCCATATTAAAAGCCTTGGTCGTGTTTGTGCACCGTCACCTCCACCGTCATTTGGCCGATCATTCACTTCCATTTGTGTGTTTACCCATTTTGAGGAACATCTGCGAAGAGTGATTTCACTTAGCCATCCTTGTGACACTGCCGTGATTGGAATATTCCAATTTGTACCTGGAATCAATAGCTATCCCTGTTTATCACTCGTTCCTCAAAAGACGAGTCTTCTTTGAGCTCTTTTCACTGACTCGTAAAATATGAAAAGTTTGCCGAGTTTTGGCCTTCCAGCTCGTTAAATGACCGGAACGCTATCCCTCCTCTAAATTTTAATCTTTTTGGACCTGAGGGATTATTGCACAAAAAGATCGAGCGCTTGTCTTGTTCAGCTCGTAAAAGTACCGAACAGCCATCCCTTCTGTATTGTTTTATACTTTTTCGGACTTAAGGGATTAGATGACGAAAAAGGAATCATGGAGTTAACTTTCTGTATCTTTTCAGACTCTCTAAAAATGAAAAGGACCGAGTTTTCCTTGTCGTTAGACTCGTTAAAATGATTAAATAGCGACAAACTTGTCTTTAGACGAGAACGAGTTTCCCTATCGCTAGGCTCGTTAAATCATAGCGATGGGCTTGCCCGAAGGGTAGGTTATAGAACAAGCATATGTTATCCTCCTCAAGCTTGACAAAAATAAAGAGGTACTGGTCAGAAATGACTGGGGAAAAATTGGGAGAACATCAAAGTTTAATGGTAGCAAGTCACTCTTGAACATGACACTTTTCCTCCGTACCACATCGGGTTGGGTTGTTTCATTCACCGGTCTCATCGCCATGGTCTTCGCCAAACCATCCACATTTGGGGTAATGCTACCGATCCATCGCATCAGTGTCGTTATATGTTCAAGAGGAGTCATTCTGAAAGTGTCAACCGTGTCCCATCCACTGCCATACATTATCCTTCATCCATTCATGATCGCCACCCTGAATCATATGTCACAGTTTGTTTTCACCTCCACTAAAGTCATTAGCTCCGTTCCGTGTCATTGCTGTGGGATTCATTAAGGCCCTCCTTTGACGGATCGCTTCTTGTCGACTTCAGCTCATTATCCAAGAAGTTGATCTAGGAACACCCCCATCAGTACTTTGAAGCTTGCATGCCTCAATGGCAAGTTTCTCACTTCCGGCGACAGGTATACATCAATGACCTTCGACCAGAAGATTTTGCGTGGCGTTCGACGCCAAGTCCTTTATTCACGCCACGTGAATTGTACTGCAGTACCTTGAGGGTCATCGTCATTATTGGTGATTCCTCTCGCGCTTGTTAACGGTTTTCATTATTGACCGGTAATCAAGCGATGTCTTTCCATGTTCGACTTCAGCACAATTCTCACATGGATCGACTTGTACTTAGAGTGAAGATCGAACGAGTTTGAAGACCCCGGATCTAGTTTCATCCATCCGGGCTGCGATATATATTCAGGAAATATAAAAGCATTTGTCATGTACATCATTGCAACAGATGATCATCCTATTCAAAGGATGATAATTTCAGCAGAAAATTATCAGTCTACCTTCAGACGATCGTCTGTCATATGTACCAAAATGTATTTATAAAAGCTGAGCATGGGAATGCCCGCCTCAGCTAGATCATGAAAATAGAATGAAAAATAATGTATTGTATTGTATTGTATTACAGGGCGCCTCCTCAGCACTGGAATGAACTTCGGACCCTCTAGATAAAGCATTTCACCCGATAAACGGCCTCATACTTTAGGGGGCAACTGTTATAGACATTTTTGTGCCTCGCATCATGGAGCATGAAATGTCAATAATCACAGGGATCCTCAGTCCCTAAACATGTTGTTCTTACCCCTAAAAGAACAAGGTCATCAAACAACAGCACTTCCAATCAGTTCTCCACCTGAAAACACTTCAAAACAGGCTTATTTTGGATCATGTCAGCTGCTCCACTGAGCTTCTGCGCTGGAATGCAATTGTCCCTCCTTGTACCTGCGCTGGAAGTCAAGATTAATGAAGGCTACCTGCGCTGGGCGAGATTGGCCAAGTGGCACAGTCATTCTGCAAGGTGTCAACTGCCCAGGAAGCTTCCAAACTGACACTTGGTTCATGAGATTCGCCCTGTGATGAGTAAGAGGTACTTGATCACCATGTGTAAGCAAGGATCTCCAAGTGGACTCAAGAGCTGAAGATTAACTGAAGAGGGAGAGGACACAAGGCAGCTTCATGTCAGTCTCAAGCTGACTCATCCTTTCTTCTTCTCTCCTATATATAGAGCTCTTCTATGAGGTCTATGGAGGCTGGAATTTTGTGTAAAGCAAGGAGGTGCTGTTGGATTACAGTTAGAGCTATTGGGTGATTGTTTTACTAGAGGTGAAGAGGAGAGTTCTTGCTGCTGGGGAGGTGCTGCTGGATTGGAGCCATCATTGGTTGTAACCTTCTCAGAACCCTGTTACTTCTATCAATAAAGTTTTGCATGTTCTCCTATATACTTGTATTGCATTGATGTATTGTATTTACATGTATATTTGATTCACTCTAATCCATGCATCAGTTATGAGTACATGTATCTTGTAGTTTCCTCTCTTGTTTTGTGCAGGATCTGTGTGTAGCTGGACCGGCAAAGAGAGTAAGGAGATGGGAACAAGAGACAAAGAGAGAGGATCAAGATCGACTAAGCGAAGGACACCAGGTTGGTTAATCATTTCTTCTTTCTCTCTGTACTTTCATAAAGGAAAACATCAAAGCTTTACTTTCAGTTGTTGCTAAAGACTGTCACCTTTAGAGTAGGGATAGGGTCATCCGCATCGGATACTTTTCCCCACAACACGTCCCTGAAGCTAGAAACAACTGTAAAATTGCCTTGTAAAAGTATAGTAATTTCTAGTCAATCTGGGTTGTTCAATAGGCGGATGATATGATGGTAGAACTTATGTTTAGTTTAGGGTTTTTTCCCTAGAAGGCAACCCCTCTCTTTGTATGAGGGCATTGTATTTTGAGGCTGTGTGATAGATGTGTATTCGGTGAGCGGGAAATAGAGAGGTAAGACTGTGAGAGAAAAAAGAGGATATTACAGTGGATCTGCTGTAGGTTGTGTCTCTTTCATTTTGCTGGATAATAGAAAGGAAGGATTGGCCATTCGGGGTGGACGTAGCCCAAACTGGGTGAACCATGTATATCTGCGTCTCTCTTGTTTTATGCGCTTTCTGTGTTTATATTTCTACAATATTTTATGTGTTCCATTGCTCCATAATATATAATTTCTAACAACTGTTATTAGAGCTGAAGGTCTATTTGGCTGATAAACTCGCAGGAAAGAAGGGTTCCTAGTTCGAGTGGGAGCAATGGCGGAAGATGGTAAGTTTAGGGTCGAGAAATTTAACAGCCAAAACTTCTCGTTGTGGAAGATGCAGATGGAAGATTATCTGTATCAGAAAGATCTATATGTACCATTGGGCGGAAAATCAAAGATGCCGACGGGTATGACAGATGAAGAATGGAACCTTCTCGATAGAAAGGCACTCGGGACAATATGGTTGTGCCTTGCTGCGTCAGTCGCCTTCAAAATTTCAAAGGAAACCACGATAGAGGGTTTGATTCAGGCGTTGTCGAAACTATATGAAAAACCCTTGGCCTCAAACAAGGTATTTCTTATGAAACAGTTATTTAATATGAAGATGTCGGAAGGTGGATCTGTTGCAGACCATTTAAATGATTTTAATACAGTTACAATTCAGTTAAGTTCTGTAGGGGTAAACTTTGATGATGAAGTTAGAGCTCTGTTATTCTTGTGCTCATTACCAGAAAGTTGGAATGGTTTGGTAATGGCCATTAGTAACTCCGTTTCTGGATCTAATACTTTAAAGTTTGATGATGTTGTCGGTGCTATCCTTAGTGAGGAAATGCGACGGAAAAGCTCCGGTGAGACATCGGGAAATTCTTTGAGTGCAGAGTCTAGAGGAAGAAAAATGGAAAGAGGAAAGAGCTCAGGATATCGCAGTAAATCAAGGAAAGGCAGATCCAAGTCCAGATCAGGGATAGTGTGCTGGAAATGTGGAAATAAAGGACACCTAAAGAAAAACTGTAGATCTCTGAAGAGAAAAGAAGGAGATGCACAGCAAGAAAAAAATCATGAAGCAAATGTGACAGGTGAGGTGTTACAAGATGCTTTGATTCTTTCTTTCGAAAATATTACTGATTCCTGGGTGGTAGATTCAGGGGCTTCATTCCATGCCACACCTGATAAGAAATACTTTCATGACTATGTTCAAGGAGATTTTGGACAAGTTCATCTGGGTGATGATAAACCCTATAAAATCGTTGGAATGGGTAAGGTTCTTGTAAAACACCAGAATGGAAACCAATGGCTATTAAAGGAGGTAAGGCATGTTCCAAATCTAAATAAAAATCTGATTTCAACAGGGCAATTAGGCGGTGAAGGTTGTGTGAAAACTTTCACAGATAAAGCTTGGAAGGTCACCAAAGGAGCCCTGGTAATAGCAAAAGGCGAAAAGGTTGGTACATTGTATTTATGCAATGGTATTTCTAACTCTGTTAATGCTTTAACTTCTAAAGGAGCAGATGCAGCATTATGGCATCATAGGCTCGGACACATGAGTGAAAAAGGGATGAAGATTCTTCACTCAAGGAATTTGTTGCCGGGTTTGAAGAATGTTGATTTGGACTTCTGTGAAAATTGCATTTATGGAAAATAGAAGAGAGTCAGATTTCTCAGAGTTGGGAAAGAAAAGAAGAATGAAAAATTAGAGCTTGTGCATACAGATGTATGGGGACGTGCTCAGGTATCATCTCTCTGTGACTCTCATTATTATGTTACTTTTATTGATGATGCAACTAGAAAAACTTGGATTTATTGTATTAAGAATAAATCTGATGTATTTGATACTTTCAAGAAATGGAAAGATTTGGTTGAGATTGAGACAGGAAAGAAATTGAAGTGTCTTAGATCAGACAATGGAGGTGAATATTGCAGCAAAGAGTTTGATAGGTACTATTCAGAGCATGGAATTCGCAGAGAGAAGACAGTTCCAAGAACACCACAAGAAAATGGTGTGTCAGAAAGGATGAATAGAACAATCATGGAGCGTGTAAGGTGCATGAGATTGCATGCAGGATTGCCTTTACAGTTTTGGGCAGATGCTGTAGATATTGTTGTTTATCTAATAAACAGAGGGCCTTCAAGTTCCTTGGATGGTGGTGTTCCAGAGGAAGCATGGACAGGTAAAAAGGTAAACTACTCTATTTTAAAGCCTTTTGGTTGTGAGGCCTTTGTCCATATTGATAAAGAAAATAGAACAAAGCTTGAGGCAAAGTCAAAGAAATGTACCTTTATTGGATATGGTGTTAATGATTTTGGTTATCGCTTATATGATTACGAAAATCACAAAATCATTAGGAGCAGAGATGTAATATTCAATGAAAAGGTCTTGTATAAGAATCAGTTGCAGGAAAAGAAACAGGAAAAGGAAAACAAGGAATAAGCAGTTCTTGATGAAATCACTCAAAAAGTAAAGGTACCTGAAAATAATAATAATCAACAACAACTACCACCATAACAACAACAGGCACCCCAAACACCTGAAAGTGGTGTTACAAGATCTACCAGGATAAGTAGACCCCTTGTACGATACTCTCCTTCATTATATTATTTATTGTTGACTGATTCCGGTGAACCCGAATGTTATGAAGAAGCAATGCAGGTTGAAAGCAGGAAGAAGTGGGAGGTAGCCATGGAAGAAGAGATGGAATCATTAATGCATAACTAGACTTGGGATTTAGTCAGGTTTCCTGTAGGAAAAACTACATTGAAGAATAAATGGGTTTACAGGCTGAAGGAAGAAGATGGAGGAAACAGAGGTATAAAGCTAGACTTGTGGTGAAGGGGTTTGCACAGAAGAAAGGTATTGATTTTGATGAAATATTTTCTCTTGTTGTTAAAATGACTTCAATCAGAACTATTTTAAGTCTTGTAACAACTGAAGATTTGCATCTTGAGTAGTTAGATGTAAAGACAACCTTTCTCCATGGGGATTTGGAGAAAGAGATATATATGCAACAACCACAAGGATATGAGGTGAAAGGGAAGGAGAAACTATTGTGCAGGTTGAAGAAGAGCTTGTATGGCTTAAAACAGGCTCAAAGACAGTGGTATCTAAAATTTGACAAGTTTATGTCTGAACAAGGTTATACTAGATGTCACTCTGATCATTGTGTTTATTTGGAAAAGAAAAATGATGGCAGCTATATTATATTGTTATTGTATGTAGATGACATGCTTGTTGCAGGATCTAAGATGCAGGAAATAAATGTGCTCAAAAGAAAATTGGCAAATTCATTTGCAATGAAGGATTTGGGAGCTGCAAAACAAATCCTTGGTATGAGAATAACTAGAGACAGGAAAAATCGTAAATTAACATTGTCTCAGAATGAGTACATACAAAAGGTGTTGAAAAGATTTAACATGCACAATGCAAAACCAGTTAGTACACCTTTTGCTAGCCATTTCAAACTTAGCAAGGAAATGTGCCCAAAGACCCAAGAAGACATGGATTATATGTCTAAAGTTCCATATGCATCAACAATTGGAAGCTTAATGTATGCAATGGTCTGCACAAGGCGTGATATTGCACATGCAGTGGGAGTTGTAAGCAGGTACATGAACAATCCAGGAAAGGAACATTGGATGGCAGTGAAATGGATTCTCAGATATTTGAAAGGTACCAAAAATCAAGCATTATGCTTTGGTGGTTCAAACATCTCCCTACAAGGATATGTTGATGCAAATATGGCAGGTGACAGAGATAACAGGAGGAGCACTACAGGATATGTATTTACTGTTGGAGGAACAACTGTCAGTTGGGTTTCAAAAATCCAAAGTGTTGTTGCACTTTCAACAACAGAAGCAGAGTATGTTGCTGCTACAGAGGCTAGTAAAGAAATGATTTGGTTACAAAGGTTTATGGGTGAATTAGGTAAGGAGCATGATATGGGCACGTTATACAGTGATAGCCAAAGTGCCATGCATCTTGCAAAGAACTCAGCATTTCATTCCAGGACTAAACACATACAGCTCAAGTACCATTTCATACGATCAGTGTTGGAAGATGGAGAGTTGAAGCTGGAAAAGATACACACTATCCAGAATCCTGCAGATATGCTAACAAAAGTTGTAACCAGGGAGAAACTGAGAATATGCTCAGTTTCAATTGGTCTTCAAGGATGATGATGAAGATGAGAAATAGCCAGGTCCAAAGAGGAGTCATTGTCCAGCAAATGGAGCAGTGGTGGAGTTGCTACAATCAGTCTCCAAGTGGGAGATTGTTGGGTGTGGAGCCTGATTATCTTCTATATTCAAATGTATCGCCACATTGGACCCCAGTTTGAAATGGGGGAGGCAATGCCGCCCGTAAAATATTCGCTGCAGGGGGGGTCCAACGGGGGGCGGCTATGACCTTTGGGAGCCCGCTAAAAAAAGCTGTAAAATTGCCTTGTAAAAGTATAGTAATTTCCAGTCAATCTGGGCCATTCATTAGGCGGATGAGCTAATGGTAGAACTTATGTTTAGTTTAGGGTTTTTTCCCTAGAAGGCAACCCCTCTCTTGGTATGAGGGCATTGTATTTTGAGGTTGTGTGATATATGTGTATTCGGTGAGCAGGAAATAGAGAGGTGAGACTGTGAGAGAAAACAGAGGATATTACAGCAGATCTGCTGTAGGTTGTGTCTCTTTCATTTTGCTGGATAATAGAAAGGAAGGACTGGCTGTTCGGGGTGGACGTAGCCCAAACTGGGTGAACCACGTATATCTATGTCTCTCTTGTTTTATGTGCTTTCTGTGTTTATATTTCCGCAATATTTTATGTGTTCCATTGCAGCTCCATAATATATAATTTCTAACATGTATAACCAGACCTGGTCTCCAACTTGAAAACTATGCTCCATCTGATGCTTGTCATGCCTTGCCTTGTATTTGGCTTGGCTATTTTCTAGCTATTCCTGTACTGCTTGGTGGATCTCCTAGATCTGTTCAATGAACCTAGTTGCCTTATCCACATCACTATGTCCATCAACTATGGTATCTTTACCAAAGACAAAATCCAAAGGATGCCTTGGAATTAAACCAAAACAAGTCTCAAAAGGAGATCTCTGTGTAGAAGAGTGTCTTGCTCTATTGTAAGCATGATGCACATAACATAAGTGTTCATTCCAAAGCTTAGGATGTTTGCTGCAATATCCTCTGAGTAATTGGATCACTATCCTGTTAACTACTTCTGTCTGGCCATCGGTTTGTGGATGAAAAGCTGTTCTTTTCTTTAGTTGGGTGTCCATGAGTTCCCATAGACTTGACCAAAACTTCCCCACAAATCAGGTGTCTCGATCAGATACAATGGAAGTGGGTAGTCCAAAATGAACCCGTACATGTTCAAAGAATAGTTTTGCAGTTTTTTCAACTGTAATCTGTTTATTACAAGGTATAAAAATACACATTTTGCTGAACCTTTCCACAACCACATACAAATAATCATTACCTTTCCTAGATTTAGAGTGTCCTCCAACAAAATCCATGGAAACACTTTTCCAAGGGTGAGAACGAACTGGTAATGGAGTGTATAATCCTAGTTTTATATTGCTGGGCTTGCTTTTAGCACACATAGCACACCCTTTTACATATCTAGAAACTGTCTCATTCATTTTCAGCCAATAACAAAATCTTTGTAGCTATGCAACTGTTTTACTTACACCAAAGTGACTTGATATCAGAGAAGTGTGTGCCTCTCTAATTATATTTACTCTCTCAATTTGTGGAATGCAGAGTTTCCCACAATGATACAAGATTCGGTCTTTCACATGATAATCTAATTCTTCTACCTTTTTGCCTTGACTCAAAGTTGCATATACATCTTTAAAGTCTATATCTTGAGCATATTGTTCAATGTAACTTTCATGTAGTACAAAATTATGCTTAAGTATAGTAGATGCATTTATAATGGGTCTAGATAACATGTCTGCAACTCTGTTGTGTATGCCCTTTTTATATCTAATGACCAAATGAAACTATTGTAGAAAACCCATCCACCTGTAATGTCTTGATTGCTGCAACTTAGTCTGGTAGTGTAGATATTGAAGTGGTTGATGACAAGTATGTATTACTGTCTCTTTTTCGATCAAATAATGTTTACACTTTTTCACACTCTAAACTAATGCATACAATTCTTTATCATATGTAGGATAGTTAACTCCTGCAGGATTAAAAGTCTCAGAATGATAACATATGGGTTTACCGTGATGTGTCAGCACTGCTCCCATGGCATAGTCACTGGCATCTATTTGGATCTCAAATAGCCTTTGTAGATCAGGCAGTGCTAATATAGGTGATGTACTAATATTTTTTTTCAAGGTGTCGAAGAATTTTTGATGTTTGCCTCCCCACTGAAACACCTTGTTCAATCCTGTTAAAGCATGTAAGGGAGCTGCAATTGAGGAAAAGTTAGAAATGAACTTCCTCCAATATTGTGTTGCTCCTAAGAATATTCTCACTTCTGTAGCAGACTTGGGTTTAGGCCAGTTTACAATGATTGCCACTTTAGAGGGATATATTTTCAATTCACCACCCCCTACTATATGACCCAAATAATTTAGAGATGTTTTGCCAAATTCACATTTTGAGAGTTTAACATAATTTTTTTCTCTTTTCAAAACATCTAATGTCTACTTAACATGCTTTAAGTGTTCTTCCCATGTTTCACTAAAAATCAGAATGTCATCTAGATATACAATAATGAAATCATCGAGAAAAGGTATGAGTACGTCATTTATTAATCTCATGAAAGTAGCAGGGGCATTGGTTAAGCCAAAAGGCATAACTAACCACTCATACAATCCCTACTTTGTTTTGAAAGCAGTCATCCATGCATCTTGCTCCGCAACTCTAACCTGATGGTATCCACTGTGCAAATCCAGCTTGGTGAAATAAACAACTTCCTTTAATTGATCTAAAATATCATCTATGTGAGGAAGGGGATAATGATTTTTGATTGTTATCTTATTCAGTGCTCGATAGTCAATGCACATTCTCCACGGGCCATCTTTCTTTTTCACCAAAATGATTGGTGAACCACATGGCGATGTGCTAGGCCTGATGAACCCCTTCTCAAGCAACTCCTACACCTACTTCTTGATTTCAGCATTCTCTAAACTAGACAACCTGTACATTCCAATGTTAGGCTATGGAACATCTTGCTGCAAAATAATATCATGTGCTATTTCCTTCTTGGGTGGAAGACCTCTAGGTTCTTGAAATAGGAGATCATACTCTGAAACAATCTTTTCTATATCAGCTTACATGGCAATGTGCTAGGCCTGATAAACCCCTTCTCGAGCAACTCCTGCACCTGCTTCTTGATTTCAGCATTCTCTAAACCAGACAACTTGTACATTCCAATGTTAGGCAATGGAACATCTTTCTGCAAAATAATATCATGTACTATTTCCTTTTTGGGTGGAAGGCCTATAGGTTCCTGAAATAGGAAATCATACTCTGAAACAATCTTTTCTATATCAGCTTGCTGCTTAGCATCACAGCCCTTAAATACATTGGTTTTATCAGGTTTATTTTCCTTTACAACCATTAGTAAGAATTTCTTGCATGAATTTATCATTCTTTTCATCTGCCCTGAATTTATGAGAGTATAATTATTTTTGAGCTTATGAGCTCTTACAAAGTATTCGATTCCATCTTTAACAAGTAGATACTTTTTCTTAGCTCTATATAAAATAGCTTTTCTATCATACAAGTAAGGACTTCCTAAAACAATTCCACATATATCCAAAGGAATTATGTCTAACTCAACCTCATCTACAAACGCTGACCCAAAAGAAAACTTGAGTTTGCACTGTCTAGTCACTTTTAGTTGTGCTTTATCATTCAACCATCCTAATGGGTATGGTTTCTTGTGAGGTGTAGTTGCTAATCCCAATTTCTTTACAATTGCTTCAGAAATCAAATTTACTTTTGAGCCACTGTCAAACAAAGTATCAAACTTTTGATGTTTGGAAATAACTCGAATATGGAAAATCTCATGTCTTTTTCTCTCATGTTCTTCATCAATAACAGATTGAGCAGAATTACTAGTAGATGCTTCAGAATTCTTACCTTTTATACCTGTGGCTACAATGATTGTTTCATCTCCCGAGTCTGACCCCAAATCATTCTGAATAGCTGCAACAGTCTTCTTCTTCTTGCCCTTGGACTTCCTAGGTCTCAGCACTGGATGCAGAATCCAACAATGCTCATCATCATTCCCATCCTTTTTACAGTGAGTGCATGAAGCTTTGCCTTTTTTTGCAGTGTTAGCCTTCCTTTCTTTCCACTTCTGCTTTCTTTTCTCCTTGCTCTTGCTTACAATGGGTTGGGATGGTCCCCCAACTTCTAGATTTCCATTCTTTCCTCTAGCCTCTAGATGAGTAGCTTGTACAGATACCTCATCTATACTAGTGGGATTAAACATGAGGATGGTATGCCTCATGTAGCTGTGTAGAACACCAATGTACTTCAAAAGAGTCTCCGGTGAGTCTAATGAGATCCCTAGAATCAATGCTCTCTTTCTAAATTCTTGAGTATACCCTTGCACACTTTTCCCTTTCAATTGCCGAAGAGTTTTCCAACTCATCATGGCTTGTTGCATGTAGGCCAATGGATAGAACTGCTTCTTAATTGTAGAAACAAAGTCACTCTAGACAGAGATGGTCTTACCATGTCTTTTCATGTCAGCTTGGGTTCTACCTTCCCACCAAACCAAGGCAGTGCCTCCTAGTCGTAGGCTTTCCAGCTGTATTTTTCTCTTGTCCGAGTTGATGTTCTGCACTCTGTAATACACATCAATTTGTCTAATCCAATTGTCCAACTTTTCAGCATTTAACTTTCCATCATATATAGGAAAATCAAATTTAACATCTAGCTTAATCAAATATGCTTTCTTATTATGCACAGGGCTATTAGGAGGTGTGAGTAAGTTTTCCTCTTTCCCTTTTCCCTTTGAGTGGTCATGGGAATGAGACTCATCTTCTTCTTTATCTTGTTTAGAACCTGATGAATCTTCATCCTTATGCTTTCTAAAGTCCCTATACATTTCTTCTACCATAGACTTTATCGCTAGGAAACTTTATATGAATTGAGGGTCTGTCCCCAAAGAACCTTCCTCTGACATTGTCTTCCAAGGATAGATTCTCCCAATTTTAGGATTATTTTTGACCAACTCTCCTTCTCCTAATTTGAGCTTTGATCTAGTGAGCATTCAACAGCTAAACCAACATAAGCTTGTCTAACCTTACAGCCTAGAGCTCTGATACCACTTGATCTGATAATCACCCTATGAGTGACCTCAGTTAAAGATTTATTAGTTAAAGGTATTACAGACTCATATGTTGGTGTGTCCAAGTTATTTAAGCAACGGATCGATCAGATTGCCAATACCTAGACACTTAAAAATGGAAAGCAGCAGAGAAATACAGTAAGAAAATACAAGAACATAAGAAATTTAATAATGAGTTCACCCTATCCTCCAGGGCTACATCTCTGGTCCAGCTCTCAGTGGTGGCCTTCTTTTATTGTGTCTTTAAGCAGAGAATTACAATGCAAGAGTTCAAATGTGAGTCTCCTGAATGGAATTTTCTTGGCGGGGTGGTTCTTGGACGCCCCAAGCCACTAGAGTACATAGACTCCCTCCCTTACTAGCTCTGTGACCTTTTCGTCTACAATGGAGAGCCCAAGGTGGTGCTCAGTCCAGATAAATCCTCTCAGGTGCTTGATGTTGCCTTTGGTCAGCTTAGCCCTGTGTCTTCCATTTTGTTGTTGCTTCATTGTATTTCTTCTCTATGTTCTTCTTTTCTATGTTCTGTCCTCCTCTCGGGATTTTGGTTCCTCTATTTTTCTCTTCCTTCCTCTGTATTCTATCTTTGTTCATGGCTTTAAGCCATTCATTTCCATGTCTATTCGGTTCCTCTTCCACCTCTGTCGAATCACCTTCTGCGGCTGTGCTTGGAGTTCCCTGGCTCAGTGTCATCATCGGCTCACAGGGACTGGCCACATGTCCTCCTGCAAACTGTTCCAACCTTTCGTCGGTTCAATTCTTCAGTTACATCATGGAATGAGTCTTCCTCCACCATGGTGGTCAAAACAGACTTCAAATCCCTCTAAATCATGGCTCATTCCTTCGTTGATTCCGCTTCCCCCTTGAGCGTGATCTCAGTCATCCAATTTGGGGCCTCCAGATCCAACACCATACGCATGTTTCATGCGGTTGATTTTCTCGACCTTTAACGCGCGATCAACGGTGGTTTTCTCTCTCTTCCGCTTGCCAATCGTCGACTGCTGAGTGGTATCGCTCCATTTTCGCCAATTCCGCTTATCGTTTGAGGGCGCCCCGACCAATACTGCTAGTTTTTCAGAGTGTGGGTCCTGCCTTGTCCTTTAACACCTTTTCGATTTTTCACCTATGGTTCTTCAGCTCCCCATGTGTCCAAGTGCTCGGGGCTTCCCCATTTCGGCCCTTTTTACCTAGCAATGCGCAATTAGCACTAAGCGTGCATCAAAATCCACCTCTGTTTCCCGATCCAGGGCTCTTAGTGGCTAATTCAGCCTCCCGCGTAGTCTCCATGGGCCTCGGTCAACGCGCTTTGACCGGGGTCATTGTCGTTCCACACTGGCTGCCATTGCCACTAGTTCAGGGTGTTTTTGATCGCTGTTTTGGAATTTTTAGAAGTTTGTCCCGACCTGATACAGTCATGGTTCTCTTTGATAGTTCTTTTATGGATCCAATTTAGATCAGTAGAGCAGCTGGCTACTGCCCACATTTTCACAAAATCTGGGCTAAGTAGCCATACTGGGGAAAACTATGCAATTCTTGCTAGGAGTGTTGACTGGCAGAATTACACAATCTTGGAGCCCAGCAGGCTGCCAGACAGGATTTCGCAATTTCTGGAGGGAAGGCTGGTTTCCCTCCAGAAATGCACAATTTTCATGGGGAAGCTACTCCGCTTGCAATTGGACCAAGTCCTGGTGAACATCCTGTGAGTGGAACGCATCAACATGTGATCGACAAACTGCCTTTGCACAAGAAAAACACTGAAGCTTGTGAACCTAATGAAGCAAGACAAGTTGTTGTGAAGTTTGGAAGGGAGGCTCCAAAACAAAGCTAAGGAAAATTTTTGGAGGGTGGTTGTAGCCGCTACAACACTTGGTGACACATTGGTAGAACTCTAGCTCTCTGAAAGGACCTTGTTCGTGAAAAGAAAGTCTAACACCTCCAGAAGTATTGCTAAGTTCTCAACTTCTCTTGGTTTCACACTAGCTTTATTGTAAGATGTAGCATCTGCCAAACTCTTGGTCAATTGACACACATTCCAAGCAAGTCAAAATATTTGTTTCAATTAGGGTTGAGGGGTAATGATGCACAAATAGTATAGTCGTCAGTGTCTTGGTTTCATCCTTGTTGTTGCTCCACTTCCAGCAGGTCTAGATAGTATCTCGGTGGAGTAACATTGGAACAAAAGCATGGCTTCGCTGCCAGTGAGCCTAGTCAGTACCACAGTGGAGTTACTTGCATCACCTCTCTACACGGGAATCCTTTCTCTTCTTTCGCCTTATTCATTTTAATTTTTTTTCAAACTTTTTTTTACTTTTTCATTTTTTTCATTTTCATCTTCGTAACTGTGCATAACACTTATTCATTTCAAAGGAAGAGGGATCCTGACTTATTGAGAGCAAAGAGGTTGTTCCTACAGAGAAGTATTTTATTATACCTTTGATGTGCTTGTTAAGGTTTCCCCCCTCACCTTACTCTACTTGACTGAGTTAGCAAGGGTTAACCCAAAAACAACCAACTAGAGTAGGTGACATTAGTTAGTGCGCAAGCATTGTGTTTTCACCAAGGTACACTTCGAACAATATGTATTTTCCATTGAAATATCATGGACTAAAAGTAACAAGTTTTTCATCCAGATGGAGGCTGACAGTTAACCAAGTAGTGATAGCAACACTCGGCCTCTTGTACTTTTACCCAAATTGCTTCAAGAGTCATACATGGTTTCATGTGAAACTATCCTGCAAAACAAAACAAGCGAAGTAACAAACAATAAACCAAAGTAGGAGCGGAAGAAAAAGCGAAAGCAAAGAAAGTAAGCAAACAAGAAAGAAGACAAACAAACAAACAAAGAAAGTAAGCAAACAAGCATGCAAGCAAACAACTCAAAAGCAGACACTACTCCTACTCCTAAGCTAACAGTGCATGGGTCATCTCACATGAAGTGATACTTTCAATGCAACCATCGGCACATTGGTTGACCCATGTTGGTGAAGAAAAGGTTCTTGAACAAGATAGCTGTGTGAACCAGCAAATAAGAAAGATGTAATAGTGAAGACAAACACACTCTAAGCTTACAAGTGACCATAGAACAAAGATGAGTGCTAGTACATGACATGCATTCTCTGGTGCTGCCATGATGTTGTGCTACACTGTGTGCAATTATTGAGTGTATGCATTCTCTTAACTGTGACATGCAAGAAAATGTGAGAAAGGTAGACCACTTATGTTGTGCATGTGTGTTTGTTGTGTAAGATTCCTCCAATGCATGAGCGATGGGATCATGTAGTTCAAGTGGAGGAAGTGAAATCTAGGTGTTTGGTGGATCTTTAGTGCAAAGAAAAGAGTGATGAGGAGCCTTGAGAGTTTCAACAATTCCCTGACCGGAAGTGAGACCAACCTCAGGACAACGAGGACCTGACATAACCATCAGATCAGGCTGAAGTGCCTCGACAGTCTGGGGGGTTTTGACCTCATGTACAGATAGATCATTGTATACCAGTGTCTTTGATAGATTAAGATTGGTTGAATTAACATCGTGATCGGATGAGGAAGTGAATAGATCACAACAACCAAGATCAGAAAATCCAGGATGTTTGTCGGTATCCTCATGATTTGATGAACCACGCAGAGGGGTAGATGAGAACCAATGATGTTCACCCTTTTTGTTTTCAAGAAAGATAAATGATAGATTGAACAAATTTTCTAAGGGAAGATGTGTCCTCTCCACACTGTAATGATAGACTGACATGCGAGGTGTCTTGTGAATGATAGAAAGTAGAAGCATCCGGAAATGAGTTTTCACAGGGAAAATCAATAGTGGTAGAATCACAAGGGATGTGAGGATGAAGTGGATGAGGCATGACCAGAAGGGAGTCACCCTTAATCGTGGGATCCTCTTTAGATTCCTTCACACACTCAACATGAATGATGGCACAGATTGGCTGCATAACACCAACTCCATCGACAGCTTGATCCTTGTTCACATTAGGTGAGGAGTCCGGAATGGAAGAACATAAGATAGTACAATCCGAAGGATCAACAGAACGTGGGGATGGAGGTCGAGGGAACGATTCCATGTGACAACCAGCAAGCTTGCAAGCCAAATTTGCACAAATATCAAGAGCAACTATGGTAGGATGATGTGATAGTTCAACCGAGGTGTGTGGATGATCTCTCACATCACTTCACAGTGGTTGAGTTGTTTGATGGGGTGAAGGTGTACATTCACTTGTGACAACAACTTTGCTTGCCTGTGATTGAACATCTCCATCACCAAAGTGTGCTGAGTAGGGTTTGGATATGTGAAGAAGATACTCAAATCTTCCATCAAGAAATTCCCAATCAATATAATCTTCTGGGAGTCGGTATGCAATATTACAAAAGTGCATGTAAAATTGTTCAACAGATTCATCGGGTGCTTTTGGTAATTTCAAAATTTCTTTGTTGAGTGCTTTATGGTCAAAATGATTGAAAGCACGGTCTATCTCTGTGACCAGGTGAGCAAGAGAATGAATGGATTTTTCAGGCAGCGTGGCACACTAATCCATTGGATGCCCTTGAAGCATGTAGATGAATAATGTGTAGCTCATGTATTCTTCAAAGAATCCATGTATTTTGCATGAGCCTATGACACTAACCGCCTACCTTACCAAGGCTACATAGCCTCCATCATCAAATTTTTTATGAGACAATTTATCCAAGAGATTTTCAAGATGATGAAATTGTTTCCATAAGACATACATTTTGGAAGAGCAACTCGGTAGTTAGTCATGATAGATGTGTAGATATTCAAAATAGATGTGAGGACTCAAGCTGTCATTTGGCCCTCCTTTTAGTGCCAAAATGTTGATGGTACTGGACCCGCCAACATGTAAACAGGATCTCCCTGATAAGAAGTCCCAGTCAGACCTCAGACCATTTGGTGTAGGAGTCCCAGCAGTGGGTCGTAAGGTAATGCCTTGACCGCGATGTCGCATAGAGGAAAGTAAGATAACAATGTTAGTAGCAAGGGTGTGATAGCTGTAGTGAGTCAAGGAAGGTGAATGAGAGGTTCTAACACATAGGGGGTGAGATGAGTGCGCCCCTTGGCAACCTATAGTAGTACTCAGCTGAGAAGGGAACACATGAGAGAAGATGCATCATAGGCTGGAAAGCAGATCAGTTGACAATCCAAAGTGATGGTTAAACCAACAGCACATCTACAACAAGATTCATATAATCGCATATGAAACAGTTCATACACAACTACATAAGTTAAACAACATATATTTCTAAGCAATCAGAGTAGTCCAACTACAATAACATAATATGCATGAAAATGTGTTGGCTCTTATTTCATAAACAAGTGTAAGTCTGAACCATACAATACATCCATGTAAACCTGCTAGCCCCAATAGTGGAACGTTATAGGCACATCCACCTGCTCCTCCAAAGAGATGAACTAGCTCCGTGCAATGCAAAAGCTAAGGTGCATTACAATAATGTCCAAGCTTTCTCCAAGATAGTCTTATCAGAAGCGTGGCTGACCAAAATCTTATACAATGAGTTATGAGTGACTATTTATAGCAAAGGGTGGGGTGACCCTTGACATTCCCCTTTGTGATAGTTCATCTACCCTCATGACTCTTCATCTACTCTATGATTGTTACATCCAACTGTTGACACTTGACTTACACTTGACATGACGTTACATTACAATGCACATGTACTCATGCGAGACAACATGGATTTAGCAAGCCATGAAAGACATTACTTACACTTGGTCTATTGTGATCAGATTGACTCTTTGGAATGCTTGTGATGGTGAAGGTGGTGAGATGATGCCAAAATTGGTCATCCGTGATGGTTTGCATGCACCTCATGGTAACATGTTTTTGAAGCGAACTCTTGCCTCCATTGCAACTGGTGCATTAGTTTGGCTCCTTCATCCAACTCGTATGTTAACATGTGCATGGTCTTCTTAGGTGCGGTTGAATCAACAACACACTAATGCATAGTGTCCATGCTGATATTCAAGTGTGTTCTGGTGGTCATGCACGTCAAATTTTCGAAGTACATGTTTAGCTCCAGTTGGACTTGCTTCTTGTCTTCGCTTTGGTGAGTGTGTTGAATGGTTTGGATTGCATGTGTGTGCACAATGACATGCAAGTTGTTGAATCCATTGCATGTGATAAACAACATTGCTCATCATGTATGCTCCATGTCAGCTGTTGGAATGGATCTTTAACTTGTACAAGTGCAGTGTCATCCATGAGTGCATGTTGTGCCCACAACTGTTCCTGTTTTTGCTGCAACTCATTCGTTTGCCTGTGTAGCATCATGTTCTTCCTTGATTTGTTGCATCAACACATGCAACTCCTTCTTTGTTCCATTCTTTGTCTTCTCTTGATCTTCATGTCATGTCGTCATCTCATAGCCCGAGTCTCCAAAGTTGCTTTCATCATTAGTGGATTTGTTTGTTCTTGCAACTTTGTTCTACCTCTGTGTTATCAACAACCTTCTACTTGCATTCATTGCAATCACTGCATTCGATGAATTCATTGCATTCACTTCGTTCGCTGTGTTTGGTATGATACCTTGTTAAGTTATGGTATGTTCTATGCTTATAAAAATTTACTTCTTTTTCTTATGATATTCCACCGATTAGCAATCACATGTACATAAAGTAAAGTGCAGATAGAAAATTAAACGATCGACAGAAAACAAGCCAAGACAAGAGACACAAGATGTGGCGGCTAGCCAGGGACAAACCCCACAATGTGTGGGGAAACCCTTTGATCAAATCTTATTTTATCTTCAATAATTCAGCAGAGAGAAATAGTACAATAAATCTGACTCATATCAGCAGTAGCAAACCCTAGATCAGTAGCATCAGCAATAGCGGCTTCATTATCAAACTAGGGCAGACGATATCTCACAAACCGACCGTCGGATTGACTTCATTCCACCACCAAAAGTTTTGGCCTCCAGAGGAGGTTTAGATGAACCTACAGCGCAGTTCAGATGAGGATATCTTCTAGGCCACGCAAGTCAATCTTTACTTCTGCAGTTGCAGCTTCAGTTTCAGCAGTTTCCGGCTTCAAACTAGGGCAGTCGATATCTTGCAAACCGTTCGTCGGATTGACTTCATTCCACCACCAAAAGTTGTGGCTTTCAAAGGAGGTTCAGATGAACCTATAGTGCAGTTCCAAAGAGGAGATCTTCTAGGCCACACAAGTCAATCTTTTCTTCTGCAGTTGCAGCTTCAGTTTCAGCAGTTTCCGACTTCACATGTGTGAGAGAGAGAGACCCATTTCAGCGCAGTAGAGAAGAGACTCATATCTGCGCAGTAGAGAGAGAGATGTGATGAGATGAGTGAGTCCAAATGAGGAAAAGTCCTCTTATATTTATACACAACTTTGGTGGGTGAATAGATGCGACTGTTGGACTTCTGAGCCTACATGAGTTGTAGGTCGGCTTGATAATAATTCCATAATCAAAATAAATTCATATCTCCATGAATACTTAGTGGAATTGGATGATATTTATATCAATCCTACACCTCTCGATGAGAGGAATCTAATAAAAATATTATTAGCCATGAATAAGATGACCCACATGAAGTTTTTCCCTGGTTTCCAATTTTAACACTCCCTCTCAAGCATGGAGAACTTCATCTGCAATCTGTCTATCGGTCGTTACTATTCATCCATCAAATGCACTGCCTTGTACAGCCTGACCCTTGCCCTACTCTGCTCTATTTTTCCTGTTCTGCCCTACACTGATATGTACTGTTTTGTTCTGTTCTGCTCTGCTCTTGCATTGTTCTATTCTACTCTACTTTTGTCCGAATTATGAAGAAGAAGAAACGATCGAGGATGTATCATACTGACTCAAAGTCAGTCTCAGAGTATGTACCACTAGTCCCAGACTAGTCTCAACCAACCCAAAGTCAGCTTCATAGTGAGTACAACTCTAATGGTCCCAGACCAATATCATCCTCCACTGACTCAAAGTCAGTCTTAGAGTATGTACCACTGATCCCAAACCAGTCTCAACCGGCCCGAAGTCAGCGTCATAGTATGGTACAACTCCTACCACTGGTCCCAGACCAGTATCATTGATCCCAGATCAATGGAGGTCATCCTAGAGTAGGGAGCACGGTAGTTACAATGATACGTCCACTGGTACTACTATGGTCCCTAACTTCATTTCTGTTATAGACATTTTTGTGCCTCGCGTCAAGGAGCATGGAATGTCAATAATTACAGGGATCCTCAGTCCCTAAATATGTTGTTCTTACCCCTAAAAGAACAAGGTCATCAAACAACAGCACTTCCAATCAGTTCTCCACCTGAAAACACTTCAAAACAGGCTTATTTTGGATCATGTCAGCTGCTTAACTGAGCATCTGCGCTGTATTGCAACTGTCCCACTTTGTACCTGCGCTGGAAGTCAAAAACAATGAAGGCTACCTGCGCTGGGCGAGATTGGCCAAGTGGCACAGTCATCCTGCAAGGTGTCAATTGCCCAGGAAGCTTCCAAAATGACACTTGGTTCATGAGATTCGCCCTGTGATGAGTAAGAGGTACTTGATCACCATGTGTAAGCAAGGATCTCCAAGTGGACACACGAACTGAAGATTAACTGAAGATGGAGAGGACACTAGTCAGCTATATGCCAGCCTCCAGCTGACTCATCCTTTCCTCTTCCCTCCTATATATAGAGCTCTTCTATGAGGTCTAAGGAGGCTGGAATTTTGTATAAGCAAGGAGGTGCTGTTGGTATACCGCCAGGATTATTGGGTGATTGTTTTACTAGAGGTGAAGAGGAGAGTTCTTGCTGCCGAGGAAGTGCTGCTGGATTGGATCCAACATCATTGGTTGTAACTTCCTCTGGAACCCTGTTACTTTCTATCAATAAAGTTTGCATGTTCTCCTATATACTTGTTTTACATAGATGCTTTGTGTTTACATGTATATTTGATGCACCCTAATCCATGCTTCAGTTATGAGTACATGTATCTTGTAGTTCGCTCTCTTGTTTTGTGCAGGATCTGTATGTAGCTGGATCGGCTAGGAGAGCAAAGAGCTGGGAGCAGGATACAAAGAGAGAAGGACAAGGATCGACTAAGCGCAAGACACCAGGTTGGTTGACCTTCTTACTATTCTCTCTGTACTTTCATAAAGTGGAACATGAAAACTTTATCATTCAGTTGTTGCTAAAGACTGTCACCTTTAGAAGGGTTAGTGTCATCCGCATCGGATACTTTTCCCCACAACAAACTGGTGACTCCGCTGGGGAGCCTAGTATCTTGTTGTTGTTGTAGTATTTTGCTATTCATTTCTTGAAGAAAAGAGTACCAAATCGAAAAGCTTTTGACTATATCAAAAGCGAAGTAGAGGGACTGCTACTCTTGCTCCTTTGCTGAGCAAATTCAAGATTTAAAGAGCTAATCTACAGATGAATCTTTACTCTTTGTGATAGATCTTTATCCTCTTGATCATCCCTTAGCCTGTACTTGACCTATAGCTTTTTATTTCAGCAAATACAGTGCATTTTTGAGCTTTTTATGACCCGGAATTCTTAGCAGACGAAACTCTCGTGAGTCAGTGCAGGCTGTACACAGGCAGCCTGCATTACAGCGCAGGTGCTCCCTTCGGGAACTGCGCTGAGAGTGAGATTGGCAGACTAGAACCTGCGCTGGTCCAGTTAGCCCTTGTCTTGCTCAGTCTTCCTATTGTGTCTTGGCCCTGTTTGCACTTGTTTTTGGCTGATTGCTTGCTGGTCATTGTATTTGCTGTAGACCACTTCTCCTTGACTTTATTCCGCCTCAGTTGTGTGATGAAACTGTGAATGTTCTTTCAGTATTTCTTACTTCAGTTACAGTTTCCCATTGTGAAAAGCGAACCAGTATAGCTGTGACCTCTTAGATCCTGAACTGTAAAAGTGTCTTTGTGATCTTATGAGCTAGTTTTATTACTGTTCATGGCTGTTTGAGTTTGTTTGCTTTTCACTTTTATGGTTTGAATCTATACTTTTCCTGTGTTTAAACAAGTCTATCATAAGGTGTCTTTTTGATTGTGGACAAACTTGTTTATCTCTACTTGAAAGTTGATTCAAAAATCATACAACAGTTTCCTTTTGTTAGCATCAACATTAAGGATAACGAAAAGAAATACATGCATTGTGCATTTTGCATTTGACTGTGTGCTTGACGATTTAGGAAAATGTGCATTTTAGTGTGTGTTCTTTGATCTGTGGAAAAAGTTGTGTCTTTCTTTTCCCTCAAGTAGATTAAGGTTTTCAAAAGTTGAAAGATTGAAAAGATTTGCTTCTCATTCTTAGATTGCATATAGGAAGTTGTATATATACATCTCGTGGCGAACCTGAAACGCAAACTGTTAAGAAAGATCAACATTAAAATAAACTCAATTTACATAACAACGCTTTGGAATTTAACGCAAACATCTAGAGGTCTAGGTAGAGACGTGTTCCGGCGTCGTTAAACATAGTGACTGTCGATCTCTACGAAGGTGGGTGATTCCTCCTGAGAGTCGGTGGCACTAACACGGACTTGAGCTCCCGCGTACCGTCGCGTATATTGGGAGACCCCTATAGGCTTTTATCCTTTATCCTTAGGAAACCGTGTCGGCCGCCCTACTGATCGCGATGCAGTGAACACAGCATTCACGAAGATCGACCACCCGTACCGTAAAACGTATTCTGTGGTTTCGCGAAAGGTTTGGCACACCCTCTGCCTAGATCTCCAGAGCAGTTTCTTTTGGCCCTTTTCAAACTCTATAACTGAAAAGGTCCAACCGAGCATTTGTCACTTCGGGCTCGTTAATACATCGAAGGCGACTAGAGTCATCTTTAGCTTTTTCTCGACTCTTAAAACATGAAAAAGCAAGTTTGTGTCTAAAAGCGTCGTAAATAAAATTTATTTTAAAGCGGAACATAATCACCTGTTATTCCCACGTTGATCTTTCAGTTGAAAAGTATGGAGCCTACCAACCAAGGAAGTAACCTTGGCGGAAATCCAAATCCCTTCTCCTCTTGGGGAGATGTTGGTGCGCCTCATATGGCTACATTGTCGCTTCCAGGATTGACAATCGGCCTCCCTGTATGGCTCTTTTCAACTAATGTAGTCCAGATCGCCACTAATCCTGAGCATTCGAATCAACAGTCAGAACAATCTAGAACTACCCACCAGCCTTCCACTTCTTGTGATACTTCCTCTGATCCTTCATCTTCGCAAGGTAGAGCTGGCAAAAGTCAGCCTCCCAAGGAGAAGAAGGAAAAGAAGAAGAGAGAAAAGAAGCAGAAGGAGCCTCTGGCGAAGGCGACTGGGGGCAAACAGAAGAAAGCTGACAAAAACCCACACACTGCACCGACCGGGCCTAAAACGCCATGTGTCATTTGCAAAGGGATCCACTTCCATCGTGATTGTCCTTGTATTCCCCGGATACTAAGGGACTGGTCCCCAAGGTTGCACAATCCGGTAGCATCAACCTCTGGTTGTCAAGTTGATTGCATTCCGTCAACTAGCGAGAGTGAAGGACGAAGAAGGGGACCAAGATCACCCTGTCTATTGTGTGAAGGTCATCATGCCATCCACAAATGTCCATTCTTAGATGAGGCCAAGAGAGTTTTGGAAGATCGCCCGGTGTCACCGGTGCAACTTCCTCCTGGATACCGAAAACTCGCGCCTAATCCCTCGATAGTTGAAAATCCAGTTGAACCACTCAGGTGGTCAGCTGAAGTGTCGGTCATTGAGAATGAACCTACCGAATCTAGACCAGACGAAAGTCTAAAGGTCGATACGGCAGTCGGCCCGGTTCTTCCTTCAGAGGTTCTATCGTCCAATGACCCCGTCATTGAAGACCCGTCTTCAAATGACACCGTCGCCGAAGAGTCATCTTCATGCGACACCCTCACTGATGAGAACAAGGATGACACCATCCAGGTTCTTTTCATCAGCACCGACTCAGATGAGCATCAGGGCAATGCGCCCATTCCTTTATCGCAGGAAGGAACATCATCAGAGTCGTATCCGGCCGTATATTCGGTCCCACCACCAAGCAACCTGGTTGTATCCTTTGATTGGAATCAACTAGGCAGACCCCGGTTACCAGCCAGTGTTCCATTCAGAATCATTGTCCAGATCTATAGAATGATTATGGCTGGTACTATCATTGATGAAGGAGCGTCTGTGAGTATCCTTTCCTCTGTTGCTTGGAAAGCACTGGGTTCCCCAGCGCTTTTACCTGAGTTGAGAAATCTCTCAGGTTTTGATAAAGGAACCAGTCGACCATTAGGGATCCTCCCCGATGTACCTGTTACATTGAAAGGGAAGACCATCAGGATGAACGTGTTGGTAGTTCAAGGACCCTTGGATTATAACCTACTCCTTGGACGCGACTATATTTATTGCATGGCAGCGATAGTCTCCTCACTCTTTAGAGTAATGTGTTTTCCGCACGAAGGAAGGGTGGTCAAGCTCGTAGACCAACTTTCATTTCCGGGATCTCGCATCGCAAATAGTCAAATACCAATCCTAAATGGTCTGTTCACTCAAGATTCGCCTCCGCCCCCAGTCCTCCTTCCCGATGAGCGCGAGTAATTCGGAAAGAAAGACTAGGACCCAGGGGGCATGCACCCTGGTCTGCTTCGGGCAGAAGAAACTCCGGGTATAAGGAAGAATTTCCGCAGAAGAACATGACTAGTCCGTACCCCGTCCGAAGGAAGTGGGGTTGTTCTGGAATAATGATCTTTTGTTAAAGTTATGTGTTTGGGAATCATTCACCTTTGTCTAAAAAAGTGGGCAATGCCCAAGTAGGAATTCCCTTATTGTAACAAGTAGTCACCATCTTTAAATTCAAGCCTCGCCCATCGAAACATATGTTTTGAAGGATAAGCAGGGGCAGTCAACTAAGAAGGAGACCGTATTGTTGTAACAGAGGGTAACCATCTTTGGACAACCCAATGATAGACACCGCCGAAGAAAGAGATGGATTTGCGGCAGCGAATAGAATCACTCTTCGGATAATAAGAAAGAGGCAAGCCTCCCTCAATAATACCAATGTTTTATCTTTGAGTAGTGTTCTTCTATTGTCACAAATAGCTGTTTGTTCAAAGTGGGCCGACAGGAAGTCTGAGTACTGCGTAAGACCCCTTAAAATAACGAGAAGACAAGTATCGTTAACATTAGATTAGCAAGATGACAAATAAGTAAGAACACCCAAAGAAAAACAGAAGTAGGGGAGAGGAGGGGCAGCCTCGAAATTCTATCCTATACCTGGGGGCATGCAAACTTTCTGGAGTGCAAGCTAGGGGCGGTTATTTATCTGGTTTTAAGATTAGCCGTTTCCGAACTTGCATAAAAGAAATCCTGTGGGGCAGAAGTAAAATTTGCCAAAAGTGAGCACAGCTGTGGTAAGGCATAAGCTCTATAAAAATTGGTCCTTACGAGAGGCGTTCTTCAAATGACTGGTATATCGAGCAGTTTTAGCATATAGTTCATGCTCGTTAAAAAATAAACGCAAATCCGAGCAGTTTTAGGCCTGAATTTAAGCTCGTTAAAAAATAGAAAAGTGTGAGCAAAAGTTTCCCCCAGAGTTCAAGCTCATGGAAAAAATGAACCGGTAAATGACCTTTTGAGATCGTAAATTCATCAGCCATAAGAACCTTGATCGTGTTTTCATCCATCACCTCCACTGTTCATTTGGTCGATCATTCACTTCCATTTGTGTGTTTACCTCTTTTGAGAAACAGCTGCGAAGAGTGATTTCACCTAGCCATCCTTGTGACACTGCCGTGATAGGAAAATTCCAACCTGTACCTGGAATCTGTAGCTATCCCTGTTTATCACTCATTCCTCAAAAGACGAGTCTTCTTTCAGCTCTTTTCACTGACTCGTAAAATATGAAAAGTTTGCCGAGTTTTGGCCTTCCAGCTCGTTAAATGACCGGAACGCTATCCCTCCTCTAAATTTTAATCTTTTTGGACCTGAGGGATTATTGCACAAAAGGATCGAGCGCTTGTCTTGTTCGGCTCGTTAAAAGTACCGAACAGCCATCCCTTCTGTATTGTTTTATACTTTTTCGGACTTAAGGGATTTGCTGACGAAAAAGGAATTATGGAGTTAACTTTCTGTACCTTTTTAGACTCTCTAAAAATGAAAAGGACCGAGTTTTCTTTGCCGTTAGACTCGTTAAAATGATTAAATAGCGGCAAACTTGTCTTTAGACGAGAACGAGTTTCCCTATCGCTAGGCTCGTTAAATCATAGCGATGGGCTTGCCCAAAGGGCAGGTTATAGAACAAGCATATGTTATCCTCCTCAAGCTTGACAAAAATAAAGAGGTACTGGTCAGAAATGACTGGGGAAAAATTGGGAGAACATCAAAGTTTAAAGGTAGCAAGTCACTCTTGGACATGACACTTTTCCTCCGTACCTTATCGGGTTGGGTTGTTTCATTCACCGGTCTCATCACCATGGTCCTCGCCACACCATCCACATTTGGGGTAATGCTACCGATCCATCGCATCAGTGTCGTTATATGTTCAAGAGGGGTCATCCTGGAAGTGTCAACCGTGTCCCATCCACTACCATACATTATCCTTCATCCATTCATGATCGCCACCCTGAATCATATTTCACAGTTTGTTTTCACCTCCACTAAAGTCATTAGCTCCGTTCCGTGTCATTGATGTGGGATTCATTAAGGCCCTCCTTTGACGGATCGCTTCTTGTCGACTTCAGCTCATTATCCAAGAAGTTGATCTAGGAACACCCCCATCAGTACTTTGAAGCTTGCATGCCTCAATGGCAAGTTTCTCACTTCCGGCGACAGGTATACATCAATGACCTTCGACCAGAAGATTTTGCGTGGCATTCGACGCCAAGTCCTTTTTCACGCCACGTGAATTGTACTGCAGTACCTTGAAGGTCATCGTCATTATTGGTGATCCCTCTCGCGCTTGTTAACGGTTTTCATTATTGACCGGTAATCAAGCGATGTCTTTCCATGTTCGACTTCAGCGCAATTCTCACATGGATCGACTTGTACTTAGAGTGAAGATCGAACGAGTTTGAAGACCCCGGATCTAGTTTCATCCATCCGGGCTGCGATATATATTCAGGAAATATAAAAACATTTGCCATGTACATCATTGCAGCAGATGATCATCCTATTCAAAGGATGATAGTTTCAGCAGAAAATTATCAGTCTATCTTCAGACGATCGTCTGTCATATGTACCAAAATGTATTTATAGAAAGCTGAGCATGGGAATGCCCGCCTCAGCTAGATCATGAGAATAATGATGAATGAAAAATAATGTATTGTATTGTATTGTATTACAGGGCACTCTCCTCAGCACTGGAACGAACTTCGGATCCTCTAGCTAAAGCATTTCACCCGATAAACGGCCTCATACTTTAGGGGGCAACTGTTATAGACATTTTTGTGCCTCGCGTCAAGGAGCATGGAATGTCAATAATTACAGGGATCCTCAGTCCCTAAATATGTTGTTCTTACCCCTAAAAGAACAAGGTCATCAAACAACAGCACTTCCAATCAGTTCTCCACCTGAAAACACTTCAAAACAGGCTTATTTTGGATCATGTCAGCTGCTTAACTGAGCATCTGCGCTGTATTGCAACTGTCCCACTCTGTACCTGCGCTGGAAGTCAAAAACAATGAAGGCTACCTGCGCTGGGCGAGATTGGCCAAGTGGCACAGTCATCCTGCAAGGTGTCAATTGCCCAGGAAGCTTCCAAAATGACACTTGGTTCATGAGATTCGCCCTGTGATGAGTAAGAGGTACTTGATCACCATGTGTAAGCAAGGATCTCCAAGTGGACACACGAACTGAAGATTAACTGAAGATGGAGAGGACACTAGTCAGCTATATGCCAGCCTCCAGCTGACTCATCCTTTCCTCTTCCCTCCTATATATAGAGCTCTTCTATGAGGTCTAAGGAGGCTGGAATTTTGTATAAGCAAGGAGGTGTTGTTGGTATACCGCCAGGATTATTGGGTGATTGTTTTACTAGAGGTGAAGAGGAGAGTTCTTGCTGCCGAGGAAGTGCTGCTGGATTGGATCCAACATCATTGGTTGTAACTTCCTCTGGAACCCTGTTACTTTCTATCAATAAAGTTTGCATGTTCTCCTATATACTTGTTTTACATAGATGCTTTGTGTTTACATGTATATTTGATGCACCCTAATCCATGCTTCAGTTATGAGTACATGTATCTTGTAGTTCGCTCTCTTGTTTTGTGCAGGATCTGTATGTAGCTGGATCGGCTAGGAGAGCAAAGAGCTGGGAGCAGGATACAAAGAGAGAAGGACAAGGATCGACTAAGCGCAAGACACCAGGTTGGTTGACCTTCTTACTATTCTCTCTGTACTTTCATAAAGTGGAACATGAAAACTTTATCATTCAGTTGTTGCTAAAGACTGTCACCTTTAGAAGGGTTAGTGTCATCCGCATCAGATACTTTTCCCCACAACAATTTCCCTGCTCATTGATCAGATGAGAGGTACTTCCCATGAGTCCCAGACTGCATGGGTAGGATGCCTCGACAGGAGAACTAATCAATCCTATCCTCACAGGAGAACACATCAATCCTGCTACAATTGCCATGGAGAACACATCAATCCAGGCCTCACAGGAGAACACATCAATCCTGCTACAATTGCCATGGAGAACACATCAATCCAGGCCTCACAGGAGAACACATCAATCCTGCTACAATTGCCATGGAGAACACATCAATCCAGGATGCCATGGAGAACACATCAATCCAGGCCTCACAGGAGAACACATCAATCCTGCTACAATCGCCATGGAGAACACATCAATCCAGGCCTCACAGGAGAACTAATCATCCTGCTACACAGGAGAGCGAATCATCCTGTTCCACAAGAGAGTGAATCATCTTGTCCCACAAGAGAGCGAATCATCTTGTTCCACAAGAGAGAAAATCATCTTGTTCCACAAGAGAGCGAATCATCTTGTTCCAGTGTGCACCACCAGGGGAGGGTGAGTCACCCTGTGGTCGTATGTTGCTCCAGTAAGAACCACAAGCCCTCAGAGCTCCCAGAGCTCAATGTATGCAACATGCAGGACCCTTGTACAAGGGTTTCTTGATGACTCCAAGTCATCTGGGAAAATCACAAATTAGATCTTTCCTCGGGGCTTTGACAAGGTGTATCAACCTATACATCATCTTAATGCGATGGAGCCTCCTTTCTCATCAACTTACCATATCCTAGATGATGTCTATTTGCTAGAGCAATCGACGAATACGGGATTCCTCAATAATCAAATCCCACCTCTGGTTGTTATAGAGAATCATAACCAGACTGCCTCACACGAGGTCATGCTAGCAACAGTATATCCTGCTTCAGCGGTGCTCAAATTCACTGACTTATGCTTCCTGCTCATTTAGGATATCGAAGCAGATCCCAAGGTGAAACATCACTCGGAAGTTCTCTTACGGTCCACCACACTACCTGCCCAATCAACATCAGTATATCCAAGTAGTCTCACAACTCCGACAGTGTATCTTAACCCATTGTGCCACGAAGATATCTCAGAAGATTCTTGGAATCAATACAGTGAGGCTCAACCAAATATGAGCTCACAATGCTAGCTGCAAAACATATGTTCGGATGGAGGTTCACCAAGAACATCAATGCGAATGAGTTTATGAAACTCAGAGGTATTTCCCAAATCTGGTCCGACATCACTACCATATATCTTTTAAAAGTTAAGATCCTCAAGGTAGTCATAGGCTTGCAGTCCATCATACCAAATCTTTCCAATATCTTTACCACATATTTTCCTTGAGATAGGAAAATTTCTTTTGGCTTCTGCCACACTTCAAGTCCTTGGTTCTTCATTTCAAATTCAGAAGCCATCTCCCTCTTACATTTGTGAATGAGAGGGTTTGCACCTGTTAGAAATAGGTCATCCACATACAACACCAGTATGAGAGGCTTGTCATCTTCAACCTTAAAGTAAAGGTTAGGATCAGCTTCACTCCTAGTGAATCCCAGCTTCATCAAGTAGCTATCGATCCTCTCATACCATGCTCGGGGTGCTTGCTTCAGCCCATAGAGAGCTTTCTTCAACCTGCATACATGAGATTTTCGATCATAAATCTCAAATCCTTCAGGCTGCTCCACGTAGACCTCTTCTTTGATCGAGCCTTGCAAGAACGCAGTCTTGACATCCATCTGATGTAGGTTCCATCCTTGCGAAGTGGCAAGGACTATGATTGAGCGGATGGTCGTATATCTGGAAACAGGTGCAAATATCTCATCATAGTCTATACCTTCCTTTTGGGAGAAACCTCGAGCAACAAAACGAGCCTTATACTTTTCCGTGCTTCCATCTGCATCATGCTTTATCTTGTAAAGCCATTTGGAAGTAACAACAGTCTTATCCTGGGGTCTGTGAACTACTTCCCAAACATCATTCTTTATGATAGACTCATATTCTTCGATCATAGCATCCTTCCATACTTGATGCTTGACGGCATCTGAGAATGACGAAGGCTCATTTTGTATGATCGCGCTCATGAAGGTCAGGTATCCTTGATACTTATTAAGTTTCTTACTTTGATGGAAGGTTCCTCAGGGTGCAACATGTCCTTCAGCATCATCAAGTATCCCCCTAAGCCATGAAGGCCTCTTCCTAGAAGAGGAAGGCTCATGTGAATGAGGATCAATCGGATCCATGGGTCCTTTTCTTTCGGTTCCTTGGTGTCAGCTTCTTGAGAGCTCCTCAAAGTCGGAATATTGTTCACCTTGCTGAGAGCCATATCTTCATCAAAGGTGACATTATGACTAATTACGACTTCCCTTTGACTGGCTACATAGATTCTATAGCCTTTAGTATTTTCACCATAGCCCACGAAAATTCCCTTCTTTCCAGATGCACCCAATTTATTTCTTTTCTCTTTCGGCACATGAAAATATACAGGGCTTCCAATAATTTTAAAATGAGAAACATTAGGTTTCTTACCGGTGAATTTTCCTTCAGGAGTCTTGGAACCCAATGCTTGATGAGGGCATCGATTTTGTACATATGCGGTGGTGATTGTAGTTTCAGCCCATAGAAACTTTGGAAGTCTTTGATCATGTAGCATGGCCCGAACAGCTTCCATCATCGTATGGTTCTTCCTTCCCACCACACCATTCTGCTCAGGAGTATGTGGTGTAGTAGTCTCCCTCTTAATGCCAACCTCAGGTATGCCTGAGTAAACCAATTGTAATATATCGGAGGTCTTGCTTTGGCTTGAGGGGAACGGTCCCCTTTTGAGCTTTCCTTCGACACATCCTGGACATACACCTTCTTTCACTACTTGGAATTCGGGCATCCCTGTTACCATCTGTCTTACATCGGGTAGAGCTTTGTAATGAAGGTGGGAAAACCTCTGATGCCAAATTTCGGACTGAAGAGATGTGTCACAAGACATGAAACCTAGCGGACTTCCATCGACCTGATATGATGAATCAACACTAAACCCAAGAGTAAAGGCATTTCCATATACATACCTTGCCATTGCTTAAGGTTACCTTGTAGCCTTTGTCTTCCATTGCCGAGATGGACACTAGGTTCTTTTTGAGGTCAGGTGCATTTAATACATCCTGGACTTTCTAGCCTTCTTGAATGGTTGTCCTCTTCCTCGATCCCCAACTCTCCTCTTACCTTTGATGTTTAATTTGTCATTCCTTTGATTTTCCATCAGAGGGATTTTGATCATTGTCCCGGTGTGAGTCCTTTCTATCAGGGCACTCCCTTGCATAGTGACCTGCTTTATCGCAGATGTAACATCATCCTTTTCTTCCACCCTTAGGTCCAGCCTTTCCTTTTGATTTAGACCCAGAATTATTTCTTTTCTTAGCATGAGAAGAAAAAGCAGCAGGAGGACCTTTAGGCAAGGGCATTTCCTACTCTTCTACCCTTGTTTGTTCTTGAATGAATCTAGCCATTAATTCCTCGAAACTAGGAATTACATTATTGTTCAGAAGAGTAGTCCTGAACACATACCATTCAGATGGTAATCCTCCAAGAGTTGTGAGTGCCATTTCTCTGTCAGTAATGGTTTCCCCAATAGATAGGAGATCGTTCTTGATCTCAGTGATTCTTAAGAAGTATGCTTGCATACTTTCATCTTTACCCTTCTTGATTTCCCTCAACTTATTTCTAAGAAACAAAACTTGATTTGCATCATTAACTTTAAATAAACTCACCAGTCTGTCGTAGATTTCCTTGGAGGTGTCTAGATCAGAGATGTAGGCCACCAAGCGCTTGTTGATAGAGTCCTGGATGATCTTCTTTGTTTTGACTTCTCCATTTTTCCATTTGTTCTAGGCAGCAACAGATGCATTTAATGAAGGCTCAAAAATATTGCCTTTTACATGGTCCAGAACTCCTTGATCTTCAAGGGTTAGATCGATAGACATCTCCCATCCGTGATAGTCAGCTTTCTCATGGAGCTTGTCTTCGACAGGAAAGAGTGTTGAGGACCCCATAGTTCTTTTAGGATAGCCTTGCCAATCTTCTCTTCAATGATTGCTCTTGCTCTTTCTCGGGCTTTGTCTTCACCTCAGCTCTAATACCATGTTAAGTTATGGTATGTTCTATGCTTATAACAGTTTACTTATTTTTCTTATGATATTCCACCAATTAGCAATCACATGTACATAAAGTAAAGTGCAGATAGAACATTAAACGAACGACAGAAAACAAGCCAAGACAAGAGACACAAGATGTGGCGGCTAGCCAGGGACAAACCCCACAATGTGTGGGGAAACCATTTGATCAAATCTTCTTTTATCTTCAATAATTCAGTAGAGAGAAATAGTACAATAAATCTGATTCATATCAGCAATAGCAAACCCTAGATCAGTAGCATCAGCATTAGCGGCTTCATTCTCAAACTAGGGCAGACGATATCTCACAAACTGACCGTCGGATTGACTTCATTCCACCACCAAAAGTTTCAGCTTCCAGAGGAGGTTCAAATGAACCTACAGTGCAGTTCAGATGAGGAGATATTCTAGGCCACGCAAGTCAATCTTTACTTCTGCAGTTGCAGCTTCAGTTTCAGCAATTTCCGGCTTCAAACTAGGGCAATCGATATCTTGCAAACCGTTCGTCGGATTGACTTCATTCCACCACCAAAATTTGCGGCTTTCAAAGGAGATTCAGATGAAATTACACACAGTTCCAAAGAGCAGATCTTCTAGGCCACGTAAGTCAATCTTTACTTCTGCAGTTGCAGCTTCAGTTTCAGCAGTTTCCAGCTTCACATGTGTGAGAGAGAGAGACCCATTTCAGTGCAGTAGAGAAGAGACTCATATCTGCGCAGTAGAGAGAGAGAGATGTGATGAGATGAGTGAGTCCAAATGAGGAAAAGTCCTCTTATATTTATACACAACGTTGGTGGGTGAATAGATGCGACCGTTGGGCTTTTGAGCCTACATGAGTTGTAGGTCGGCTTGATAATAATTCCATAATCAAAATAAATTCATATCTCCATGAATACTTATCGGAATTGGATGATCTTTATATCAATCCTACACCTCTCGACGAGAGGAATCTAATAAAAATATTATTAGCCATGAATAAGATGACCCACGTGAAGTTTTGCCCTGGTTTCCAATTTTAACATACCTTCAGCTGCTATTCATGTCGTTGCTCACTGTGATATCTTGATGTTCTTGTCTATGAATACCTTGATGTTTTCGTGAGTAGGAAATCTCATAGACATTTGATTGACTGCATCTCCAGGTGTGCTTTGAGAGGTGTCTTCGACTCTGCCTCTTGGAAACCATTGCACCTGCACGCATGAGAGGCAGATGAACACTTGCAATACCTGGAGACATGGAAACACTCATGGTAAGCAATTTTTCAGTCGAAAACCAAAATGAACTTGAGAACTGACTTACAACATACTTGTGTGATTGATCATGAAGGTTGCACAATTTCGGCCAGGAGGTCAGGAGACTGACTGCCAAGACTATGTAAGGCATAGTTTGGAGACTGAGTTATTGTTGGAAATTTGTAATGCACAGTCCATTCTGGCTACTGGCCGCTAGAATTGCGCAATGCGCAATCTCACCTAGAAATGGTCGCATGCTCAGTGACTGCATTGCGCAATTTTTTGTTCCAGTAGTCATTGTCCCTCAGAATTGCAGGAAATAGTCCTGGGGTACAGTCACTGTGCATAAATGTGCATTTCCTGAGAGGAATACAGAGCCTTCCCTCTAAGGATTGCACAATGTTGTCTTGGTGAGGTAGAATCCGGGCCAAGGCTGCCCAAACTCGCTGATGGGCAACTGAAAGTGAATGTTAGTGTGAATGCATGGTGATACTAATTATAAGCATAAGTGAATGATCATGCATGCAAATGATGAATGACTGATTTATAAAATGGAATAACATGCATGTGGCTGAGGCGAGTCACCGAATCAGCGACTATTCGTGAAAAACAGTTTCATGCATGTGACAGCAGTGAGATAGCAACGAAAACTAAAACAGTGTTAGGACAAGCTAATATACATGTAAATGACAATAAGCACTCATTGAAATCAATCAAATACTACTCACACAAATGAAAACACAAAAAGTGATAGAAATGCAACACAAGGCATGGGAAGCGAGCTTACCCCAAAACAGCTGAGTTGAATGTGTCGAAAACTCCTAGATGTCATGTGGGATGTCAGAGCTACAAGATTGTTGTGAGGAATGAGCTCTGTAGTGTCTAGTTGATGAGTTTTGATAACATCAAGGTTGTGACGTGCATGCCACAAATATAGGGAAAGCGACACTTGGTGGGAGGTTTCTGAAATGATCCTTACATGTAACCTCCAACTACTAGAAAAATATCCCTGAAACAAGGGATTCCTTTG
Source organism: Pinus tabuliformis (assembly GCA_031772625.1). Taxonomy (NCBI): domain Eukaryota; kingdom Viridiplantae; phylum Streptophyta; class Pinopsida; order Pinales; family Pinaceae; genus Pinus; species Pinus tabuliformis. Next base: position 1,046,801,264 of record CM062819.1, on the reverse strand, counting down.
CATGTTGCCTTGGGAGAAGCAACCCATTCATGCAAGCCAGTTTTGCTTGGTCCCGGGGGAACCAGTCAACTCAAATGCACATGCAAGAGACTGCTCGACTGTTGGGAGAAAATGTGCATTTGTGGCTGGGGTCTGGGATAGATGCCCAACAGATTTACACAATTTCTAGGCAGAGTAGCTAACTACTGCCCAGATTTGCACAAATTCTAGGCTAAGCAGCCCTGTTGGGGAAAATTGTGCAATACCTATTGGGAGTGTTAACTCGCAGAATTGCGCAATCTTGGAGCCTAGCAGGCTGCCAGACAGGATTGCAAAATTTATGGAGGGAAGGCTGGTTTCCCTTCAGAAATGTGCAATTTTCTTGGGGAAGCTGCTAAGCCTGGAGTTGGACCAAGTCTAGGTGAACAAGCTGTGATCGACAGGCTGCCTTTGCGCAAGAAAAACGCTAAAGCTTGTGAACCTGATGAATCAATACAAGCTGCTGTGAAGGTTGGAAGGGAGGCTCCAAAATGAAGCTATGGAAAAATTTTGGAGGGTGGTTGTAGCCGCTACAACAACACCACAAAAATTGGATGAAAAAAGATCAAAAGGGCTTTATTACAGTTGTGATAAAAAATACACTAAAGATCATAAGTTTGTTGATAAGAAAATTATTTTACATAGACTGTGAAGAGGAAGAAAATGAACAAGAAGCATCAAAAGAAAAGGATATACACTATGAACCAACCCTAGAGAAAGAAGAAATGAGTTCGACCATATCTTGTAATGCATTGGAAGGAATTACCACTCCTCAAACTCTCTGGATAGAAGGGGATATCAAGAAGAAAAAGGTAATAGTGTTGATTGATTCAAGTAGTACCCACGATTTTATTCATTGTAAGATAGCTAAGGAATTGAATTGCTTCCTATAACCAGCGCCAAAGTGTCAAGTGATGGCTACAAATGGAAGAACTGTAAATTTCTCTTAAAAGTGCCAAAGTATCAAGATAACCATGGGGGAATATGTATTGAATAGCCCAATGCTTTCCATTCCAATAGATGGTGTTGTTGTTGTACTAGGATTTCAATGGTTACAATCTTTGGGTATAATAGCTTTCAATTTTCAATAACTTTTCTTGATTTGTTTTTGGGAAGGAAATGAAGTTGAATTTATGGGTATCATAGGGAAACCAGGAAATATAATTATCTCTAATGGCATGACAGATATTATAAATAAAGAACAACAAGGTAAAATAACAAAACTATGCTCACTAGAGATTCAAACATCGAAATTATCTATTTCTCCAGATCTTCAAAAAGTATTCGACAATCATTCCAAGATATTTGAGACTTCCAAAGGCCTCCAACCTATTAGTGATCATGATCATGTTATTCATTTGATTCCAGGAAGTGTTCCTCCAAACATCTAGCAATAGAGATATCTCTATGCCCAAAAGAGTTAAATTGAACGTATGGTTGCAAAAATGCTAGAGGCTGGTATAATTCAACCTAGTCAAAGTTTTTTCTCTTCTCTAGTAGTATTGGTGCACAAGAAGGATGGATCATGGTGCATGCATCTGAATTATGGGGAGCTCAACAAGCTCACTATTAAAGATAAATTTCTCATTCATGTCATTGATATATTGTTGGATGAATTACATGGAGAAATTTACTTCACCAAGTTGGATCTTCATTCAGGATATCACCAAATTAGAATTAAGACTGAAGACATTCTGAAAACAACATTTTTAACTCTTGAGGGTCATTATGAATTTTTGGTCATGCCTTTTGGTCTTACCAATGCACCTTCAACATTTCAAGGTTTGATGAATGCCATTTTCAAACCCTTGCTTAGAAAAATTGTTTTATTATTTTTTGATGATATACTAATCTACAACAAGTCGTGGAAGGATCCGGTTCAACATGTTGACAAGGTGCTCAAACTATTGGAGGAGAAACAATTATATGAAAAAATCTCCAAATGTTTATTTGCAGTACATGAAGTGGAATATCTGGGTCATATTGTATCTCATGAGGGTGTTAACGTAGACCGTAACAAAATTAAAGCTATCGAAAATCCCCACAACCATAAAGCATCTTCGAGTATTTCTTGGGTTGACAAGGTATTATCACAAGTTTGTTAAGAATTATGGGAGAATAGTAGCACGTCTAAAAAAATTACTGAAGAAAGATGCATTTTCTTGGACTCGAGAAGCAACTAAGGCCTTTTAACATCTCAAAGAGGCAATGTGCCAAGCACCGGCCTTAGCTAAGCCAAACTTCACAAAAGCCTTTATTGTGGAATGTAATGCATCAAGAAATGGAATTGGTGTTGTTTTAATGCAAGAAGGAAGACCCATTGCTTTTGAAAGTCGTCCAATCAAAGGAAAGTATTTACACAAACCTATTTATGAGAATGAAATTTTGGCAATACTACATGCACTAAAGCAATGGCGACCTTACCTAATGGGAAGAAACTTCAAGATAAAAACAAATTACGATAGTCTTAAATACTTTTTAGAACAAAGATTATCTTTAGAAGAGCAAAAAAAATGGGTCACAAGAGATGATGGGCTATGCCTTTGAAATCATCTACAAAATAGGGAAGCAAAACGTTGTTGCACATGCACTCTCAAGAAAGGATGAGGATGTGGAATGATTGTTTTGTGCCATTTCTATTATCCAACCATATTTGATAACCAAAGTAAGGGATGAATGGAAGAATGACAATGAAGTGTGGACGCTCATTCAAAATTTGCAGCGAGATCCCAGTACATATGATACATTTAGTTGAAAAAATGATTCATTATGGTACAAAGATTGCTTATATCTTTGGAAGAATTCCCAACTCAAACAAAAGATTCTTTTGAAATTGCACACCTATCCCTTAGGAGAGCACTCAGGATTTTTAAAAACTTACCACAAGGTCAAGAAGAAATCTTTAGGAGGGCCTTAAATCTGATATTCAAAATTTTGTGGCAGAATTTTTGGTTTTCCAACAAACTAAAGTTGAGAGAATTAAGACCCCAGTCTGTCTTAAATCTGATATTCAAAATTTTGTGGCGGAATGTTTGATTTGCCAACAAACTAAAGTTGAGAGAATTAAGACCCTGAGTCTGTTACAACCTTTATCCCTTCCAAGTCAATGTTAGGAGGAGGTTTCAATGGATTTTATCACAGGTTTACCCAAGTCCGAAGGAAAGAGTGTCATCGTGGTGGTAGTTGATAGACTTACCAAGTATACACATTTTTGTTCACTATCTCATTCATTTAAAGCCAATACAATTGCTACTACATTTATGGAAACATTTAAAAAGCTACATGGAAACCCAAAGATTATTGTAAGCGACAAAGATCCCATTTTCACCAGAAACTTTTAGACAAAATTATTTTCTTGCCTGGGTACTCAATTAGATCATAGCTTATCTTATCATCCTCAATCTGATGAGAAAACTGAGATAGTGAGAAAATGTTTGGAAGGATATATTCATTGCTTTATATCTTATAAACAAACACAATGGGTCAAGTGGTTACCTCTAGTTGAATGGTGGTATAACACTTCCTTCCATAATGTAGCAAAAATCAACCCATTTATGGCACTTTAGGGATATCATCCACCATCCATCACATAATATTTAAGAGAAAATTTTAAGGTTCAAGCAGTGGAAGATCACATCGAGCATCAACAAGTTCTCCAACTCTTAAAGGATAACCTCACATTGGCGAAGAATCAGATGAAACAACATGCAGATCAACATTGTAGTGAAAGACGTTTTGATGGTTGTGACTGGGTATTTTTACAGTTACAACCATATAAACAAATTTCCCTCAAGCAAGGTAAGAACGATGATAAATTATCACCAAAGTATTTTGGTCCTTACAAGGTGTTGCAAAATATTAGTACTGCAGCATACAAATTGGAGCTTCCCGCATCTTCCCGAGTGCAACTAATTTTCCATGTTTCATGCTTAAATAAGCTTATAGGTGACAAGCTCCTAGTTCAATCAATATTGCTAGAACTTGACAAGAAAAGAAAAATCACATTGGAACCTAAAGAAGTCACGAAAATGAGAACCTGACAACTACAAAATCGATCAATTTTAGAGTATCTCATCAAGGGTAAGAACTTACCCGTTGAAGATTCTAAATGGGAGAATGATAATTTTATGCAAAATCATCGAGAACTACTCAAGCATTGAGGACAACACTTTTTTGAAGGAGAGGGGAATGTTAGGTCCCTATACTACTAGTGTAACCCCTTATTGTCCCTATACTACTAGTGTAGCCCACTTATTGATATTGTTGTGCCCATGTAGTCCCCATATTGTTATTATTGTTCCCCATATAAACCCACTATTGTTATTGTTGTGACCTTACACTCTTATTGTTATGAAGGCTCTGATTATATTGTGACCCATTAGACTCCTATATATAGAAAGAAGGCCTTATCATTTGTATCATCCAAGAATTGTTCATTTATGTAATGTAAAGGAGGATTCCCCCTCGAAGAGGATAATTTTTAAGTAGTTGTTCTATCTATTCGTGAGTTGGTTGCATAACAACATATTAATTTAGGAATAGAGTATATTTTAGTACATCAAAAGTTAACTAAAATTAATCACTTCACATTCACAAAATGTTGTGTGTGGAGGAAGAAACACCTCTTCACTTTGCACATGGCATTTTACACTCCGTAATTCCTAGACAATTAAATTATTGAACTATCAAACATTATAGTGCCCACAATGGGGTCTTCACGATGTTGAGCTATCTTGTATTAATTGTTATCATACATAATAGGAATATTGTTGATAGCAGGAGCATTGTTTCCCTTTGGTAGGAGGACACTTGTTGTTGAATAAAGACAAGGAATCCCTTTATATGAGGTGATAAATTGGTATAAAAGAGATGTTCTGTGTCATCATATTGCAATATCTCTCTCATCTTCATGATATTTCTATTTCGAAATTGCATAAGTACATCATAACCTCATGTGATATATTATGTTAATTTTTATCTCAAAAAAAAAGATTCAGTTTATATTTTGCTGACATATATTAGCATAATATGCTCTCAATTGGCAATATCAAATCCATATGTAATTATGATTCACTCTATCATTTTGGCAATACATATTATCATAAGATGCTCTCAAGATGAAAAATTTAATCAATATGCCATGGCTTGACATATATTATCGTTAAAGTTAACAGAATGCTATCGATCAATATCTTCTTCATATTATTGAAATAGCTACTTTTAATATTAATTCCTTTATTTTTATTTTGTCTCATGACATGTTGTCGTAGCATGCCATATAAGTTGACTTTTGTCTAACAATGTGACTCTATCCATACCAAACCATGTTTACTGTAACCTCAGTTAAACAAATTAACTCTATAACATTCAGAGAGAATCTATGGAAATGACTTGGATTGGTCTGATGGAAGAGTGTGTATGTTCATTTATTGCACAATGGATTACAATCTCGCAAAACTAGGGGTTTCTCTAATGTTCTGACAGGGTACTATCTTCATCAATGTGTATGGAAGCACTAGGAGATGATATGCTATGTTATCACAATTTTAGTCACTAGTTTTAAAGTGTTGACAGCTTTAGTGTTAGCAATGATTTGTAAAAAATAATTTTAAAAGCACTGACAGTTTTAGTGTCAACACCGAGTTGTAAAAAACAATGTTAAAGTGCTAACAAATAGAATATTAGTGTTATTGTAAGTTTTGAAAATAAAACTACGCTGACAACTAGAGTAGTAGTGCATATGTGTAAAAATGGTTAGTTAAACTCTAACAACAATAGTATCAATTCCAAAGGAAAAATTCAAATTTTGTTTTATGTCCAAAATATTGTGTTGATGGAGCACATGTTGTTGAAGGAGCAAGCACTTGATCAAATGAGCGCTAACAATTAATCTGTCAATAATAAAACTTTGTTTTCTCCTATAAAAGATAGTAATTTTGGGTGCATATTACGAACAGTTGGAAAATAATTTTTTTTAAAAAAAGAGGTTTTTTTTTGGTAACAAACTAATTTAAAAAACCTCTTTCATTTTTTACACAATTTTAATGCTTTAAGATATTTGAAGGGATCTTTGAAGCTTATTTTTTAGGATTTTTCAATTTAGTTTTTTTTTCTTTTAGTCACTGTTTTAAAAATCCATTCTTGAATAACTGAGGATGAATTTTTAAAAACTGAAAAAGGTTTGTTTCGGTAATGGACCCATTAACAAAAATCTCTTTCATAATTTTCACATATATCACAATTTGAGAGTTTGGAATGGATATTTGAAGCCTATTATTCAGGAATTCGCCAGAATTAATTTTTTCTATTTTTAGAAAAAAACAACCGATCAGTTGGAGAGCCACATCATTAATTCAAGTTGGGGTCAGATATTGTCTCCTTGATTATTTGATTTAGTAATCTATACATATATGAAGAGGTTTGATATCCATTATTTTTGGATCTTGGATAGTTTGTAAGTAGTCTATAAAAACTATCATTTATGTAATGTATAGGGTTGAACTTTGAAAAGAAGACCTATTGTAATCATGTGCATTTTATTAATAGAAGAAATTTTGGACAAAAGTATAGGTTTTTGTGCCAAAGATTCATTTTTTAGCATTTGTGTTCTATTTCTTAGTGCTATGTTCTTTCTTTATTATTCATTGAGTGTTTAAGATTCTCATCTGAATCAGCAAGTAGATGTAGAATTCATGTCACAATGCTGTATATCTTATATTCAGATATTCACCTTTCAATTGATGAGTTAAATACAAAATTCCTCATTATGATGCATTATTTTTAAAGCTCTGAGTGTATTCCTCTTCTTCCTTTCATGCTATAGATGATTAATCTCTAGCATATTGTTGAAAAACATGCCTTTGGAACGTTAAATCCTTACAAACCAAGCTTCAAAGACTCTTAACCTGGATTATTTGACTCCTTTTGCCAATGGTTTCTTCTCATACTCCAACCAATTTTAGCAACTTCCACATTAATCTAACCATAGAGCATTTAACAAACCTGCTACCGTTGTGACCTAGGGTAGTTGAATTTGAGTAGGGACCCCCTTTGTATTGAAGGTACAACTTCAGTCTCAAAGTGGTTAGAAGTTACCTTAGAGTTTTCCCCCACAACCATGGTTTTATCTAAGTGATAACATGCTCGAAAATCTAGAAGGCTACATTTGTGTTCTTGTGTAGATGGAGTCTCGATTCGAGAAAAATGAAGGCAAAGAGAAACAAGGTTGGTGTGGTGTAGCAACTAAAATTAATGATGATTCTGGTGGTGCTGGTAATAATAATAATGTAATATCCCAAACCTTAAAATTTTTAATAGATCAAGCACACTTTAATGTTCTAATTAAAGCAAACCTTCAACAAGAACAAGAACATGGATAAGATCTAGAATTGCAATCCCTTATTTATATTATTAGCTAAAGAAAGTAACACATGCCCATATAATAAGATTGTAACCTCTATAGATGGCATGCATAGCTTCTCAACACAAGAAAAAAACAAGACACTGAAGCCTACTTGTGAAACCTGTTAGAGCCTAGATTTGTCTCAGGCTGAAAAGACAAGGTTCTAGGTCCACATCAAACCATGCTCAGCCTCGTAGCTAACCCTACGAGGACATGAGAGGGCTCTCTCCGGGTCGATCTCAGCAAAAGACAAGCGATGGGGCTCGAGATGACTAAATTGGCAACTGATATTAGGCTAGGTATTAAGTGCAGGGATTTTATTTGGTTTTTTGAGGGTTTTGTTGAAAAAATGGGAAAGGCAAATTTGGGCTCGAGGATGAGGCACAGTTTCTGCAGAGGTCTGATTGGGGCAAGGAAGGCAATCATTTTGATGCTTTAAAGCAAGTGAGGTGAGTAGATCAGACAGGTGAGGAGCTAAGGAGTGCAAGAGAGTCTCAAGGATTCTCCTTAAACTGAAGAAAACATGAAAATTTAAACAAATTCAAAGGCAGAGCATAACACTTATGGGTTCCACCTTAATCACTCATTTGTTTCAAATTAAGAAGAAGAAACATGAAGATGATACACAAAACACTAGATAAACTTACAATTACTCAGAGAAGCACACCATCAAAACATAAAGCCACGTGGATCCCAAATAGTGCTACAAAACCCTGGTCTTTCCTTAGCCAAAAATGCGGAGATACAATGTACAATAGAGTGCCAAGCTTTTCCGAAGAGTCCAACCCTAAAAATGAGTTAGAAATTACATAATATAGACAAGCAAACCTATTCCCTTGTCTCTATGGTTCGAGCTCATCCTTCTAGGAGCTGTTTCAACCAATTCTAAACAGAGCACTAAAATCTAGGCAGTCAAAACAACTTGCCTCTATAAGGTAGGAAACTGATTCATTCATTAAATTTTCTCTCTTTGGTGAATGAATCTTCTAGAAAAAGTAACTAAGTGTCAAAATTACATCATGTTCACTCAATTACATCAAGATAAGTCAAAAACTACATCACAAAGAAAAACTAGTCAAACTGGCCGAATTTCTGAGCTGGAAGATGAAAAATCGGGCAAAAAACCTTTGCGCGCTACGCCAATTTCTACATGTCTTGTGCTACTTTGGTGATAATTTTGAGGCACTTTCTGAAGTCCAAATTGAGACCAAGTGTACTTGTTGGAAAGCCCTACCTGTCTACTTTCCAACCCAAGTGGAATTTCTGAATTTGGTGCCCTTTTGCCCCTCCAAAACCTCAGTCTCCCAAGACTACTTTTTGTGTGTGAAATTAGGGGCAGAGAGGTCATTTTTAGGGTGTTTTTGACCTCCTGGGGACTCAAAACTTACCCAATTTTTTTTTCCATGCACCAGTAGGCATGATTTTTCATGCTGAATCCAAAAATACAAACCGTTTGTGATTTGGAGCTCCCAATCCTAAGCGTCGCGCCAGTGGCACGACGTATAGGGAGAAAAAACCTGTGTTGTGCCCAAAAATTTGTCATCCTTTGATGATGGTAGTGAAACTAGGTGTTGTTATGATATCTGCCACCAAGGGGAACAATGTAAAAAGGGAGTGTTAGGAAGGGGAATAATATGATGGGAATACGGGTTATGCGGGGAAATTTTGTTCAAGGATATGTAGGAGGGTTTGGGGATTTTATAAGGTAGGGTTTTGGGGTTTACATTGACCACTGAGTGGAGGGATAGGGAATAGCGGTTTAGTAGTTTTGGGATTTGAATGCAATGTTGGATTGATGAGATTGATGGGAGGGGGTAGGAAATGAGGAAACAAAAGGGAAATGGGAAAAGGGAGAGTCCTTGGCCACCAATCAATAATTCAAGACCCCACAACAAATTTCCTTTGAATGTATTTTAAAGGGAGGGTTTAGATTTTGTTCCAAATGATACCACCCATAAACCACTCACACTTATCACCAAATTCAAAGAAACAGCAAGAGTGAGGGCCTACTTGGCGAATTCATGCAAGGTATGGGCGAATTGGTGAAATTCCAAGCAAGTTTCAGGCTTGAGGCTATACGTGTCGTGCTCAAAACCCAGTGTGCCACACTCTTTATATGCACCGCACCTGTTATAAATTACAATGGGTGAAAACTCCCAGTGCTCGGTGCATTCTATGTGCGTCACGCCACCTGCTATATGCGCCGCGCTGCCTCCAAGTCACACAATCGGCCTCTTCCGCTCACTATTTTGCTCTTGCACTTTCAAAACACAATTTCTCCTTTGGATTATGAAAGACACTTGTTGCAAAGGCTTAAATAGTTTTGAAATATCTTGACAAGAGATGATTTAAAGTTTTACTTCTTCAAAAAAACCCCCTTCATAATGTTTTTGACTATGGCACTTTGTCATTTAATGAAACTCTGTCCTTTGGCTTTCTCATTGATTTTCTGGACTCAAAATAATGAAATTGGTTTATTTTTTGCAGGGATATAGGCGTTGATGTTTGGCAAAGGAAAACCAGAGCCTACATTGAAAACTCCATGGCAGAAAAATATTACAAAAAATGAATTCGACAATTTCTTACTCAAAACAGAGTTTTGAACAAGAAATGTCCTCACATGTGTTTGATGATCCTCATGGCCTGCGAGAATTATTCGACATGTTTGAAGACCAACCACTAGACCTAGACTCTTAAAATAACTCTTTTTGACCAAAATAGCATAATGACTATGAATGATTGAAATGAACTTTGATGAACATAGAGAAATTTTGACTAGCCCGGGCAGGTACAAGCATGAGGGAAACAAGAACACCAAACCCTTCCGTCAGACAATGGCATGCCCCTAGCGAAATGCAAGTGATCGAAAGTGATGGGACACCTAAACATAAAATGCAAAAAGAGTTTTGATCTCTGACAGGGGGATGACCAGACCGACTCTAACAAAACCTAAATAGATCTACGACGCAAATGTCACCGTGGGGTTTTCGTCCTGAGATCAACCTAGAACTAGCCATGCCAAGTTATCAACAAAATATAATAATATAGAAAAACTATGAATGATCCCAATGCCCAGTTCCTATCCCCTTTTATAGGCTTGATGGACTCTCTAGAAAATTTATTTTATTATTTTCCCTCAAAAAATGAAGGAAAATACCATGGGAAAATCCACAGTAAATACCATGGGTAGATTCTGTCCATTTTGACCATATAAAGAAAAATGGAATATTGCAAATCCTCCCACCCAAAGATTTCTTGCCCGCAAGCAGTCCACTGCTATCCACAACAAAAGCATCTGGTCATTGAGGCCAAGATCCCATACAACATAGTGTGTTATTACATGCCTCCATGCTAAATGATCCTGAATGGATCCTTCAATACTTAGATCCCAAATAATCCTCCAACCAATCCTTCCCTCGATATTTCACCTAGGTCCCAATGCCACCTAATTCATGGGACCTATGGGTTATGATATTATCTCATCCCTCCATCATTGCTCGTGCTTAAGGGCCTAAACTGCAATATTCTATTAGCTAAGATTATCCCAACAATAGTATTCCAACTCATAATCTCTTGCCAATCCATCTCGTGGGAAGGATATAATGCATGAATACCTACACATGTAATAATTTTACCATGTTGATGTTGCCTGATGCTCAACTCATGTTGCTCTACCCGATCACCCAACATGTTCCATTTGTATAGCTTTTCTCTGTTATCCCCAATGTATAAAGGTGGGTTGGTAGTGTTGCAAGCCTTATTTATGTACTCTTTTAGAGGGGTACTTTGGAACTCCCATATTCCTCCTGATGCCTAGTGAGGGACTTGAGACGTTCCTCTACAGTAGACAATTTAGATGCTAACTCAACACATACCCCTATGAGCTCCTCAATTTTTTTGTTCTGATGTAAGATAATGTCTCAATTTTTCCTAACTCTCTGATTTAACATCGTAAGATCTATCTTGAAATGTGTGAACTTTCTGTGTAAGTCCTCTATTGTTGGTTCTGGTGCCCTATTAAATATCTTTATACCTGTCTGCACCTGATTCCCTATGACCACCACTTTAACTTGAGCCTTTGAATAGCTCTCTGGGAATGGTTCATCTTGCACATTATGTTTGTCATGCCCCCCTTCATGACCATGCTCAGCATGTTTTTTACCATTACTGGTTCCTCATTTATTTATCCTTGAATGTCCTCTTCCTGACATTTTCCACATGTGGGGACAATTTTTTGTCCATCCTCTATGGTTTTCAAAAACGGATGTACCATTGGACTATTATTTATACTTGCTTTCTCATACTCTTCATGGATGGACCCAATTCTACAAGAGTCTACTATATCATTAGGAAGAATTACCTCCTTCCTTTCCTCATGTATTTTGTCAAGTTGACTGATCATCATCAACTTGTCCTACAAGTTTCTCTAAATGGCATTATGTTGTTGGTAACCATCTATACTTGACTGCTCAGATCCTTTAGATGAATCCTCATGGTCCAAAGGAATCTTTTTTTTTTTCTATCCTTGTTGCATCCTTCCTTTCACTTGGACATGAATGGTTAAGTTCCCAAGATCCCTTACAGATAAATAATAGTCCTTTCCTTCTTAGTTCATTCTTGCTACAGGTTTTATTTTCTTTGTTCTTGCTTCCTCCTTTAATCCTCTTTAGCTCCTTCCTAGTCAACACTCTTCTGAGCAAATTTATGTTTTACATGACCAACTTTTCAACTAAGTCACATGCGACTGGTGATACAATTAGTTCATTTCTCCAAATGATCAACAATTTGGATCTTCGTATCTTGTAGATGTCAACATCTCCTTCTAAAAACAATGAAATAATATTCTGCATGCTTGTTTTGACACGTTCCATATGAGCTAATGTAATGTTGGTGTATAATTTCCGAAACACCTAAAAGATTAAGTCCTCACATTCCAGATTCAAAATGAATATGCCAAAGTTGAACTTTGCAATGAGTTCTAAAATTCTGCGCCGCTTCTGAAAAGCATGAAGCATGATGTTGTTCAACCCTTGAAGGGATTCTACTATCAGCTACAATATATCCTTCATTATATCATTATTGTAAGGTGATAGAGGCGATGTTAAATCTATGATCCGACTGAGACAACAGGAAACTGTGATCCTAAACTCTTCACAAGGATGCTCCCATAGTTTGGGTTGTATTAGTGCAAGCATGGATGAGTTGAGATCCCAACTAAGTTTCTTCCATTATGTCTACCCCAACTGGGACAAAGATGTGTCTAATTCCTCAAACTTACGAAGTTCTATGGCTAACCTTGTTTGCTACAATTCAAATCCAAGTGCAAAGAGCTTAGACCCTCTTCTTGTCCTTCATTCACTTCCCATGGGTGCTTCTACTACAAAATAACTTTCGAGAAAGGTCTAATGCTTTGATCATTATTTTGGTCTAAGTAGGTATTTTTGTGTAAAGGACCATATATTCTCACTAGTTCGTCAAGAAGTTTCTAGGTGTTTTCCAAGGTCTCTTCAATATGATCCATCTTCTCCAATACTAATTTTTCATAAGGAGATTTTATTAATCATATTTTGAACCAGAGATATTATAGCCACAAACTTAGATATTATTCTCCCTTTACTTATTTTTTATTTAACCTGTCAACTACACTCATAATTAGTAAACAATATGGTTACAAATTGGTAGCCTTAATCTGAAAATGGTTTGTTGAAACTAGGAGGATGTTTACATACAAATATCTTCTGAATCCATTGCTACAAGTGATATATGAATTTGTTGGTAGCCATCTTTCAACCTAAAATTTGGAAATTGCTATACAATTTGCACTAATTTCCTTGAAATGTTTTGTTACTATGGTTCAAACTCTTCAAAAATAGAGATACTTCAAAAATTAATGTCGTCGTGAATGGTAGGTTGAGGAAAGCCATTATGGAAGTAATCTAATGCTTCAACAACTCCTACAACCACAAACAAGTGCACTTTCCAAGGAAGGACTGGCTTCACCTCACCACTTGAAATATATGTAGTCCATAGATAAGGCTATAAACAAATTTCATAAAATAGAAAATGAAAGACCCCACCATACAATACAAGATGCTATAATTGCTAATATAATGATGTGGGTTTGCTTCAATAGAATAAGAATCTCAAGCACTTGCTCTCTTTGGTTGAATAATTCAACGTTTTTAGTCCCACTGATTATCTGTCAGGAAGAAATTCTCTATAAACTAGATTCCAACCTCATATTGCTATAAAATTCCCACCAAGAACAAGGATGTCACATAATAAATGCCTATTCACAGGATACCATTGTAATATTGTTCACCGAATGGCTTGTGCCCACTTGCATCTCGATCTCTCTCATCCCTATGCCTACGATCCTAGTTTCTTCATCCTTCGATTGCTAACCTCATAGTCAAATCTGTTTCCAATCTTAGTGCGAGCACGGCCCACGAGTGGTCCCATCCTACAATCAACCTTCAATTTCCAACTGCTCCATGTCCAATTTTGAAATAATGTGGACAAAGGCCACCTCCCTCAACTATGTACTCCTACACTAGTTGTTCAGGCTCTCGCAATAGATGGAATACCTAGGTCTTGACAATGGCAGAAATAACTCTTACCTCTAATGCTTCACGATTGTATAAATCAATGAATTCTCATGTCTGTGTAAATCAATGAATGCCCTTCTAGCCTCTGCAACCCAATTTCCTTTATAAAATGATCCTTGATTCATATATACACTATGTGGCCTTTACATGATAACAAACTATCATCAAAAGGTATGATGGCTTCACCAAAAAAATGAATGGATTGGTTCACTATTTGACCTAACGTTGCTAGATATGGCCTCATGTCCTAGAAATATTGGTATATAGGTATATAGCCCCATGACTTAATGTTCATTGTTTTGTTTTCCGCCTCCACTCTGTGTAAACAACCCCAAGGCTTTAGGTGCTTCAACAAGGAATCTTCTTCGTCCCCCAACCTCCATGTGAGAATATCGTAGCATTAATTATTATCCTCCAACCTCATGATATTTTTTTTATTTTTCTTTCAGAGTAAGATATATGTTATTAGAGCAACATTATTGACTCTACGGTCCTCGAGGGAAATGATAAGTCAATACCTGGTATATAGAGAACGTTGGCTCAATCAGTCAATCCAAATGGAGTTTTCCAAACTCATGATCTGTGGCCTTTGCAGTTTGATGGTCTCCTTAGCCCTCAAATGTTTCATAGGGGAATAAACCCTTTATTCATCACCTTTATAATAAGAATAGTGTCCTTTCATCCTTCACAACAAAGGTTATCACTTATAAATTCAACTTCTCATCGATTCATATCTGGGTGAGATCTATGATTCAATCCTTTCTTTCCAAATGGTTTGATTTCTCAATCATTTTCATTGCAAAACACGAACCCTCTACTACGGGGATATCTTGGCCTCTTGAGAAGATCATTTTCTTCGATCTCCCATAAGAAAGGTTAACTCTAGCAAATAAATCTATTGTAGATAACATTATTCATCCAACTAGGGTAGTTAGAGAAAACCAATGAAATTGGGTGAGTTACTAGCTAGGGTGATTATGAAGAATCACTGAAGACTAGTTTCTTCTGACCCTTGATCTGCAATAAAAACACCCTCGTGCTGGCAGGATGCACAAATCTAATACCACTGTAATATCCCAAACATTAGAAATTTTAACAAATCTAATACACTTTAGTGTTTTGATTAAAGTAAACCTTAAAAAAGAACAAGAACACAGATGGAATATAGAATTTCAGCTCTTTATTTATATTATTAGCTAAATAAAATAACACGTCCATACAATAAAATTGGAACTCCTATAGATGGCATGCATGGCTTCTCAATACAAGAAGAAAACAAGACAGTGAAGCCCACTTGTGGAACCTGAATGGATCCAGCACTCAAATGTCACTACAGGGTTTTCGTCTCAGGATCAACATTAGAACTAGCACCACCGAGTTCTGAACAAAACATAATAAGATAGAAAAACTCCGAATGATCCTAATGCCTAGTTCCTATCCCCTTTTATAGATTTGATGGACTCTCTAGAAACTTTATTTGTTATTTTCCCTCAAAAAATAAAGGAAAATATCATGGGTAGATTCCATGGGAAAATTCACACTAAATACCATGGGCAGATTCCATCCATTTTCACCATTTCCAGAAAAGGGAATATTACAATTAAACAAATAAGAATATGATTGGATAAATGATGAGAAATGATGTTGAGTTATATACACTTCATCTAGGTATCATTTTAATGCAAGCTTAGAAGAAAAGGGAATGACCATGGTAGGTGATTCTATGATTATCCTTTCGGTAGTACAAAGAAATTTTTTTAAATAGATTTGTTGTAGTTTGCTTGATTTGGAAAATATAATAGTAGGTAAAGGATTTTAAAGTGTAACATTCTTAAACCTTCACAAGTATAGATGAATTGGTAGTAGAGTATGTTATTATGTTTCATAATTAATCAGTAGTCGAGAGCCTGCGATTGACTATATTCCTGAATATTTGGAGACTTCATGTGGTAAATTTTTGTTGATATCGATCAGAGTTTATGAGAATTGCATCATCAATGGTGTTCTGTTACAACAAGCTCCACATCCAGGTGGTTTCCTATCCAACAAAGGGTTTATAGATTTAATATTTTCCTTTGTTGTTTTCTATTGTTATGGTTCGTCTCTACTAGAGTTTGTAACACACGCAAGGACCTTTGCACAATCAGGGATGTTTATTATATTCTAATTATGCAATAAGTCATAGGGATAGTTAATAAAATTAATTCACAATGAGCTATTTGTTACAAGTGTGTGGAGCTTTTCTTGTGTCGAGCTTTCACTATGTGGAAAGCCTCACACACAAGGACATTTGCCAATGTGTATAGCTTTTCTCTTCAACAATGTGAGGAGCTTTGCCCTCCCCCCTAAAAACATAAGGGAGTTGCAACATTGGGAAGAGTAGAAGTGGTGTGAAGAATAATAGAATCATGCATAACAGTCTCAGTGTCCGAGCACTCATTGACGCGCTAGCCACTGAGAAAATTAGTTTTTTTATTAATTTTAAAATGAATTGTTAGGGACTAATAAATACCGAAAATAAAAAGCTCTCCACCAGGGAAATTATGCCCATCAGAGCTCGTTGAGTCAATAGAAAATTAAGAATAATATTTGAAGAAAATTGCAAAATTATTTTTGAATTTATAGGAAATTATAAATATTGGGTATTTTCATGAAACTTTGGTTTAAAAAAAATAGCAAGCTATGCACAACCAATGTGCTTTGACCAATATTATAGTTCAGAAAGTATTAATAATCTATATGTAAAAGAGAAATTTCATATACATATCTATATATATAATCTAATTTTATGAAACAACTTTAATTTTAAATAAAAATATTATTTATGAAAAATATATATTTTACTTTTTTACATTACCCTCGTGTCCCTTTAATATTGCCATGGGTTCAAAACCAGAGGGGGTAGAGTATGTATGCCTTTGTAGACTTAGTAGTCAAATCATTGGGAGGAGGTGGGTCACTTGTCCCACAAACAAGGGGGCCTCAGACACCAATTTGGTGTCTGAATTAGTCGTGACCTAAAAATTAAATAATAATAATAATAATTACGTGGTGACTCGAATCAGATATTTGAACCAAAAAAATTTCATGAAATCGTAATTGCCAGCTATTAAGACTATTCATGAAATGGTATTTGTACAATTCAAATCTTCACACAATTTCAGGTTGGAATTCCAAAAGAAATTTGGATGAGAAGCTGTGCGATTGCGAAATAATTGAACCATGCTTTTTTTGTTTTATTCTCTCCATATATTTTTCTATTACATTGCTGCCCTTCCCTGTTTTTTATTAAAAGAGGACATGGAAGGTTCGGAGGATGGTTTAAAAGAAAACATGGAATTTTTGAAAGAAGGTTTGACAAAGTTGCTACTCCTAATGGCGAAAATATATTAGATGAAACTCATGATGAGAACAAAATAAATATTAATCATGATTTCATAGACTTCAACATTGGATTGAAGACCCACAATATTCCAAATATTGATATGAGGAAGTTTGATGGAAAGGATCTGATAACATGGACACTACAAATGGAGCATTAGTTTCATCTCCATAATGTGCAATACACACAAAAGGTACGTATTGCAACTTTATATTTAGAACACAATTAGTTTGTATGGTATCGATGCCTTTGTTCTCATAAAAGACTTGTCACTTGGTAAAGTTTTACAAAGGAAATGATAAAACATTATCAGGATACAAAGAACAACACCTTTAGCCAATTGATAAATCTAAAAAAAAGGGTTCAATGGTAGAGCACATTGAGTACTTCCAAAATTTGAATATAAGCATAAATGATATTCCAGAGTAACATAGAATTTATTTCTTTGTAGGGAATTTAGAGGACAACATCCAACATGAGGTTCACCTTTGGGAACCTGATTCATTGGATAAGGTATTCATGGAGGCAAGAAATTTTGATAGAAAAATTATGGAAACAAGGAAGTCTACCACAACAATAAGGATGTAAGTGTTGTTTTTCCTATCCTTCCATAACCTACAAGGCTGACACCACAACAATTGGAAGAAAAAATACCAAAAGGGCTTTGTTACAGTTGCGATAGAAAATACACTAAAGGTCATAAGTGTGCCGAGAACAAATTACTTTACATATATTGTGAAGAGGAAGAAAAGGAACAAGAAACATCAAAAGAAGAGGATATACACTAGGAACTTGTTGTAGTGGCTACAACCACCCTCGAGAATTTTTCCTTAGCCTATTTTGGAGCCTGCCTACCAACCTTACACAACACTTTGTCTTCCTTCGTCAAGTACTCAAGCTTCAAGTGTTTTCCTCGCACAAAGGAAGCTTGTCGATCACAGTTGATCCATTCCCCTCATAGGCTGCTCAACCAGACTTGGTCCAATTGTAGGCTGAGCAGCTTCCCCTTGAAAATTGTGCATTTCTAGAGGGCAACCAACCTTCCATCCAAGAATTTTTCAATCCTCTCTGATAGCCTTCCGGGCTCCAGGATTCCGAAATCTTTCCAGCCACCCTCCCAACAGGATTTGCGCAAATTTTCCCAGCAGCAGGCTGTTCAGCCCAGAATTTGACAAATATGGGTAGTAGTCAGCTTCTCTACCCAAAAATTGTGCAAATCTCTTGGGCAGCCAGCCTAGCTCCCAACCAGAAATGCGCATTTCTCTCCAGCAGTCGAGCAGTCTCTTGCATGTGCAGCTGAGTTGACTAGTTCCCTCCAGGACTGAGAAAAACATACTTGCATGCATGGGTTTCTTCTCCCAAGGCATCATGCAAAGGCATCCCTTATTTTAGGGGTCTATGTTTAGCAGTTGGAGGTTACATGCAAGGAGAAATTTCGAAACCCCACACCAAGCGTCGCTTCCCCTAGATTCGTGGCATGCATGTCACAACCTTAGTGTTATCAAAACTCATCAACTAGACACTGCAGAGCTTGGTCCTCACATCAATCTTGCAACTCTAACATCCCACGTCACATCTAGGATCGGTCGGCACATTCAACTCAGTTGTTTTCAGGTAAGCCCACTTCCCATGCCTTATGCTGCATTTTTGTCACTTTTTGTTTTTTCACTTGTAGGAGTATTTTTTCCTTGATTTCTTTGAATTCTTTTTTTAGTTTACATATATACTAGATTGTCCTAGCTTTGTTTTAGTTTTTGTTTCTATATCAATGTTGTCACATGCATGAAACTGTTTTGCACAGACGTTTTCCCAACAGAAGAATTGCCTCACCCATATGCATGTTGATATATTTGTTGAATCTTTCATTCATGTTTTGCATGCATTGTCAATCACTTCTACTATCACTTAGTTTCACCATGCATTCACTGACTTACTTGCTTTCAGTCACCCATTGTCAAGTCAGGCCAACCTTGGCCCAAGTTCTGCCTTCAACAAGGCTGCATTGTGCAATATGGGAAAGGAAGGCTCACCTTCATCTCCAAATTTGTGCATTCCTACATGGCACTAGAGTCTAGGACTGTTTTGTGCATTTCTGGAGGATAGTGGCTGCTTGGCCCAAAAAAATGACAGATCTGTCCCTAGGCCAACAGTCCTTCCCAGTTTGAATTGCGTATTGCACAATCCCAACAGTCAACAGCCAGACTGGACTGTGCATTGTGCAGTTCCAGTAGTAAGCCATTCTCCCAGCATCCCGACCTCCCGGCCGAAATTATGCAACCTTCATGATCATTCACCCAGGTATGTTGCAAGTCAATTTTCATGTTCATTTTGCTTTTCCACTGACATATTTCTTGCTATTAGTGTTTCCATGTCTCCAGGTATCGCAGGTGTTCATCTGCCTCTCATCAATATAGGTACAATGATTTCTAGGAGAGCAAAGACAAGGACACCATTCAAAGCATGCTTGAGGATGTAATCGATCAAGTGTCTATGAGCTTTCCTACTCACAAAGACATCAATCTGTTTGTAGACAAGGACATCAAGTGGCAGCGTCACAGCTAGCAGCATCATGAACAACAACTGAAGACAAAATACCAAATGCAATGAATGCAAGAAGAGGGTTGTTGACATCACGGAGGTGAAACAAGGATGCAAGCTCAAGAAGGTCCATTGATGACGAAAGAAACTTTGGAGAGTCTGGCTATGGAGTGACGATGCAACGTGAATATCGTGTGAAGGAAGAAGATGTAAAAAATAAGGGGTTCCATGTGCTGAAGTAATAACTTAGGAAGAACATGAAGCTTCATAGACAGACGAATGAGTTACAGCAGGATCAAGAATTGTAGTGGTTGCAACGTGCACTCATGGATGAAACTGCGCCCAGACAAGTTAAAGATTCATCCCAACAGCCAACATGGAGTAGACATGGTGAGCAGTGTGGTTGATTGCATGTAAGGGATTTAGCAACATGCATGTCATTGTGTGCATGCATGCAATCCAACCCATTCAACACACTCACCAAGGCGAAGACAAGAAACAAGTCCAACTGGAGCCGAACGGGTACTTTGGCAAGTTGATGTGCATGACCACCAACACACACTTGAAGATCAGTAAAGGCACTATGCATCAGTGTGCTTCTGGTTCAGCCGTACCCAAGAAGACCATGCACATGTTAGCAGATGAGTTGGACGAAGGGGCCAAACCAATACACCGATTACAATGGAAGTAAGATTTTGCTTCAGCAAGATGTCACCATGAGGTGCATGCACACCATCACGGATGAGCAATCTTGGCATCAACTCACCAACTTAACCGTCACAAGCATGTAAAAGGGTTGGTGTCACCAAAGTGGATTGAGTGTCAGTGATGTCTTGCAAGGCTTGCTCAAGCCATGTTGTCTCACATGAGTACATGTGCATTTTAATGTTGAGTCATGTCAAGTGTATGTTAAGTGTCAATAGTTGGATGTAACAGTCATACAGTAGGTGAAGAATCATGAGGGTAGTTGAACTGTCACAAAGGGGAATGTCAAGGATCATCCCACCCTTTGCTATAAATAGTCCCTCATAACTCATTGTATAGTATTTTGGTTAGGCAAGCTTCTATTGAGATTATCTTGAAGAAGGCTTGGACAGTATTGTAACGTGCCTTGGCTTCTCCACTACATGAAGCTAATACATCTCTTTGAAGGAGCAAGTAGATGTGGATGTAATGTTCCGCTATTGGGGCTAGCAGGTTTAAATGGATTTATTGTATGATTGTGACTTACACTTCTTTATATAATAAGAGGCAACGCATTTTCATGCATGTGTTTTTATTGTAGTTGGACTGCTCTGGTTGCTTTAACAATATATGTTGTTTAACTTACGTACTTGTGTATGAACTTATTCACATGCCATTTTATGAATCTTATTGTTAATGTTTTGCATGTGTTGTTAATGTTGTCATCGTCCATGTCTACTACTCTGTCAGACATTAGACAAACCTTTCACTTGAACCTAGCCATAAAAATCGTCGCACTCGTCTTGGACTAATCCGAGTGTTGTACGTGTTATCTTACCTTGTATGATGTGGCTGCCGCATCCAAGTGGACTGCTCCACCGGAAGTTGTGCATGTCCTTTGTGTTTTGTGTTCCTAACCGAGTTGGGACTGATCCCTTTCAACCTGGAACTCACTTTCACCTCCTTCCACCTTTGAAGTGTTGGAACCTCTCATACACCTTACTTAACTCACTGCATCAGTCGCACCCTTGCTACTGAAAGAGTTATTCTACTTTCCTCTATGCGACATTGTAGTCAAGGCATTACCTTACGACTCACTACTGGGACTACTACACCAAACGGTCTGAGGTCTAATTGGGACTTCTTACTGGGGAGATCCCCTTAACATGTCGGTTAGTCTAGCACTGTCAACATTTCTGGTGCTAGAAGGAGGGCCTAATGACAAGCAATGTCCTCTCATCCAGTTTTGAACCTTTGCATATTTTTCATGGAGTCTTACATTCTTCTTCCCTTGAGGTGTTTTTAGAATCGTGAAGATGTCTCCATCTTGGGGAAGATTTTCGATCTCTTGTCCACTCACACATATGATGGTGAAGGCGAAGTGGTCTGGCATGAGAACTTACATAAATTTCTTTCCATGACTCATGAGGAAGATGAGTTTTTTGACAAATAGACCAGTTTGCTGCTTGCATACATACTTCTCGAATCTCCATTTCGTTAAGTGCTTAGCCTACCAGCTGACATTGTCACTCATTTGAGCAATTATGTAATCTTATTAAAGACACATTATATCATTTTGATCTAGACCATCTTGACCAGAAATTTTTATAGCAATGGAGGGCTCCACATGAATCTGTTATTGATTTTTTGTAGTGCTTCCACGATGTGCAGTTTCAAGATCCGAGGAGCCAGATGAAATTTTCTTATCTTTGGGACCGGTTCGAGTCCTGAATTAAGCAATCTGCCCATCCAAAGAGAAAGTTTAAGATCAAGCCTTGCTCAACATTCTTCGTTGATGGAGCTGCACAATCTCATGTGGAAGAGAGCATTGTCTCAACTAACTATCCACCTTCCTCTTAATCAACAGATCCATCACTGCCCAACGATGTTGAGGATCATGCTCACACACCTATTCATCCTTCACACTCAACCAACATCACTTCACTCAATTTTTGCATAGATTTTGTTATGAGTCCTTCAAGTCCTCATATGCATTCTTTTCTATGACCTCCATCTTTGCACCTGGGTTTTCCTCTGGATGATGTTGTCTTATGTTCGTCCATTCCAGACTCTTCACTTCTTGTTAATGACTAACAACCCATTGACGGAGTTGGTGTTGTACAACCAACACGCGT
Organism: Pinus tabuliformis; assembly: GCA_031772625.1. Classification (NCBI taxonomy): domain Eukaryota; kingdom Viridiplantae; phylum Streptophyta; class Pinopsida; order Pinales; family Pinaceae; genus Pinus; species Pinus tabuliformis. The sequence continues at coordinate 1,046,778,497 of CM062819.1, read as the reverse complement.
TGTCATTCATGAAGAGTATGAGTGAGAGCTTGAGCATCAACACTCGGCGAAGGAGGAATCCCTTCCATCTAAGCTCCCTCTGTTCTTTCCTAACATCGTTGGTGAACTTGCCATCCTAGATTTCGCATGTGTGTCTTAATCCACGGATGCACCCATTGTTGATGTTTCATAGGACACACTCTATGTTAGTCCATCATCCAACAATGGAGAGGAACAATCATTCATTGGAAATCCACTTGATCTTTCAACTTTTTTTTCTAGAAATGCAGAGGGTGAACATCCTTCCTCCTCATCTACCCCTCTATGTAATTCATCAAACCATGAGCATGCCAACCAACATCCTGAATTTTCTGATCTTGGTTGTTGTGATCTCTTGACCTCATCATTTGATTACGATGTTGATTCATTCATTGTTAATCGGTCTATTCACTATTCTATGAAGATCCATTTGTCAACAAAGTCAAAACACCACAGACCGTTGAGGCACTTTAGCCCGAGATGATGGTTATGTCAGGCCCTCACCATCTTGTGGTTGGTTTTGCTTCCGATCAGGAAATTGTTCAAACACTCAAGGCTCCTTAGCACTCATCTGTATTCACTCAAGCTCAATCTAACACTCAGATTTTACTTCCTCCACTCAAACTGCATGATCCCATTTCTCATGCATTGGAGGAGTCTTATATTGCAAGCACTTGTGCGCAACACTAGTTATCTTTGTTTATTTTGTTTACATGCATGTCACAATCAAGAGTGTGCTTATGCTTCAAAGTTGCACGTAGTGTCACACAGCACCATGGTAAGTCCGCGGACTACTCGTCATGCACATGCACTCACTTATGTCCCATGTGAACTTTGAATCACAAAGTGTGGTTGCCTTCATTGTTATACCTGTCTTGCTTGCTAGTTCACACAACTGGGTTGCTCGCAGACCAAGCCTTCACCAACATGGGTCTACCAATGTGTCGATGGATGCATTGGAAGTATCACTTCACGTGATCAGGCCCATGTGCTACTAGTGTAGGAGTAGGAGTAGTGTTTTCTTTCAGTTGTTTTCTTGCATGCTTGTTTTCTTACCTGCTTTGTTTGCTTGCTTTTTTCACTTGCTTGTTTGTTTACTTGCTTCACTTTCATTTTTTTTGCTGCTCTTTCTTTGCTTTGATTATTAGTTCGTTCACTTGTTTCATTCATACGTTAGTTTTTCATGAAACCATGCATGACTCTTGAAGTGAGTTGGGTAAAGTACAAGAGGGATTATACAGCTATCACTACTTGGTTATCTGTCATTGTTAGGATCCCATATTGTCTATTTTTGACCTTATATTTTGTCATAATATTACCCTCTTCAACCCTTGGTTGAAAGCCTTTGCTAGTGTTTTGACTTAATCATTCCAAAAGGTATACAGTAACTCTCCTCATTTCTATATGTTTAATTATTCAACACATAATCATGCTATATTTATAATTGATCCTTGAAGTTGACTAAGTTGCTGAACAATTGTTGAAACTGCCTAAATCTGGCAGGACCATATTTTGCAGTTGCTGAAACAACGGAAACAGGGCAAACCGCGAAGCTGAAACAGCAAGAACAGCACCAACCTCGAAGCTGAAACAGCAAGGACAGCATGCAAACCTCGAGGAGACAGTTGAGATTTGCGTATCAAATCTGCAACAGCAAAGGAATCCGATCGATTACTACATTGGTCGTAACGATCATGATCCACATTACTGTAACAACATTCTATTAACGGGAACTGATTTCCCTATTTTTGGTACAAAGGGTCGAACTAGAATGTATAATGAAAATCTTTTGTAATAGATGTCTCCTCTATAAAGAGGAGACATCTACATTAGAGGCGATATACGTGGATGTATGGAGAGAGGATGAACAAGCTGTAACACAGGAATTTTAGTGAAGGGATGAGACTGAATCTTTCTTGTAATATGGTATATTGACAGATGAATAAAGTTCTGTTCTAAGTATTTCATCTTAGTTTCTGTGTCTTGGGGAATCTTGTGAGAAGGATAGGGCCCACCTTCATCACAAGATTCAACCATCTTCTTTATGTTGTGTGTTGTGTGTGATTTCTGTTTATATCTTATTCACGAGTACTGCTTCTAATGATATTTTACTTTTGTTGAGACTCTGCTTTCCTTTAAAATGATTGATGTTGTATATGAGTGCTTCACCGGTGACTAGGATTTACAGAGTGTATTGGCGAACTGGATAACAGAGGCAAGTGCTGAATGTCCTTACTCTGGGGATAGGGTCCTGATCCTTTGTTACAGGACAGCCATCACTTCCTTTTGCAGATTTGTTTTCTTTAATTACTTATCTGTTTTTATCCCATTCCTGCAATAGACTATAACTGGTGTAACACAGAGTAGGGGTTTAACAGAGAGTGAACTGTTTATACTACAACTTTTAATACTATTAAAATTGAGTACACACAATACGTAGTCACCTTTGGAATAATCAGACTTTCCCGGGTTGATAATTTATGTGGCACTCGACTTTTTAATTAATAAACAATTAAAGTGACCAACATTTTGGCGCCGTTGGCGGGGAAGGCGACTGAAGATTTTAAAAGTATTAACAATTTTCTTTTAGAAATGCAGGATGCATGAGAGGATGCAGGAAGGCTAACCTTACAGGTGGCAAGGGCAAATGAGGAGGACGAAAAACTTTTATTGATGATATTATTTCAAAAGCTGAGACATCCTATAGGTTAAGCTCTCAAAGGCCACAGATCCAACACTCTTTCCAGACAGACTATCAGACAGAGGAAGTAGTGGGACCAGAGAGGGTTATAGAACCATTAGAATATACTGAGGAACCAATGGAAGAAGTCGAAGGACCAGTAGAGGAGCCAATAGAGGAGATTAAAGTGGAGGAACCAGTGCAGGACATTCAAAGTCCAACAGAAAACTCCGAAGACCGGGCAAGTGCATCAGGAAAACAACCAACGGAGGATAACAATGAAGGACTTTTCGGTGGAGGTCGTAGAATAGAAGGAAGGGGAGAGAATTCTCTCTCCACCCTGGAATTCCCTATTGGGGATCTCCCCAGAGGAGCAACTCCTATGAAGAATATCCCACTTTCAACATTACCCAATTTCCATGGTTTATCCTCAGAAGATCCTGACGAATTTCTTTTTGAATTTGATATATTGTGTAGAAGCTATGACTATGTTAATGTTGCTCAGAAATTGAAGTTGTTTCCAGCTACATTAAAAGGGAATGCACTAAGATGGTTTATGAGCTTGGGAGCTCATGTGATTATGACATGGGACCAGATGAAGGAGAAATTTCTGGCCAAATACTAAGATTATTGCTGAACAAGAGAAAGGAAGGAGGAATTATTTAAGATGAATCAGAAGGAGGACGAAAGTCTGGAGGACTTCGTGGAAAGACTACAGTATAATTTGCAGCGATATGATCATCCTGATATGAGTAAGGATATTCTCAAGTCAATACTACTAAAAGGGGTACGCGATGATTGTTTATATATGTTGAATATGCTTGGAAAAGGGGACATATCTAAGGAATCATATGATGAGATTGTCAACCTCTGTAAAAGATGTTTAAGAGGAGTAGCAAGCAGACCAAAAAGAAAAGATAGTACATACTCAAGAGTCCAAAAATCAGCAAGTGGAGGAGCAACACGGGCCGAAATAGGTAACTTGAAGAATTTAAAACTGAAATGTTAAGCTCTTTTGCTTCACAAATTGATACCTTGCAGGTTAAAAAGAAGCAGGCAGAAGCAGAAGCTACTCTGGCTATTTTCTGCTCTAAATGCAGAGAAAAACATCCACTAAGGGAATGCCCACTAGACAAGGTACCAATTTGCACTATCTGTGAAAAGGACCATGAGACTCAACAATGCCCTTCTTTGCCAGGAATAAAAGCAGCACTGCAACCAACTGAAGAAGAAGCTGAAGCATTGTACCTGCTGACACAGAGGAGGCAATGGCAACCACGAGGACAAGGTATGAATTCTAACATGCCATTTAATCGTTGGAATAATCATCCTCCTTTTCAAGCAAATTACCCACCCTTCAATCAAATGCAGTACCCACCCTTTAATCAAATGAATTTGCCACCCATGCAGCAACCAAATCCTCCTTTTGTTGATCCTACAATATGGAAACCCTGGGCTCTACAACAATCCTATTTTAATCAATGGAACCCAAATTGGACAGCTCCACAAATCCCATTACCAATTACCTCAGTATCAACAATCTCTCTCCTTACCATCAAATGCTCCACCAAATAATCAGACAATGAGACCCCAGCTGCCTGTACAACCTAACCCCAACCCAAATAACAATAAAGCTCTGCAAGTAATTGATATTCAAAACCAACCTATTTCCCCTATGCAATGGAATGATATTCATTTATGCTCTGGGAGAATATTTGAACCCATTATTGATGACATTACCTCTTCTGATTCTGATAAAGAAGAAACTGGAAAAGAAAAGTCATCTAATAACAATGCTGAAACAGTTGAATCATCCTCTAATAAAAATGTTGAAATAGTTGAAACATCCTCTAATAAGACTGTTGAAGCAGTAGAGCCACCATTCCCTGAACGTTTGGCTCTTACCAAAACACTTGAGCCACCTGCTTTTAATCTTTTAGGAGAAATGCAAAATTTATATGTTAAAATTCCACTCTTACAAGCACTGAGAGATGTACCAATTTATGCTAGAACTGTTAGGGATATTTGTATTAAGAAACCTGGAAGAAAAGCGAAGGATCCCCTCACAGTTCATGTGATGGGTGATTTAGCTGCTCTAATGTTAGGAAAAAACCCTCCTGTGAAATATGGTGACCCTGGTCATCCTACGGTCACAGTGCAGGTTGGAAAAACTTTTGTTTCTAGAGTTCTAGTAGATCTGGGTGCTGCAATAAACATCATGACACTTGAAACTGCATAGTTATTACAGTTAAATAATGTAATTAGGGAAACCCCAACCATTCTAGAGCTAGCTGACCTCTCCACAATCAAACCTGAAGGAGTCATTGAAAACTTGATAATTTCAGTCGAATCTTGGAACTACCCAGCTGATTTTGTTGTATTACAGACCAAAACAAATTTGGGGGGTCATCCATTGATTTTAGGGAGACCTTGGCTGGCTACAACAGATGCCTTCATCAGCTGTAGATCAGGTTCAATGACAATTTCTAATGGATGTGAAACCAAACAGCTTACTCTTTACCCTCATGCTACACCTATGATTAATAATGATAACTCTGTGTGGTTAGATCATGAGGATGATGAGACCCAACCCATCTTGACTATCAGACAAGCTTTAACTTTTAAAGATTCAACCAAAGATGAATTAATTAGCAACTTTATTTCTGAACCTTCTTCGATTAACTCTGAAATACATGATCACTTGACTACAATCTTGGAATCTGAATCCAGCAAAACCTTAGAACTGAAGATGTATCTCAGACATCAACTGATATCTCCTCCACGAGTATAACAGTTGAAATCGAGCCTGGAAAAACATTAAATATAAACCCTAACCTAACAGATGCTGAAACGCAAAAGTTAATAAGCTACTTCGTGAGAATAAAGAAGAATTCGCATGGGATTACACAGATATGAAGTGAATCTCTCCTGAATTATGTACTCATCATATTTATATTAAAGAAGGATCTCGCCCAGTCTGTCAACCCCAACGACGAATGAATCCCAATTTAAGGGAAATTGTGAAGGAAGAACTTCAAAAATTATTGAATGTAGGATTTATATATCCTATATCTGATAGTGAATGGGTTTCACCATTAGTAATTGTACCCAAGAAAAATGGGAAATGGGGAGTGTGTGTAGATTATAGAGCTCTAAATAAGGCACTCAGAAAGATCATTTCCCCTTACCATTTATTGATCAGGTACTAGACAATTTGGCAGGTAAGAGATTCTTTTCCTTTTTGGATGGATTTAGTGGATATAATCAGATCAAGATTGCACCCCAAGATCAGGACAAGACCACTTTTACTAGTCCATGGGGGACTTTTGCCTATAGAGTTCTTCCATTTGGACTATGTAATGCCCCAGCAACATTTCAAAGAGCAGTGATAGGAATTTTTTCTGATATGCTTAATGATTCCTTAGAGATATTTATGGATGACTTTACTCCTTATGGTGTGACTTTTGAAGATGCATTACAGAACCTTGAAAAAGTACTTAAACGATGTATAGAAGAAAATCTTGCCTTAAGTACTGAAAAATTTCATATGATGATGAATCAAGGTATTGTATTGGGACACTTCATCTCATTCCTAGGAATTCAAGTTGATCCAGCTAAAGTACAAGTAATTCAGACTCTTCCTATCCCTAAAAAACAAACTGTTGTAAGAAGTTTTTTAGGACATGTTGGATATTATAGAAGATTTATCAAGGATTTTTCTAAAATAGATTCTCCTTTGTTTGTGTTACTTATGAAAAATGTTGAATTTAAGTGGACTGATGGTTGTCAAAAAGTATTTAATGAACTTAAACATCAATTGTCTACAGCTCCCATTTTAAGAGGACCTGACTGGGCACTCCCCTTTCACATATCCTCTGATGCTTCAGATACTGCAATCGGAGCTGTCTTGGGTCAAGAAGAAAACAATCTTCCCTATGCTATCTATTTTATTAGTAAAAATATGACCCCTACTGAACTTAATTATACAGTCACCGAGAAAGAATTATTAGCAGTCATTTATGCTATTAATAAGTTGTGACATTATATTACCGGTTGCACTACTTTTGTTCATACTGATCACTCGGCCATTAAATATTTAATGAACAAATCAGTTACAAATGCTCGAGTTACCAGATGGTTATTATTATTACAAGAATTTGATATCACAATTGTAGATCGACCAGGTAAAGAAAATGTAGTTGTTGATTTCCTTTCTCGGTTAAAAACTGATGAAAATATTCCAGTAGATGATTCTTTTCCTGATGAATATTTATTTGCAGTATCTGATCACTCACCTTGGTATGCAGACATTGCCAATTACTTAGTTGTAGGGAAACTACCATCACACCTATCGCACAGAGAGAAAAGAAAGATCGTTCAACAAAGTGCTAGGTACAACTGGATAAGCGGGTGTCTTTTTGACACAGGACTCGATCAGGAAATTTGGAGATGCATCAGAGAAGATGAATTTTATGATATATTGAAGGCTTGTCACGATGGCCCTTGTGGAGGGAATTTTGTAGATAAAAGAACAGCACACAAAGTTCTTAGAATGGGTTATTATTGGCCCTCACTTTTCAAGGATGCAAAGAAATATGTTAGGGCCTGAGATAGCTATCAGAGAATGGGCCAGCCTAATCACAGGGATGAAATGCCACTCAACCCCCAGGTAATACTTGAACCTTTTGAAAGATGGGCACTACATTTTATAGGTCCCATTAATCCTCCATCCAATCAAAGAGTTTATATACTGGTTTACACAGATTATATGACTAAGTGGGTAGAAGCTAAGGCACTCATCAAAGCTAATGAAGAATCAGTGTTAACTTTTTTATTTGAAGAAATATTTGTTAGGTTTGGTTTGCCTAGAGAGCTAGTCACAGGTGGAGGACCTCCTTTTAACTCTCATGGCTTCAAAGAATCACTCCAGAAATATCACATTAAGCATAAAATGACTACACCTTATCACCTCCAGGCAAATGGGGAGGTGGAAAGTACGAATAAAGTCATAGAAGCCATTTTAACAAAAACAATAAAGGAAAATAGAAGGGACTGGTTTCAAAGGTTGCCTGAAGCATTATGGGCTTAGAGAACTACTTGGAGGAACACTACGGGTTTTTCACCTTATGAATTGGTTTATGGTAAAAGTGTTGTTTTTCCTGTGGAATTTGAAATCAAAACCTTGAGGACTGCTTTAGCTGCTAACCTTGACTTGACTGATGCACAGACAGCTAGGTTGTAGCAGCTTCAGGAATTGGATGAAAAGAGGTTGGATGCCATCCATCAAACAACCATGATACAACAACAAAGAACCAGGTGGCATGACAAAACTATTAAGCATAAGCAGTTCCAAAAAGGTAATTGGGCTCTACTGTATGACTCCCGTTTTGAAAATTTTCAAGGTAAATTAAGAACAAGGTGGCTAGGAACTTATGAAGTAGATACTATTTTTCCAAATGGAACAGTCAGACTCCTAATGATTGATGATTCTAGAACACCATTATTAGTGAATGGGTATCGACTCCGTTTGTATCAACAACCTATCTCTAAAGAGGATTTCAAAGCTACTTGCATGACAGACATACACTATGCCTTTTTGGGGGAACCCTCTATCCCTCAATGCACTTAATTTTCTATTTATGTATTTATTTTTAGATTAGATTTCTTAACTAATAGTCCCTGTCAAGGGTTGCCATGTTACAATTAATTATTTTGCAGATCTTAGCTTCGGAGGGTGGCTGAAAAGAAAAATTCCAATATAGGAAGAACTAATTGGCGGATTGGGAAGCATTGCCATGTCACTTCAGATCATAATTCATTCCCTCTTACATTTCCCGTTGCTGAAACACCATTTCCCGTTGCTTAAACACCAAATCCCAATGCTTAAACACCAATCTTTTCCATTTTTCCTAAAAAGCACCAATTTCCCCATTTTTGCTCCTGAGAATGAACTATTACTCCGATAGAAACATATCATTCTTTATTAAAGAAATCAACCATTCATCCTGTTAATTATGTTCCTTCACTACTACTTCTTGTGAATAATGAAAACATTGTGTATAAAAACCCTCATACTTTACAGACCCTTTCGATAATGATCATCGACCTATTAAGGATGAGATAACACTTTTCGGTGCAACAACCAAAGGTAAATATAAAGGTATGTGTGTTTAAGTGAATATTAAATTGTAGTTAATGAGGAGATAATTGATACGACTGCTGAAAGCGTCGTACCACCAACCATATCATTCAACCGCAATTGGGGGGGATTACCGAAATATTGTAATCATTATATGACACGCCAATCACCGCCATCTCTATTTCTCACGGTAGTATCTAATCCACCTCGTCTGTACCTTATCATGTCATAATTTCATTTGTAACGTTCTGCTTTGTTTCGACCTCGGCAACTCGACTCTGCACTTTGTATTTTGTCTGAACCAGTAACTATGGGAGGAGATGCTGTTAGACATGAACCTGGCTCGACGGCATTACCGGAACTCTACCAGGAGGCATACCAAATCTTTCTACAAGCAGGATGGGTGGATTACTTCAGAAGACTTCCGGATTTTGATTCACAGCAGGTTCTAGAATTTGCATGCAATTTGAGGGAAGGATACTCCATTGTTCAAGGGGTGCGAATTCTAGCAACAGAAGAGGACATAACGCAAGTTTCGGGGCTTCCAACCAATGGTATTCACTGGTTCAGGAGGAAACACCTCATTCTCAATGCACAACAAGATTTCCTGGTACCAGGGGAGCACGTTGAAACCAAAGGTAGGGGTGTTGCACTTCGATCACTACCACCACCATGGCCAAAGGTTGCAGAATTTGTTAAGCATTATTTCACCTGCGAGGGTCGTTATCAAGTAGTCTACCAACACGAATTTGTTTTATTAAATCATTTTCAACATGGTCGTCTAATAAATATGCCCTATTATCTGCTTGGTTGTCTAAAAAATATGGCACACTATACCGTGAACGCAAGGCACCAACTCCTCTGCCTCACGCACCATCGTTTGTTCCAACTCTTAATAAATAAAGGCTTTGCCCTGCACAATCCACCTCCCCTCAATAACCCCCCTCAGCAGGTTGAGGAAAATCCTCAGCAAAACGAAGAAAATTCCCAGCAATCTGAGGAAAACTCCCAGCAAGCTGCCAAAACTCAACAACCAACAGTAGAAACACCCCAATTGAGCACTAAAAATCTACAGCAGACCCCACCCCTTGATAAAGCTGAACCATCCACTCCCATAGTCCATATCCCCACCGATGATTCGGATGATGATACCCTCATCACTTTCCTTAAGAGGAAAAAGCAACAGAAAGCTGCAACCCCACTAAAAAGAAGAACCAGGGCCTCAGTTAAGGAAGCCACCATTTCTGATAATTCCCCTACCCCGAGTAAAAGTGCTCGTAAGAGAAAAACTACTGCTTCTCCTGATTCCATACCACGGCAACGAACAAGGTCATCTACAGCTGAGGCCATTATCTCAAATGCCCCACCTATCATTCTAAATCCCCGTATCCCGCATAGCCCTGAACCTTCACCTTCCTCACCCTCAGGTGCCGAAATGCAGAGCGTTCACGATTTTGTGACATCATTTTTTTCAACAGAGACAGCTGCTCCACAAGAACCAACTGCCGATACATCTAAAGTAGACACCCAAGACGATATAGGGTATGTGGCTGTTACACAAGAACCAGCCACTGACCCAATAGGTGCCACACAAGAACCACCTGTTGGAGAACAAAAACAAGATGACCTAGATGTGGCTGATACACAAGAACCAGCCACTGACCCAACAGGTGATACACAAGAACCACCTGTTGGAGATCAAAAAGATGCCCTAGATGTGGCTGATACATAAGAACCAGCTACTGACCCAACAGGTGATACACAAGAACCACCTGTTGTGGATGCAAATGATGAAGTTGATGCCGAACAACAATTCTCTCCTCCATTGGAACTTGCAACTATAGAAGCCCCGGTTACTCTAGCATCCCTGCAGGAAGAAAATGAGTTTTTGAAATCAGAAATTAAGGCTTATCAGCAAGAGTTAATAATGGCTAGGGAAACCTATAAAAAGGAACTCAATCTGTACATGTTAGCTCAGGTAGCATCCACAGCTGAAAAGAGTGCAGAAAAGGATCAATACAGTGAATACATGTGCAGTGAATGTGGTGATATCTATACTCGAGCAGGATATAAGATAGTTGCAGTTCTGTTGACTGGAGTTAGTCCTGTTATAGTAAAAAAGGAACACCCTGTTGTCACACAAGAACCAGCAGGGTCTTCAAGAATTTTAGAGGAAGAAACAGAACCACCCCGGCCTACCCAAGTTGTTAATGAGCAGAAACCAGTACCAAAATCTTTTACAACTATGTATACATAGACAGAACCTTCCTGTGTCAGCAATGCTCACACACAGACTTCTAGTTTTCAAGAACTAAGTGACACATGGAAGAAAAAATATGAGCTCTCCCAAGGAAAGGCATTTCAGCAACAGAAGTCATTATGGCTCAACTATGCATACAGAAATTGGGAAGTGCTTGAACAGTCTCGTGCACAACATAAGGAGAATAAGAAATTAAAAGCTAGGTTGTCCCTCATCTTTGACTTGGTCCAGTGGTTACTCGCTACAAGGAAGCCCTCTTTTAACTATTCTGTATTTTTGAGAGAACACTTAGCGTTCCTCCAATTAAAAGCAATCAAGGATGGAAGACCCCACCAGGTCTCTACACCACAACAATTTATTGAGACTTTTGCAAAAGCACCAAACAGTGACCAGAACTTGCTGTGTGAACTCAATCTTCACAATGAGGCTATGCCTGAAGATAGAAAGATTAGTTTACTTCCTCTTTGTGGCGATATCCAAATAAAAGCCTTTATTTCCTTCTTGGCCAATCAGCTTACTTGGCAGAATGCTTTTATGTCTGCAGCACACAATGAGGAGAACTGTCTTCTCTGGATTCATTCTGAATCGTAGAATGTAGCCATCTTCATTGTAGAACATCAACGAATTCTACGAGAACCAGGGATGACAGATCATATCAGGAAACTACAAGCAGCATTATTGGAAGACTGCCAACATTATGTGAAAACTAAAGGAGCTCTGGCTATAAAAGCAAATAATATATTCTGGGAACACTGTCCTAAAGAAAGACGGGAATATCATCCTTACAATCCCCTCAATCTTCAGGCGACAATCTCACACATACCTGATTATGTTAAATGCATTAGACAGTGTGCTGAACGATGGATTGGTTACCACTTTCATTTCCCTCTCTTATGGCTTCCTGGAGAACAATATAAGGCTCAATTTAAATTGACCAAACAGGAAGAGTTGGTAGCATGGAAGAAAATTCAGAGTGTCCATGGGTTTAGAGACATGGTTGACAACACCTTCTACAATTACTACATAAGCAATTTACACTGTTCATCCCAGTATTCCGACTCAGATTCAGAGTAGACATTGCATGCGGACATGCAACATTTTCAGTTGGGGGGGATGTTAGGATCCCATATTGTCTATTTTTGACCTTATATTTTGTCATAATATTACCCTCTTCAACCCTTAGTTGAAAGCCTTTGCTAGTGTTTTGACTTAATCATTCCAAAAGGTATACAGTAACTCTCCTCATTGCTATATGTTTAATTATTCAACACATAATCATGCTATCTTTATAATTGATCCTTGAAGTTGACTAAGTTGCTGAACAATTGTTGAAACTGCCTAAATCTGGCAGGACCATATTTTGTAGTTGCTGAAATAGCGGAAACAGCGTGAACCGCGAAGCTAAAACAGCAAGAACAACACCAACCTCGAAGCTGAAACAACAAGGACAGCATGCGAACCTCGAGGAGACAGTTGAGATTTGCGTATCAAATCTGCAATAGCAAAGGAATCCGATCGATTAATACATTGGTCGTAACAATCATGATCCACATTACTATAACACCATTCTGTTAACGGGAACTAATTTCCCTATTTTTGGTACAAAGGGTCGAACTAGAAAGTATAATGAAAATATTTTGTAATAGATGTCTCCTCTATAAAGAGGAGACATCTACATTAGAGGGGATATACATGGATGTATGGAGAGAGGATGAACAAGCTGTAACACAGGAATTGTAGTGAAGGGATGAGATTGAATCTTTCTTGTAATATGGTATATTGACAGATGAATAAAGTTCTGTTCTGAGTATTTCATCTTAGTTTCTGTGTCCTGGGGAATCTTGTGAGAAGGACAGGGCCCACCTTCATCACAAGATTCACCCATCTTCTTTCTGTTGTGTGTTGTGCGTGATTTCTGTTTATATCTTATTCACGAGTACTGCTTCTAATGATATTTTACTTTTGTTGAGACTCTGTTTTCCTTTTAACTGATTGATGCTGTATATGAGTGCCTCACCCATGACTAGGATTTACAGAGTGTATTGGCGAACTGGATAACAGAGGCAGGTGCTGAATATCCTTACTCTGGGGAAAGGGTCCTGACCCTTTGTTACAGGACAACCATCGCTTCCTTTTGCAGATTTGTTTTCTTTAATTACTTATCTGTTTTTATCCATTCCTGCAATAGACTATAACTGCTGTAACACAGAGTAGGGGTTTAACAGAGAGTGAACTGTTTATACTACAGCTTTTAATACTATTAAAATTGAGTACATACAGTACGTAGTCACCTTTGGAATAATCAGACTTTCCTGGGTTGATAATTTATGTGGCACTCGACTGTTTAATTAATAAACAATTAAAGTGACCAACAATCATCTTGCCTCTATATGATGAGCTTGTTACTTTTAGTCCATGACATGTTGAATTAAAATATGCACTATTCGAAGTAAACCTTGGTGTAAACACAACGCTTTCATGCTAACTAGTGTCACCTTCTCTAGTCGATTGTTTTTGGGTTAACCCTTGTCAGCTCAGTTAGGTAGAGTAAGGTAAGGGGAAAAAACCTTAATAGGCATGTCATAGATACAATAAACTACTTCTTTGTTGGAACAACCTCTTCTACTCTCAATAACTCAGGATCCCTCTTCTGCCTCTGAAATGAATAAGTGTTATGCACAGTGAAAAATGAATAAGGCGAAAGAAGAGAAAGGCTTCCTGCACAGGGAGGTGATGCAAGTAACTCCGTCGGGGTACTGACCAGGAATGCTGGCAGCGAAGCCATGCTTGTGTTCCTATGTGACTCCATCGGGGTACTATCCAAGCCTACTGGTAGTGGAGAAACACTAGAGATGAAACTAAGACTCTAATGACTATACTACTTGTGCACTTATATACTCCTTGACCCCAATCGAAACAACTATGTTGCCTTGGCTTGGAATGTGTGTTAATCAACCAAGGGTTTGGTAGATGCTACATTTTACAATCAAGTTAGTGTGAAACCAAGATGTGATGAAAACTGAACAATACTTCTAGAGGTGTTAGACTTGATTATCATGAAAAAGGTTTATGCAAAGAGCTGGAGTTCTACCAGTGTGTCGCAAGTGTTGTAGCGGCTACAACCACCCTCCAAAATTTTTCCTTAGCATATTTTGGAGCCTCCCTACCAATCTTACACAACACTTTGTCTTGCTACGTCAAGTACTCAAGCTTCAAGTGTTTTCCTCTCACAAAGGCAGCTTGTTGATCATAGTTGATCCATCCCCCTCATAGGATGCTCACCCGAACTTGGTCCAACTACAGGCTGAGCAACTTCCCCTTGAAAATTTTGCATTTCTAGAGGGAAACTAGCCTTCCCTCCAAGAATTGTGCAATCCTCTATGACAACGTGTTGGGCTTCACGTTTGCACAATCCTGCCAACCACCCTCCCAACAAGATTTCCGCAAATTTTCCTAGAAGAAATCTATTCAGCCTAGAATTTGTGGAAATCTAGGCAACATTCAGCTACTCTACCCAGAAATTGTGCAAAACTCCTAGCCAACCAGCCTAGCTCCCAGCCAAAGCTATGCATTTTTCTCCAACAATTGAGCGGTCCCTTGCTTGTGTAGCTGTGTTAACTGGTTCCCTCCGAGACTAAGAAAAAAATACTTGTATGCATGGCTTGCTTCTCCCAAGGCAGCATACAAAGGCATCCCTTGTTTCATGGATCTGTGTTTAGCAATTGGAGGTTACATGCAAGGAGTAATTCTAAAATCTCCCACTAAGTGTTGCTTCCCCTAGATTTGTGGCATGCATGTCACAACCTCGATGTTATCAAAACTCATCAATCGAATGCTACAGAGCTCATTCCTCACATCAACCTTGCAGCTCTGACATCCCACATAACATCCAGGAGAAGTCGGCACATTCCACTCAGCTATTTTGGGGTAAGCCTACTTCCCATGCCTTGTGCTGCATTTTTGTCGCTTTTCGTGTTTTCACTTGTAGGAGTACTATTTTCTTGATTTCTCTGAATGCTTGTTGTCATTTACATAAACACTAGCTTTTCCTACCTCTATTTTAGTTTTCATTGCTATCTCACTGATGTCGCATGCATGAAATTGTTTTGCTCGGATGTCCGCCCAACCAATGAATTGCCTCACCCACATGAATGTTGATCTGTTTGATGAATCTTTCATTCATGTTTTGCATGCATTGTCAATCACTTATGCTATCACTTAGTGTCACAATGCATTCACTGACTTACTTGCTTGTAGTCCCCCGTCAGCGAGTCGGGCCAACCTTGGCCCGAGCTTTGCCTTCACCAAGGCTGCATTGTGCAATCTGGGAAAGGAAGGCTCACCTTCCTCTCCAAATTTGTGCATTCCTGCCCAACACTAGCCTCCATGATTGTTTTGTGCATTTCTAAAGGACAATGGCTACTTGGCCCAAGAAATTGAATAGATATGTCCCTAGGCCAATAGTCCTTCCCGATTGGAATTGCACATTGCGCAATCCCAACAGTCAACACCCAAATTGGACTATGCATTGTACAGTTCCTGCAGTCAGCTAGTCTCCCAGTAGCCCATACTGTGCCTTGAGTAGTACTAGTAGTCGATCTCCCGATCTCCTGGTCGAAATTGCACAACCTTCATGATCATTCACCTAGGTATGTCGCAAATCAGCTCTCATGTTCATTTTGGTTTTCGAGTGATAGATTGCTTGGTATGAGTGTTATCATGTCTCTAGGTATCGCAGGTGTTCATCGGCCTCTTAGCAGTATAGGTACAATGGTTTCTAGGAGACCAGAGATGAGGACACCGTTTAGAACATGCTTGGGGATGTAGTCGATCAAGTGTCTATGCGCTTGCCTACTCACAAAGACATCAAGTTGTTTGTATACAAGGACATCAAGCAATAGCATCAAAATGAGTAACATCATGAACAATAGCTGAGGACAACATACCAAATGCAACGAATGAAAGAGGAGGGTTGTTGACAACACGGAGGTGAAACAAGGTTGCAAGCTCAAATAGGTTCATTGATGATGAAAGCAACTTTGGAGACTACAGTTATGGAGTGACAGCGCAACATGAAGATTGCGTGAAGGCAGAAGATGTAACAAAGAAGGAGTTTCATGTGTTTAAGAAGCAACTCAAGAAGAACATGAAGTTGCGCAGACAGACGAATGAGTTGTAGCAAGATCAGGAATAGCAGTGGGCGCAATGTGCACTCATGGATGAAAATGTGCCCGGACAAGTTAAAGATTCATCCCAGTAGATAACATGAAGCATACATGGTGAGAAGTGTGGTTGATCACATGCAATGGATTCAAC
Organism: Pinus tabuliformis; assembly: GCA_031772625.1. NCBI lineage: Eukaryota > Viridiplantae > Streptophyta > Pinopsida > Pinales > Pinaceae > Pinus > Pinus tabuliformis. The sequence continues at coordinate 1,046,762,084 of CM062819.1, read as the reverse complement.
AATATGCATGTCATTGTGCGCGCTCATGTAACCCAAACCCACTCAACACACTCACCAAGGCGAAGACAAGAAGCAAGTCCAACTGGAGCCAAACGGGTACTTTGGCAAGTTGATTTGCATGACCACCAACACACACTTGAAGATCATCACAGACACTATGCATCAGTGTGCTTCCAATTCATTTGTACCCAAGAAGACGATGCACATATTAGCAGATGAGTTGGATGAAGGGGCCGAACCAATGCACTAGTTGCAACAAAAGAAAGAGTTCGCTTCAACAAGATGTCCCCATGAGGTGCATGCACACCATCACGGATGACCAAGCTTGGCATCAGCTCACCAGCTTCACCATCATAAGCATATCAAAGATTTGGTCTCACCAAAGAGGACCGAGTGTCAATGATGTCTTGCACAGCTTGCTCAAGCCATGTTGTCTCACATGAGTATATGTGCATTGTAATGTTGAGTCATGTCAAGTGTAAGTCAAGTGTCAACAGTTGGATGTAATAGTCATAGAGTAGGTGATGAGTCATGAGGGTAGTTGAACTGTCACAAAGGGGAATTTCAAGGGTCACCCCGCCCTTTGCTATAAATAGTCCCTCATAACTCATTGTATAGGCTCTTGGTCAGCCAAGCTTCTACTGAGATTATATTGAACAAGGCTTGGAAATTATTGTAACGTGCCTTAGCTTCTCCACTGCACGAAGCTAGTACATCTATTTGGAGGAGCAAGTGGATGTGGCTGTAATGTTACACTATTGGGGCTAGCAGGTTTACATGGATGTATTCTATGATTATGACTTACACTTCTTTATATAATAAGCGGCAACACATTTTCATGCATATTTTGTTATTATAGTTAGACTACTCTGGTTTCTTTAATGATATATGTTGTTTGACTTACGAACTTGTGTATGAACAAATTCACATGAAATTATATGAATCTTGTTGTTAACATGTTGCATATGTTGTTAATGTTGTCACTGTTCATGTCGACTGCTCTGTTGGACATCACACAGACCTTCACTTGAACCTTGCCATAACAATCGTCGCACTCATATCAAACAGATCTGTGAGTGTTGTACATGTTATCTTACCTTGTATGATGTGACCGCCGCATCCTAGTGGACTACTCCGCCAGAAGATTTGTATGTATTTTGTGTTGTGTGTTCCTAACCGAGTTAGGAATGATCCCTTTCAACTTGGAACTCACTTTCACCTCCTCCCCCCTTCAAAGTGTTGGAACCTCTCAGACACCTTCCTTGACTCACTGCATCAGTCGCACCCTTGTTGTTGACAGAGTTATTCTACCTTCCTCTGTGCGACATCACGGTCAAGACATTACCTTACGACCCACTATTGGGACTCCTACACCAAACTGTCTGAGCTCTAACTGGTACTTCTTACTGGGGAGATCCCCTTGACATGTTGGCAAGTCTAGCACCGTCAACATAACCAACCCTAGAGAAAGAAGAAATGAATTCAACTATATATTGTAATGCATTGGAAGGGATTACCACTCCTCAAACTCTCAATATAGAAGGACATATCAAGAAGAAAAAGGTAATAGTGTTGATTGATTTGGGTAGTACCCATAAGTTTATTCATTGTAAGATAGCCAAGGAATTTAATTGCTTCCTATATCTAGCACCAAAGTGTCAAGTGATGGTTGCAAATGGAGGAAATATAAATTACTTTGAAAAGTGTGATAATATTAAGCTAACCATGGGGGAATGTGTATTGAATAGTCCAATGATTTCCATTCCAATGGGTGGTGCTGATGTTGTACTAGGAGTCCAATGGCTACAATCTTTGGGTATAATGGTTTTTTAATTTTCAAGAACCTTTATTGATTTTTTTTTTGGAAAGGAAAGGAAGTTGAATTAAGGGGTATCACAAGGAAACTAGGGAAGATAATCAACTCTAATGGCATGGAAAATCTTCTAAATGAAGAAAAATGGGGTGTAATTACACAATTATGCTCACTAGAGATTCAAACATCGAAATCATGTATTTCTCAACATCTCCAAAAAGTATTGGACAATCATTTATCTGAGACTCCAAAATGCCTCCCACCTATTAGTGATCATGATCATGCTATTCATTTTATTCCAGGAACTATTCCTCCAAACACCAAGCCTTCAAGATATCCTTATGCCGAAATGAGTGAAATTGGACATATGGTTTCAGAAATGCTAGAGGCCGGTATAATTCAACCTAGTCAAAGTTATTTCTCTTCTCCTGTAGTATTGGTGCATAATAAGGATGGATCATGACGCATGTGTCCAAATTATAGGGAGCTCAATAGGCTCACTATTAAATATAAATTTCTCATTGTTGTCATTGATGAATTGTTGGATGAATTACATGGAGAAATTTACTTCACCAAGTTGGATCTTCGTTCAAGATATCATCAAATTATAATTAAGACTAAAGACATTCTGAAAACAAAATTTAGAACTCATGAGGGTCATTATAAATTTTTGGTCATGCCTTTTGGCGTTACCAATGGACCTTCAACATTTCAAGGTTTTATGAATTCCATTTTCAAAGCCTTCCTTAAAAAAATTGTGTTAGTATTTTTTGATGATATACTAATCTAAAACAAGTCATGGAAGGATCATGTTCAACATGTTGACATGGTGCTGAAACTATTGGAGGAGAAACAATTATATGCAAAAAAATCCAAATGTTTCTTTGTAGTACAAGAAGTGGAATATCTTGGTCATATTGTATCTCATTTGGGTGTTAAGGTAGACCTTATCAAAATTAAATCCATTAAGGAATGGAAAATCCCCACAACCATAAAGCATCTTCAAGTATTTCTTGAGTTGACAAGGTATTATCACAAGTTTGTTAAGAATTATGGGATCATAGAAGTACCTCTAATAACATTACTGAAGAAAGATGCATTTTCTTGGACTCCAGAAGCAACTAAGACCTTTGAACATCTTAAAGAGGAAATGTGCCAAGCACTGGTCTTAGCTAAGCCAAACTTCATAAGAACCTTTCTTGTGGAATGTGATGCCTCAGGAAATGGAATTGGTGTTGTTTTAATGTAAGAAGGGAGACCCATTGCTTTGAAAGTTGTCCAATCAAAGGAAAGTATTTACACAAACCTATTTATGAGAAGGAAATGTTGACAATACTACATGCACTAAATAAATGACAACCTTACCTAATGGGAATACACTTCAAGGTAAAAAAAAATCATGATAGCATTGAATACTTTTTGGAACAAAGATTATCTTTAGAAGGGAAAAAAATTGGTCACAAAGATGTTGGGTTATGACTTTGAAGTCATCTACAAAAAAAGGGAAGAAAAATGTTGTTGCAAATGCACTCTCAAGAAAGGATGAGGATGTGGAAGGATTGTAATTTTGTTCCATTCTATTATCTAACTAGATTGGATAACAGAAGCAAGGAATGAATGGAATAATGACGAAGAAGTTTGGATGCTCATTCAAAAGTTGCAGCAAGATCCCAGTACATATGATACATTTAAATGGAAAAATGATTCATTATGGTACAAATATCGCTTATATATTTGTAAGAATTCCCAACTCAAACAAAATATTCTTTTGGAATTGCACACCTATCGCTTAGGAGGGCACTCAGGATTTTTAGAAGCTTACCACAGGGTCAAGAAAGGATTTTTTTTGGAGGGCCTTAAATCTAATATTCAAAAGTTTGTAGCGGAATTTTTGGTTTGAAAACAAAATAAAATTTGAGATAATTAAGACCTCGGGTCTATTAAAACCTTTAGCCATTCCAAGTCAACGTTAGGAGGATATTTCAATGGATTTTATCACAGGTTTACCCAACTTCGAAGGAAAGAGTGTCATGATGGTGGTAATTCATAGACTTACCAAGTATGCACATTCTTGTACATTATCTCATTTATTTAAAGTGAGTACAATTTCTACTGAATTTATGGAAACAATTCAAAAGCTACATGGGAACCCAGAGATTATTGTATGCGACAGAGATTCAATTTTCACTGGAAATTTTTGGACAAAATTATTTTCTTATCTAGGTACTCAATTAGATCATAACATATCTTATCATCCTCAATATGATGAGAAAACTAAGAGAGTGAGAAAATGCTTGGAAGGATATCTCCATTGCTTTATATATGATAAACAAACACAGGTGGGCCAAGTGCTTTCGTCTAGCTGGATGGTGGTATAACACTTCCTTCCATATTGCAGCAAAAATGAACTCATTAATGGCACTTTATGGATATCATCCACCATCCATCACATCATATTTAAGAGAAAATTCTAAGGTTTAAGCAGTGGAAGATTAGATTGAGCATAAAAAACAAGTTCTCCAACTCTTAAAGGATAACCTCACTTTGGTGAAGAATCAAATGAAACAACATGCATATGAACATCATAGTGAAAGAAGTTTTGATGTAGGAAACTCGATATTTTTATGACTACAACCATTCAAAAAAATGTCCCTCAAGCAAGCTAAGAAGGATAATAAATTATCACCAAAGTAATATGGTCCTTACAGGTTGCAAGAGATTGGTACTATGACATACAAGTTGGAGCTTGTTGAATTGAGGATTTTGTGATGCATATCAAGTTAACGAGAGATTTTTCAGTGTAAATTACATGATATTTCATTTGTTTACGCATTTCAAACCAACAAGTGTGGTTCATCGTTAGGACAAGTTGAAGAATCTGATCAAGCTATGCATGTTAAATAGATAGAGCAGAACCTCCAACGGTTATAATTCTTGACTAGGCAACGACTATATTGACCAACGGCTAAATTTGACTGGGGATCAATTAGCATGACCAAGGGCATAAAGATAAGTTAATTTAGTATAATAATTTGAAATTTTAGTTATAATAACTTAGAGGGATGCATGACATCACCTTTTATATATATATATATATATATATAATAATAATAATAATAATAATAATAATAATAATAATAAAATAAAGCGGATTCTAAATGGTTATTAAGTTATTATTATTTGTATTATATATACTTATAATAACAAGAAACTAATGGTATATATATATATATATATATATATATATATATATATATATATATATATATATAAAATAAAGAGGATTATTTTTAATGGTTATTAAGTTAATAGTTAGTTATAAAAGGAATGACCTAAAAAATAATAATAATAATTCAATATTCATATTGAAATTAATTGTTGAACTAATTTGTTAAATAAATTATCAAGATTAAATTAATTGTTTATATATACCTAAAGGTTTTTCAACCACTTTATAAAACTATATATATATGTGTGTGTGTGTGTGTGTGTGCATAAAATAAAATAAAATTAATTCTATTAAGATAAAGTTAGTTATAAAAATATTAATAATTTAAGAATAATAATATTAGAATAATAATCATAATAAGTGAACTAGATTCTAAATGGTTATTACGTTACTATCATTGGTATTAAAATAACAAGAAACTATATATATATATATATATATATATATATATATATATATATATATATATATATATGATTTTTAATGGTTATTAAGTTCATATTTAATGGATTTTAATGGTTATTAAGTCTATAGTTAGTTATAAGAGGTATGACCTAAGAAAATAAAATAAATAAATAAATAAATAATAATAATAATTTCCAATATTCATATTGAAATTAATTGTTTATATATACCTAAAGGTTTTAACTACTTTATAAAAATTATAATTATAATATATATATATATATATATATATATATATATATATATATATATATATATATATATATATTTTATTAAGATCAAAGTTAGTTATAAAAATATTAATAATATTAGAATAAGTCAAGGGTTGGAAAAAAAATAAAATTAAACATTCAGATATAATTAATTGTATATATAAGTAATTATATTTTCTATTAGTAAAAATGATTAGTAGAAACCAAAAAACGAGAGCGGGGGGGAGGGTAGGACGGGAAAGGAAGAAAACGACTAGGAAGAGAGTGCTGGGATCCAGCAACTACTGATCTTCCAACCATCCTCTCTATTGAGATTGTTTGGCCTCTTTTCAATCTCAAGGGCTTCCCTAAATTTCCGATGATGGAACTACGAAACTCTAGCAATAACACTAGCCTCCTCAATACAAACATGATGCTTGGTTTTTTCCGCATGCTCTGCTAAAGCGGAAGACTTGGTTCTCCTATGCTTAAGCTCAACTGTGTGCTCACTAATCCTTTGATTAATGGAGCAACCAGTCTCACCAATATAGGGGGTTCCACAGGAACAAGGGATAATATAAACCCCTTTCATATCTTTACGGTCAATCATATCCTTCACTGATCTGAGGGACTTATGAATGGTGTTAAGGGGACATTATGTGTCTTAAGAATCCTTGCAATATTATAAGTAGTCCCTTGAACAAATGGAAGATGGGCACCTGGAATCCTCTCCTTCAGTTCTCTTTTAGTTAGAGAATTCTTAGGAGCATTAAGGAAAGCTTTATGACCCATGTATATACTATAACTATTCTCAATAAAGACATTAGGGAGATGAGATTTTTCCTTTTCAAAGCTCTTTATATCCGAGATCCTTAGGGAACGAGTAGCAAGGGTATTGAGAACACCCATCTTCTGAGCCTGGAAATGGTGGGAACTGGCATGAAGATACTGCTCAGTATGTGTTTTCTTTCAAAACACCTAGTGGGAGAGGGAACCATCATTATTCTTAGAAATAAGAATATCAAGGAAAGGGAGGCAACCATCGACCTCTTGTTCCTTAGTGAACTTAATGGTAGAGAATTGATTGTTGAGATGATCAAAGAAGAGATCTAACTCCTCTTGGCCGTGAGACCAGATGACATTGGTGTCATCTACATACCATTTCCAAAGCTTGGGAAGGAGGCAGGATGAGTTTAGAGCCTTGGATTCAAAATCTTCCATAAAAATATTAGCAACGATCGGGGATAGGGGTGAGCCCATGGCAACCCCACAGGTTTGCTCAAAGAATTCACCCTCAGAACTGAAAAATGTGGAAGTGAGGCAGATCTCAACTAACCGAGCGGTGTCAAGATCTATTAGGTGGTTGATTACCTCCATGGCCTCATTTATAGGGATACAAGTGTACAGGGAAACTACATCAAAACTAACATGAATGTCCCCAGGGTCAAGCTTAATGTCCTTGAGCTCATCAATAAAGGAAGCAGAGTCTTTTATGAAGGACTTCGTACGGCCAACCAAGGGCTTAAGCCTTAATGCAAGGAACTTAGAAAGGAGGTATGTAGGGCTTCCAATGGTGTTGACAATAGGCCTTAAGGGAGCTCCTTCCTTATAAATTTTAGGGAGTCCATAGATCCTAGGAGCGATAGGGTTTCTCTCAATAAGCTTATGGTGAAGGGAACTCACAGAGCTACTAGATTTAATGGCAAGAGCCACATTCCTAGAAATCTTTTTCAATGGGTTTTTGGGAAGTTTTTATAGCTTCCACTATTATGAAGATGATCCAACATCTTATTGCGGTAATCTACCCTGTTAAGAATGACGACAGCACCACCTTTGTTGGCTTTCAGAACAACAATATCTTTGTTCTTGTTTAAGGATCTGAGGGCTACATATTCTTCCTTACTAAGGTTGCTCTTAGGGGGCTTTGCCCTTCTCAAGACAATAGCACAATCCTGCCTAATAGTGTTCTTAACTCTATCAAGCAAACCTCTAATCCCAAACTCTATATCACAAATGATATCATCAATGGGGATCTTCTTGCGGGCTAAGGAAAAATTTAATCCTTTACCCAGAACTTTAAAAACTAAAGGGTGAAAGGAGAAACTAGATAAATTGATAACCTTGTTATTAATACGAGAAGGAGGGGGAAGATTACTAATATTATTGGTACTATGACTTAAATTATTATTATCAATATTATTATTCTCATTAATAAAGTTATTTTTCATAGAACCATAAATGTTTGTATTAATAAATAATGCATCTTTTTTGTTATTGTCATCATTATTCTTATTATCATTAATATCAACCTTAATACTATTACTATTACTTTTATTATTATTATTATTATTATTAAATTATTAATATTAATAATAATAATATTATTATTATTATTAATATAATTACTATTATTAAAACACGTTATAATATTATCATTAAACTCAGAGCGCTAAGGAAGGATGGTACCTACACCGTCAACGCAGCTCCGACTGGACAAACAAGCTACCTGCATCGAGTCACAATTCTATATTGGAGATGTGGAGATTTCATCATGCGTTATCATCGAAAAAATCGCCGGACCTGAACCAACACCAAATGGACATGAACCAGAAGCTGGTAACCCATCCTCCCACAATGAGAGAGAGCCACCCACAGCAATGGTGCTATCCTGAAAACTACTAAGTTGGAGCTTCCTGCATCTTCCTGAGTGCACCTAATTTTCCATGTTTCATGCTTATAGAAGGTTATAGGTGACAAGCTCCCAGTTCAAAAAATATTTCTAGAAATTGATGAGGAAATAAAAATCATATTGGAACCTAAATAAGTCACGAAATAAAGAACCCGACAACTAAAAATTCAATCAATTTCAGAGTATCTCATCAAGTAGAAGAACTTAAACAATGTAAACTTTGAAACGGGAACTGATACTGTTACCCGTTTCGTAGAGATAGCAAAAAAATAACCCGATTTTCAAAAGTGGTGATGCAGAATACACATGTTTTTTTTAGAACATGGTTTTTGGAACTTTAATTTTTTTCATGTGCATTAAGTTTTAGAATGGTAGTGATTTTCATGCTGATTTTAAAAAGTGAGTATTCTGCATCACACCCTTTTTTTAAAAGACCTGTTTTTTGACTTTAAATTTCCTAGTGTGTGAAATGTAAAAAATTATTTTCTAAATTTGATAGTTTTTGAAGTGGTCATTTTATTCATATTTTCTTGTTCTCTATCTTTTTTTTTTTTTTAGTGGGGTTTTTATTGTTTTGCGTTTTTAAATTAGAAAGTCGATAGTTTGAATTTTAGATAATCTACATATTTATACATCCTTAATTAATTTTTCAATCCACATGAAATAATTGTTTCTAAAAAACAACATTTTTTAACAATGGACATAAAAATAACCATTTTTAACATAAATATAACAAAAAAACTAAACGTTTTGATAATTTTTTGCTAGAATTAACATGTCAAAATCACAATTTTTATACAAAAATATTAACTAAAAATGGTCAAATAATAGTTTTTTTTATGAATTTCATGTCAAAAAAATAATAATAACAATTTTTTTTTTTCAAAAAATAATAATTAACTTAAAAATCAATGCGAAAATCACAAATTACAAATATTGAACACATAACAACTTTAATTCATTGATTATTCTTTTCATGAAATGTCAGAGTCAAAACATTGCAAAGCTTGATTTCCAGGTATAACTTAAATTTAATCAACAATGTCACGTAATCTAAACTCTTCGTCCTCTAGAGTTTCATCATTGTCATCTTCCACAATATTTTCTGCTTCCTTTTGCGCAATTTCCTCTTCTAATGGGTCTTTGATGTCTGCAAATCTCCCAATATATGTCTTTCCAAACATTCCATGTAATGGTGGTTGGGGTTCCTTTGCCTTTTTTGCCACACGTGATTCACTAAAGTCCCCTTTCTTCAACCCAATTTCTTGTATTGCATCTGGAAGAAATTGAAGAGCATTAATTCTTTGCTGAATGAAATTGCATTGTAATGGATCTTTCTCAATTGCAATGCAATTTCTTCCTTTTTGAAGGCAGCATGCTAGTGTTGTACCTAATTATCGAGCACAAAAAAATAATGAAGTAAATTAGTACAATGACATATTAATTAAAAAAAAGAACATACTGAAATTCAATTCCATGTGGCAAAACCTACCTGAGCCAGAAAATAAATCCAGAACCCAATCTCCTTCATTTGAACATATGTCTATAAGATAGTTAATCAATAATTGTGGTTTCTGATAAATGTTAACTATCTCTCCTTTCGTTTCTTTGTCTTCATATGTTAGTTTTCTCACAACATCATCATAAGTCAGTATTTGGCTATGACTCTTTCTGTCCACCCGATTAAAAATCATAGACATATGGCTATCATCTTTTGCCCAACTATCAATATGAATGAACTCACAGTCATTTATAAATTGTTGATCTTCATTGTTAAGAAGATTTGACTTTTGCCTGTAACATAAAATAGTAAAAGTTCAATTAACTTGTACATAAATGAATTTTTCAACATTAATCAAATATACCTTTAAACATCTTACCATGTAAGCTACATCCTTGAATTTGTTTTCCCCTTGAAGCTTGACAATACCATTGCCAATTGTCTGTCTGAATGAAATGTCACAAATCTCCATAATGGTGATGACGTCACTTCCATAAATCCCGCCACCACTTTATTAAAAGCTTGATAAGTATAAGGGTCACCATCATAGTAAATGTTTGGAATATTGAAACCATGGGGAATATCTGCAATAACCAGGGCATAATCCCTTTTTGGTACGAGTTTAGCAATGTCTTCACAGTCGCCTTGTATTACTTGATATTGAATAGTGTCTAGCCCATTCCAAATGAAATGATTAAGAGTTGGATCAATTTCAACATTCTTAATACGTTGCTTTCTCAGTCTTTCAATCTTTATTTTTTCAATAAAAGTCTTGAAACTATCTAGTGCTCCATTATCTTCTTTCCTCATCTTTTACCAAACAAACACATGTATGTGTAAGTTTTAAATTAAAAATAATACACAGATGATTAAAACTGAATGTATAAATCAAGTTACCTTTTTAAATGCAAGATAAAAAGCTTTTAATGTTGATGTAGAACTTGAATCTAGATAGTTGCGTACAACATCATCCCAACTATCTTCATTCAACAGTTTAACCATTTGTTCCTGAATTTTCATGTAAACTTTGTGACTGCATAGATAAAGTAAGAAAAAGTTAATATAATGATATGTATAACAAATACTACCAATAACAACATGTTTTATTTAAAAGATAACTATAATCCTGGAAATAAGTAAAAATAATTCAGCAAACTTACTTTTGAAATTCTTCAGACATTTCTTCCAATGATAATTCCCCTGACCTCACACGAGATAATATTGTTTTGACAATTTTTTCATCTTTCACTCCTTGCATCGCAATCCAAGGCGTGATGGTCATATTGTCTGGAAGTTGCTTCAGTTCAGGAGCTGATTTATTGTTGTTACATATCAATGGCTTAGACTTTTTGACCCTCTAGTTTTTAATGCCAATATCTTCCCACATGCTAAAAATGTCATCAATCAAATTCCAAATATCTCCAGTTCTAAATGCCAATTGGAAAATGTTATCAACACCTCTGAATAAATCGCTATATCTGCTGTCTTTTCCACCTTTTGAATTGGTTTTCTTTTCAATTTGATAGCCTATTTCCATACAACATTCCTTTCGGAAATCTGCAGTAATATTTATCCTATCCCCACCACATTTTTCTAGGAATTCACTGTGAATAAATCTAACCTTTTGGATCAAAGTCATAGACATCCTATATTCATTATCTGAATTATGATCCAATGCCACTAACTTTGCTTCTGTTTCATTTAAACCAGCATAAATGATACATTTCATTGTTTCAAAACGTGGGTTATTAGGATATTCCTCCATCAATTGTCTTTGAGCTTCAACAAAATGGTTCCCCCCAAGCACATAATAATTGTATTCAAAACATTTTGACTTATCAAATGCTTCTTTGTTGGGAACTTGAAGTGGATCAACAAGAAGCACATAACTAACCACATGAGCATATGGATTGTACCTCATCAATGTCTTCAAGTTGTGAACATGCAGATGATGTGGCTTTCTGATTTGATATTGGCATTGTCCTTCACTTGCCTTATAGGTTTGTCTGACATTTAACTGAAATGTACGACCACCATCAATTAAGTTTCTCTTTGTCAAATTCTGTTGAATGGCATTTTGTTTTGTTTTGATTATGCCATCATCTAAATCAGCTCCTGGTGTAATGATTTCTCTGCTTTCTTTTGAAGTTTCACTAGGTTCTTGACTGCTGGTAATGACTACTTCAAGATCTTCAACTCTACTTTTTTTCGTCATAACATTCTCAAGAGATCTATTCTTGGGCATTTTTACTTTTGGTCTTTTACGACCTTCTTCAGTTCCAATGTCATCTTCAGTAATGGCAACATATGCTTCATTGTCAATTTCAACTTCATCGTCCTCAAAAGTAACTTGTTTACCCTTGCTAGATTTATCCACCAGAGGCCTTTTTTTCTGATTCTTTGGATGTAGTTTTGTAGCATCATCAATTACTACATTTTCCATGTTTTCCATATCTTCTTCTGACACTGAGTAAAAATGGCTGACAACTTTCATGATATCATGCTCTATGAAATGAATGCCTCCCAACCTAATTGAACAGCTTTCAACAAAATTCTGCCAAACAAAATATCATATGTTAATATAAACAAAGTTAAAAAAATATAGCAAGACACTTTCAAAACACAAAATAAAAATACAAATAACAATACTTACGATGTTTTGTGTCATCTCATTTACGATTTGTTTACACAACTTTGTAGATACCTCTCTCGTGTCATATAATGAATATGATAGTCGGTATTTAATCCTTTCATGTGACTTGGGAGCTTTTGTAAGTACGTAAACAACTTCAGTGTTTGGTACCGAACAAATATCTATGACTCTTCCCATCACCTCCAAATCTTCATTATTATGGGGTATATCAATGTATAGATATATATTCACAGTTGTGCTCTCTCTTTCTTTCACATACCAGACTCTTGATGGAAATTTCACCTCTTTTGAACTTTTCCAATCTGAGATTAGCTTCTTATCACTTGAAGCACTTGAAATATTTGTAGGCATGAGCTCAGGTGGAGTTCGTTCACCAATGTTTTTTGAAGATACACCTTTAAGACTCTTTGGTCCAGAAAGATTGACAGAAATTTTCCTTGATGCCATTTTCCTAAAAAAAACACATAAATTAGTAAATAAAAAAACATATTAACTTAAATTAATAACAAAAATATACCATAAATTTTTTATTTGTATAATCAGAATTGCCCAGCCACCTCTAACGGGCAGGCAGGTCGATGGGCGAGCGGGAGGTCAGGTGAGGGATAATGAGGCTAAGTAGACATTTAGGCAAGTATGGGCGAACACCTACCCACGCGCCCCCCACAACCCCCTAAGCTTCCCCCCCTCCCCGGCCCCCCTCCCCTTCCCTCACCCTACCCCCTACCATTCCCCCACACTCCCGCGCCCCAGCCCCCTTCCCCTTCCCTCACCCTACCCCCTACCATCCCCCCACACTCCTGCGCCTTAGCCCCCCTCACCCCCCGCCCTCAAAACCCCCTCCCCCCCCCATCCCCCACCCCCAAACCCCCTACACCCCCTAACACCTCCCCGCGGCCGCCCCTCCCCACTGCGCCCACCACTCCCCACACCGCGTGCCCCCCCTACCCCCGTGCCCTACCCCATCCCCCCCCCAATCCCCGCGCCCTACCCCCTCCCCCATCCCCCCCACCTTCTGCCCCTACCCCTACCCCTTACCCCCCGCCCCCCACCCCCCCAACCCTTATCCCCCCCCCCCACACCCTACCTGCGCCCTACCCTTACCCCCCTACCCTACCCCCCTATTCCCCACCCGCGCCCTACCCTTACCCCCCCACCCCATCCCCCCCCCACCCGCGCCCTACCCCTACCCACCCACCCCATTTCCACTCCCCGCCCCCTACCCTACCCCATTCCCCCCTCACCCCGCCCACCCCCTACCCTACCCCCCTTGCCCTACCCCTACCCCCCCCATTCCCCACCCCTTGCCCTACCCTACCCCCCCTACCCTACCCCATTCCCCCCCCATTCCCCCCCGCCCCCTACCCCCATTCCCCACCCCACACACCCTCCCTCGCCCATACCCGGCCCACCCCGGCCCTACCCGGCCCACCCGCCCCCTCCCGGCCCCTTCGCCCATCCCCCTCCCCGCCCCTCCCCGGCCCCCTCCGCCCACCCCTCCCCTCCCTCCCCCGCCCCTCCGCCCACCCCTCCGCCGCCCCTCCCCCTCCGCCCCTCCCTGGCCCCCTCCGCCCACAGCTCCCACTCCTCCCCCTCCCCAGCCCCTCCACCCACCCCGGCCCCCTCCGCCCGCGCAGGGCCACCCCCAGGCCGCCCCGCCCCGCTCGACCGGCGGCGGGTCGATTTCGGGAATCGATCCGCCGGTCGGGCGGGGCGGGGCGGCGGGGTGGTGCTGCGCGCGGTAGCGCCACCCCGGGCCGCCCCGCCCCGCCCGACCGGCGGCGTGTCGATTCCCGAAATCGACCCGTCGCCGGTCAGGCGGGCGGGGCGGCCTGGGGGTGGCCCTGCGCGGGCAGAGGGGGCCGGGGAGGGGGCGGGGTGGGCGGAGGGACCGGGGAGGGGGCAGTGGAGGGGGAGGGGTGGGCGGAGGGGCCGGGGAGGGGGCGACGGAGGGGTGGGCGGAGGGGGCCGGGGAGGGGCGGGGGAGGTGGAGGGGTGGGCGGAGGGTGGGCGGAGGGGGTCGGGGAGGGGCGGGGGAGGGGTGGGCAGAGGGGGCCGGGGAGGGGTGGGGGAGGGGGCGGCGGATGGGTGGGTGGAGGGGCCGGGGAGGGGGCGGGGTGGGTCGGGTAGGGACGGGGGAGGGGGAGGGGGAGGGGTGGGCGGGGTGGGTCGGGTAGGGGCGGGGGAGGGTGTGCGGGGTGGGGATGGGGCGGGGGGGGGGGGAATGGGGATGGGGCGGGGGGGGGGGGGGGAATGGGGGGTGTAGGGTGGGTAGGGTGGGGGGGGGGGGGGTAGGGGTAGGGCGGGGGGGGGGGGGAATGGGGGGGTAGGGTGATGGGGTAGGGTAGGGTAGGGGGATGGGGTAGGGTAGGGTGGGGGGGGGGTAGGGGTTTGGGTGTAGGTGGGGGGTAGGGCTAGGGGCAGAAGGGGGGGGTAAGGGTAGGGGTTAGGGTGTAGGTGGGGGGTAGGGCTAGGGGCAGAAGGGGGGGTAAGGGTAGGGGTTAGGGTGTAGGTGGGGGGTAGGGGTAGGGGCAGAAGGGGGGGGGTAGGGGTAGGGGTTAGGGTGTGGGGGGTAGGGTGCGGGTTGGGGGGCAGAAGGGGGTGGAGGGAGAGGGGGCAGGGGGAAGGAGTTAGGGGGTGGGGCCCATGGGGCCAGTGTTAAGGAAGAAGGGGAGGAGTTAGGGGGTGGGGCCCATGGGGCCAACATTAAGGAAGGGGGGGAGGAGTTGAGATTGGAGGGGAATGGGAGTTAGGGGGTGGGCTTATGGGGAGGAGAGTTGTGGGGTAGGGAAGGAAGAGTTGGGGAAAGGGTGCATGGGTGGGTGAGTTGGGGGTGGCAAGGGCTGGCGCATGGGTAGGGTAGAAGGGGGAAGAGGGCATGGGTGAATGGGAAAGATCGGTAATGGGTTGGGGGAAGGGGGCACGACGACGGCCTACCCACGGTTATTGGGTGATTGAGTTTGATTGGGCCCACTATGCTCACGATTGACATAATTGTTATTTTGGCTTGGAAAAATTATTAATTTAAAAAAAAAATCTTCTTCGACGTTAAATTAATTTAATATGAAAATTTTGAAAAAAAAAATGAACTTACCTTTCAATTGCGATAATTCTTCGTTGAATATGTTGTTGATAGCAATATAGTTGCTCCACAAATTCACGTCTTTCAACGAACTTCAGAAAACCTGGATGTGAGGTAAGTAATAGTGATAACGAAATTTAATATATAAGTGAAATTACGAAGACGTTTTTCTATACGATTAATGTGGGATAATTTGTTTTAAATTATTATAGAGCGAATATTGTAGAGTTATTTTACAATGGATTGAATGTGGGATTAATTTGTTTTAGAATATATTATAAAAATTAAAAAAAAAAAATTAGTTGTTTAGTAAATATTATATACTTTAACTATTAGAATAATTAATATAGAAGTTGTAGTTTACAATTTGAATTTAAGTGATTGATTTCATAAAAAAATTTAGTTTACGTTTTTCAATGAATTGTAGAATAAAATAATAAAGGTAAATAAATCTAACAAACTTTTGGAGGGAAATATTTTCGCGAAAATTTTTGGAGGGAATAATTTTGGAGGGAATATTTCATTCTTTAAGCTATATAATATTCTTAGGAGACTCCATTTGTATCATTCAACATCTTCTATTTGAAAGGGATGGATTGTTCTGATGGTGAAGTTTCGATTTATACACCATCAACATCTTCATCGCGTAACAACTCTATTTGTATTGATGAATATAGCGGGAATTCTTCCACTATGAATAGAAAGTCAATTCTTCCACTTAGTCCCGATTCTAAGGACTATGAAAGCAGCGGTGATGAAGAGCATGATGATGAAGTTCAAAAGAATGGAGTGTCACGATGTCCACTTAGTACTAATTCTGAGGACTATGAGAGTAGCAATTTTGAAGAGTGTGATGGCGAAGTTCAAAAGAATGGAGGGTCATGGTGTCCACTCAGTCCTAATTCTGAAGACTATGAGAGTAGCAGTTTTGACGTGCATGATGGCGAATTTCAAAATAATGGAGTGTCACGGTGTCCACTTAGTCCTAATTCTAAGGACTATGAGGGCAGTAGTGATGAAAAGTGTGATAATGAATTTCAAAAAAATGGAGTGTCAAAGTGTCCACTTAGTCCTAATTCTAAGGACTATGAGAGCAGCAGTGATGATGAGTGCGATAATGAATTTCAAAAGAATGGAGTGTCAAAGTGTCCAGTTAGTCCTAATTCTAAGGACTATGAGAGCAGCAGTGATGAAGTGCGGGATGATGATTTTCAAAAGATTGGAGTATCACAATGTCCTCTTAGTCCTGATTCTAAGGACTATGAGAGCAGCAGTGATGAAGCGCGGGATGATGATTTTCAAAAGATTGGAGTATCACAATGTCCTCTTAGTCCTGATTCTAAGGACTATGAGAGCAGCAGTGATGAAGCGCGGGATGATGATTTTCAAAAGATTGGAGTATCACAATGTCCTCTTAGTCCTGATTCTAAGGACTATGAGAGCAGCAGTGATGAAGCGCGGGATGATGATTTTCAAAAGATTGGAGTATCACAATGCCCTCTTAGTCCTGATTCTAAGGACTGTGAGAGCAGCAGTGATGAAGAATAATATGAGAGTAGCAGTGATGATCCAATGATGGAGATGTTGCCAAGAAATATTGTATCGAGGAGTAGGAGCAGACCTTTTCGTATCAATGCAAACTATTCTAGTTATACAAGGGGTAGAGCAGAATATCTGACGAGAAGAAGTTCTATCAGCGCTCTCATTTCAAGTGAATGTTGCCAAAAAAATTGCTTGAAACGTATGGATTTCACTTTGCATTAGAAAGCAGGAAGAGATATTTTTCAATGAATAAAAGCATGCAAAACTCATATTTAGTTGGCTGCATGCAATCTACATTGTCAGGTTATGATTATCATATTAGGAATTTATTATTGTGTAGAAAAGCTTTCAAAATGTTTCATTCAATTGGGAATTTTCGTCTCTCGAGAATTCAAGAAAATTTGGAAAAGGATCCCACATTTTATTCAGAAGTACGTTATAAAAGACAGTTTGGGCCATTATCAAATACTGCAATGTCATGGATGAAAGATTTCTTTTCAAAGCATGGAGAGTGTATGCCAAATAGAGAGACAATACATATTCCAGATAATTTTTCAAGACGAGAAATCTACAACTTATACAAAGAATATGCAGAAAGTGCTGAGGGACAGGGCCAATTTATTACATATCAATATTTTGTGAAGATATGGAAGAAAGAATTCAATAATGTTTGTATTCCTAAGAAGACAAGGATGGGGATTTGCAGTACATGTGCTTCTCTTAAATCAAAAAGGGACAAATGTGAAGGCTCAGAAAGAGGTAAGTGTTCATAACTTTTACTTTCAAAATTGTATAGTCATCAACTATGAAAACATATTTCTTAATGAATTTCTTTTATGTTGTGTATATTTAATTGTCAAAGAACTTCAGGAGCATCACGAACAACAAACAAATGAAAGGAAGAAGTTGTACAAGCATCAAAAGAAGTGTTATGATAATCCAAATAAATATTTGGGTTTGATAATTGATGGTATGGACCAGAAGAAAACACTTTTACCACATTTTGTTCGCACACCCAAAAATCTACAAGAGGAAAATTTTATTCAGTTTCACTTGGTCGGTTGTATGGTCTTCAATGGGAAAATGTTGCCAAGGGTGTACTTCACAGCTCCAAATATTCATAATCATGCAAATCTGACCATAACCATAATTCATGATGTGGTTTCTCATTGGTCTGGTAATATTCCTGAAGTTTTGTATCTACAATTGGACAACACTTGCCGTGAAAACAAAAATCAGGTTGTTTTTGGGTATTTGAACATGCTTGTTGAATTGAGAATTTTTCAAAAGGTAAAGGTTGGTTTCCTTCTTGTTGGGCACACTCATGACCATATTGATCAGATGTTCAGTCGTTTTTCGGTCACATTGAGGAGGAAGGAAGTTGGGAGCTTGCCATCACTAGTTGAATGTATTAAGAAATCATACATGCCAGAGCCTGCTTTTGAAGTGTTGGAAGAAACTGTTGACATGCGAAGGTTTATTCTAGGATCATATGGTGAGGGGAAATGCATTGAACAACTTAATGATATTAGCTTCCAACATCAATTTCGTATAAAAAAAATTGATGGGAAAACACTAATATGGGGCAAGAATTTTTCAACTACTACAGAATGGGCACCGTCATCAGGTTTGCAATTTTTGAAGTTCATTCCAGATCGTCCAATATTTGCATCAAAAATATTGTTATTACAATCAGTTGGTGAAGTTCAGAATGCACGCAGACAGAATAGACATATAAATTATTCTGATTGCCTAGAAGAAATTAAAAAATGTATTAGATATACATATGAGTACTTTGACATTGCTGATTCAGTTTGGTGGGAGTCATTTTTCAATAATCAAAGTGATATCATTTCAACAACAACCAATGAAGATATACCTTTGAAAAATCCATTTATTTGGCCACAAAATGTGTCAAATGAACAAGAGGAAGTAAACATTGTTGAACAACAACAAACTCAAGGTATTATTAATTCTTCACAGGCAATGGAAAGAGAGATGTATATTGGTTCCAGAAGATCTCGTGCACAACGTGAAGCCATGGAAGACCTTTATAGGGGTTCAGTACATGATATTAAGGAGGGTTGCATGATTGCAGTGCTAGCAGATGGAGATCCCAAAGGCTATCCATTTTGGGTTGCTAAAGTTATAAAGGTCTTTACAGAAAATGAGGATGTTACAAGTGTTGAAGTACATTGGTATGCCACAAATACACACCCATTCAATGGTGTGTATAAGCCAGAGATGGTAGTTGACAAAAAAAATGGTGGAAAAAGAAAAAGAAAGGGTACAAATATAAATCGCCGCCGCACAGACATATTACAATTGGAGGATGTTGACATACTTGTTTATGACTTCAATTTAACAAAGAGAGGAACTCTTCGCTTCAAGACGATAGAGATTCTGAAAAGGTTGTTACCAGAAGGAATAGTGTTGACATGGGAGTTTGCTGAAACCAGTCGTAGATCTAGAAGACTTTTGAAACCTGGAATGTTGGGCATGCATGTGGACTCAGATGGGGCACTAGTTGATGAAAGAGAAGAATATGGAACATCTTCGTCAGCATCCAGTCACTCATCTGAAGATGTGAATTGTGATGGTGTGCAAGAAAATATGAGTGATTTTGAATAATTGTTTAAGACAGATTATATAACTGATGTATGCATCATATCTTCAAATAAAATTAATGTTTTCCATATGTTGTTAAATGAGAAGTTATGAAGCATTTTTATGTTGTTGGATTATGTCTTAAGTATGATAAATTTTATTGTTTAAATATCTACAATGCAATATCAAATTAGAGATATAATGTCTGTTTTATTCAGTATACAAATAAAGACTTTTGATTTCATTCAATGATATAATTTGTTCATAATGTCATGGTTTTTTAATTTTATAGTTGAAAAAATTTCAATTTCTTTTGTATCTAGCATGGTGTGGTTGAAAACATGTTAAATTTATACTTAGGAAAGAAAAATGATATTCTACCAGAAACATTAATGTGTTTTTTCCTTAAAAATTAACTTTGTTTGAGACATAAAAAATTGGTTTTATTAGCATTTTTTAAAAAGTTTGAAAATTGACCCTAAAAAAAAAAAAACGTTATTCCAATCGCATCACTTTTGTTTTGAAGCTATATTTTGCACGAAAATTTCGTAGTAAATTTCGTAGTCACCGCCATTTTTAAAACACGTTCAAAATTGACACCTAAAAAAAAAAACATCGTTCCAGTATACACACTTTTCGTTTTTAGCACTGTTTTTGATGTTTTTTTGGGGTTTTTTGGCCAGAGTTCCCGTTTTGAGTTTATAGTTCCCGTTTCAAAGTTTACATTGTTCTTACCTGTTGAATATTCCACATGGGAAAATGTGAATTTCATACAAAATCATTTATAACTACTCAAGCATTGAGGACAACACCTTTTTTAACGAGAGGGGAATGTTAGACCCCTATACTACTGGTGTAACCCCTTATTTTCACTATAATACTACTGTATCCCCTTATTGTTATTGTTAGTGTAGTCCCCATATTGTTATTGTTGTGCCCTTACAATATTATTGTTATGTATGCTTTGATTATTATGACCCCTTAGACTCCTATACATATAGAAAGGAGGCCTTGTCATTTGTATCATCCAATAATTTTTCATTTACGTAGTGTAAAGGAGGTTGCCCCTCAAACGGGATAATTTTTAAATTGTTGATATATCTATTTGTGAGTTGGTTGCATAACAACATATTAATTTAGGAATAGAGTATATATTAATATATCAAAAATTAATTAAAATTAATCACTTCATATTCACAAAATGTTGTGTGTGGAGGAAGAAACAGCTCTGCACTTTGCACATGGCATTCCACACTTCGGAATTCCCACACAATCAAATTACAGAACTCTTGAACATTGTAGTTCCCACAATGGGGACTGCACGATGTTGAGCTATCATGTATTAATTGTTATCATACATAATAGGAATATTGGTTATAGTAGGAGTATTGTTTCCGATTGGTAGGAGGACACTTGTCGTTGAAGAAAGACAAGGAGACCCTTTATCTAAGGCGGTAAATTGGTATAAACGATATGTTCCGTGTCATCATCTTGGAATATCTCGCTCATCTCCATGATATTTCTATTTCAACATTGCAAGAAAATCACAACCTCATGCATTATATTATGTTAAACCTTATCTCAAAAAAAAATATTCAATTTATATTTTGTTGACATATATTAGTGCAAGATTCTCTCAAGATGTAAAATGTAATCGATACACCATCGCTTGACATACATTATTGTTAAAGTTAACATAATTCTACTGATCAATATCTACTTAATATTATTGAAATATCTAATTTTAATATTAATTCCTTGATTTTTATTTGGTCTCATGACATGTTGTGGTAGCATACCATAGAAGTTGACTTTTTTCTAATGATGTGAATTTGTCCATACCAAACCATGTTTACCATAACCTCAGTTAAACGAATTAACTTTATAACATTCAAATAGAATTTATGGCAATTACTTGGATTGACTTGTTGGAAGAGCGTGTTTGTTCATTTATTTCATAATGGATTACAATCTCGCAACGCTGTGGGTTTCTCTGATGTGCCGATGGGGTACTATCTTCATGAGTGTGCATGGAAGCATTAGGAGATGATATGCTTTTTTATCACAATCTTAGTCATGAGTTTAAAGCATTGACAATTTTAGTTTCACCATTGATTTGTAAAAACTAATTTTAAATGCACTGGCAGTTTTAGTATCAATGGTGAGTTGTAAGAAACAATGTTAAAGTTCTAAAAAATAGAATATTAGTGCTATTGTAAGTTATTAAAATAAAAATGCGCTGACAACCAGAGTAGGAACACATATG
This sequence comes from Pinus tabuliformis, assembly GCA_031772625.1. Taxonomy (NCBI): domain Eukaryota; kingdom Viridiplantae; phylum Streptophyta; class Pinopsida; order Pinales; family Pinaceae; genus Pinus; species Pinus tabuliformis. The sequence continues at coordinate 1,046,740,046 of CM062819.1, read as the reverse complement.
TGTAAAAATGGTTAGTTAAACTCAAATAGATAGAGTATTAGCAGCAAAGGAAAAATTCAAATTTTGTTTTATGTCCAAAATAATGCACTGGTGGAGCACATGTCATTGGAGAGCAGGCATTTGATCAAGCAAGCACTGGCAATTAATTTGTCAGTGATAAAATTTTGTTTTACTCTGTTTTTTTCCTATAAAAGACAATAACTTTGGGCGTAGATTCTGAACAGTTGGAAATTAAATTTCAAAAACAAACAAACAAAAAATTGTTGGTAGCAAAATTATTTTAAAAAACCTATTTTAGATTTTACATAAGTGTAATGATTTGAGATATTCAAAGGGATCTCTGAAGCCTATTTTTCAGGATTTTGCTATTCAATTTTTCCTGTTTTAGTCACTGTTTCAAAAATCTGTTTTCGAATAACTGGGGATAAATCTTTGAAAACACTAAGATTTTTTTTTTTTTTTTTTGTTACAGACCCATTAGCAAAAACCTCTTTGATATTTTTCACATATATCACAATTTGAGAGTTTAGAATGGAGGTTTGAAGCTTATTTTTTAGGAATTCACTAGATTTATTTTTTTCTATTTTTAGAAAAAACACCCAATCAATTGGAGAGCCACCTCATGAATTCGACTTGAGGTTAGATCTCATCTCCTTGATTATTTGATTTAGTAAGCTATAAATATATGAAGAGGTTTGATATCCATTATTTTTGGATCTTGAACAATTTGTAAGTAGTCTATAAAGACTAACATTTCTATAATGTAAGGCATTGAACTTTGAAGAGAAAACCTATTGTAATAATGTGCATTTTATTAATATAAGAAATTTTGGGAAAAAGTACAAGGTTTTTGTGCCAAAGATTCATTTTTCAGAATTTGTGGTCTGTTTCTTAATGTTATGTTCTTTCTTTATTATTCATTGAGTGTCTAAACTTCTCATATGAATGAATAAGTAGATGTAGAATTCATGTCACAATACTCTATATCTTATATTTAGGCATTCACCTTCTAGTTGATGAGTTAAATACAAAATTCATCATTATCATGCATTGTGTTTAAAGCTCCGAGTGTATTCCTCTTCTTCCTTTCATGCTACAGATGATTAATTTCTAGCATATTGTTGAAATACATGCCTTTGGAACATTGAATCATTACAAACCAAGCTCCAAAGATTCTTAACTCAAATTATTTAACTCCATTTCCCTATGACTTCTTCTCATACTCCAACAAAATTTAGCAACTTCCACATTAATATAGTCATAGAGTGTTTAACAGACCTGTTATTGTTGTGACCTAGGGTAGTTGAGTTTGAGGAGAGATCTCCCTTTAGATTGAAGGGCCAACTTTAGTCCCAAAGTGGTTAGAGGTTACCTTAGAGTTTACCCCCAAAACTAGGGTTTTCTCTGAGTGATAACATGGTCGAAGTTGAAAAAGGCTATGTTTGTGTTGTTGTGTAGGTGTAGTCTCGATTTTATAAAAATAAAGGGAAAGATAAATAAGGCTGGTGTGGTGTAGTAGCTAAAAGGAATGATGATTCTGGTGGTGTCGGTAATAATAATAATGTAATATCCCAGACGTTAGAAATTTTAACAAATTTAGCACACTTTTGTGTTCTGATTGAAGTAAACCTTCAACAAGAACAAGAACACAAATGTGATCTAGAATTGAAGCTCTTTATTTATATTATTAGATGAAGAAAATAAGGCATTCCCATACAATAATATTGGAACCCCTATAGATGGCATGCATGGCTGCTCAAAGCAATAAAAAAACAAGACACTGAAGTCCACTTGTGAAACCTGAATGGATCCACCACACAAATGTCGCCACAAGGTTTTTGTCCCGAGATCAACTTAGAACTAGCTAAGCCAAGTTCTGAACAAAATATAATAAGATAGAAAAGCTCTGAATGATCCGAATGCCTAGTTCCTATCCCCTTTTATACGATTGATGGACTCTCTAGAAACTATATTTTATTATTTTCCCTTGAAAAATTGAGGAAAATACCATTGGCAGATACCATGGGAAAATCCACAGTAAATACCATGGTTACATTCCATCCATTTTTATCATATCTAGAAAAAAGGAATATTACAAATCATCCTGCCCAAAGATTACTTGCCCTCGAGCAATCCACTGTTATCCACAATAGAAGCATTTGGCCATTGATGCCAGAATCCCATACAACCCAGTGTGTTATTACATGCCTCCATGCTAAATGATCCTGAATGGATCCTTGGATACCTAGATCCCAAACAATCCTCCAACCAATCCTTCCCTCGATAGATTCACTTGGGTCCCAATGATACCTAATTCCTGGGACCTGTGGGTTATGATACGATCTCATCCCTCCATCACTTCTCATGCTTAAGGGTGCAAACTGCAATATTCCCTTGGGTAAGAGTATCCCAACAATAGAGTTCCAACTCATAATCTCTCGCCAATCCATCTCATGGGAAGGATATAATGCATGAATGCCTACACATGGAGAAATTCTAACATGTTGATGTTGCCTGATGCTCAACTCATGTTGTTCTACGCGATCACCCAACATGTGTTGAACATAGCAACAAGAAATGAAAAAAATAGAATCCAGAAATTCCAGTTTAATTTGTCCTTGAATTAAACTAAGAATTAAAATCGAATTTTATTCTAATAGCAACTTGTAATAGTTAACTAGAGTGAGTTGACTTAGTTAATGTAGGAATTTCGAGTTGGAAGTATTTCTAAAATCATGTATATGTTCTCCCTATATTATATGGGTCTAGGATGAGTTATGATTTTTAATTAGTTAACTCAGTTTACTGAGTTAATTCCTATTAAATTAGTGTTTGTGGAACTAATTGTGAGTTAACATTAAGTTGGTGCACTAATGCATTAACTAGAGCTACTCCAGTAAATTGAAGATTTCCTCATCAGAAACTCGTGCATGTCAATTCTGAGAAAGACCCAGTTGAGACTAGAGTGTGGGGATAGTGTACTATTTGTTATAGATTTTTCTGAGTTGTACAGATTGTGCATGCAATCAAGAACAGAGCCTAGAAGGGATTGCACACTTTTGGATGCACTAATTTCCCTTTAAGATGGCCTAATCATCCATAGGAATTGCACAAGGAAATAGGGACTTGGAGAGCAGGAGAGTTGGCTAAGTGTTTGCCAAGAGTTTTCTTGTGAGTTGGAGATTGATTTTACTGAGTGTTTAGATTGTTCTTGTGAGAAAATCATTACATTATCATCCTGGATTTATGATTAATGCAATATAGATAGTGGGGTTTTGATCTGTGGCTTTCCTTGGATATTTATTGTGTTCTGTTCCATTGATGTTCTTCTTCTTGCTATTATTGTTTTTCTCAATCTTTATTTTCTTCTGCTGTAAAGAGTAGAAGTAGATTCTTGTCTCTTGTTTTAGTAGATTACATGAGCTTTTGAATCTATAGGAAAATATACAGATCCATTTGTAGAACTTTTCTATGCTATCCCCAATGTATACATGTGGGTTGGTAGTGCTGTAAGCCTTATCTATGTACTCTTGTAGAGAGATGCTCTGAAACTCCCAATTGTATTCCTCCTACTACCTAGTGAGGGACTTGAGACGTTCCTCTTCAGTAGATAGTTTAGCTCCTAACTCAGCACATACCCCTATGATCTCATCAATTTTTTTATTCTCCTATAAGATAGTGTCTCGAGCTGTCCTAACTCTCTGATTTAACATCATAAGATCTATCTTGAAATGTGTGATATTTCCTGAAAGTCCTCTACTGTTGATTCTAGTGCCCTATTGAATATCTTTGTACATGTCTGCACTGGATGCCCTCTGACCACCACTTTAACTTGAGCCTTTAACTAGCTCTCTAAGAATGGTTCATCTTGCACGTTATGTCTGTCATGCTTCCCTTCATGATCATGCTCAGCATATTGGTTTACCGTTACTGGTTCCTCATTTAAGTCTCCTTGAATGTCTTCTTCTTGACCTTCTCCAATGGTGGGGACAATTTGTTGTCCATCCTCTCTAGTTTTTAAACATGGATGTACCGGTGGACTCTTATTTATAATTGCTTGCTCATATTCTTCATGGATGGACCTAGTTCTACAAGAGTCTACCACATCATTAGGAATAATTTCCTTCTTCCTTTCTTCATGTATTTCGTTAATTTGACTAATTATCATGAGCTTCTCCTGCAAGTTTCTCTGAATATAACATTGTGTTGTTACTCACCATTTGTACTTGACTGCTTAGATTCTTTAGATGAATCCTCATGATCTAAATGAATCTCCTTTTGTTCTATCCTTTTTTCCTCCTTCCTTTCACCTGGACATGAATGGTTAAGTGCCCAAGATCCCTTGCAGATAAAGCATAGTTCTCTCCTTCCTAGTTCATTCTTGCTACAGGTTTTATTTTCTTTGTTCTTGCTTCCTCCTTCAATCCTTTTCAGATGCTTCCTAGTTAGCAGTCTTCTAAGAAACTTGATGTTTTGCATGACCAACCTTTCAAAAAATTCATAGGTAGTTGGTGATACAATTAGTTCTTTTCTCCAAATGATACAAAATTTGAAATCTGGATCTTAGTATCTTGCAAATGCTGGCATCTCCTTCTAAAAACAATGAAATAATCTTCTGCATGCTTTTTCTGACACGTTTTGGATGAACTAATGTAATGTCGGTGTAAAATTCTTATAACACCTGAAAGGTTAATTCCTCACGTTCCAGATTCAACATGAATGTGCCAAATCTAAACTCAACCATGAGTTCTAAAATTTTGCACCGCTTCTGAAAAGCAGGAAGCATGATGTTGTTCAACCCTTGAAGGGCTTCTACTATCAGCTACAATATCTCTATCATGATATCATTATTGTAAGGTGGCATAGGTGATGTAAAAGCTATGATCCGACTGAGACAAGAGGAAACTATGAGCTTGACCTCTTCACAAGGATGATCCCAAAGTTTGGGCTGTATTAATGCAAGCATGGATGGCTTGAGAGCCTAACTAATTTTCTTTGATTCTGGTTGCCCCACCTTGGACAGACATGTGTCTAGTTCCTCAAACTTATGAAGGTCTATGTCTGACTTTGTTTTCTACAATTCAGATCCAAGTGCAAAGAGCGTATCCCTCTTCCCTGTCCTTCATTCGCCTCCCAAGGGTGCTTCTGCTACAAATTATCATAGACTCTTTTCGAGAAAGGTCTACTACTTTGCTTTGATCATTATTTTGCCTTGTGTAAAGGACCATATATCCTCACTAGTTCGTCAAGAAGTTTCTAGGTGTTTTCTAAAGTCTCTTCAAGACGACCATTTTCCCCCATATTAATTATTCATAGGGAGATTATGTTAATTATATTTTTACCCAAACATATTATAGCCACATACTTAGAAATCATTCTCCTTTTACTTCTTTTTTATTTAACTTGTCAACTACACTCACAATCATTAAGCAGTATGGTTAAAAATTGGTAGCCCTAATCTAAAAGTGGTTGGTTGAAACTAGGAATATGCTTACATACACAAATCTTCTGAACCCATTGCTACAAGTGATATTTGAAGTTGTTGGTAGGCACCTTTCCAGCCTAAAATATGGTAGCTGTTATAAAATCTGCACTGATTTCACTGAAATGTTTTGTTGTTGTGGTTCAAACTCTTTAAAAAGCAATATACTGCAAGACTTCATGTCGTTGTGAATGGCAGGTCGTGGAAAGCCATTATGCATGTAATCTAATGATTCAATGACTCCTACAACCACTTTCAAGTCCACTGTCCAAGGAAGGACTGGCTTCACCCTACCTCCTGAAATATATGTAGTCCATAGGTAGGGCTAGAACAAAATTTCATAAAATAGCAAATGAAAGACCTTGCCATACAATACATGACGCTATAATTTCTACCATAATGATGTGAATTTGCTTCAATAGAATAAGAATCTCAAGCACCTTCTCTATTTTTGTTGAATAATTCAATAATTTTAGTCCCACTTATTGTCCGTCGGGAAGAAATCCTCTCTACACTTGAGTCCCACCTTCTCTTGCTATAAAATTCCCACCCAGAACAAGGATGTCACATAATCAATGTGTATTCACAGGATACCACTCTAATATTGTTCATGGAATGACCTGTGCCCACTTGTATCTCGATCTCCTCTCCTCCCTATCTTCATCCTTCCATTGCTTTTGCATGTCCACACTCCTCAGCCTTGCTCCCTAATCCGGTAGTTGAATATCTTTCTGGGCTTACTGTAAGCATGACCCAAGAGTCGTCCCACGCTACAATCAACTTTCAATCTCCAGCTGCTCCATATCCAATGTTGATCTCATGCTTTTGAAATAATTCCAACAAAGGCCACCTCCCTCAACTAATTACTCCTGCACTAGTTGTTCAGGCTCTCACAATCAATGGAATACCTTGGTCTTAACAATGGCAAAAATAACTCTTAACTTCAGTGCTTCATGGTTGTGTAAATCAATGAAACTCGCGGCTATCTAAATCAATGAATTCCCTTCTGACCTCTGCAACCCAATTTCATGTATAAAATGATCCTTGATTCATATATACACTATGTGGCCTTTACATTATAACAAACTCCCATCAACAAGTATGATGGCTTCACCCTGCAAATCAATGGATTGGTCCACTATTTGACCTAGTGTTGCGAGATATGGCCTCATGACCCAAAAATCCTGGTAGATAGGTGTATAACCCCACAAATTAGAGTTATTTTTTGTGGTTTCTACCTGCACACTACGTGAATAACCCTAAGGTTTTAGGTGCTTCAGCAAGGAATGTTCTTCGACCTCCAACCTCCATGTGAGAATATCATAGCTGTCATGCGGAAAGAGTCAATTTTGCGGACAAAACCGACCTCCCTAGAAGCTAAGGCTTTCTAGTGACAAACAAGACAAGTAAACACTACCTTTCTCTAAATATGCATTTAGAATACAAGTAATCAGATGTTTGTAACATACCTTTAGTCCAACGCTTTGTAGTAGTCCAGCCTCGCCGATCCGGATGAGCTCCTCCTTCTCTTCGAAACCTGCATTCACTAACAAGCCAAAAGATTACATAGCACCTAAATAACTTATAAAACAACACATATTCATCATACAGACCAAGGAGTATATGAAACAAATCATGAATAACAACTTGTTGAGAAAAATGAGCTTAATTGTATTAAGTGGAAACAAAAGAAACCATTACAACCTGAGCCTTGGTGTTGAGCAGGTCCCTCCCAGGGTCCAACAAGAGTTTTCCTTTACTTTGATCAACTCACCCACTTCCAAATGAAGCTAAGAAAGGATGGGAATCTCTCCTCTCAAGCTCAATAAGGAAGTCCTAATCTCAGCAGCATCTACCCTTAGGAATGTTCAGCTTTCAACCTCCCCTCCCTCTGGCCCAATGCCTATATTTATAGTGCTTTGGAGGAAGTTAATCAGGTCCACCATGAATGGGATAAGCCCCTCTTTCAATGGGATAGCTCCCCTCTTCATGGGATAAGTTCCTATTTCATTGGGATGCATGAACCATCTGGAGGCGCTCAATCCACGTCAAACCATCTTCTAGAATGCTCTAGAAATGACCACAAGTAACTTTTTGAAGTGAAACTTGCGCCTTTTGACCTTTACAGGAGTACGCACCCACCCCTTTATATACAGAGCATACAAGTACGCAGGTTTTATGAACTAGAGGTGCGTACACACAGGTAAGGCTAAGAGAAATTGCGTAACCAGAGTTAATTGACTTTTTAAGGACTTTCTCTCTTTCTTGGAGTTTGACATGAGGAGCAAAGGTGTAAGACTTGCCAAGGAGGATAGTATGACAGTTGATGGAGCCATACTAACTGCAGATAGTCATGGTGACAAATTTTAGTGTAACAGATTGCCCCCTAAAGTGCGAAGCCTGTAGTAGATTAGGGTTTCATATCATCTAGGAAGGGTGAAGTACTTTATCATTTCAAGGATTATCTTGTGGAGAGCCCGATTGGAACCTGCAAGTATTCAACACAAAATACATGTATGAGATCATATCATCGCTGAGGTAGGCATTCCCATACTCAGATCAAAAACTTTAACTAACAAACTAACTACTGCTCTGATATAGGAATGATTTCGCAGTACATCATAATCATAGACTTATGTAGACACAGTATGGATGCAGCCATCTGTTTATAGTTAGTCTACTATACAATGAATACAAAACTCCTCGCAGCCTGGATGGTGGAACTAGATCCAGGGTCTTCATTTCTATTTCCCGAAATAGTACGATTCTATCCATGCGAATAAATGAATTGATGTCGAGCATGGTAGAAACCACTTGATTACCAGTCAATGATGTAAACTGTTAACAAGTGTGAGAGAGACCACCAGTGATGTCAATGGTTCTCAAAGTACCCAGTACAATCCATGAGATGTGAATGAATGTGCTGATGTCGAACATGTCACGGAATCCTTCGATCGAAAGTCAATGATGTAAACTGTCGTCGAAGGCGAGAAATCTGCCATTGATGCATGCGGATTTCAAGGTACTGACGATTTCTAGATCATCTTTCTAGATAATGTGCTGATGTCGATAGAAAGCGATCCGTCGTAGGCAAGCCCACAACACGAAATCATAAATCAAGTTGAAGAAATGTAGCTGTAAGGACTGACTCAGGGATGGTCAAGATGGATGACAGGTATTTTGCAGATGAATGGTTTATTTGCAGCGACCTCTTGAACACATAACGACACAACAGATGGCTTGGTGACATTTGACCCAAAGTTAATACCCGGCTGAAGACTTTCAATGTGGTTCAATCAACTGTGAGGCAAAGGATTTCCCAACCCAGGTGAATGAAAAGTGTCGTGTTCAAAAGTGGTGATAAGGTTTCTTCTGAGACAAAGGATAGCAAATAGGTTCATTTTTCTCTCTTTTCCCCCACCATTTCTGGCAAGTACCTCTTTATTTTTTACAAGCTTGAGGAGGATAACATATGCTTGATTATAAGCTCATCCTTTGGATGAGTCCAACTTAGTTTAGATTCGAACCCTAAGAAGGAGTGGTTCGTTCCTGTTTGTAATCGAACAGGTCCTTTACTGTGAAATTTTAACGAGTCCAGTATAGGAGAAACTCAGCGTTTTTCAATTTTAGAGAGTCTGAAAAACTTAAGAAGACTCCAGGGTTGAACTTTTTCGTAAATTTGTGTCTCCCAAGCCCGAAAAAGTATAAAATAATACTTGAGAGAACTGCTTGATCTTTCACGACCAAGGAGTACTTTCATGATTAGCGTCTTTGAGCTGAAAAGTAAAAAGCGATCAAGGACACGTCGTTTTATTTCCAATATCGAATTTGAAACGACAAAAATCCGGCAATCTTTTCCTGTTTTTACGGTCAGAAAAGGGCTATAAGGGGACCATATTTTAATTCCGTTTTAACGAGTGTAAAAGAAACGCTCAACAATCTTTTCATGTTTTAGGAGTCAGAAAAGGGCTTAAAAGATGACTCTGAGGTTTCACTTTTTCGTAAGTTTTAACGAGTTCGAAAAAATGATAAAAATGTACTCATGGTTTTCATTTTTCGTAAGTTTTGATGAGTTCGAAAAAATGATAAAAATGTACTCATGGTTTTCATTTTTTCGTAAGTTTTTAATGAGTTCGAAAAAATGATAAAAATGTACTCATATGGCCGACTTTCAATTTAATTTACGAGCAGGAAAAGACGGAAAGAACAAGAATGAAAGATAGCAAAATAATCTCGAGATTTTCATGAGTTTAACGAGTCTTGAAAATAACTGAAATTGACTCGAGATAGGTTTCATTTTTACAAAAGCTTGAAACAGAGAAAAACTATGCTTCAAAGTAGTTTCATTTTTACACAAGCTTGAAACAGAGATAAAACTATGCTTGATGCCCCCTAAGCATAACTGCTAGAGTGCATGCCCCCCCCTAGCTTCATTTTATTCAACTAAGTACAAGCTGGATGGAATGAAGGTTCATGCACGAGATCATTTGAAAGACCCAACCTAAAACTGTAAGAAAATTATGCAAAAAACTGAAATAACTAACCTAAATATACAACTTAACATTTATGAGATCTAGTCAAACTCTCGACTCAATTAGAGGAGGATTTGTTTCATTTTTTAACGAGCTTGACACAGGAAAAGAACTATGCTCGGATTCGGTTTCATGTTTACGCAAGCTTGAAACGAAAAACTATGCTTGTTATAAGTTCACATGCCCCCAACATAATGACGCAAAACGAGGTACATGCCCCCCAAGCTTCATTGCATTCAATGAGGTGGATGGAATGAAGCTTTACTTTCGAAATCTTGGAAAGGCTCGTGGGAGTTGTTTCATTTTTTATTGAGGTTGACACAGGAAAAGAACTATCCTCAAAACCCTTGTTTCATTTTTTAAACGAGCATGACACAAGATAAGGAACTATGCTCATAACTACTCTCTACAATCTACCTAACAAAAAACTTTATTCTAAAAAACCTTGATTCATTTTTTAATGAGCTTGACACAGGACAAGGAACTATGCTCTAAAATCCTTGATTCATTTTTTAATGAGCTTGACACAAGACAAGGAACTATGCTCATGACTACTCTCTACAATCTACCTACTTAACCTACCCTTGTTTCATTTTTTAACGAGCCTGACACAAGACAAGGAACTATGCTCAAAAAGTTTGCATGCCCCCAGTATAATGATGCAAAGCGAGGTACATGCCCCCCAAGCTTCATTGCATTCAACCAGATGGATGGAATGAAGGTTTACTTTCAATATTTAACTTGAAAAGGGAGTTGTTTCATTTTTAAGGAGGTTGACACAAGAAAAGAACTATCCTCATACCTGATTCATTTTTTAACGAGGTTGAATCAGTAACAGGAACTATCCTCAAGCTAGCCTGTTTCATTTTTTAACGAGGTTGATACAGGAAAAAACTATCCTCGCACTAGCCTGTTTCATTTTTAAACGAGGTTGATACAGGAAAAAACTATCCTCGCGGCAGCCTGTTTCATTTTTTAACGAGGTTGATACAGGAAAAAATTATCCTCATTTCGCACTGATCATGGCTTCCAACTGGAAGAAAGACATGTCAATGGACACACCTTAATCATGGCTTCCAAGAGGTCTTCATCAGAAGGAAGAATACTTCTCTGGAAGGAACACATGTCAAGGGACTCAAAAGGGATAAGAACATCGTGTTCAAGTAATCCCATAGAGTTTTCCATGTCAATTACCATATCTAAATCAAAGGAAGATGAGCAAACAGTGAGAGGCTCACTTAAATTGGTAACTGAAAACATGGGACCAGTTGCCACATAATTAACCCGCGGCAGGGTAGATACCACTTTAGAATCAGGAACATTTAAGGGTGTCATATTATTGGTAGTTGAAACAAGACTAGGGAACGAAAGCTGGTCTACAGTCACAATACTGCCATTGTGAGGGAAAGACATCACGCGAAAGAGTGTCGATACGATAGCTTTCATTGCATAAACATAGTCTCGCCCAAGGAGTAAATTGAAATCCAAGGGACCTCGAACTACCATAAGATCAATATAGACAGTTTTACCTTCCAAGGTAAGAGAAAATTTAGGAAGGATCCCTAAAGGTTCACTAATGGTTTTGTTAAAAGCTTTCAGATTCTGCGTAATAGGTGCAAGCTGAGGGGAACCCAAAGCTTTCCAAACAGTTGAGGATAAAATACTAACAGAAGCACCTTCATCTACCTGAGTATGATGTATATCCCTACCACCAGCCTTGACAATGATTTGGAAAGGGATGGAGGAAGGAAGACGAGGTTCTGTCAGTCTATTCCAATCAAAGGAAAAGACCGCAGTGCTTGGAGGGGGTTCTTTAGAAACAGGTGAAATGCCCCCCGACATAGAAGAATCTGATGTAACAAGAAGAACCTGAGTGGTATGAAGTTCACTCTCTAAAGGGAAAGTGGGATCGATCAAATGTTTGACCACTTGATCAATTAATGGATCATCAACCTGAGTGACATGAGTTTCACTCTCCAATGGAAGAGTGTGATCGACTGTACTTGAATTTAGATCAATCACTCCGTCAGTTGACGGTAGGTTGGGAGAAAGTTTATGGTAACCAGTTGGAAATTCTTGTTGTGGAACAGTAAGGTTTTCCAACAAGTTTGAAGCTTCATCCATGTGAGGGCAAATGTGAGTTTGATGACTCCCTTTGCATAACTTACAAGGAAGCCTAACTTTACCCTTTTTCCCAGGAACCTGACTATCACTGGTTGATGGATCAATGGAAAGTTGATGTGATTTTTCTGACCATACTTCCAAGTCCTTTGGAATACCAGGATAATTAACAAGGAAGTGGTCACCCTTACAAAGCCTGCAAGGGTATTTGGGTCAAGGATAATTTTAGGGGCGAATGTTCGCCCTTTGGCGAAATTAAGGGGTTTTAAATTTTTAGCGGGCGAATATTTTGTATCATAGTACATTTTTACAAATCACCTCAAATAGCCCACCTTATTTTAAGGGAGAGGGTAAAAAAGGTAAATTTAGCCCTTGAAATTAGGACTTACAACCTTCCATTCGCCCATTTTCAAGAATAGGTTTTATTTAAGTGAATCCTATGGGCCAAATACCATATTTATAAAAGAGGTATGGTAAATTAATAAAAATATAAATAAATGAGAGGTATGGTAAATAAATAAAACATTTTTTATATTTACTCCATAAGTCACCTTATATACATGTAACGGTGTAAACAAATAAAAATATAAGTAAAGTGGAGGCATGGTAAATAAATAAAACGTCTTTTTATACTTACTCAAACGGTATGGTAAATAAATAAAAATATAAGTAAACTAGACGTACCGTAAATAAATAAAACCTCTTTTTATATTTAGTCCATAACCCTCGTTCTATTTATGAAGGCTCAAGAAAGAGGTTTTATTTAAGTGAATCCTATGGGCCAAATACCATATTTGTAAAAGAGGTATGGTAAATTAATAAAAATATAAATAAACGAGAGGTATGGTAAACAAATAAAACATTTTTTTATATTTACTCCATAAGTCACCTTATATTTACGAACACTCAAAAAATGAGTTATATTTAGGTGAAACCTATGGCCAAAATACTATGGGACAAATACCATGGACTAGATTGTTATTAATACCATGCAAAAAACCATTATTAACCCTAATATTAGAATTAATAAAAATAAAAATGGCACATGGTATTGACCCATGGTATTCACCAAAATGGCACCAAAAAACCATTATTAACCCTAATATTAGAATTAATAAAAATAAAAATGGCACATGGTATTGACCCATGGTATTCACCAAAATGGCACATGGTATTGACCCATGGTATTCACCTGGAATGTAGCCTATTTAAATGGGGGAATTAAACCAGCATGTAGCCTATGCTAAGATTCACTAGGAATTTACAAAGTTTTATTATTTAGTGAAAGACTCGTCAAGATCTTACAAGATTTTATAATTGAGTAAAATATTCGCCATGCCTGGTGAGAGATTCGCCAAAAAATTATATATACATATTATATTATTGATAAAATCGCCTTCCATTTTTCCTATATAGCATGGAGATTCGCCCATCTATTATATTTATAAATTTAGGGGGGTTCTTAAAATTTTCCCTGATTTGGGTTTACGATGCATGTCGGAGTTTTCCTCAACACAACTAACACTTACAGCCATGGTTGGTTGGTTGACTTCTTTCTTATCTTGCTTCTTCTTCTTCTTCTTCCCTTTCTTCTTCTTCTTAGACACCTGGTTACTAGCGTCAAGGCTTTTACCAAGCGAAGAGGAAGAAATGGAGGAAGAAAAATTAGGCGAAGAAGGTAAAGGGTCAACAGAAGGTTGGTGATGTTGAGATGGTGAACTCTGTTGAGGTGAAGCATTCGGTTGAGGGGGAACAATTGGAGTATTTGGGGCCAACGAAGTTGAAAATAACCATATTGGTAATCCTATTGTAAATCCAGGTAATGACAAAGTAGCCATATAAGGAGGACCAACATTTCCAAAGTAAGGAAAAGTACTAGGATTCTCGTTAGGAGGGGTTCCTAGGTTGGTAAATTCCGGAACATTTGCCATTATATTCAACTTCAGTGAATTTTATTAACAATTTATAACTAAAACTAACAATTCACAATTCACACCTAAGAATTAAAATTCACAATTCACACCTATGGTCTCTGAAAGTAAAAACAAACAAATTAACACACGCTATCAAATCTAGGAGTTAAACCACACACAAACAGTAACCTTCCGGACCGAAAACACTAGTTGGTGATGAAATCCAACATCGCAGAATTCAGTACAGAAGTGGCGGGTGGAACAGTTACCCCGACAACCTGCTTAATGAATAGACTGGACCAAGTTCCTCCACTTTAACCGTCTCGAGTGAAGTGAACCCCCCAGAAAATCCAAGTGAGTCTAGCCGACGTCTGCTCCAGGTACAGTGGGATCTTCCCTCCACCGTCACCTTGGGTAGAATCCTAAAGATAATGGTCACTAAGGTTACCAACAACAACAAATATACCTGGGGGAACAGTCTACGACCCGATAGCACGCAAGGGCAGAGTAACAAGCTCAATCCCCTTGTCGGCTCCTTGACAATAATCCAAGGTTTACCGACAAGTAACCCCAGGCTCCTCGACAATAATCTGAGGTTTATCATTTGTAGTACATGCGTATCTGGTGTCTTTCCCAATGAAGGAGGATTGATCCCCTCACTGGTTCGGACACGGTCTCGTGCTTATCCTTTAAGAGGAGCTTTCCCAGAGTACAAATGAAACAGTTGGATTTATCCTACCACAAGATGAGCTACTTGTTTGGTTTTACTGTCTTGGAGAGTTAATTACTCTCCTACTCCAAGACACTAGCCTGATCTATGTTGGTGTTTCAAAGCCCTAGAAAATAAAAATATTACTAGATGAATTTTAATTAAGTGCTGTGTTATTTAGGCTATTATTACTCAAAGGGGTAAATGGATATGAAACCAATGGTGTTATGACCCGACTCAACTGAATGCAATCGAATATGATAATGTAATCTTTTCAATTGAATGAATCCT
Source organism: Pinus tabuliformis (assembly GCA_031772625.1). Taxonomy (NCBI): domain Eukaryota; kingdom Viridiplantae; phylum Streptophyta; class Pinopsida; order Pinales; family Pinaceae; genus Pinus; species Pinus tabuliformis. Next base: position 1,046,724,998 of record CM062819.1, on the reverse strand, counting down.
AACTAAAGTAAGGAGAGAGTTTCCATTCACTTCCAACAATGCAAAAAATTGATCACTAAGAGAAAATATAACAAATTCTCTAATGCACTAATTTCATCAAGAAAAAACTAATGCAAATCAATTCCAAAATATTTTTTTTATTTTTATTTTTGTGTAAATTCAAATCGAAGAAAACTGATCTAAATCTACGATTGAATTTTCAGAATGTAAACTATGCAATTGTAATCTATGCACAATTCACTTGAAAAGTATGCAAATGTAATCTATGCACATTTTTCATTAATATTCTGAAAATGAGAATTCTAATTATGCAAATGTGATCTATGCAAGAGAATTCTCAAACACAAGACGATTCTAATGTAATCTAAGAACCAATCAAGTGCAAGTCGAGAAAATTGGGTGAGAGTTTCGAAGATCAAAAAATAAAAACACTCAAAGGCAATTAACACTCATACACAATTTAGCCCCCCCCGGCGAATGAGGGGGAAATTTTTTTGCAAAAACAAGAGCAAAAAGATGCAAAATTGTGAAAAGACTGAGACAAACCTCCAAGTAATGACCAAAGGAAATCAAATTTAGAATTTCTCAAAAAAGAGACTCAAAACACCCAATTGATAAAAGCTTAAAGCAGGAATGCCAATGAAATTAGCCAAGATGAAAGCTTCTGACAGGTGAACAGTGGATCTGGGCAGCAAAAACAAGCTATAAACAAAATTTAAAAGATAAAAAAGAAGAAATTGAAATTTTCTAGGCTTTTGATAGGGGTACGCAGGCAGCCTGTTTGCACAGGTGCGTGTACGCTCTGTGCACAAAGCTGCAGTGCGTACAGGTACGCACTGTGCTTAACGCAGAGGCTGCGTACTTCTAGCAAAACTAAGAAAAAATAAAATCTAATTTAACCCTAAGCTAAGCCACCCAAATGCACAGTCAGACAGCCAAAAACCAGAAAGAAAACGACTTATCTCAAATCAAAGCTTCACACAAAGGAAAAATCATTCACATCAATGGAGTTCCCCAGCAGAGTCGCCATTTTGTCATGCGGAAAGAGTCAATTTTGCAGACAAAACCAACCTCCCTAGAATCTAAGGCTTTCTAGTGACAAACAAGACAAGTAAACACTACCTTTCTCTAAATATGCATTTAGAATACAAGTAATCAGATGTTTGTAGCATACCTTTAGTCCAACGCTTTGTAGTAGTCCAGCCTCGCCGATCCGGATGAGCTCCTCCTTCTCTTCGAAACCTGCATTCACTAACAAGCCAAAAGATTACATAGCACCTGAATAACTTATAAAATAACACATATTCATCATACAGACCAAGGAGTATATGAAACAAATCATGAATAACAACTTGTTGAGAAAAATGAGCTTAATTGTATTAAGTGGAAACAAAAGAAACCATTACAACCTGAGCCTTGGTGTTGTGCAGGTCCCTCCCAGGGTCCAGCAAGAGTTTTCCTTTACTTTGATCAACTCACCCACTTCCAAATGAAGCTAAGAAAGGATGGGAATCTCTCCTCTCAAGCTCAATAAGGAAGTCCTAATCTCAACAACATCTACCCTTAGGAATGTTCAGCTTTCAACCTCCCCTCCCTCTGGCCCAATGCCTGTATTTATAGTGCTTTGGAGGAAGTTAATCAGGTCCACCATGAATGGGATAAGCCCCTCTTTCAATGGGATAGCTCCCCTCTTCATGGGATAAGTTCCTCTTTCATTGGGATGCATGAACCATCTGGAGGTGCTCAATCCACGTCAAACCATCTTCTAGAATGCTCTAGAAATGACCACAAGTAAATTTTTGAAGTGAAACTTGCGCCTTTTGACCTTTACAGGAGTACGCACCCACCCCTTTATATACAGAGCGTACAAGTACACAGGTTTTATGAACTGGAGGTGCGTACACGCAGGTAAGGCTAAGAGAAACTGCATAACCAGAGTTAATTGACTTTTTAAGGACTTTCTCTCTTTCTTGGAATTTGACATGAGGAGCAAAGGTGTAAGACTTGCCAAGGAGGATAGTATGATAGTTGATGGAGCCATACTAACTGCAGATAGTCATGGTGACAAATTTTAGTGTAACAATAGCATTGACTATTATGCAACTGTCCTCCAACCTCACGATCCATTTTTTTCTTTCAAAGTAAGATATATGTGATTATAGTAGCGTTATTGACTCTACACTCCTAGAGGGACATAGTGAGTCAATACCCAATATGTAGAGAACATTGTCCTGCCTAGGAAATCCAAATGGATCTGTCCAACTTCACGATGTGTGCCCTCTAAGATTTGATGGTCTCCTCAGCCCTAAAATATTGCATAGGAGAATAAAGCCTTAAGTCACCTCCTTTATAATCATAATAGTGGCCTTTCTGTTACAGGGAAAAGTGTCTATATAGAACTACTCTATCCCACTAAGGTGTGACAACTACCTTAGAAACAAACAGAGAAAAACTACTTTTGATTTTCCTTTTTGAATTATAGATAGAGAGGAACAGAAAGACCAACCTCTGTCTTGTGCTAATCTCTTGATTCGATCCCTCTCTTCTTTGATAGTCCTTAGCTACCTGCTCCCTTGCATGCCCAGCTACCTGTAAGATCACAGAAGCATGGCACTATACAAAGACATGGATCTATAATCATAAACAATCTAGGATCAGATGTAAATTGACCATACAAATGTAACAAGCATCAATGATACAAAAGCATGGAGGAAAACTCAAATAACTTTTATTGATAAACAAGAAAAGAGCCAAGAGGAGTTACAACCAGTTGTTTCGACACAGCATCAACCTCCCAGCAAAGAAGCCCCTCTTCACCTCAAAAAAAGCTTAGATCACCCAACAATCTGATGTTTGTCTCAAGAAACCAACAACAATTCCTTACAATATGCAAAATTCCAGCCTCTGGATCTCTGGGATGAGGGATCCATATATAGATATCTGTAAGGGGGATGAGTCAGCTTGTGATTTGATTAGTGTCTTCTCTCTGATAGTTCTTGCTTCCACTTGGAGACTGATGGCCTCTTACTCATCCTTGGTCAAATTCAGTGAGGCAAGTGTCACAGGAGAAGATTCTGGAAGCTTCCATTGCCTCTCCACCTCGCGGAATGACACTGCCATTTGTCATTTCTCACCCATCGCACCCCACAAAAGGGACTTTTGAAATGCAACGCACCCTCACAGTGTATTTGGGTGAGATGCAACGCACTTAGCCAGTGGAGCAGCTGCAATGACCCTGTTTTGACCAATTCTGAGCAGTTTCTCATGGAGAACTTCTGGGAGAAGCCGTAATTTGTCGAACTTGTTCCTTTAGGGGTTAGAACAACACTTTTAGGGACTTACGAGCCCTTGGTTTATGGAAATTTCATGCTTGGGGTTGTAGGGCCCAAAAATGTGTATAACAGTTGCCCCCTAAAGTATGAGGCCGTTAATCTTTTGGTGTCGGGTGAAATGCTTTATTATGAGGATCTGAAGTTCTTTCAATGCTGGGAGGAGACTTGTAATAGGATACAATACAATACATTATCTTCATACTATTTTCATGATTTAGTTGAGGCGGGCATTCCCATGCTCAGCTTTATAAATTCATTTTCATGTACATAGGACAGACAATCGTCTGAGTGTAGACTGATGATTCTGATAGAGCCATCATCCTTTTGAGTGGATGATTATCTGTGTAGCAATGATGTACATTTAATGTATTTATTTCCCTGAATATATATCGCAGCCCGGATGGATGAAACTAGATCCGGGGTCTTCAATCTCATTCGATCTTCACTCGAAGTACATGTCGATCCATGTGAGAAATGTTCTAAAGTCGAACATGGAAAGACATTGCTTGATTACCAGTCAATGATGTAAACTGTTAACAAGCGCGAGAGGAATCACCGATAATGATAATGACCCTTAAGGTACTGCAGTACAATTCACGTGGTGTGAATAAAGGACTTGGCGTCGAACACCACGCAAAATCTTTCGGTCGAAGGCCATTGATGTAAACCTGTCACCGGAAGTGAGTAACTTGCCATTGAGGCATGCAAGCTTCAAAGTACTGAATGGGGTGTTCCTAGATCAACTTCTTGGATAATGAGCTGATGTCGACAAGAAGTGATCTGTCACAGGAGGGCCTTAATGAATCCCACATCAATGACACGGAACGGAGCAAATGATTTTAATGGAGGTGAAAACGATCTGGTGATATAAGGTTCAAGGTGGCGGTCATGAAAGAATGGAGTATAATGTATGGTAGTGGGTGAGACACAGGTGAATTCTCTGAATGACTTCTCTTGAACATATCGGCGACACTGATGTGATGGATTGGTAGCATTAACCCCAAATGTGGATGGTATGGTGTGACCATGGTGATGTGACCGGTGAATGAAACAACCCAACCCGACTCGGACACCGAGTGGAAGTGTCATGTTCAAGAGTGACTTGCTACCAACAAAGTTTCTTTAAGTTTTCTTCCCAATTTTCCCCAGTCATTGTTGACCGGTACCTCTTTATTTTTGTCAAGCTTGAGGAGGATAACATATGCTTGTTCTATAATTTTCCCTTTGGGCAAACTCATCGCTATGTTTTAACGAGCCTAGCGATAGTGAAACTCATTCTCGTCTATAGACAAGTTTGTCGCTATTAATCTTTTTAACGAGTTTAACGACAAAGAGAACTCGGTCCTTTTCAATTTTAGAGAGTCTGAAAAGGAACGTAAAGGTAACTCCAAAATTCTTTTTTCGTCATCTAATCCCTTAAGTCCGAAAAAGTATAAAACAATACAGAAGGGATGGATTTTCGATACTTTTAACGAGCCGAACAAAACAAGCGCTCGATCTTTTTGTGCAATAATCCCTCAGGTCCAAAAAGATTAAAATCTAGAGGAGGGATGGCACTTCCTGTCCCTTTATTGAGCTGGAGAGGCCAATGGCTCGGCAATCTTTACATATTTTACGAGTCAGTTGAAAAGAGCTTAAAGGATACTCGTCTTTTGAGGAACGAGTGATAAAATGGGTAGCAGCTGATTCCAGGTAAGGGTTGGAATTTTCCAATCATGGTGGTGTCACAAGGATGGCTAGTGAAATCACTCTTTGCAGTTGTTCCTCAAAATGGGTAAACAAACAAATGGAGGTGAATGATCGGCCAATGAAAAAGTGGAGGTGAGAGTGCAAACATGACCAAGGCTTTAACGGCTAAAGTACTACATTCACGATGGTTATTTACTGGGGAATAGTTCATTTTTTAATGAGCTTAAATGCGGGGGGAAACATTTGCTCATGTCTTATGTTTATTTTTTAACGAGCTTGAACTATGTGCTAAAACTGCTCGATTAATCCAGTCGTGTGATAAGAATGTCTCATATAAAAACGGCAACTTTTAGAGTTTTTCCCCACATCCTTTCTTTATGCAAGTTAGGAGACGACCAATCCTACGAGTTTAAAGGGTTAGAGGTCCTACAAATTTAAAAAATAAATAGTCGCTCTTCGCTTGCACGCCAAAAGGCTTGCATGCCCCAGGGTATAAAACAGAGTTTCAAGGTTACCCCTTCTTTAGTCTGTTAAAACATTTGTTTTACCGAGAGAGGCCTACCTCTTATAGGTTACCAAAGATTGTTCCATTTATAGCACAAACAAAACACTTCTTCGGCGATGTCTACCGAAATAGACAAAGGTGAGTGAAGGAGGCTACTCCACTCACATAACTTTGACAAGAGAATCTTGTTCTAGAATAACCCCCTCTTCCAATCACAGACGGGGGTACAGACTAGTCATATTCTCTCGCGGAAACCTACCCTATACCTGAAGTTTTCCTGCCGAAGCAGACCAGGGTGCATGCCCCCTGGGTTTCAGTCATGTCCCCCCAAATCACTCGTGCTCATTGGGAGGACGGACTGGAGATTGAGACATTTCTTGCGTGAAAAGACCATTCAGGGATGGTATATGACTATTTGCTCTGTATGATCTGGGAAATGAAAGCTGGTCTACAAGCTTGACCAATCTTCCTTCATGCAGAAAACACATTACTCTAAAGAGTGAGGAGACAATTGCTCCCATACAATAAATATTGTCTCGTCCAAGGAGTAGATTGTAATCCAGGGGTCCTTGGACTACCATTACGTTCATGTGAACGGTTTTCCCTCTCAATGTTATGGGCACATCGGGAAGGATCCCTAACGATCGACTGGTTCCTTTATCAAAGCCTGTTAGATTTCTCATCTTAGGCAAAAGCGATGGCGAACCAAGCGCTTTCCAATTTGTTGAGGAAAGGATACTCACAGAAGCCCCTTCATCTATGATGGTACCAGCCATAACCATTGTATATATTTGAACAATGATTCGGAATGGTATACTAGCTGGTAAACGGGGTCTGCCTAGTTGATTCCAGTCGAAGGAGACAACTAGGTTGCTTGGAGGTGGGACCGAATAGACGACCGGGTACGACTTTGACGAACTTCCTTCCTGCGGTGAAGGAACGGGTAAATTGCCCCCATGTTCGTTGGAGTCTGTGCTTATGAAAAGAATTTGGACGGTGTCATCCTTGTTCTCTTCAGTGATTGTATCATCTGAAGATGGAACCTCTGAAGGCAAGACCAGTTCAACTGTCGCCTCGACCTTTTGACTTTCGTTTGGTATGGATTCAGATGGTTTATCTTCAATGATAGATGCTTCGGCCGACCACCTAAGCGGGCTAGCCGGATTTTCAACTAGTGACGGACTCAGCAAGAGTTTTTTATATCTAGGAGGAAGTCGTAACGGTGAAACCGGACTATCATCTAAAACTCTTTTAGCTTCATCTAAGAAGGGACAACGGTGGACAACATGATCGCCTTCGCACAATTTACAAGGAAATCTATATTTTCCTTTTTGTCCTGGGCTTCACTTTCACTAGTTGACGGTGTGTTTTCAACATGATCATCAGAGGTTGACGACACAAGGTTGTGCAAACGAGGAGACCAGTCCCTTAAGATCTGAGGGATGCAAGGAAAATCTCTGTGATAGTGGTCTCCTTTGCAAATGACACATGGCGATTTAGGCCTAGTCGGTGCGCAGTGTGGGTTTTCGCTAGATGACACTCGTTTGCCCCCATTCGCTTTTGGCTCCTTCTTCTTCTTCTCTTTCTTCTTCTTTTCCTTCTTCTCCTTAGGTACTTGAATTTTGGCTTTACCAGCCCCATCAAGCGAAGAGGAAGGAGGAGGGGAAGAATTAGAGGGAGTAGAAGGTTGGTGGGTAACTCTGGACTCATCTAATTGCTGATTCGATTGTTCAGGAATTGTGGTGTTCTGAATGACAGAGGCTGAGAAGAGCCATACAGGCAAACCAATTGTCAGTCCTGGAAGCGACAATGTGGCCATATGGGGTGCACCAACATCTCCCCAAGAGGAGAAGGGACTAGGATTTCCTCCAAGGGGAATTCCTTGGTTGGTGGACTCCATTTTCTCAACCCAAGATCAACGCAGGAAAGGGTAACGAATATTCCATTTAAAATAAATTTTAGATGCTTTGACACAACTTGTTTTTTCAGTTTTTAAGAGTCGAGAAAAAACAAAAGATGACTCTAGTCTCCTTCGATTTTTAATGAGCCTGAAGTGACAAGTGCTCAGATGGACCTTTTCTGTTAAGGAGTCTGAAAAGGAACGAAAGGGACTGCTCTGGAAATCTAGGTAGAGGGATTACCAAACCAATCGTAAAACTGCAGAATACTTTTTACGGTACGGCAGTCAATCTTCCCGAATGCTGTGTTCAGTGCATTGCGATCGATAGGGCGGCAGACACGGCTTCCTATGGATAAAGGATTAAGCCTATTGGGGTCTCCCAAAATATACTCGACGGTACGTGGGAGCACAAGTCCATACTGGCACTTATCATCTCAAAGGGGAGGAATCACCCAACCATCAGTGAGAACAAAAGTTACTAGGCCTTACGATGCCGGAATACGTCTCTAGCCTAGACTTCTAAATGTTGTGCGTTAAGTTCCAAAGCGTTGTTAGATTCATTGAATTTATTTTAAGTTGATCTTGTTTATGAAGTTTTCCTTTCGGGTTCACCACGAGATGTAGATGTAATTCCTAAAATGCAATCTAAGATGATAAACAAACTTTTTATCTCCTTTATGCAATGAAAATCCTAGCTACTAGGGAAAAGAAAGACTGAATCTTTTCACAAAGAGCAAAGAGCACACTCTAAATGCACTTTCCTAAATCAAGCCAATCAGACTGTTTATATGAAAATGCACATGCATGTATTTTTTTTCGACTTTCTTAGTATATGAATGCTAAAAAGAAAGTTGATGCACAAATCTGAATTTCTTTTCAAGCGAAAAATATCAACAAGTTTCTTTTCAAAATCAAAAAAAATGGAGACAATTACAACACCTTACGATTTTGAAATGAATACTTGTTCTCGACACTAGAAAATTACAAATTTAGACCAAAAGCAATAGTAACAGGATAATCGACCATCAACAGCAATTAAACTTTTTCCTACGATTGAAATCGACACTTGCGACAGTTTCAAATCAAAGGGCGACAGTACGATTACGCTACTTTTGCAAAGGAGAACTGTAAATGACTCAACAAACACACAAAAACATCTACAGTTTTTTTGTACAAAGGAGGCAGAATAATAGTAAGGAAAAGGGGTTTCAAACAGACATATACTGATCACGGGCAGCAAAATTCAGGAATAGAACTGGAAAGAATGAATCACAGAAGCCACAACTGCACAGAGCTAGTCTGATCAGCGCACCTGTAACACAGAGAATCTGAAATGCAGCGCAGGTTTTCCACTCAGGAAGTGCGCTGAAATTCAGAATCTCTGAACAGTACCTGCGCTGGGCCAGAAACGAGACTCTGTTTGGATTCCGGGTCACGGTTTGCAGTTCAATTCTTGGGTTTTGGCCGAGCAAAAAGCAATCAGTAGTGCAACAATCAGGGGTAGATCTAAGGAGGATCTAAGAGCTATCACAAGGGAAATCAGATAGTTTGTGAATCGGTTGTTTAAATCATAAACAGATCCAGTAGATGGATTGAAGTAGCAATTGTCTACTTTGCATTTGTTATGGCAAATGCAGTTCGAATGCTACTTGTAGGTTTATGAAATAGACAACAAAGAATGATAAAAAACAAACTAATTAGCTTCCCAATGGAGTCGCCATTTTGTTACAGGGAAAAGTGTCTATATAGAACTTCTCTATCCCACTAAGGTGTGACAGTTGCCTTAGAAACAAACAGAGAAAAACTACTTATGTTTTTCCTTTATGAATTATAGATAGAGAGGAACAGAAAGACCAACCTCTGTCTTGCGCTAATCTCTTTATTTGATACCTCTCTTCTTTGATAGTCCTCAGCTACCTGCTCCCTTGCATGCCTCGCTACTTGTAAGATCACAGAAGCATGGCACTATACAAAGACATGGATCTATAATCATAAACAATCTAGGATCAGATGTAAATTGACCATACAAGTGTAACAAGCATCAATGATACAAAAGCATGGAGGAAAACTCAAATAACTTTTATTGATAAACAAGAAAAGAGCCAGGAGGAGTTACAACCAGTTGTTTCGACCCAGCATCAACCTCCCAGCAAAGAAGCCACTCTTCACATCAAACAAAGCTTAGATCACTCAACAATCTGATGTTTGTCTCAAGAAACCAACAACAATTCGTTACAATATGCAAAATTCCAGCCTCTGGATCTCTGGGATGAGGGATCCATATATAGATATCTGTAAGGGGGATGAGTCAGCTTGTGATTTGATTAGTGTCTTCTCTCTGATAGTTCTTGCTTCCACTTGGAGACTGATGGCCTCTTACTCATCCTTGGTCGAATTCAGTGAGGCAAGTGTCACAGGAGAAGATTCTGGAAGCTTCCATTGCTTCTCCACCTCGCGGAATGACACTGCCATTTGTCATTTCTCGCCCATCACACCCCACAGAAGGGACTTTTGAAATGCAATGCACCCTCATAGTGTATTTGGGTGAGATGCAACGCACTTAGCCAGTGGAGCAGCTGCAATGATCCTATTTTGACCAATTCTGAGCAATTTCTCATGGAGAACTTCTGGGAGAAGCTGTAATCTGTCGACCTTGTTCCTTTAGGGGTTAGAACAACACTTTTAGGGACTTAGGAGCCCTTGGTTTATGGACATTTCATGCTTGGGGTTGTAGGGCCCAAAAATGTCTATAACACTTTCATCCTTCATGACAAAGATTTTCACTTATTAAACTTGACTTCTCCTCGATTCAGATCTAGGAGAGATCTGTCATTCAATCCTTTTTACCAAATGGGTTGATTTCTCAATCCCTTTCGTTGCACAACATGAACCCTCTGCTACAGGAAGATCTCAGTCTCCTGAGAAGATCAGTTTCTTCAATCTCCCATAAGAAATATTAACTCTAACAAATAAATCTCTTGGAGATAAAATTATTCATCCAACTAGGGTAGTTATAGAAAACCACCGAAATTGGGTGAGTTAATGGCTAGGGTGATTATGGAGAATCACCGAAGGCATGTTTCTCTTGACCCTCGATCTATAATAAAAACACCCTCAGTCTGGCATGATGCATAACTCTGATACCACTGAAATATCCCAAACGTTAGAAATCTTAACAAATCTAGCGCACTTTAATGTTATGAATAAAGTAAGCCTTCAACAAGAACAAGAACACAGATGAGATCTAGAATTGCAACCCTTTATTTATATTATTAGCTGAAGAAAATAACACATGCCCATACAATAAGATTGGAACCGGTATAGATGGCATGGATGGTTGCTTAACACAAGAAAAACATAAGACGCTGAAGCCCACTTGTGAAACTTGAATGGATCCACCGCTCAAATGTCACTACGGGGTTTTCATCCCAGGATCAACTTAGAACTGACACCACCAAGTTTCGAACAAAGCATAATAAGATAGACAAACTCTGAATGATCTGAATGCCTAGTTCCTATCCCCTTTATAGGCTTGATGGATTCTCTAGAAACTTTTTATTATTATTTTCCCTCAAAAAATGAAAGAAAATATGATGGGGAGATGCCATGGGAAAATCCATGGTAAATACCATAGGTAGATTCCGTCCATTTTGACCATATACAAAAAATGGAATATTACAAATAAAAAAAAAGAATGTAATTGGTTCAATGAGGAGAAATGATGTCGAGTTCAATATACTTCATCTAGGTATCATTTTAATGCAAGCTTAGAAGCAAAGGAAATGACCATGGTAGGTGGTTACATGATTATATTTTGGGTAGTACAAATAGGCATTTTTAAATACTTTGTTGTAGTTTGTTTGATTTGGAAAATATAATAGTAGGTAAAGGATTTGAAAGCATAACATTCTTCATCCTTCACAAGTATAGATGAATTGGTAGTAGAGTATGTTATTATATTTCATATTTAATCAGTAGTCGAGACCCTGTAACTGACTATATTCTTAAATATTTCGAGACTTTGTGCGGTAAATTTTTGTTGACATCCATCAGAGTTTATGAGAATGGCATCATCAATTGTGTTCAGTTAAAACAAGCTCAACAAGGATTGATAATTAATGAATTGTCAAGGACTGATAAATACTAAAAATAAAACGCTCCCACCCGGGGAATTATGTTCCATTAGAGGTTGCTGAGCCAATAGAAAGCTAAGAATAAGATTTCTTGAAAATTGCAAAATTATTTTTGAATTTATAAAACAATAAAAATATTAAGCATTTTCATTAAATTTATATTAAAAAAAAAAAAAAAAAAAAAACAAAATATGGACAACCAATACACTTTGACCAATGTTATAATCCCTTACTAGGCAAGTATTAAAAATCTATATAAAAGAGAAATATATATATATATATATATATATATATATATATATATATATATATATATATATATATATATATATATATATATAATTTAATTTTAAGAAACAACTTTAGTTTTAAATAATAATAAAATATTTATGAAGAATATAAATTTTACTTTTTAACATTGTCCTCATATCCCTTTAATATTTTTATTAAACATATTATTAAACACCTTATTATTCCCTGCAGTAGCGGGGTAATAACTTATTAAAAAAAAATTGATGTTGACATTAAATCTAAGTTGTCCAAAAATTTATGAAACTTTTCTAAAGTTTAACCTTATAAATTAAAATTTATTATTTTTAAACAATATTTAAATTCATTTATCTAAAATACTATTGATTCAATTCTTTCACCTCTTATTATGTAATGATGGCAAATGTACTTCACTATTAATTTGTATTGTACAATTTAATGTACAACTTCCACTATAAAATGACATATGTACTCCATCACTATGTATAGAAACTGATGCTTTATGGACACACTGAGCAAGGGGAAATATAGATATGATTTATTTTGATAAAAAGCATTATGTAAGCGTGAGAGTTGCTCTAGGCATGATCTCATTTAGTTGAAAAATGATATGATATGATACCAAGTAGTTGGCTATCTCTTTCAGTTGAAAAACGATATGATATGACACCAAGTAATTGGACAATCGACATCGGCTAGGATTGACATGTAACAAGCTATATGAGCAGTCTACATAACTTGAAATGATCTTTGTGTACGGGAACTAGTGCATAGAAGGACGCTGGGCCGAAAAAGGATAGTTGTCACTTACTTTTATCTGCCACTGAGTTGACGAAAAGTAGAGGGAGGTAACAAAAATGACTGACTTATTTTGATCTCATGAACTGATACAGAGATTCATGGAGTAGTTGGGATATTGAATTTTGACTATTAGCCATGCAATCTCTTGCCTTGTTTAGTATACTCAGAAAAGTGTAGTGATGGATGAAGATTATTGCCTTGTTAAACAGTAGTGTGTACGAACCTGTATTAATTCACAAAGATATATAAACGATTTTGCAGGGTAGCTAAAGATTTTACTTCAAAACTCTTTTTATATTCATACTTAATGTTGTTATAACATATTCAACATATAAAATATTTGACAAATAAAATATATTTTTTAATTAAATATTTGAGAAATTATTTTTTTAACTGAAAATTTTAATATGCCCTATATTTTTAGTTTTTTTGTATTTAATTTTTTTGTATCTTTGAATTTTTATTTAATTGTCTTGCATTTTAAAATTTATATTAAATTTCAATTTCTAAAATGATACAATTATAAAATTGTCATATATATTATCAAATAACATATTACATCATATAAAATAACAAATTACATCATATAAAAAATAAATTATCAAATAATAAATAATACATTTCCTTTTGAGTAATATAGAAACTATTAAAAAATGTAATAGTTAGCTAAATTATTATTTTAGAGTACTTAGATTACATAACTTTTAATCTATTGGTTCTTTAAATACACCTTGAAATAACCATTTTTTGTTGAGAGAGATTTCAATCATATTTAGTTTCAAAGTCTTTGATATAATGGTTAGTTAAATTATAATCTTATATTGTTTAAATAAAAATTTTAATATCGTTTTGCCAAATACTTTATTCATTTTGAAATGTCATAAGTTAATTAATGCAAATGTAATTTTTATTTTTATTTTTATTTACAATACATTGGAATCTACTTATGTAATTCATGTTCAAATTAGCATAATGGGGAAAAGTTTAGGTCCTTTTTAATAGGATAATTTACATGGCGACTCTAATGAGATATTTGAACCAAAAATTCCTCATGAAATCGAAATTTCCAACTACTAAGATTGTTCATGAAATGGTATTTGTACAATTCAAATCTTCACGAAATTTGAGGTTGGAATTCCAAAAGAAATTTGGATGAGAAGTTGTGTGATTGTGAAATGATTGAACCACGCTTTTTCAGTTATTCTTTGGCCTTCCCTGTTTTTTGTTCTCCTCCTTTGCCTCCATCTGTCACACTCTCCTGCTTTTTCTTTCCTCGGTCACACTCATACTGCTACATTCCTTACTGATGCCAAGATGTTTTTTCTCACTTTTTCTTTTTTCCCCTCACACTCTGCGAAAACAGAGAAAATAGAGAAATGACCACTGCTCACCCTATATTACTTGGGTTATTTCTAGGCCTATTTACCTCACCTTCCATTCATATTATTTTGTCTGTAAATATCTATTGCTTCTTCATATTGCTTCTATTTTCAATATGTGTTCTGCTTTTGCTCTGTTTGCAAGTTTATTTTGCTATGTTTTTCTCTATTTTGCAAGTTTATTTTCGATATTCGTTTTACTTTTGCTCTTTTTGCAAGTTTGTTTTCCGTTGCATTGCTAGCCTTTCCTATTTATTATTCTCCCCCTTTTCTTTCTTCAGTCACACTCATGTGCCTTCATGGTTTTCAGCTCTCCTGCTTTTTCTTTTCTCTGGTCACACTCATACTGCTTCCTTCCTTCCTTGTCCATGTCAAGATGTTTTATTCTCACTTTTCCTTTTTTCCGTCACACTCTGGCCAAAGAAAATCAGGAAAAATTACCACTGCTCTCTTTATACTAATTGGATTCATAGTTGTACCTATTCACCTAGCCTTCCATACATATTATTTTCACTGCAAATATCTACTACTTTTTCATATTGCTTCTTCTTTTTCTCTATTTGCAAAATTTATTTTCCATATTGTTTCTGCTTTTTCCCTCTATTGTGCTTTGTCGTTGCAAAAGCCATGGAGGCCATTTGGACTGGAGCAGTAGCCAACATCATAAGCAGCGTTGTTAGCATTGTTATTTCTCCACTAGTCCAACCCATAGATGATGTTATTCACTTGGATAGAAACACACAGTTTCTGTAGGAAAAGCTAAGTAGGGCCAGAGTCTTCTTAGATGACACAGTCAACCAATTTCAACATCAGCAAGGAAGTAACCCTCCCCCTCTGAATGATGGGTTGGAAAGGCTCCGACTTTCCCTACAAGATGCAGAGAGTGTCATACAACACTCCCAACAATCGAAAGTTTTCTTAGATTTCCGCTTCTACAAGCCTAGATTGTGTGGAAAAATTAGAGAATGCAAATTAAATATCATTGAGCGCCGTAGCGATCTTGAAAATTCCATTTCAACCAGAATTTCTACTCTAGGGATTGTTTCTTCTGAGCCAGCAGAAGTAGGGGCATTACCTCAGCCAGTACCGAAGTCTGTCTTTGTGGGCTCAGGGATAAATGCAGTGGAAATGTGGCTAAATAATTGGCTTGAAGATGTGGAAGATCATCAATTTCGGGTAATAGGCATCGTTGGCATGGGTGGCGTTGGAAAGAAAACATTGTTGAGAATGGTCTTTAACACCCACAAGAAAGTTAATGTGTTTGAAAACGTGATTTGGCTAAGTGTTTCAGGAAAGTTTAACATTGAGTTGTTGCAGAGTGTTGTTGCAAAAGAAATCAGTTTAAACCTGGGGATCAGCAGTTCTAATGCCGAGAGAAGTTCTGTTGTTCTTGACATGCGAAAGAGGGAACTTTCTAATTATCTCAAGGAGAACAAATTTCTTCTCATTTTGGATGATGTGTGGAATCAAATCCACATGGAAGAAGAACTGGGAATCCCCTTAGGAAATTATAAAGGTAGTAGAGTGGTAATCTCTACCCGTAGCAAAGAAGTGAATCAAAGAATCAGGGTAAATGATGACTACTCCAGACATACAAAACCCCTATCCATGGAAGAAGGATGGTGATTGTTTGACAGAGTTGCCTTCAATGCAGGCCATGCTCCTATCAAAAATGTAGAGGATATTGCTCGAAAAATTGCATAAGGGTGTAAAGGTTTAGTGTTAGCGATAAATGTTGTCGCAACAGCAATGACGGGTAATACTTTTGCTCTATCTATGTGAATCTAGGGATTCTTCACTACTCCTAGATAGAGCTCATTCACCTTCCCTCTGCTAAGCTGAATGAGAGATTCTTAACTGCCTCACATTCCTAGCCTTCACTCCATCCTTTAGCTTAAAAGATTATTTCATGTGCTGCTAGCTTGCTCCATATTCCCTCTTGTGACCAATAAAATGCACCAGCAGTTCTACTCCTTGACTCCACGCCCAATGGTTCTAAAACTTTCATGCTATCCCTGCCTCTTTACTTGAAAGCATCATCCATCCCACCAAAACCAAAACAAAACCCCCTAGTACCCAATAACTAGCCTAAAATCATCATCAACAAAGCTAAATCCTAAAGAGAGAGCCCTCTCTGACTGCTGGTGGGCTAGCACTTGCAGTCCAAAGATTGGTTTGTGGTTACCTCAGCCGTATCCCTCAAGGAGCTAAGGGACAACCTGAGTGATAATATAATGGCGACTCCACTGGGGAACATCCTCGATTAAATCTCACAAATCAAGTTGGAAAGCTTCACTGGGAAAAAATAATGAATTTTCTAATTGCTTCATATTCCTTAAAATTACAGATGAAGCCTGAATGTCAGCCAGGAAGCCTTTGAAACTGTGCTTGCTTTGCATTCACAGGAGTAAGCAAATGCTGCTTCAGTCCAACTTCGTGCTAGTTTAAGTTATAGATAGCTATTCCAAAATTTGATCAGTTCCTTGCTAATTCTAAAAAAGCATTCACAGAAAATACCAAAACAAGTTCAGAATCTGGCTCCCAAAAGGAATTCACGGTATACAAGGTCAAATCCAGACCCAAACCCTCCAGTTGTTTTTGACAATCCCAACTTAATCCCAAAGATTCTTAGGAAACAAGAAGATTTTGCTGATAATAGTCCTGAAGCAGTTCAGCCAAGCTGTGTTCCAACCCCTGTCAAGGTTTTATTTCGTTCAACCCCCACTTCCCCTTGTTCATCATCCACCTATCAAAGCACTCCTTCCACGCCTCCATTTACTGCACATACTCCCCTGATCGTTGTTGTTACAGCTGTTCCAGTTGTTCCTATTGTTCCACTTACCCTCGTAAACATGGCTAATAGATATGCACCCCTGCAGTTACCCGCTAATCCAGGGGCTATGCCTCAGGATTATCAAGCTAAAATCACATACTTTGATGGAACTGGTTCTTGCACAGCCCTTCAGCATACAAAGAAAATGCAAGACTATTTTGAGAACTACAAGATAGATGACGATAGCGTTAGAATGAAGATTTTTGTCCAAAGTTTGAATGGTGATGTTAGAACTTGGTTTAGAGCACTCACAGCCAATTCCATAACAGACCCAGAAGCCCTATACCAGTCATTTATCAATAGATGGGAGAAAAAGAAAGACCCCTTGCACATGTTATCTGAATATGACACCATCAAAAGAGGCCCTCAAGAATCTGTCTCGAACTATTGTGCAAGATTTAATAATATTTATAATGAAATACCACAGAACTTGATACCTCCACCTGATCTTGCTTTGTATAAATTCCTTGATGGTTTTGACGCTGACATGGCTCATCAGTTAAGGGAAAGAGCCCCCCCAGACCCTTGCAGACATGCAAAATGTTGCTGTTAGCGTAGAGGCAAATCTAATTGCCAAAAGAAACAGAGCTAGAATTGAGAGAAGAACCACCTTTAAAGAGGAACCCTCAGCCTTAGACCAAAAGTTGGATGCTATTATCACTGGCATGCACAGGCTGGGAGACAGAGTAGAGAGTGTTGAGAGGAAATCATCATTGGAAGGACAACAACCCAATACCATAAGGAACCCAAATTTCTAGAAAACTCAGAATACAAATGCTGGTAGGTCTAGCCCAGACCATGATGTAAGGCCTCCTTTTCACGAAAATTATGCTGAGGCATCTACATCTGGTGAACAGACGAAAGATACTCACATGAAATTGGTGGATTTGAAGGCTGAGTAACAAATTTTCCTAACTCAACAAGACCAAGATGAAAATGACCTTAATCAATTTCAGACTAAGTCTGGTGAGTCTTTTGATTTTAAACAAGGCTATGATACTGCTGTGTATGAAGTCCACAAACAATATAAGCTGAGGACAAGAACCACAGATGTGCCTGAAAAGGTTAAGGCAAATGATACCAAGCAGCCGAAGAAGATTAAAGAAAATGTTGCCTTCATGGAAACTGCTAGTAAAACAGTCCCTAATCCAAAGGATGTCACCATAGAGGACATAACAGAAATGCAATCTTCTAATGATCAGCCTCTGCCACCTTCTTTTTCCAAAGAGAATTTGAACAGCTTCCAAAAATCCCTCCTAAAACTGAAAAACCACAAGCAATTACTTCCTTTAACGCTGACATACAAGACCAAACTGCAAATACTCCAATAGAAAAAGGGAAGCCTGCCTCCCAAAATACTAAAACCCAATCCGAAAAATCGTTTGACTTAGAGGCAGAAATAGGTAAACTCAAGATTTCCATCCCCTTATTTGAACTTTCCAAACATGAAGTGTATAGGCAACAAATTCAAAGATCACTTCAAATGCCAGAGGTTAAGGATGATGTGAATGTTCTTGATGATCAGCCTGAACTGTTGTTCGGTCCTGAAGTTAATGGAAAATCAACTTATGGATCTGTTCTACCTTTTTATGTCAGTTTACACATACATGACAAAGTCTTGCATAATGCTATGTTTGACTCAAGTGCCTCACACAACCTTATGCCCAAAGCTGTAATGGAAAAAATCAACCTTGATGTCACAAGACCCTACAAAGATCTATTCTCCTTTGACTCAAGTCAAGTCAAGTGTATAGGCCTTATCAAAGACTTGTGTGTCTCCTTAGTCCAATATCCCAACAAGACTATCCTCATGGATGTGGTGGTTGCTGACATTCCACCAAAGTATGTCATGCTATTATCAAGATCTTGGGGAGCAAAACTCCAAGGATCCCTCCAATTAGACCTCTCTTATGCCACTATATCTGTCTTTGGGCAACCAAAGAGGCTATATAGAGAAACACTGATGAAGTATGTGGTAACTAGTGAGGATAAGCCCCAAAATTTTCCTATACACTCAATCCATTCTGATATGGATTCTTTTGTTCTATTTAATGATGAAACAAATACTCTCACTGATGACAAGCCCCTGGCTTTAGAACTGACCACACACACCGATGAAGAATTGGTTTCCCATACTGATGAAACTGTTAAAACAATCAAGGCAACCAGCATACAAGAAAAACCTCTCCAAACAAAAATTTCAAATCTGCCCAATCCTAAAGTGACTGAAACTCTTGATACTAACCACAAGCAAGAAATCACATGGTACTTAGAGTTTGATGGCTCTGTTAACAAGTTAAGAGCAGGGGCAGGTGTTTGGATTCACAATACACATAACAATCATGCAGAAGGTCATGCCTACAAACTAAATTTCAAATGCACCAATAACATGGCAGAGTATGAGGCTCTCCTTTTAGGCCTTAAACTACTCAAAGCTCTAGGAGCTGCAAAAGTGTCTATTCTAGGTGACTCTGATTTAATCATACAACAAATGAAAGGCAACTTTGTTACCAATGACAATAGAATGAGGGCCTATAGGACTACTGCTATTAATATACTCAAAGCATTCACTGAAACCAAGATTGCCAAGATTTCAAGAGATCATAACATTCATGCACATAGCCTAGCCACTTTTGCTAGTACATGCAAGCTTCCCTTTGAGCCAAATCACCATTTTACTGTTGAGATAAAACATAGGCCTGCTATCCCAAATAATGTTAAAGATTGGCAAGTGTTTGAAAGTGATGCCCAGATTAACAACTTCCTCACTCTTGAGCATGAGTTTTCAAATACTAGCATTGACATGGATGCTATGACGGACGAACAACAGCAAACAAATGAAAATCAACAGGTTGTAACCGCTGTAGCAGCCAAGAAAATCCTAAACCCAACTATTTTTGACAATGCAAACATAGAAGAGCTAAAAGAGATGCATTTGGAGGATATAGTAGAAATAGAGGCCGAGATTGTTGATCTGAAAGATAACTTTCTCCCTGCTGGCCTCACTCCATTAGAAGATATGTTTGATGCAAATGATGTTCCCAAAAAGCCAAAAATACAGCCCCTAAACACTGTTGTAGAAGAACACAACATTGGGACAGCAGACAAGCCCAAAATGATCAAAATATCTCAAACTTTACCAGCCGATCAAAAACCCAAATATATTGATTTGTTCAAAGAATTTCAAGATGTATTTTCTTGGAGTTATGAGGACTTGAAGTCCTATGACACCTCAATGATCCAACACACCATTCCCTTAAAACCAAACCAAAAGCCCTTCAAACAGAAACTTAGAAGAATCAATCCCGTACTCCTTCCCTTAATTGAAAAGGAAGTGAAAAGGATGTTTGAAGCAGGTATTATAGCACCCATCAGATTCTCTGAATGGGTATTCAATCTTGTTCCCACAAGAAAAAAGACAGGTGAGATTAGGCTATGTGTAGACCTAAGAAATTTAAACCAAGTCTCCCTAAAAGACCACTACCCCTTGCCAAAAATGGACCACATCCTACAAAGAGTAGTGGGGTCATCTAGAATTTATTTACTAGATGGCTTTTCAAGTTTTAATCAAATACTGGTTCACCCAGATGACCAAGACAAGACAGCCTTTACCACACCATGGGGAACATTTAAGTATGTGAAGATGCCTTTCGGACTTAAAAATTCTAGTGCTACCTTTCAAAGGGCAATGGATATTGCATTTGCCAAGGAAATACATGATTTCCTAGTTGTCTACCTTGATGACTTAACCCCTTTCTCCAAATCCGATCAAGAGCACCTAAAACATTTGAAGCAAATATTCATGACATGTAGGAAATATGGAATTTCCTTGAAAGAAATCCCTCTTTGGCCTTGAAGAAGGCAAACTCCTAGGCCATATCATCTCAAAATATGGTATTAGAATAGATCCGGAAAGGATCCAATCCATCCTCCAAATCCCATATCCAAGAAGCATAAAAGAATTGTAAGCATTCCTTGGAAAAATCAACTTCTTAGGAAGATTTATTCCAAACCTAGCTAAGCTAATAAGACTGTTAAGCAACATGTTAAAAAAGGATGCTAAGGTAAAATGGTCTCTTGAGACCAAGCAGGCCTTTGAGAGTATTAAAACTGTCTTAACCCAAGCCCCTATCCTCACCAGTCCGCAATTTGACAAAGTTTTCATCATATTTTCATTTGCATCTGAGCACAGGATAGCTGCTATCCTTTTGCAAAAGGATGATCAGGAAGCTGAAAAGCCAATTGCATTTTTTAGCCGAGCCTTAAGAGATGCACCTTTGAAATACCAAATCATGGAGAAGCAGGCCTATGCCCTTGTTAAAGCAATCAAAGATTTCCGAGTTTACATTTTGTATTCACATGTGATTGTCTGTGTCCCAAATGTTGTTGTAAAATACATATTAACCCAAGACGGGCTAGAAGGAAAAAGTGAAAAATGGATTGCTAACATCCTTGAGTATGACATAGAAATTAAACCAACCAAGCTCATAAACGGACAAGGTTTAGGCAAACTGATGTCTGAAACAAACTTTCAAGCCCTAGACATCAACCAACTGGACAATGAACAGGAGCTGGCGACTCCATAGATCAGTGAAACCCTTTTGCAATCCCCATGCTATGCTGATATATGCTTTGTAT
The DNA here is from genome assembly GCA_031772625.1 of Pinus tabuliformis. Classification (NCBI taxonomy): domain Eukaryota; kingdom Viridiplantae; phylum Streptophyta; class Pinopsida; order Pinales; family Pinaceae; genus Pinus; species Pinus tabuliformis. The sequence continues at coordinate 1,046,703,518 of CM062819.1, read as the reverse complement.
TGTTAAACCTGTTTTCTCCCCCAAGATTGTCCAGAACCAAGAAAAGATTTTTAAAAATGAAGGCTTCAAAGTTTTGTGTCATAGATCGTGCATTATTTTGGAGAAATCATGAAGGTATATTGCTTAATTGTTTAACCATGAATGAAACTAACAATGTCATGAAAGAATTCCATGTAGGGGACTGTGGAGGACATATATATTGGAAGTCCACTGCTGATAAAATTTTAAGGGCTGGTTTCTATTGGCCCTCTCTATTTGCAGATATAAAGAATTTTGCTAAATGCCAAATCTTTGAGAGCAAAAGGAAGTTGTTACCCTTTCCCCTTAAGCCCATCTCAACCGAGAAACATTTTCAACAATGGGGTCTTGATTTCAATGGAGAGATCCACCCCTCTTCCTCAGGCCAGCACAAGTGGATTTTAACAGCCACCGACTATTTCACTAAATGGATTGAAGCCATCCCATGCAGACAGGCCAATGACTCCATCATTATCCAGTTCCTTGAGTGCAATATCCTTTCTAGATTTGGCTGCCCTGAGAAGATCATCACTAACAACGCCGTTGCTTTCAAATCCAAAAAGATGATCAGTTTTTGCCATAAAGTTCACATTACCTTGGGCCACTCCACAGCCTATTATCCCCAAGGTAATGGCTTGGCCGAATCATCTAACAAGAGCCTGATTAATATTATCAAGAAGGTCTTAGAAGAAAACAAGAAGAACTGGCATAAAAAGCTCACAAATTCCCTATGGGCATGAAAACTTTCAACAAAATAATCCATTGGGATGAGCCCTTATGAGCTGGTGTATGGCATGGAGTCCACGTTTCCATCCTCCTTGGGCACTCCTATCATGAAAATGTTGCAAGAGATCCAAGCAAAACCAAATGATATTCAAAGAAGAATCAATCAGACCATTCATCTTCAGCAAACCAGAGAGCAAGTTTATAACAGATCTCAAATATTGCAAGAGAAACTCAAAAAGATGTTTGATAAAAGAGCTAAGGCTAAGGATTTCTACATTGGCGACAAAGTTCTAAGGTGGGACTCACGAAGAGAAGACAAGGGCAAACATGCAAAATTTGATTTTTTATGGAAAGGGTCATTTGTTATTTCTGTTGTTCAGGGAAATAACACATATTTCCTCAAGTCTGTAGAGGGAAGCATTGTTGAAGAAGACCCTGTTAACGGTCGAATGCTAAAACATTACCATGATCCCTATTAAGGGGTACAATGCAGCTCTGTACATATCTCTTTGTACATTAATATTTGTATATATAAGCAATTTGTTTTATTTTTTAGCAGTCTGAGTGTTAGAGGAGCAGCAACAAAGTTTGCTAAGACACGGCCAGTGCAAGTACTCCATTCTTAAGGCTCTATCTCTGCATTACTCTCAGTAAAATAGCAGGAGTAGCGCTGTCATATCACAGAAATTCATGATAAAAGGAAAATGGTTGCAGTTTGCAGTATCCAATCAAAAAGTATCAATAAGAGAGGAGCATTGTTTAGTTTCACATCAGCAACTGATTCTAGACCAGAAGCTAAGGGAAATACATCAGTTTTGATCCATGTCTAGCTCTATTTCAAAGGCAATGCTCAAAGCAATATGGTATGTAATAGCAAGCATGCAGAAGAAAGCAGGCAGTGCTATGTATTTCACAATATTTCAATGAAGGAGATGGCTGCCCTATTTCAGAGTTTCATATTTTTAGTAGCCAGCACAAGGAAATTCTTCAGTCCACAGCAACAATAGAAGGTCAAGGCAATCTAACCTGTTTTTCTTAGCTTTTCACAACGAAAATCCATACCCAAGTGGAGCCACTATTAGCCTCCTGTTGCAACAGGTTTTCATATTTCATGATTGACATTTTTACATGCCAAATATGTCATACTTTGCATGCTTTAATGCTCCATATTTCCTAAAAGAGGCAAAAGAAGAGGCCATGAAAGTGTGCCAGTCTAAATGCCACTGCCGTATTCCAATTTTCATGATTTATTCCTTTATTTTACAATTTTCTGTTAAGGGAAGGCCAAACAACTTAATCTTGGATTCCCTAGGTTTCAATTTCTTGTTTTAGAATATTGAGAATGAATATCTGTCCAAACAGTTTAATCTTAGCAGATTTGTAGATAGGTAGAGAAACAAAGGAGCCCAACTGCTCAATCTGGGCCCTTGGAAGAAATACATGTAGATTTAGATAGGAGGGCAATTAAAAGAAAAAAGCAATCAGGGTTTGCAAGTCTAAGTGCACCCTTCCTGAAGTAACAAAAAATGCTAGGAGTATTAAGCTGGGTAGGTAGCCTGGGGTTGCAGAAGCCAGATTGTCTTCAGTTTTGGCCTTGACAAAGAAAGCTCATCTCATCAGTGGCAGAGGTACCAAAGCAGTGTTTTGATGGCAGAATTCTGGAGGCATGTCTAACTCCCCCTTCTTCTCATTTCCCAAATCACTCACTAACTTCCCTGAAAGGGTCAAGATCTACTTGATACCTCTTAGTTTCATCATTTTCCATATCATTTACCTTGGTAAAGATCTGATTTGCTCAAGGCATGTTCATACTTCCTCTATGGATCATTTCCCCCCCCCTATTAGCCTAAGATTCACATACTTAGCGCTTTCTTATCACTTGTCATATTAACTACTATTTTTACTATGTAACTCCCTATCTATCCCCCTTTACCCTACTAAAACTATGTTAAAAAACTCCCCTATATACATATTCCCATCCCCGGGCACTATAGCCCTATTTTATCAGTTTGGGAAATGATAATTCCATTTGGGGCTTAGCATTAGCCTTCCATGTCCTAACCAGGAGTTAGTCTGACACCTGGTCACCCTAACAAGCATTTCCCCCTAAGTCCCAACCCTACAGTACCCATTCTCTGCCCTTATCCTAAGGTCACGGATATAAATATATTTCCCCCCACTTGCAAAAAACCCAAAACCCACATTTCTAATGTTTAAAACCCCCCCGCTCCATATAAAAACACATAATTAAATATGCACGGGCCCGTCCCTAGCCGTCTGCCGCCTTACTCGTGCCGCCAACCGTCAGATCTGGCGTGCCTAAGATCTACAGTGGGTGGGCCTTTTTATGCCCCGAGGTGCCGAGGGTTGACGCCCGGGAGATGGACGATTTTCCCGTCGTACTCCTACCATGCGTCACCCTCTCGGTTGTGGCGGAGCCTCCTCCTCCTATACCGCCTGCGCACAAAAGCGGTGTGCCCGAAACCAGATACCGCCTTCCCCCCTCCTGTGTTAGCGCCATGTCATGCTGACGTCACCATGCCGCGTCGACCTCCTGCCGCCGTGTCCTTGCCATGTCACCACCACGTAACCTCCTCCACCGTACCGCCACATCACCCGCTGTACTGCTGACATCACCCTGCCACGTCACCTATCGTACTGGGTCCCACCGCATGACGTCATGTTGATGTCACCATCAAAAAGCGCGAAAGGCACAAATCACAGCCTAGGAAGCTCGGAATCAAAATCTGAGGCCGTTTTTCATGCACGATTAGGCGCATGGCTACGAGAAATAGGACAAAATGGAAATCCCTTTTGTAGCTCATCTCCAGTAGGCCCGAAAGGCACCGAATGACATGAATTTCTTTGTGCATCATTCAGAAAGGGGCAAACACAGTTTTAAAAGTAAACAGAGGGCCGAACGGTAGCCATGAAAGGTCGATGCAACAATTTAAAGAGTATCAGGAGTGAGAAAGGCGCACATTCAGTACCAAAGCATATCCAGGAAGTGGCAAAGAGTATCAGTCGAATGTTTTAAATGAAAACCTTTATTCACAATCCAGGTGGACATTGAATGACCTCCAACAAAGTCAAAGAAAGCAGTACCAATCAAGGCTCTCCCATCACAGTTAATGCTCCTCAGAACCACTCAAGAGCATGGATCATAACCCAAAGCACAGTTATGGATAAGTGATCAACACAGATCCATAAAGACAACACATTAAACTTATTTTGGTGCAGTTGCACCCAGCGCAGCTCGAGGATATTTTCCCACATTTATTTCAGACATGTATTAGGTTAAAGACACTTATTACAGCAGATCTGTCTGAGATCTGATCTTTATAGATATTTTGCTTATAAAAACCACCCTAATTCACTATTAAAGGGGTTGGTTGGTTGTAGAGCTCCAAGAGAGACTCGCTCTATATACCTGATTTTTTACTTAATCAAAGACTGCTGAAAAGCTTAGAGGAATGATTGTGTGTTGTGTATGAATGTTCTGAAGAATTGAATGTGGAATTTGTGCTGCAACATGACTCAATAAGTGTTTCTTACCTTTGTTCTTCATTGATGTATCATCCAAAATAGCAGAAAGAATGAATAGTTTAGAATTGGTTTAATTTCCCTCTATGCTCAATTTCTGTTGTTTCTATATATTTTCATCTGAATTAGAAATGAATATGAATTCCCTGTGGCTCATATTTCCCCTAATTCACTCATGTTTGACAATTATCTAGGGATTCTTCACTGCTCCTAGATAGAGCTCATTCACCTTCCCTCTGCTAAGCTGAATGAGAGATTCTTAACTTCCTCTCATTCCTAGCCTTCACTCCATCCTTTAGCTTAAAAGATTGTTTCATGTGCAGCTAGCTTGCTCCATATTCCCTCTTGTAACCAAGAAAATGCACCATCAATTCTACTCCTTGACTCCACGCCCAATGGTTCTAAAACTTTCATGATATCCCTGCCTCTTTACTTGAAAGCATCATCCATCCCACCAAAACCAAAACAAAACCCCCTATTACCCAATAACTAGCCTAAAATCATCATCAACAAAGCTAAATCCTAAAGAGAGAGCCCTCTCTGACTGCTGGTGGGCTAGCACTTGCAGTCCAAAGATTGGTTTGTGGTTACCTCGGCCGTATCCCTCAAGGAGCTAAGGGACAACCTGAGTGATAACACCACACATCATCTAGAATGAGCAGAAATTTCTTCTCCTTGAGATAATTAGAAAGTTCCCTCTTTTGCATGTTAAGAACATTAGAACTGATCTTAGCATTAGAACTGTTGATCCCCAGGTTTAAACTGATTTCTTTCTCAATAACACTCTACAATTCCTCAATGTTAAAAATTTCTTAAATAGTTAACCAAATCACGTTTTCAAACACATTACCTTTCTTCTGGTTTTTAAACACCATTCTCAGCAATTCCATCTTTCCAATGCCACCCATGCCAACGACGCCTATTACCCGAAATTGATGATCTTCCGCATCTTAGAGCCAATTGTTCAGCCACATCTCTGCTGCTTTTATCCCCGAGCCCACAAAGCAAGACTCTGGTACAGGCTGAAGTAATGCCCTTGCTTCCACTGGCTCAGAAGAAACAATCCCTAGAGTAGAAATTCTGGTTAAAATGGAATTTTCAAGATCGTTACGATGCTCAATGATATTTAATTTGCATTCTCTAATTTTTCCACACAATTTGTGCTTGCAGAAGCGGAAATCTAAGCAACCTTTCCGTTGTTGGGAGCATTGTATGACGCTCTCCACATCTTGTAGGGAAAGTCAAAGCCTTTCCAACCCATCATTCAAAGGGGGAGGGATACTTCTTTGCTGATGTTGAAATTGGTTGACCGTGTCATCTAAGAAGACTCTGGCACTACTTAGATTTTCCTGCAAAAACTGTGTTTCTATCCAAGTGAATAACATCATCTATGGGTTGGACTAGTGGAGAAATAATAATGCTAAAAACGATGCTTATGATGTTGGCTACTGCTCCAGTGCAAACAACCTCCATGGCTTTTGCAACGACAAAGCACAGCATAGGGAAAAATCATAAACAATATGGAAAATAAATTTTGCAAATAGAGAAAAAGCAAAAGCAATATGAAAATGCAGTAGATATTTGCAGTCAAAATAATATGTATAGACGGCGAGGTGAATAGGTACAACAATGAATCCAATTAATATAAAGCAAGCAGTGGTCGCTTATCCTGATTTTCTTTGTGTAGAGTGTTATGGAAAAAAGGAAAAGTGAGAATAAAACATCTTGACATGGACAAGGAAGGAAGGAAGCAGTATGAGTGTGACCAAAGAAAAGAAAAAGCAGGAGAGGTGAAAACCATTAGGCACATGAGTGTGACCAAAGAAAGAAAAGGGGGAGAATAATAAATAGGCAAGGCTAGCAATGCAATGGAAAACAAACTTGCAAACAGAGCAAAAGCAAAATGAATATCGAAAATAAACTTGCAAAACAAAGCAAAACATAGCAAAATAAACTTGTAAAATAGAGCAAAAGCAGAACGAATATCGAAAATAGAAGCAATATGAAGAAGCAATAGATATTTATAGACAAAATAATATGAATGTAAGGTGAGGTAAATAGCCCCACAAATAACCCAAGTAATATAGGGCGAGCAGTCGTCGTTTCTCTATTTTCTCTATTTTCGCAAAGTGTGAGGGGAAAAAAGAAAAAGTGAGAAAAAACATCTTGGCATCAACAAGGAATGTAGCAATATGAGTGCAACCGAGGAAAGAAAAATCAGGAGAGTGTGACAGATGGAGGCAAAGGAGGAGAATAAAAAATAGGGAAGGCCAGATAATAAAACCGAAAAAGCATGGTTCAATCATTTCACAATCACATAGCTTCTCATCCAAATTTCTTTTGGAATTTCAACCTCAAATTTCGTGAAAATTTGAATTGTACAAATACCATTTCATGAATAGTGTTAATAGCTGGAAATTGCAATTTCATGAAAATATTTTGGTTCAAATATCTCATTAGAGTCACCATGTAAATTCTCCTATTAAAAAGGACCTAAACCATTCCCCATTATGCTAATTTGACCATGACTTATATAACTAGATTTCAATGTGTTGTAAGAAATATATAAAAAAAATTACATTTGCATTAATTATCTTATGACATTTCAAAATGACTAAAGTATTTCGCAAAACTGATATTAAAAATGTCATTTAAACAATATAAAATTATAATTTAACTAACCATTATATCAAAGACTTTGAAAATAAATATGATTGAAATCTCTCTCGGCAAAAAATGGTTATTTCAAGGTGTATTTCAAGAACCAATAGATTAAAAGTTATGTAATCTAAGTACTCTAAAATAATGATTTAGCTAAGTACTACATTTTTTAATAATTTCTATATTTCTCAAAATGAAATGTATTATTTATAATTTGACAATTTATTTTTTATATGATGTAATTTTTTATTTTACATGATGTATTATGTTATTTGATAATATATATGACAATTTTATAATTGTATCATTCTAGAAATTGAAATTCAATACACATTCCCCCATGGTTAGCTTGATATTATGGCACTTTCCAAAGTAATTTATAGTTCCTCCATTTGCAACGATCACTTGACAATTTGGTGCTAGATATAGGAAGCAATTAAATTCCTTGGCTATCTTACAATGAATAAAATTATGGGTACTACCCGAATCAATCAACACTATTACCTTTTTCTTCTTGATATGTCCTTCTATCTTGAGATTTTGATGAGTGGTAATTCCTTCCCATGCATTACAATATATATCTGAATTCATTTCTTCTTTCTCTAGGGTTGGTTCTGTTGATGATGCTAGACCTGCCAACATGTTAAGGGGATCTCCCCGGTAAGAAGTCCCAATTAGAGCTTAAATAGTTTGATGTAGGAGTCCTGACAGTGGGTCATAAGGTGATCCCTTGACTGTGATGTCGCACAGAGGAAAGTAGAATAACTCTATCAACAACAAGGGTGTGACTAATGCAATGAGTCAAGGAAGGCATATGAGAGGTTCCAACACTTCGAAGGGGGAAGGAGGTGAAAGTGAGTTCCAAGTTGAAAGGGATCATTCCTAACTTGACTAGGAACACACAACACAAAAGACATGCAAAGCTTTTGGCAGAGCAGTCGACTCGGATGCGACAGTCACATCATGCAAGGTAAGATAACACATACAGTACTCATGGATCTGTCCAAGATGAGTGCGACAGTTGTTATGGCAAGGTTCAAGTGAAAGGTCTCTTTGATTTCCGACAGAGCAGTCGACAAAAATGGTGACAACATTAACAACATATGCAACATGTTAACAACAAGATTCATATAATTTCATGTGAATCAGTTCATACACAAGTACATAAGTCAAACAACATATATCATTAAAGAAACCCAAGCAGTCCAACTACAATAACAACATATGCATGAAAATGTGTTGGCTCTTATTATATAAAGAAGTGTATGTCACAATCATACAATACATCCACGTAAACCTGCTAGCCCCAACAGTGGAACATTACAACCACATCCACCTGCTCCTCCAAAGAGATGTACTAGCTCCGTGCAGTGGAGAAGCTAAGGCACGTTACAATACTGTCCAAGCCTTCTTCAAGATAATCTCAGTAGAAGCTTGGCTGACCAAAATCCTATACAATGAGTTATGAGGGACTATTTATAGTAAAGGGTGGGGTGACCCTTGACATTCCCCTTTGTGACAGTTTAACTAGCCTCACAACTCTTCACCTACTCTATGACTGTTACATCCAACTATTGAAACTTGACTTACACTTGACATGACTCAACATTACAATGCACATATACGCATGTGAGACAACATGGCTTGAGCAAGCCTTGCAAGACATCATTGACACTTGGTCGACTTTAGTGAGACCAACTCTTTGACATGCTTGTGATGGTGATGCTCGTGAGCTGATGCCAAACTTGGTCATTCGTGATGGTGTTCATGCACCTCATGGTGACATCTTGATAAAGCGAATTCTTGCTTCCATTGCAACTGGTGCATTGGTTCCACCCCTTCATCCAACTCGTCTGCTAACATGTGCATGGTCTTCTTGGGTACATCTAAATCGGAAGCACATTGACGCATAGTGTCCATGTTGATCTTCAAGTGTGTGTTGGTGGTCATGCAAATCAACTTGTTGAAGTACTCGTTTGGCTCCAGTTGGACTTGCTTCTTGTCTTCGCCTTGGTGAGTGTGTTGAATGGTTTGGATTGCATGAGTGCACACAATGACATGCATGCTGCTGAATTCCTTGTAGGCGATCAACGACACTGCTCACCATGTATGCTCCATGTTAGCTGTTGGGATGAATCTTTAACTTATCCGGGCACAATTTCATTCGTGAGTGCACGTTGCGCCCACTGTTATTCCTGATCCTATTGCAACTCATTCGTCTGTCTATGCAACTTCATGTTCTTCCTGAGTTGCTTCTTAAACACATGCAACTCCCTCTTTTCACATCTTCTACCTTCGTACAATCTTCATGTTGCACCGTCACTCCAAAGCCGAAGTCTCCAAAGTTGCTTTCATCATCAATGAATCTATTTGAGCTTCCAACCTTGTTTCACCTCCGTGTTGTCAACAACACTCCTCTTGCATTCGTTGCATTTGGCATGTCGTCTTCAACTATTGTTAATGATGTTATTCATTGTGATTCTACTGCCTGATGTCCTTTTTTACAAACAACTTGATGTCTTAGTGAGTAGGCAAGCTCACAGACACTTTATCGACTACATCCCCAAGCGTGCTCTAAATGGTGTCCTCGTCTCTGGTCTCCTAGAAACCATTGTACCTATATTGCTGAGAGGCTGATGAACCCCTATTATACCTAGAGACATGGCAACACTCATAGCAAGCAATCTATCACTTGAAAACCAAAATGAACATGAGAACTAACTTGCAACATACCTGGGTGAATGATCATGAAGGTTGCGCAATTTTGACCATGAGGTTGGGAGACCAGCTGCTAAGACTAGTCAAGGCACAGTATGGGCTGCTAGGAGACTAGCTAACTATTGGAACTGCACAATTCCCAGTCCAGTCTGGGTGCCGACTGTTGGGATTGTGCAATGCACAATTCTAGGTGGGAAGGACCATTGGCCTAGGGACATATCTGTGCAATTTCTTGGGTCCATTGTCCTCCAGAAATGCAAAAAATAGTCCTGAAGGCTAGTGTTGAGTAGGAATACACAAATTTGGAGAGGAAGGTGAGCCTTCCTTTCCCAAATTTCACAATGCAGCCTTAGCGAAGGCAGAGCGCGGGCCAAGGTTGGCCCAACTCACTGATGAGGAACTAAAAGCAGGTAAGTCAGCGAATGCATGGAGACACTAAGTGATAGCATAAGTGATTGATGGTGCATGTAAAACATGAATGAAAGATTCACCAAATAGATCAACATGCATGTGGGTGAGGCAGTTTGCCGGTTGGGCGAACATCTGTGTAAAACAGTTTCATGCATGCGACATCAGTGAGAGAGCAATGAAAACTGAAACAGAGCTAGGACAAGCTAGTATATATGTGAAAGACAACAAGCATTCAAATAAATCAAGAAAATAGTACTCCTACAAGTGAAAACACAAAAAGTGACAGAAATGAAACATAAGGCATGGGAAGCAAGCTTAGTCCAAAACAACTGAGTGGAATGTGTCAGCTTCTCCTAGATGTGACGTGGGAAGTCAGAGCTCCAAGGTTGATATGAGGAATGAGCTCTGTAGCATCTGGTTGATGAGTTTTTTATAACATCGAGGTTGTGATGCGCATACCACGAATTTAGGGGAAGCAACACTTGGTGGGAGATTTTGGAATTGCTCCTTGCATGTAACCTCCAACTGCTAAACATAGATCCATGAAACAAGAGATGCCTTTATATGCTACCTTGGGAGAAGCAAGCCATGCATGAAAGTCTTTTTTTCTCAGTCCCAGAGGGAACCAGTCAACTTAGTTGCACATGCAAGGGACTCCTCAACTACTGGAGAAAAATGTGCAGCTCTGGCTAGGAGCTGGGCTGGCTGCCCAGGAGGTTTACGCAATTTCTACACAAAGTAGCTAACTGTTGCCTAGATTTGCACAAATTTTGGGCTGAACATCCTATTGCTAGGAAAATTTGCACAAATCTTGCTGCGATGGTGGTTGGTAGGACTACACAATCCCGGAGCATAGCAGGTTGTCATAGAGGATTTCACAATTCTTGGAGGGAAGCTTGGTTTCCCTCTAGAAATGCACAATTTTAAAGGGGAATTTGCTCAACCTACAACTGGACCAAGTTCGGGTGAGCAGCCTGTGAGGGGGATGGATCAACTATGATCGACAGTCTGCCTTTATGCGAGGAAAACACTTTAAGCTTGAGTACTTGACAAAGCAAGACAAAGTGTTGTGTAAGGTTGGTAGGGAGGATCAAAAAAAGGCTAAGGAAAAATTTTGGAGGGTGGTTGTAGCCGCTACAACACTTGGTGACACACTAGTAGAACTCCAAGTCTTTGCATAGACCTTTTTCATGAATTGCAAGTCTAACACCTCTGGAAGTATTGTTCAGTTTTCAACTCATCTTGGTTTCACACTAATTTGATTATAAGATGTAGCATCTGCCAAACCCTTGGTCGATTGACACACATTACAAGCCAAGGCAACACAGTTGTTTCAGTTGGGGTCAAGGGGTATATAAGTGCACAAGCAGTATAGTCGTTAGAGTATTAGTTTCATCTCTTGTGTTTCTCCACTACCAACAGGCCTGGACAGTACCTCAGTGGAGTTACATAGGAACACAAGTATGGCTTCACTGCCAGTGAGCCTGGTCAGTACCCTAGCGGAGTTACTTGCATCACCTCCCTTTGTAAGAATCCTTTCTCTTCTTTCACCTTATTCATTTTTCATTTTTAATTTTTTACTTTTAATTTTTTCATTTTTCATTGTGCATAGCACTTATTCATTTCAGAGGCAGAAGAGGTTGTTCCAACAGAGAAGTAGTTTATTGTATCTCTGACGTGCCCGTTAAGGTCTTTCCCCCTTACCTTACTCTACTTGACTGAGCTCACAAGGGTTAACCCAAAAACAATTGATTAGAGAAGGTGACACTAGTTAGTGCACAAGCATTGTGTTTACACCAAGGTTTACTTTGAATAGTGCATATTTTAATTTGACGTATCATGGACTAAGAGTAACAAGCTCATCATACAGAGGCAAGATGACAGATAACCAAGTAGTGATAGTTGCACAAGCCCTCTTGTACTTTACCCAACTCGCTTCAAGAGTCATACATGGTTTGATGCAAAACTAAACTATGAAGGAAACAAGAAAATGAACTAACAATCAACTCAAAGAAAGAGCAGAAGAAAAAATGAAATCGAAGCAAGTAAACAAACAAGCAAGTGAAAAAACAAGAAAACAAAGCAGGTAAGAAAACAAGCATGCAAGAAAAAAACTGAAAGAAAACACTACTGCTACTCCTACACTAATAGTACATGGGCATGGTCACATGAAGTGATACTTCCAATGCATCCACCGACACATTGGTAGACCCATTTTGGTGAAGGCTTGGTCCGCGAGCAACCCAGTAGTGCGAACTAGCAAGCAGGAAAGGTATAACAATGAAGACAACCACACTTCGTGATTCAAAGTGCCCATGGGTAAGTGCATGTGCATGACGGGAAGTCCGCGGACTTAACATGATGCTGTGTGACACTACGTGCAACTTTGAAGCATAAGAACACTCTTGATTGTGACATGAATGTAAGCGAAATAAACAAAGATAATTGGCATTGCACACGAGTGCTTGCAATGTAAGACTCCTCCAATTCATGAGTAATGGGATCATGTAGTACGAGTGGAGGAAGTAAAATATTAGTGTTAGATTGATCTTAAGTGCATACAGATGAGTGTTAAGGAGCCTTTAGTGTTTGAAAAATTTCCTTATCGAAAGCGAAACCAACCTTAGGACAGCAACGACCTGACATAACCATCAGCTTGGGCTAAAGTGCCTCAACGGTCTGTGGGGTTTCAAATTTGTTGAAAGATAGATCTTCATATACCAGTGGATTAGACCGATTAACAACAAGTGAATCAACATCATGATCGAAGGAAGAGCTGAAGAGATCACAAAAACCAAGATGAGAAAATTCAAGATGTTGGTTGGAATTTTCATGGTTTGATTAATTGCACAGAAGGGTAGATGAAGAGGAAGGATGTTCACCCTCTGTGTTCTGGAAAAATCAGATGAAAGATCAAGAGGATTTCCAATGAACGATTGGTCCTCTCCATTGTTGGATGATGGACTAATATACAGTGTGTCCTATGAAAGATCAATAATGGGTGCATCTATGGATAAAGACACACATGCGAAATCTAGGTTGGCAGGTTCACCAAGGATGTTAGGAAAGAACAGAGGGATCTCGAACGGAAGGGATTCATCCTTCACCGAGTGTTGATGCTCAAGCTCCCACTCATATTCTTCATGAATGACAGCGCATGTTGGTTGTACAACATCAACTATGTCGCTGGGTTGTTCCTCATTCACAAGAAGTGAAGAGTCTAGAATAGATGAACACAAGACAACATCATCTGTTGCTATGTTTTTCTTTGTTTTGCAAGTTTATTTTCGATATTCGTTCTACTTTTTCTTTGTTTGCAAGTTTTTTTCCCGTTGCATTGCTAGCCTTGCTTGTTTATTATTCTCCCCCTTTTCTTTCTTCGGTCACATGCATGTACCTCCATGGTTTTTAGCTCTCCTGCTTTTTCTTTTCTTTGGTCACATTCATACTTTTTCCTTCCTTCCCTATCCATGTCAAGATGTTTTATTCTCAGTTTTCCTTTTTTCTGTCACATTCTGCCTAAAGAAAATCAAGAGAAATGACCATTGCTCACTTTATATTGATTGTATTCATTGCTATACCTATTTACCTCGCCTTCCATACATATTATTTTGTCTGCAAATATCTACTACTTTTTCATATTGCTTCTGCTTTTTCTCTATTTACAAAATTTAGTTTCCATATTGTTTCTTCTTGTTCCCTCTGCTGTGCTTTGTCATTGCAAAAGCCATGGAGGCCGTTTGCATTGGAGCAATAGCCAACATCATAAGTAGCATTGTTAGCATTTTTATTTCTCCACAATTCCAACCCATAGATGATGTTATTCACTTGGATAGAAACACACAATTTCTGCAGGAAAAGCTAAGTAGTGCCAGAGTCTTCTTAGATGACACAGCCAACCAATGTCAGAATCAACAAAGTAGTATCCATCCCCCTCTGAATGATGGGTTGGAAAGGCTCTGACTTTCCCTGTAAGATGTGGAGAGCGTCATACAGTGCTCCCAACAATGGAAAGGTTGCTTAGATTGCCGCTTCTGCAAGCCTAGATTGTGTGGAAAAATTGAAGAATGTAAATTAAATATCATTGAGCGCCACAGCGATCTTGAAAATGCCATTTCAACTAAAAGTTCTACTCTATGGATTATTTCTTCTGAGCCAGTGGAAGCAGGGGCATTACTTCAGCCATTACCAGAGTTTGGATTTGTGGGCTCAGGGATAAAAGTAGCGGAGATGTGGTTGAATAATTGGCTTGAAGATGCGGAAGATCATCAATTTCAGGTAATAGGTGTCGTCAAAATGGGTTGCGTTGGCAAGACGATGTTGTTGAGAATGGTTTTTAACACACACAAGAGAGGTAATGTGCTTGAAAATGTGATTTGGTTAACTATTTCAGGAAAGTTTAACATTGAGGAGTTGCAAAGCGTTATTGCGAAAGAAATCAATTTAAACCTAGGGATCAGCAGTTCTAATGTTGAGAGCAGTTTTACTATTCTTAAGATGCGAAAGAGGGAACTTTCTAATTATCTCAAGGAGAACAATTTTTTGCTCATTTTGGACGATGTGTGGAATCAAATCCACCTGGAAGAACAATTGGGAATCCCCTTGGGCAATTATAAAGGTAGTAGAGTGGTAATCTCTATCCACAGCAAGGAAGTGATTCAAAGAATTAGGGCAAATGATGACTACTACATACATATAAAACCCCTATCCATGGAAGAAGAATGGTGATTATTTGACAGAGTTGCCTTCAATGTAGGCCATGCTCCTACAAAAACTATACAGGATATTGCTAGAAAAATTGCAGAAGAGTGTAATGGTTTACCGTCAGTGATAAATGTTGTCGCAACAGCAATGAGGGGTAATACTTTTGCTGATGAGTGGATTTTTTCTCTAACTCAAATGAAAAATGTAGATCCTGATTTTCTAAATATGTACAGTGGCATTGGTGAAGATCTCTATGGGCGAATCAAATGGAGTTACGGTCGTTTGAACAATCGTAACTTACAGAACTGTTTTCTATATTGTGGCACCTTTGCCGAAGACACAAAGATTGAGGTGGAGCAATCATCCATCACTTGTTCTGTAGGAAACCGGTCCAAATTTTGACTTTTTCTAAATAAAAATTTCTCTTCCTTTTCACCAATATGGAATGCCATATCACGAAGAATGTCATGAACTTTTATCCACTCCTTTTCACCAGTAATCATCCACCGCAAATTATTTCTATCTATAGCATGCTTAGACAAGCAACGTTCTACTAAAAGCTTTACATACCTGCATCCTACGTCTCCACTACTAACCAATCCCTCCCCTATCCACATCTCCACCAATTGCTCCACCTCAATCCTTGCATCTTTGGCAAAGGCGCCACAATATAGAAAAGAGCTATGTAAGTTACAATCGTTCAAACGATCGTAACTCCATTTGAGTTGCCCATAGAGATCTTCATCAATGCCATTGTACATCTTCAGAAAATCAGGATCTACATTTTTTGTTTGAGTTAGATCAAAACTCCAATCATCAACAGAAGTATAACACCTCATTGTTGTTGCGGCAACATTTATCACCGGCAGTAAACCTTTACACTCTTCTGCAATTTTTCTAGAAATATCCTCTACAGTTTTTGTAGGAGCATGGCCTGCATTCAAGGCAACTCTGTCAAACAATCACTATCCTTCTTCCATGGATAGGGGTTTTATATGTATGGAGTAGTCATCATTTTCCCCCGTTCTTTGAATCACTTCTCTATTGTGGGTAGATATTACCACTCTACTACCTTTATAAATGCCCAAGGGGATTCCCAGTTCTTCTTCCAAGTGGATTTGATTCCACACATCATCCAGAATGACCAGAAATTTCTTCTCCTTGAGATAATTAGAAATTTCCCACTTTTGCATGTCAAGAATAGTAGAACTTCTCTCAGCATTAGAATTGTCGATCCCCAGGTTTAAACTCATTTCTTTCGCAATAACACTTTGCAACTCCTCAATGTTAAACTTTTCTGAAAAAATTAACCAAATCATGTTTTCAAACACATTACCTTTCTTGTGGGTGGTAAATACCATTTTAGCAATGTCGTCTTGCCAGCGCCACCCATGCCAATGACGCCTATTACCCGAAATTGATGATCTTTTGCATCTTCAAGCCAATTATTCAGCCACATCTTCGCTGCTTTTATCCTCGAGCCCACAAGGCCAGACTCTGGTACTGGCTGAAGTAATGACCCTGCTTCCACTGGCTTAGAAGAAAAAATCCCTAGAGTATAACTTCTGGTTGAAATGGAATTTCCAAGATCATTGTGGTGCTCAATGATATTTAATTTGCATTCTCTAATTTTTCCACACATTCTAGGCTTGCAGAAGTGGCAATCTAAGAAATCTTTCCATTATTGGGAGCATTGTATGAAACTCGCCGCATTTTGTAGGGAAATTCAGAGCCTTTACAACCCATCATTCATAGGGGGAGGGATACTTCTTTGTTGATGTTGAAATTGGTTGACTGTGTCATCTAAGAATACTCTAGCACTACCTAGCTTTTCCCGTAGAAACTATGTGATTCTATCCAAGTGAATAACACCATCTATGGGTTGGACTAGTGGAGAAATAAAAATGCTAACAACGTTGCTTATGATATTGGCTACTACACCTATGCAAACAGCCTCCATGGCTTTTGCAACGACAAAGCACAGCAGAGGGAAAAAGCAGAAACAACATGGAAAATAAATTTTGAAAATAGAGAAAAAGCAGAAGCAATATGAAAAAGCAATAGATATGTGCAGACAAAATAATATGTATGGAAGGTTGTTACCAGGAAAACTAGTGTCCATTTAGAGCTGTTAGTCCCACTAAGATGGGTAGCTATCTTAGAAACAAACAAACAAAAATTACTTGTGTTTTCCTTTATGAGAGATAGATGAGAGAGAAGCAAAGAGTACCAACCTCAGTCTTTCGCTTGGCTCCTTGCTTGTTTCCTCCCTCCTTTGACAGTGCTTCGCCACTCCTTTCTCACTTGTCCCGCTTCAAAGAACACCTATAGAGTCAAAGCAGCATAATACCATCAAAGCTCTTATCACTGACAAAATTTCAAAGGAAAAAGGTAAGGGAAGAGTTGATCCTGGACATATTCATGTTGATCTTGGTCGTGTTCATGCAATAGATATTTGATCCAATTCTTAGTTTGAGCAAGCAAGCCCATGGTGAGCAGAGATTAGAAATATTCATCAAATTCAAGCAAGGAAAGATACATCAGATGGATTGGTAATAGGCTCAGACCCAACATTAGAATTATGAAGAGGAAAATCGAGGATTTGAAGATACAACTAAGCCAGCAGAAAGGATTTCCTTAGCTAAGGAAAATCACAAAGCAAACAAGTTTCAAGGCAGATGAGAAGGACATTTCAAGATAAAGAAGCTCAAGACAGTCAAATTTGGCATGTAAGCTGTGTTTTTGAAATTACACAGCAATTTCGTAGCGCGATATGAAACTGCTGTAGGTGATGCCTAATGCACAGCAGTTTCGTAGCGCGCTACGAAATTGTTGTAGCTACATATTATCATTCGATAGGCCAATTTTGAAGAAAAAAGGGAAATATTTTTGGAGCAAGGTACACCTGGCATGGAAAACAAAATAATCAGATGCATTTTTATGCAAATTAAAAGAAACAAAGAAGGACATTTGTGAACTCCAAAATTTCATGTTATGAAAACAGCAGCCAACTTCCAATGGGATTACCAAGCAATGGAAAACTCATCTCTGAAAAGTGAAAGTGGTTTTCATTCTTAAGATACTGAAGTACCAAAATCTCTTCCACTTTCTTCAAATACATTATGATTTGAGAGAAATGAATGATCAAACTTGCGCTACGAAACTGCTGTAGGTGCAGTTTTTCACAAGGATATTTTTACACCTATTTTTCAAAGACTCATTCTGGGCGGTAGGAAAGATGTTTCTAAAAACCAAGAGAGGTTTTTGTTCAGCATGGATTTTTTCACAAAATCCTCCTTCAAGTTTTTCAAATATAGTTTTTATGAGAAGTTATGAGCTCTGTCCCAAGACCTATGTTTCAACCAGAACAGAGCAATGGACAGTCTCCTAGTTTCTAGGAACAACAAAAGGATGGGTCATCAAGGACCAGCTGGAAGGTTATGAGCACCATAAAATTCGACTTCATGGAGTTTTAGGTGTCAAATAATGTTTTAAATGTTTAGATAAGGTCTTTGTAATCATAATAAGGAGTTACACTCTTAGTTGTATTAGGTCTCTAGGACTCCTAGTTAGCTGTCCTTTGTATTAAATAGTTAGTTTTAAGTGTCAATAGGTGTCAAATTAGGAGGAATTCGAATTCCCCTCATGCTGGATGAAGGAATCTACATGAACTCTATATATGGGGGAATAACTAATGTATTAAGAGTTGGAAAATGTTAGAGAAAAAGACTACTTTTGTAAATTCTATGCAGGGATTGATATATACAGAAGCAGCTGGACTTTTTTGAAGCTGAGATTCTTAGTGTACTTTAGTGAGCTTCATCTTTTATCTTTGATATGCTTTACTTCCATAGTCATAATTCTTATTATCATAATTCATGGAGGAACATGCTCTGACTTCCTTTAAGTGTTAAACTATGGTGAATTGAGTTCTTGGGTCCTATCTTTGGATGTTTTTCTTCAATGTTTTAATACTTATTACTCAGAATTCATGGTTACTCATGCTTTGACTTCCTTTAGGTATTAAAATCTGATATATCACTTTAAATTATTTCCTTTTGAATACCTTGATGTATCATTACTCAGAATTCATGCCCACATGCTCTGACTCCTATGAACTTCAAGTTATTGAGACTTTCTTGAATGTGTCATTCTTTCATTGAAGTATATACAAGCCTCAGTTTTATAAGAAGAGCTATTTGTTATCCTTATCTTTGTCACTGACTCCATAGCCCAATGGTAGCAAGTCTCCATCTTCCAATCTAAAAACATATAAAATCACAAACCATAGAGTTAGCTATCTATCCATATCTTTAATCAATATCATTAACCCTTTGAGAGAGCCCTCTCAGGATAAGGAGGCTAAGCCTTAGCTAAAAGATTGGTTTGAAATAGTTACACTAAGATAGTCTGATTAGCAGCCTATCAGGGTCCTATTTTGGTGATAACATTTTGGTGCGTCTGTTGGGAGCCTAAAGTCTATTCATTCCCGCAATTAAGAGACTGAACTTCTGAAGGTAGCAGGAGCTAAGACTTCACTTGCTAGTTTTCATCCCTCCTTGTTGCTGGTCCAAGATTGTTGTCAACTTTCTTTGAGTCTTATTCAATATTTGGAGGATTGTTATGATGATGATGAATTTATGGATGAAGAAATCTTAGAGGCTCTTCATAACAATACATTTCAACACCAAGAAGAAAGTATAACATCCCATGAAATGCAACATGAAAATCAGCAGGGGTTTACTTATGAAAACCATGTTCAATCCTATGATATTGATGTAGATATGCAGCAGACTTCTCAGTCTTCGAATCATAATGAAGATGAAAATGATTACACACAAAAAGAAGAAATATTGAAAGAAATATTTTATGACCCTCAGGCAGAGGAAAAGGTTTTTCATTTTTTTAATTCCTTGCAGCAACTTGCATCAAAGAATGATCTTTATAATGAAGAAAATTACATTGTTTGTGGGTATCATTCAGAAAGGCAGTTGGATAGCATATCAAAGAAATCATGTGTGGCTGAGAATCAAGTGTCTAAAGATGTAGAATGTTATGATGATCTTCAAAATAACCATGTCCTCTTTGACCCTATAAATGAATACATGGCCAAGCTTTTCACACCAATTTTTCATTTTCATTTTCATTATGAAGAGTAGGTAGATTATGAGTTGATTTGGTCCTCTCACTACCATGGTTATTTTGAGGTCGAATGTAGTCAAGAGCCTCCAATATCAGAAAGGAAAATTGATTGGCTTTATTGGAAATATCATGTTGCTTGACCTAAAGTGGAAATTGCAGCTAGTAGGTAGGTAGGAAAATGAAAATAACCTCAAGGTTGACTAAGCATTCTTTTAGTAGATATAGACTTCTTTCTCCTATAGTGATCATCAAGCTTAATCCTAAGGTGAAGGCCCAAGGAACTTAAAGGATATGTTTGTCAAATAAATTTTTGTTCATCATAAGAGGATAAGGCACTAGAACTACAGGTTCTTAGTGTACCACAAGGGCACACTATCCCAAGTGGAGCGATTGTTATCACTGACAAAATTTCAAAGAAAAAAAGGCAAGGGAAGAGTTAATTGATCCTGGATATATTCATGCTGATCTTGGTCGTGTTCATGCAATAGACATTTGATCCAATTCTTAGTTTGAGCAAACAAGCCCATGGTGAGCAGAGATCAGAAATCTTCATCAAATTCAAGCAAGGCAAGATACATCAGATGGATTGATAATAGGCTTAGACCCAACATCAGAATTATGAAGAGACAAATTGAGGATTTGAAGATACAACTAAGCTAGCAGAAAGGATTTCCTTAGCTAAGGAAAATCACACAACAAACAAGTTTCAAGGTAGATGAGAAGGAAATTTGAAGATAAATAAGCTCAAGAAAGTCGAATTTGGCATGTAAGCTGTGTTTTTGAAATTACACATCAGTTTCGTAGCGCGCTACGAAACTGATGTAGGTGATGCCTAATTCACAACAGTTTCGTCTACGAAACTGATGTAGGTGATGCCTAATTCACAACAGTTTCGTAGCGCGCTATGAAACTGTTGTAGCTACATATTATCATTCGATGGGCCAATTTTGAAGAACAAAGGGAAATATTTTTGGAGAAAGGTACACCTGGCATGGAAAACAAAATAATCAAATGCATTTTTATGCAAATTAAAAGAAACAAAGAAGGACATTTGTGAACTCCAAAATTTCATGTTATGAAAACAGAAGCCAACTTCCAAGGGGATTACCAAGCAATGGAAAACTCATCTCTGAAAAGTGAAAGATGTTTTCATTGTTAAGATACTGAAGTAAAAAAACCTCTTCCACTTTCTTCAAATCTATTATCATTTGAGAGAAATGAATGATCAAACTTGCGTTACGAAACTGCTGTAGGTGCAGTTTTTCACAAGCATATTTTTACACCTGTTTTTCAAAGACTCATTTTCGGCGGTAGGAAAGATGTTTCGAAAAACAAAGAGAGGTTTTTGTTTAGAATGGGTTGGTTCGCAAAATCTACCTTTAGTTTTTCCAAATACAGTTTTCATGAGAAGTTATGAGCTCTGTCCCAAGACCTATGTTTCAGCCAGAACAGAGCAACAGACAGTCTCCTAGTTTCTAGGAACAACAAAAGGATGAGTCATCAAGGGCTAGCTGGAAGGTTATGAGCACCATCAAATTCGAATTCATGGAGTTTTAGGTGTCAAAGAATGTTTTAAATTTTTAGATAAGGTTTTTTTAATCATAATAAGGAGTTACACTCCTAGTTGTATTAGGTCTCTAGGACTCCTAGTTAGTTGTCCTTTGTATTAAATAGTTAGTTTTAAGTGTCAATAGGTGTCAAATTAGGAGGAATTCAAATTCTCCTCATGCTGGAGGAAGGAATCGAAATGAACTCTATATATGGGAGAAGAACTAATGTATTAAGGGTTGGAAAATGTTAGAGAAAAAGACTACTTTTGTAATTGCTATGCATGGATTAATATATACAGAAGCAGTTGGACTTCTCTGAAGCTGAGATTCTTAGTGTACTTCAGTGAGCTTCATATTTTATCTTTGATATGCTTTACTTCCATAGTCTTAATGCTTATTACTCAGAATTCATGGAGAAACATGCTCTGACTTCCTTTAAGTGTTAAACTATGGTGAATTGAGTTCTTGGGTCCTATCTTTGGATGTTTTTCTTCAATGTTTTAATACTTATTACTCAGGATTCATGGTTACTCATGCTCTGACTTCCTTTAGGTATTAAACTCTGATATATCACTTTAAATTCTTTCCTTTTGAATACCTTGATGTATCATTACTCAGAATTCATGCCCACATGCCCTGACTCCTATGCACTTCAAGTTATTAAGACTTTCTTGAATGTGTCACTCTTTCATTGAAGTATATACAAGCCTCAGTTTTATAAGAAGAGCTATTTGTTATCCTTATCTCTGTCACTGAATCCATAGCCCAATGGTAGCAAGTCTCCATCTTCCAATCTACAAACATATAAAATCACAAACCATAGAGTTAGCCATCTATCCATATCTTTAATCAATATCATTAACCCTTTGAGAGAGCCCTCTCAGGCTAAGGAGGCTAAGCCTTAGCTAAAAGATTGGTTTGAAATAGTTACACTGAGATAGTCTGATTAGCAGCCTATCAGGGTCCTATTTTGGTGATAACAAAACCATAGAGATCTATAACCATAAACAATATAGGATCAGATGTATATTAACCATACAAATGCATATATCAACACGATATTCAGAAACATACAAGAATATGGAGGAAAGCGCAAATAGCTTTATTGATAGAAGCAGTAGAAGAGAGCATTACAGCCCATTGGTCTGACCCAGCGCCATCCTCCCAGCTTGAAATCCCTCTTCACCTCATGAAAAGCTAGATCGCCCAACACTATGATGTTTCACAAAGAAACCAACAACACTTCCTTACAAAATACAAAATTCCAGCCCTTGGATCTCTAGGATGAGGGATCCATATATAGATATTTTCAGATGGGTGAGTCAGCTTCTAGGATTTTGATTAGTGTCATTTATCTGATAGTTCTTGGTTCCACTTGGAGATTTCATGATCTCTTACTCATCCTTGGGAAAATTCAGGGAGGCAAGTGTCAAATGAGCAGTTTCTAGAAGATTCTCTGGGTTTCCACCTAGAAAAATACCTCTACCATTTGTCTACTCTCACCCATTGCACCCTATAGAAGGGCTTTTCAGTATGCATCACACCCCCCGTGTGCAATAGGTGAGATGCATCGCACCCTGACCATGGAGCAGGTGAGATGGTCCAATTTTGACCAGTTCTGAGTAGCTTTTCAGGGAGAACTTCTGGGAGATGATGTAATCAGCTGACCTTGTTCCTTTAGGGTGTGAAACAACACTTTTATGGGATTAGAAGCCCTCGCTTTATGGACATATGAGATTTGGGTTGTGGTGCCCAAATATGTCTATAACAGTTGCCCCCTAAAGCATGAGGTCGTAAATCTTCTGATGTCGAGCGAAATGCTTTATCATGAGGATCCAAGGTTTTTCGAACTAGAAGGTGAGCTATAATAAGATACAATACAATACATTATCTTCATAATATTTTCATGGTCTAGCTAAGGTGGGAATTCCCATGCTCAACTTTATAAATTCATTTTCATGTACATAGGACATACAACCGTTTATGTGACAGACTGATGATTCTAGTAGATCCATCATCCCTTAGCTTGGATGCTTATCTGTGCAACTATGATGTACATTTGATGTCTTTATTTTCATGAATATATCACAGCCCAGATGGATGAAACTAGATCTGAGGTCTTCAAACTCATCCAATCTTCGTCTGAAGTACAAGTCGATCCATGTGAAAAGATGTTCTGATGTTGAACATGGAAAGACATCTCCTGATTACCAGCCATCACTGATAATGATGATGACCCTCAAGGTACTACAGTACAATTCACGTGGTGTGAATACATGAGTCGATGTCAAACACCACGAAAAATATTTCGGCCGGAGGCCATTGATGTAAACCTGTCGCTGAAAGTGAGAAACTTGCCATTGAGGCATGCAAGCTTCAAAGTATTAAAAGGGTTGTTCCTAAGTCAATTTCTTGGATAATGAGCTGATGTCGACAAGAAGTGACCCATCGTAGGAGGGCCTTAATGAAACCCATGTCTACGACACGAAACAGAGCAAATGATTTTGTGGAGGTGAAAACAATCTGATGATACAAGGTTCAGGGTGGTGGTCATGAAATAATGAAGTGTGAAGGTATTACAGTGGATGAGATGTTAGCTGGGTTGGTGAATTCTTTGAGCGATTTCCCTTGAACATATCGGTGACACTGAAATGGATTGGTAGCGTTAACCCCAAAAATGGATGGTACAGAGGACCAATGGTGATATGACCGGTGAACGGAATAACCCAACTCGACTCAATCATGGTGATGGAGTGAAAGTGTCATGTTCAAGAGCAACCTGCTACCAATAAATTTTCTTCAAGCTTTCTTCCAAATTTTTCCCCAGTCATTTTTGACCAGTACCTCTTTATTTTTGTCGAGCTTGAGGAGGATAACATATGCTTGTTCTATAATTTTCCCTTCGAGCAAACCTGTCACTATGTTTTAGCGAGCCTAGCGACAGTGAAACTCGCTCTTGTTTGCATGGAGAAGTTTGTCGCTATTGATTTAATGAGTTTAATGACAAGGATAACTTAATGCTTCTCAATTTTAGAGAATCTGAAAAGAGATGGAAAGGAAACTCCAGTAATCCTTTTTCGTAGTATAATCCCTGAAGTCCGAAAAAGTATAAAATAATACGAAAGCGATGAATTTTCCATAGTTTTAACAAGGCGAACAAGACAAGCGCTCGATCTTTTTGTGTAATGATCCCTCAGGTCCAAAAATATTAAAATCTAGAAGAGGGATGGCACTTCCAATCACTTTAACGAGCTGGAGAGGCCAATTGCTCGGCAATATTTTCATATTTTACGAGTTAGATGAAAAGAGCTTAAAGGAGACTTGTTTTTTGAGGAACGAGTGATGTTTTTGAATAGCAACTGGTTCCAGGTAAGGTTTGGAACTTTTCAATCATGACAGTGTAAGAAAAGTGGCTAATAGAATCACTCGTCGCAGCTATTCCTCAAAAGGGTAAACAATTAAATGGAGGCATATGATCCACTAAAAAAGAGTGGAGGTGATGGTAAGAACATGACCAAGGTTCAAAAGCTGATAATTATGTGACTGCAAAGGTTATTTACCAGAAGTGGGTTCATTTTTTAATGAGCTTAAACTCTGGGGGAACATATGCTGATAACTAGATTTATTTTTTAACGAGCTTGAACTTTGCGGAAACATTGCTCGTGCCAGTCGTATAATAAGGATGTCTCATCAGGAGGTTCATTTTTTAGGGAGCTTGCCCCATTCACAACTTTACTCCCAAGCCTTTTGTTATGCAAGCTAGGAACGACCAACCTACGAGTTTAAAGGGTTAAGAGCCTACAAACTAAGGAAATAAATGGTCGCTTTTCACTTGCATGCAAAAAGGTTTGCATGCCCTGAGGTATAAAGAAATAGAGCTTCCAGGTTACCATATGGAAGTTCTCGCATTAGAAATATTGTTCCATCCACGTAGCAGACAAAACACTTTCCTTGGAGATGTCCGTCGAAATGGACAAAGGTGACTGTTGTCAGCGCCAATCACATAACCTTTAATGAGGGAATCCTTTTCCAGTCTGATCCATTTTCCTAAACAGACATGATTGTCAAACTATTCATATTCCTACACGGAAACCTACCTTATATCTGGGGTTTTCCTACCGAAGAAGACCAGGGCGCATGCCTCCTGCGTTTCAGTCACAATCACCGAATCACTCGTGCTCACCAGGTGGACGGACTGGAGATTGATGAGACATTCCTTGTGCAAAAAAGACCATTTAGGGATGGCACTTGAATAGTAGCTATGTTTGAACTGGGAAATGAAAGTTGGTCTACGAGCTAGACCACTCTACCTTCATGTGGGAAACACATCACTCGAAAGAGTGAGGAAATAATAGCTCCCATGCAATAAATGTAGTCACGCCCAAGGAGTAGATTATAATCTAATGGCCCTTAGATTACCACCACGTTCAGATAAATGGTTTTCCTTCTCAAAGTTATAGGCAAATTTGGAAGGATCCCTAATGGTCGACTGGTTCCTTTGTTGAAGCTTGACAGATTTCGAATCTCAGGAAGAAGCGATGGCGAACCAAGCACTTTCCAAGCGGTGGAGTAAAGGATACTCACAGAAGCCCCTTCATCTATGATAGTACCAACCATGACCATTCTATAAGCTTGTACTATGATTCGGAATGGTACATTAGATGGTAGGTAGGGTCTCCCTAGTAGATTCCAATCGAAGGAAATGACTAGATTGATTGGAGGAGGGACCGAATAGACAGCTAGATGAATCTCTGATGAACTTCCTTCTTGTGGTAAAGGAACGGGTAGATTGCCCCCAGGTTCATTGGATTCTATGTTAACAAAAATAATTTGAATGGTTTCATTCTCATTCTCTTTGGTGACTGTATCATCTGAAGGTAGACCTTCTGAAAATAAGACTGGGCTGACTACCTTCTCAACCTGTTGACTCTGGTCTTGTGTGGACTCAGAGGGTTTATCTTCAATGATAGATGCTTCGACCGACAACAAAGGTGTGTCAGTCGGATTTTCAACTAGTGATGGACTCGGCATGTGTTTCTTGTATCCAGGAGGAAGTTGTAGCAGTGAAGCAGGATAGTTATCCAAGACTCTTTTAGATTCGTCCAGGAAGAGACAATGGTGGAGGGCATGATCGCCTTCACATAGTGTACAAGGAAATTTAGATCTTCCTTTTTTTCCATTGACTTTGTTTTCACTAGTTGACGGTGTACTTTCAACATGATCATTAGAGTTTGAGGACACCAGATTGTGCAAGTGGGGAGACCAGTCCCTTAAGATCCGTGGGATGCAAGGAAAATCTTGATGATAGTGGTCTCCTTTGCAAATGACACATGGAGATTTAGGTTTGGATGGTGTAGTGTGTGGATTTTTGCCAGACAATGCATGGTTTCCCCCTTTTGTCATTGGCTTCTTCTTCTTCTTCTCCTTCCCTTTCTTCTTCTTCTCAGTTACTTGGTTTTTAGCTTTACTAGCTTCACAAAGAAAAGAGGAAGAAGGAGAGGGAGAAACAAATGAAGTAGAAGGTTGGGGGGTAACTCTAGTATCATCTGGTTGCTGATTTGATTGCTCAAGAGTCACAGTGTTTTGAATGATAGAGGTCGAGAAAAGCCATACTGGTAGGCCAATTGTAAGTCCTATAAAGGACAATGTATCCATATGAGGTGCACCAACATCTCCCCAAGAGGAGAAGGGACTAGGATTCCCCCCAAGGGAAATCCTTGATTGGTGGACTCCATTTTCTCAACCTAAGACCAACGAGGGAATAGTGATGGTATTCCGATTAAAATAAATTTTATGACACTTTGACACAACTTGCTTTTTCAATTTTTAAGAATCGAGAAAAAGCTAAAGATGACTCTAGTCACCTTCGATTTTTAATGAGCTTGAAGTGACAAGTGCTCAGATGGACCTTTTATTTTAAGGAGTCTGAAAAGGAATGAAAGTGACTACTCTGGAAATCTAGATAGAGGGATTACCAAACCAATTGCAAAACTGCAAAATACTTTTTAAGGTACGGCAATCAATCTTCCCGAATGTTGGGTTCAGTGCATTGCGATCGATAGGGCGGCAGACACGACTTCCTAAGGATAATGGATATAGCTTATTGTAGTCTCCCAATATATACTCGACGGTACATGGAAGCACAAGTCTGTATTGGCACTTGTCGTATCAAGGAGGAGGAATCACCCAACCTACGATGAAAACGATAGTTACCAGGCTTTACAACGTCGGAATATGTCTCTAGCCTAGACTTCTAGATGTTGTGCATTAGGTTTGAAATAACTTTTATGTTCATTGAAATTTATTTTAAAATTGATATTTCTTAAGAAGTTTTCGTTTAGGTTCACCGCGTGATGTAGATAGACAATTCCTAAATATGCAATCTAGGATGATAAACAATCATTTACTTTTTTTTTGCAATGAAAATCCTAGCTACTAAGGAAAGAGAAGTAAAATTATTTCAACATAGAGCAGAGATCATGCACTAAGATGCACTATCCTAAACCAATTTCTGCATGCAGTCTAAATGCAAATGCACATGCATGTATTTGTTTTTTGCTTTCTTAATGTGTGAATGACAAAAAGAATGCTAAGTAAAAATCTGAACAATTTTTCTTTCAAAGCGACAGTACTAACAATTTTCTTTTCAAAAAACGAAAGGAGGACTAAGACGACACTTTACGATTTCGAATTCAAAAATGAAAGGAAGACTAAGATGACACTTTGCGATTTCAAATTCAAAAAACGAAAGAAAGACTAAGACGACACTTTGCAATTTCGAATTTAAAATTGCTTTCGACACTTGAAATACTATTAATTCAAATCAAAGACAATGGCAAAAGTGTAATCGACTATCAAAAGAGGAAGACTTTATGACACTCTTTTCTTTGACTGAAAACGACACTTGTGACACTTTCAAATCAAAAGACGACAGTTCAATTAAGCTCCTGTTTGCAAAGGAGAACTATAAATGAAAAAAAATACATAAAAACATTCGCAATTATCTATCAATGGAGGCTGAATAATGCAAAGGAAGAGAGTTTCAACAGTGATATACTGATCATAGACAACAAAACTATTGAATAAAGCTAAAGGCAATGAAGAGAAAACCAAAATCTGGAGGCAGAAACAGTCTCACCTAATCATTGCACCTGTAACACAGGGAAAGAGGGATGCATCTCACCTACAGCACACAGGAGGTGCAATGCATCCAGACTGCCAAATGAGAGACAATGCGATGGTTTAGGGACGAGACTGAGCTTGGTTTTTTCTCAAAGTTTGCAGCTTAGTTCAGGGATTTAGGCTGAGCTAATGATAGGCAGTAAACACAAATCATAGGGGCTGATGTAATGAGGTTTTTGAGCTACCACCAAGGCACTTAGGATGTTTTCAAGTCAGATGTTCAGTTCATAAACTAACCCAGAGATTGACTGAAGCAGCATTGATCTACTTTGTAGTTGCATAGGAAAACTAGTTCAAAGGCTAGCTGGCTTAACTTCAAGCCCCATCTTTAGTTTATAAAGAAAACAAATAGAAACAAGCAAACAAGCTATTCGCTCCCTAGCAGAATTGCCATTTTTTTATCGGGAAAACTAGTGTCCATTCGGAGCTGCTAGTCCCACTAAGACGGGTAGCTATCTTAGAAACAAACAAACTAAAGTTACTTGTGTTTTCCTTTATGAGAAATAGATGAGAGAGAAGCAAAGAGTTCCAACCTCAGTCTTTCACTTGGCTCCTTGCTTGTTTCCTCCCTCCTTTTGCAATGCTTCGCCACTCCTTCCTCACTTTTCCCGCTTCAAAGAACACCTGTAGAGTCAAAGAAACATAATACCATCAAAGCATAGAGATCTATAACCATAAATAATATGGGATCAGATGCATATCAACCATACAAATGCATATATCAATACGAGATTCAGAAATATACAAGAATATGGATGAAAACTCAAATAGCTATATTGATAGAAGTAGTAGAAGAGAGGATTACAACCCATTGGTCTGATGCAACACCATCCTCCCAGCATTAAAGCCCTCTTCACCTCATGAAAAGCTATATCACCCAACACTATTATGGTTCACAAAGAAACCAACAACACTTCCTTACAAAATACAAAATTCCAGCCCTTGGATCTCTAGGATGAGGGATCCATATATAGATATTTGTAGGTGGGTGAGTTAACTTCTGGAATTTTGATTAGTGTCATTTCTCTGATAGTTCTTGGTTCCACTTGGAGATTTCATGATCTCTTACTCATCCTTCAGTGAATTTAGAGAGGCAAGTGCAAAATGAGCAGTTTCTAGAAGATTCTATGGGTTTCCACCTAGCAAACTGCCTTTGCCATTTGTCTACTCTCACCCATCGCACCCTATAGAAGGGCTTTTCAGTATGCATCACACCCCCCGTGTGCAATAGGTGAGATGCATCGCACCTTGACCATGGAGCAGGTGGGATGGTCTAATTTTGACCAGTTCTGAGTAGTTTTTTAGGGAAAACTTCTGGGAGATGATGTAATTAGCTAACCTTGTTCCCTTAGGGTGTGAAAAAACACTTTTAGGGGCTTAGAATCCCTCAGTTTATGGACATATGAGATTTGGGTTGTAGTGCCCAAATATGTTTATAGCAAAGGCGAGGTGAATAGGTACAACAATGAATCCAATTAATAGAAAGTGAGTAGTGGTCGTTTCTCCAGATTTTCTTTCGGAAAACTGTGATGGAAAAAAGGAAAAGTGAGAATAAAACATCTTGACATGGACAAGGAAGGAAGGAAGTAGTATGAGTGTGACCAAAGAAAAGGAAAAGCGGGAGAGCTCAAAACCATGAAGGCACATGAGTGTGACCGAAGAAAGAAAAGGGGGAGAATAATAAACAGGAAAGGCTAGCAATGCAACAGAAAACAAACTTGCAAACATAGCAAAAGTAGAACGAATATAAAAAAGAAACTTGCACAACAGAGCAAAACATAGCAAAATAAACTTGCAAAAAGAGCAAAAGCAGAACGAATATAAAAAATAGAAGCAATATGAAGAAGCAGTAGATATTTATAAACAAAATAATATGAATGGAACATGAGGTAAATAGGCCTAGGAATAACCCAAGTAATATAGGGCGAGCAGTGGTCATTTGTTTGTTGTCTCTATTTCCGCAGAGTGTGTGGGGAAAAGGAAAAGTGAGAAAAAACATCTTGGCATCAATAAGGAATGTAGCAGTATGAGTGTCACTGAGGAAAGAAAAAGCAGGGGAGTGTGACAGATGGAGGCAAAGGAGGAGAATAAAAAACAGGGAAGGCCAGAGAATAAAACTGAAAAAGCATGGTTCAATCATTTCGCAATCGCACAGCCTCTCGTCTAAATTTCTTTTGGAATTCCAATCTCAAATTTCGTGTAGATTTGAATTGTACAAATACCATTTCATGAACAGTCTTAATAGTTTACAATTGTGATTTCATGAAAAAAAATTGGTTCAAATATCTCATTAGAGTCACCATGTAGATTCTCCTATTAAAAAGGACCTAAACCATTCCCCATTATGCTAATTTGACCATGACTTACATAACTAGATTCCAATGTATTGTAAAAAATATAAAAAAATTACATTTGCATTAATTATATTATGACATTTCAAAATGAATAAAGTATTTGGCAAAACTGATATTAAAAATGTTATTTAAACAATATAAAATTATAACTTAACTAATCATTATATCAAAGACTTTGAAAATAAATATGATTGAAATCTCTCTCGGCAAAAAATGGTTATTTCAAGGTGTATTTCAACAACCAATAGATTAAAAGTTATGTAATCTAAGTACTCTAAAATAATAATTTAGCTAACTATTACATTTTTTAATAATTTCTATATTTCTCAAAATGAAATGTATTATTTATTATTTGATAATTTATTTTTTATATGATGTAATTTGTTATTTTATATGATGTAATATGTTATTTGATACTATACATGACAATTTTATAATTGTATCATTCTAGAAATTGAAATTTAATTTAAATTTTAAAATGAAAGACAATTAAATAAAATTCAAAGATAAAAAATAATTAAATACAAAAAAAAAAACTAAAAATATAGGGCATATTAAAATTTTCAGTTAAAAAAATTTGTTTCTCAAATATTTAATTAAAAAAAAAAAAAAAAACATATTTTATTTGTTAAATATTTTATATGTTGAATATGTTATAACAACATTAAGTGTGAATATAAAAAGAGTTTTGAAGTAAAATCTTTATCTATATCTTTGTGAATTAATACAGGTTCATACACACTACTGTGTAACAAGGCAATAATCTTCATCCATCATTACACTTTTCTGAGCATACTAAATAAGGCAAGAGATTGCATGGCTAATTGTCAAAATTCAATTCCCCAACTACTCCATGAATCTCTGTATCAGTTCATGAAATCAAAATAAGTCAGTCCTTGTTGTTACCTCCCTCTACTTTTCGTCAACTCGGTGGCAGATTAAAGTAAGTGACATTTTTCCTTTCCTAGCCCAGCGTCCCTCTCTGCACTAGCTCTCGTACGCATGCAACATTTTAAGTTATGTAGACTACTCATATAGCTTGTTACATGTCAATCCTAGCTGTTGTCAATTGTCCAATTACTTGGTGTCATATCATCTCTTTTTTCAAATAAAAGAGAGAGCCAACTACTTGGTTTCATATCATATCTTTTTTCAACTAAAATAGATAACGCCTCGAGCAGCTCTCATGCTTACATAATGCTTTTTATCAAACTAAATCATATCTATCCATTCCCCCTGCTCAGTTTCTCCATAAAGCATCAGTCTCTATACATAGCAATGGAGTACATATGTCATTTTATAGTGGAAGTTGTACATTAAATTGTACAATACAAATTAATAGTGAAGTACATTTGCCTTCATTACATAATAAGAGGTGAAAGAATTGAACCAATAGTATTTTAGATAAATGAATTTAAATATCATTTAAAAATAATAAATTTTAATTTATAAGGTTAAACTTAAGATAAGTTTCATAAATTTTTGGACAACTTAGATTTAATCTCAACATCAGTTTTTTTAATAAGTTATTACCCTGCTGCTGCAGGAAATAATAAGGTGTTTAATAATATGTTTAATAAAAATATTAAAGGGATATGAGGACTATTGTGGAGGTAAATCCTCTCTGCGGACAGAGACAATCCCTACTAGCCCAGATCGGGTCTAGCAACAATCACACAATGCTATCACGCAAGTTCCTAATTGCAAATAAAAAGTGGATGGTGAAAACCTACTTGGATTCTAACGCTGATGTTCGTAGAAGAGACGTCGCTCTCATTCCTTTGCCTTGGCCGGTCATGATCCCCACGATCTTCGTGATTGGACACCTGCACATGCAAAGAATAACACGAATACAAGCATAAAATCTAGTAGATGCAATTATATATCAGTCAGAAAAGATATAACTCAATCATCGAACATAAGACAATGAGAGTGGAACCATAATGATATTCATCTATTATTGATAAATAACAAAGAAGATTACAACCATTGTTCTGACGTCAAATCCTCCTTTGGTTGGGTAGTCAGCTACACAAGTCTTGCAAAGCTTGTTGGGATGGGAACAAGCCTCCCTCTCTTTGGG
Organism: Pinus tabuliformis; assembly: GCA_031772625.1. Classification (NCBI taxonomy): domain Eukaryota; kingdom Viridiplantae; phylum Streptophyta; class Pinopsida; order Pinales; family Pinaceae; genus Pinus; species Pinus tabuliformis. The sequence continues at coordinate 1,046,670,426 of CM062819.1, read as the reverse complement.
TGACAAGAATCTCCTTACTTGGATTTGGCCTTATGGGTGCAAAGTGTAGGAATTTACAGGGTAAGTTCCTCAGAAAGAATACCAAGAGGACACCGCTCACAACCAGATCTCAAATCAATACACCAGTATTTTTGACGTGGTTAAAACCCTCAGAGTGCAAGGAGGGAAACAGTCCACGGCCTGTCCCAACGTGGGTACAGACAATTTATTAATCAAAGAATGAAAATTTACATAAGCTTCTCTCATGCACGGATTACCCGAACAATGACCCTCCATGCGCTTTAAATAGAACTCATGGACCAATCGGGTGTCAAGCCACGGATCAAGTGTCGGTAATACCGAGGTGAGAGTGAACCGTCGGATCACTACATATCGTGACCGTCGGATTGTAAGTTACAAAATGTACAACGGTAAAGAAACACACTTTACCTAACTCTAACCTAACTCTATACTAGACCAAGTTGAACTTAACTATATCCTATGTGTCGGAATATCCTAACATCCCCCCTTAAGAACAACTTGGGATAGGATTGAAGGATTTACAAATATGACACAATAGGAGAAGGAAGGAGGCACTAGAGCCTATCCCCCCTTAGTGACAACTTCCTGAACTCCAAGCATATATCGAAGTTTAGTGAACTTCGCCTCTGTGAGAGCCTTTGTGAAGATGTCTGCAACCTGATCATCTGTTGGACAATATTGCACTTCAAGAACATGGTCATGAATGAGCTTTCTGATGAAGTGCATGTGTAGTTCAATGTGTTTGCTGCGCTGATGCTGGACTGGATCTTTGCATAGCTGAATGGCACTTTGATTATCACACCAAAGTGTGGTTGGATGCTGCTGCTCAAAGCCAAACTCTGATAGGATCTGACGAAGCCACAAGGCTTCCTTACTAGCTTCCACGGCACCACGATACTCTGCTTCTGCTGATGAAAGAGAAATGGCAGCCTGTTTCTTACAAGCCCATGTAATAGGTCCTGAACCAAGAGTGAAGACATAACCGGCAGTAGACTTCCGATCATCAAGGTCACCAGCCCAATCAGAATCAGTGAAACCAACTAACAGAGGAGCTGCTTTGGCACTGTAATGAATCCCAAACTGTACTGTACCTCGAACATAACGAAGTATTCTTTTAGCTGCTTTCCAATGACTTTCACGGGGGTTTTGCATAAAACGAGCAACAAGGCCAACAGCAAAGGAAAGATCAGGACGAGTATGGGTTAAATACAAGAGTTTTCCGACAAGTTGACGGTATAAGGTAGCATCAACTTCAGGAGAAGTACAAGAGACTGAAAGTTTGACTCCAGACTGAAAGGGAGAAGTGGCTGGCTTACAGTCTTCCATGTGAAAATGACGAAGAATATCACAAGCATACTTGGACTGGGAAAGGAAAATACCCTCTTGGGATTGCAAGACTTGAAGACCGAGAAAATAGTGTAAGTGTCCTAAGTCTGTCATTTCAAATTTCTTTTTAAGGCTGGACTTCACATGGTTTATAAGGTTGGGATCACTACCAGTAAGAATAAGATCATCAACATAAAGAACAAGGATGATGAGAGAGTTGCCCACTTTCTTGGTGTAGACAGTATTGTCAGAATGACACCTAGAAAAGCCAGATTCTAAAAGAAAGCTATCCATTTTGGCATACCAAGCTCGAGGAGCTTGCTTGAGGCCATAAAGGGATTTCTTAAGTCGACAAACGAGGCTGGAGTCTGTTTGTATGAAGCCAATGGGTTGTTCCATATAGATTTCTTCCTGCAAGTCACCATGCAAGAAGGCAGATTTAACATCCATTTGATGGACTTCCCATTTTAAAGAGGCAGCAAGGGAAAGAACAAGGCGGATAGAGTTCATTTTGGCAACTGGAGAGAAGGTTTCAGTGTAGTCAATGCCTTCAACCTGTGAAAAGCCCTTAGCAACTAGACGAGCTTTATGTTTATCAACTTTCCCATCTGGTCCATACTTGGTTCTGTAAACCCATTTGCATCTAACAAGTTTGCGTCCCTTTGGTAGAGGAACAAGATCCCATGTATCATTTGTCATCAATGAATGATATTCTTCATTCATAGCTGTTTCCCAATGTGGATGGCCTGAAGCTTCTGCAAAAGTGTCAGGATCATGATTTACTGGAGCTTGAGCCAGTAAAGAAGAGGCTCTTTCAAACTGAGAACGTGTACGTCGCTGATCTGTAGGATCACCGGCAAGATCACCTGCTGCATCCCGAGTAGCACGGACCCATCTTGGAAGTTGAGGATCCTGAGAAGGTGGGGAAGGATTATCATCCTCGCTTTCATCATCAGAAGAAGAAATGTTTTCAAAGATAGAAGAGATAGGAAGAGGTGGCACATCCGCCGGACTAGGCTCGCAGGCCGATTTATTTTCATCAAATTTTACATCTCTTCTAATGATAACATTTTTGGACTTAAATGGAATAAGTCTATAGCCTTTTACATCTTCAGAATATCCAACAAAAGTACATTTCTCACTCTTAGGTTCTAAGGCTTTATGCTTTTCATCTGGAATATGGGCCCATGCTTCACTTCCAAACACACGAAAGTGACTTACATCTGGTTTAATGGAACTCCAGGCTTCTTCTGGAGTGATATTCTCTAGAACCTTAGTAGGAGTGCGATTGATTATATAATTTGCACAATTAATTGCTTCGGCCCAAAAACTAAGACTGAGTCCTTTAGATTGCAGCATACAATTAGCCATTTCCTTTAAGGTGCGATTTTTCCTTTCAGCTACACCATTTTGTTGTGGAGTGTATGGAACAGTATGTTGCATTTGAATTCCATTTTCGGTGCAAAAGTTGATGAATGCATTTTTAACATATTCTCCACCATTATCAGTTCTTAGCTTAAGAATTTGATGTCCAGATTGTTTTTCAACGAATGCTTTGAAGGCCAAAAAGGTGGTAAATACTTCGCTCTTGAGTTTTAAGAAGTATACCCAAGTGCGTCTGGAGAAATCATCAATGAAAGTTAAGAAGTACTTGCAGCCAGAGAATGAAGCAACAGGAAGAGGACCACATAAATCACTGTGCACAAGCTGTAAAGGGGCTGAGGCGTGCCAAGAGGCACGTTTGTCAAAACTGTCCCGATGATGTTTTCCGAGTACACATCCGGAACAAACACCATCTTTGCAAGATACCATAGGAAGACCTGTCACCATGTTTTCTTTACATAGATGCTGAAGGGAGCGATAGTTTAAGTGACCATACCACTCATGCCAAAGTTTGCTCACTTCATCATTATGAGCAACAAATACTGAGGGAAGATGGGATGACCCAAAGTTGTGAAACTTATACAACCTTTTGGAATCATCAGCAAGACCAGTAGCTAGAATCTGTTTAGGATCTTTTAGATCCTTGATTACAACATCATGAGGTGAAAATTCAACAATTTTACCTTCACCTGAATGAGTTATCTGATAGACAGATAGAAGGTTGCAGGATAAGTTTGGAACACATAATACATCATTGAACTGACCATTGTCTAGATGAACAGTTCCAGTCCCTACAACATTAAGAGATCTATCATCACCAACATATATATTTTTGGTGTTACAATCATTTAAAGAAGAAAACATGGCTTGGTTTTTGGCCATGTGACAAGAGGCTCCAGAATCAATGAGCCACTCATGAGAATGAGAAGAAGAAGAAGATACATTTAATGCATAACCAGACTGAGATGATTGACGATGACATGCAGAAAATTCCGTTCCGGAAGTTGAAGTTGAAGTAGGCTCCAGATGGATGTTATGTTTCTTCATTGCGGCTTCCAAGGCTTCCATCTTCTTAAAGCATTTAGATTCTAAGTGGCCATCTCGATTACAAAAGTTACAATGTCTGTCAGTCTTCTTCCATTTGTTTTTATTGGTCTTGTCATATTGCTGAAATGATCTTTCATCTTGAGGCTGAGTTGGTTTAGGACCATTCCTTTGAGGATAAGACTTCTTAGGATTCTTTGAATTTGGTTGCTGCTGGGCGGCTAACGCTTTCGAGGAAGAGTTTCCAAGATTAAGAAGACCAAGGTGTAAGAGTTTTTCTTGTTCTCTTATTAAGGAATCACAAAAGGAGTCAAAGGAAGGGGGCTTGTAGTCTTTGCCTTGACAAATGAAAGCTTCCCTGGTAGAATGGAAAGTGGAAACAAATACAGAGTAGGCTGGTCCCAACTTAGTAAGGATGGAATAAATAAGGTTACCATCTTCTTTCTTAACTTTAACACCTTCCAAGAGATATCTAAGGGTCTTGAATTTGGACAAGAAATCTTCAATGCAAGAAAAATTATTAGGATCCAAAGTAAGCAACTCATTCTCAAGTTGATGGGCTCTAATTTCATTTTTAATCCCAAAAACTTTAGCAAGTTTTTCCAATGCTTCATGAGGAGTTTCAATTTCTGCAATGTGGAATCTAAGATCAGGAGAAACAGACATTCCTATCAAACCACGTGCTTGATCTTGTCGATTTTCCCATTTTTCGGCCTTGTCTTCATCTTTGGGTTTCTTCTCTTGGTCTGTGGCTATTCTGAAGAGACCTTTACTTCTAAGTAAATCTCCCATGTAGGCTACCCATTGGAAGTAGTTAGTGCTGTCAAGAATGACTTGGCATGGACTTTCCATTTTTTGAAAAACAACTGAAGCTGAAGATGCTGAAAGTAAGTGGTCCAATGGATAGATCTCGAAAAAATAGGCGGTTTTAAAAAAAACGGCTCTGAAAAAGGCTTCCGGATGAAGAAGTTATGGCTTTTTGAAAAAAAAATTGTTGACGTTGCCGGCAAAGTGCGCGAATGTGCGGGAATGAAAAAATCCGCCCCCACAAAATGGAGACTTGAACCCAAGACCTCTACTCTCTTAAAAGGTCTTTGAACCAATTGATCTATACAAAATATTTGAGAGAGAGAGAGAGAGAGAGAGAGAGAGAGAGAGAGAGGGGGGGGGCCTCGATTTGCGTGCTTGCCTTGGGAAGACTCTTTTCCCCTACAAAACACAAAACACAAAACCCAACACGAATATCCAAAGAAAAACGAACCTTACGGCTCGAAGTTAGCTTTAGCCAAAAAACTAGAAATTTTAAAAAAAAATCTCAAAGTTAGCTTTTAGCCGAAAAACTAAATATTTTTCTCAATGTTTCTGATTTTCTGAGATCACACTAAGGTGCAGGGAAAAGAGCATACGCATGAGAAAAATCCTTTCTTTCTGTTTCTGATTTGCCCAGATCGCACAGAGTCGCAGGGCAAAGAGCATACGCAGAAATGAAAGGTATAGATCCGGAAAAAAAAAAAAAGGCTAAATAAACCGAAACCGAAATAAGCAGAGAGAAAATGACAGTAAACTGCAAAAAAAACACTGTATACCTCCCGATCTGAAAAATGACGCAGCTAGGGCTACCGGAAACCTTTTCGCGTGAAACGAAAGGGGTTCCTCACTGAAACAGATGCTCTGAACGCAACAGAGTAGTCCTCTCGGCCCGAAAGCAGTCAGAAACAACAGATCTAGGAAACGACAGCCGCATGCAGTTCTACCGGCTTCAGATTTGGATCACCAACGGACGCGGCCCTCAAATAGCTCTGATACCATGTAGGAATTTACAGGGTAAGTTCCTCAGAAAGAATACCAAGAGGACACCGCTCACAACCAGATCTCAAATCAATACACCAGTATTTTTGACGTGGTTAAAACCCTCAGAGTGCAAGGAGGGAAACAGTCCACGGCCTGTCCCAACGTGGGTACAGACAATTTATTAATCAAAGAATGAAAATTTACATAAGCTTCTCTCATGCACGGATTACCCGAACAATGACCCTCCATGCGCTTTAAATAGAACTCATGGACCAATCGGGTGTCAAGCCACGGATCAAGTGTCGGTAATACCGAGGTGAGAGTGAACCGTCGGATCACTACATATCGTGACCGTCGGATTGTAAGTTACAAAATGTACAACGGTAAAGAAACACACTTTACCTAACTCTAACCTAACTCTATACTAGACCAAGTTGAACTTAACTATATCCTATGTGTCGGAATATCCTAACACAAAGAAGGTTCTTGCAGCTTCAAACTTTTGAACTCCTGGTATTCTCTATCACTATGCTGGAACTACTGACTAACTTGCTCAAGGCATAGAGGCAAGATTTTATAGATAGAGAGGAAAGAGATAGTATCAACCACATTATTCATGGGATTGGCTTTATCACTTGGAAACTTCCATGAAAGGTGGCAAACCACTTCCCTTCTATGGAGATTCGAAGCCAAACCATCCTAGCTCAACATAGATTCAGTTGGTGAATGGGTTGAGGAGAACCTTCGGAAGCTTGTTGGTTAGAAACTTTACTCAATTCGGTTGGCGCGAGTGCGACTCTGAGACAGAGCGCCAATAGCGCGCACTCTTTAGAGGATTTCCATAATTGGCGCTGGCAGTGAACTGTGGACCCGCGCTAATGCAAAAAGAGCTGTTTTCATGGATATTCTATAGGAGATGTCTTTAGGGCATATGAAGCTCATACTTAGAGGAATATGATGCAAGTGCTTTCAGGTCATGTCACTTCTCATAGGTCCTAGAATGAGTCCTCCAGTGTGCGGGTGAGGGGTGACAGGGACGGTGACAAATGGTGACAAATTGCTATGTAACAGATGCCCCCTAAAGCATGAGGCTCGAGAGAGAGAGAGGGGTGAAATGCTTTACAAGACCATGCGTAACTGAAAACACTAATGCCGGAGAACCTGCGTAAAGAAGTACAACTGATATCTCAAGTACATGATATATGTGGTATGGGCGCAACCATCCATAACAGAGCACACAAGAATCTAGATCCAAGGTATGGGCACAGCCATCCAGTGAGGATCGATAAATAGACTCAGGCATGGTCATAGCCATCCAGTGAATGAGTCATGTAATGATCATAATAAGCCACAAATCACAGCCTGGATTCCAACAAAAAAAATCCAGGGTCTTGCGCTCCATCTTGACCCGAACATAGTATAAGTTCAAGCATGTGAATACATGAGGGTTGAAGTCGAACATCCTTGAACATCATCTGATTACCAGTCAATAGTGAAAATTGTTAACAGACACGAGAGGTACCACAAATAATGACAATGGTCCTCAAGGTACTATAGGTACAATCTACGGCGTGCGAATCAATGAGCTGGCATCGAACACTCGTAGAATCATTTGATCGGAGGCCAATGATGAAAACCTCTCGTCGAACATGAAGAGCCTGCCATTGAGGCATGCAGGCTCCAAGGCACCGGAAGGGAGTCTCTAGATCAGCTTCCTAGATAATGAGCTGAAGTCGATAGGAAGTGACCTTGATCGAAGGTGGGCCATAATGTTTCCCACATCATCGACACGAGACAGAGGAAGAATGTTGTGGTGAATCAGAATTATGTGAGGTATTAGAGGGAGGCTGTAATTCTGCAGAGGTCAACTTCTCTTGAACATATCGGCGACACAACAGTGGACTTGGCAGTATTTGACATCAAATGAGCAAAGGTCATGGTGACAAGGCAATGAGCAGATGAGAGGTCAAATAGGATCACCCAAACCCATGGAGACAAGTGTAAAAACAAGATGAGATGTCCCCACCCAGACACGAATGCAGACAAGTGCCATGTTCAAGAGTGACATACTGCCGACATGACAATAATTATGGGTCCATTTTCCCCACCATTTCTAGCGAGTACCCCAATTATTTTTAACAAGCTTGATGGGGATAGCATATGCTTGTAAGGTGTCATTATGACAGAATCCGATGTCATTAAGTTTTAACGAGCCCGACAAAGGAAAAACTCGGCGTCTTTTCCTATTTAGAGAGTCTGAAAAGACAGCAGAAAGAAAACTCCAGGGGGGTCCTTTTTCTTAAAGTTGTGTCTCCCGAGTCCGAAAAAGTATAAAACAATGCTTGAAAGAACCGCCCGACCATTACGATCGAGGAGTAATTTTCATATATAGTGACATCAACCTGAAAAAGTAAAAAAGCGATCAACATCACGTCGTTTCGTAACCATTAACGAACCTGAAACGACAAGGGTCCAACGATCTTTTCGTTTTTACACGGTCGGAAAAGAGTTTAAAGACAACCGCCTCTTATTTACGTTTAACGAGTCAAGAGGGATAACTCGGCGATCTTTTCATTTTTAGCGAGTTAGAAAAGAGTTGAAAGATGACTCCACAGTGACTTTTTCGTGTATTTACCGAGTCCGAAAAAGTATAAAATACAATTCATTTCACCATCGAAGTAGCGTAAAAGACCTGTCGCCGCACAAGAAATAAGTGTAAAATCCATTTTCGACCAAAAATATATTAAAATATTCAAAAAAACAACTTTTTAACCCTAAGTACAAGTCAAAAAGCTTATAAATATGGTGAAAATGTAAAAAATGGAATTACTTTTACTTTTTTACCTCTTGCATAGTAGTAGTGATCCATTTGGGGAGCAAACTTCGAACAGTGATTACCGCCAACCCGTGTAACAATTTGAGATTCCATCAGTTCCAGGTAAGAGGCGCTTCCCTTAGCTCCATTTTCATACTCTTTTTACGCATTTTGTTCCCTGGTTGAGCCTCTACAAGGAGGATTTTAAAATTTAGGGTTGCGCCCCATTGGCGCGGGTATCCAGCACGGGTCCACGCCAATGGGGTCATTTGCCCAAAGGTGCCACACCATTGGCACGACTGTTTTAGAAACAGTCGCGCCAACCACGCGACCTAACTTTTACCTTGAATTTTCTCATTATTTTTGAAATTCGTCCGGTTTGTAAGCTTACCAGTGTTTTAATAATGATTTATTCGTCCTTGTGGGTGCAGGAAACAAGAAAAAATGGTGGTGGAATGGAAAGAACGGGAGCATGATGTTGTAGATGCCTTGGCCATAGAGGATGAGGGATGTATGAATGCTTTGAGAGACTGTGGTCTCAAGAAGTTCTTTCTCACATCTTATCTGCGAGCTCAGCCTGAGTTACTATAGTTCATAGTGGATGCTTGGGATGTTGATGACCAAGTATTTCGCTTACGGGACCAAACCTTAGAGCTGGATGTATCTGATGTTTATTTCATTACTGGTCTGTCACGGAGAGGGGCGAGCCCTATTTTGACCGGAAGCAGACCTTCCAGAGAGAAGATAGGTGAAGTGAAGGCCAGATTGTGTCCGGAGGCACAATTTGGAAAAAACAGTACCAAGGTGGATATCGCCACCATCCGAGACTTGGTTCTTAAGGTGATACTGTTCACCATCACGCGTGCAGCTGGGGTACAGGCACCCCATGAGGTGAGCAAGAATCATCTGTTACTAGCAACAGAATGCCTCAGCCCCACCATTTTTGACTAGGCTACAGCGGTGACTACAAATATCAAAAGGCAGCTTACAAAATGTAAGCGTGGGGGAGTGAAACAGTTCGGGTATGGCTCAATTGTGGTGTCGTTCTTCTTGGAACGATTACCCCTCTTCCAGATCCAGGGAGCTGTAGTGGCAGATCCATTGCCACGAGAGCCTAGAATGGCTCGCTGGGCAGCATTGATGCCTAGAGGAGGAGGGGGCCAGCAAATGTCTTGGCAGCCCGAATTCTTCATATGGCTTTGCCGTCAGCTAATCGTGGTAGAGGATTGGCCATACACGGGAACCAATTTCATGGGGGATCTAGACCTCCCACTGCCAGAGGGAGAGGAATGGGAAGAGGAGCTAGGTATGATCTCTTCGTTTTTTGATGTTTTATGTATTTTCATTTTTTTTATTAATACATGCATGTTCTGATGACAGTCGTATGTATATGCAGATGTAGGCCCAGAGCGACCAGCCGGCTTGTCTCTTATAGTGCGGAGGGGTCAACTCGCAGCTGACCCTCAGGCAAGGGGTGTCATGGGGAAGAGCTGGTGCAGAATCTCGAGGGACTCACCCAAGGGATTTCGGGTTACGCTAGATTGGCAGACGTGCCTTTTGCATACCAGAGGCACACAGTGGGGGTGCCGACTCACATCCATCGTCTGTTGAGACGCTTGGTGCGCGCAGTGACGTGCTATCATGAGCACCACCACGAATAGACTTCAAGGCTTCTTTCATGCATATTTTTTGAGGGACATGTCGTCCCAGGATGTATCAGGATGAACATGTATTATTTTTTGGACTATGTAATGCATGTGGTGCAAAACTTTGCGACACATATATATACATATGCCTATGGTTTATTACTGTGCTTTTATTTTCTTGCTTGTATGATGTTTTGATTATAAATTACGCAAATGTCTATCTAATACATGATTAGCCAATGCATCAGATAATGTGTTTAATCGTCGTGGAATATGCTGATATGTGATAAAGTCAAAATTCCTTTCTAACAATTTAACACGTAAGTACAACCTTAAAATGTGACGGTCTCTGACGGAATATCACCCATTGAGCTGATGGACGACAAGTTGAGAGTCTAGGTTAACAAGCAATGTACGAATACCAAGATTAATTTCCTTAGCTAATAATTCAATAACAACACTATATTCGGCAACATTGTTTGTAGTACAGCCTAAACACACACCATGAAGATCTATCAACTCACCGTGAGGATCGTAGATCACCCACGCCACAGAGGACAAATTACGAGTGCTGCGGCAGGCATCATCAGCGAAACCAATGTAATGTGCACCCGACATCTACACAAGAAGCAAAAAGACACAATAAGGGGCAATCACGCTTTCAAACCAAGCCGAAAACATGAAAACACACACACGCATGTATAAATCGAAGCGCATGAATCATGCATAGTACTTTTTCAAGTACAACCCATTGCGAGGCTTATCAAGAGGATTACCTTCATAGTCAACTAGCTCATATGCCCCTTTCTGCAACACTTTCTTTACAATGTAAGGGCCTAGCCACATGGGCTCGAGTTTTCCTGCCCCCAGCTTGTCATTTGCTTGGTCGTATAGCAGGACTAGATCTCCCTCAACAAAGGAATGAGGATGGATGGTATGATCGAAGTGAGTCTTGACTCTCTTCTTTTGAGCTTCGATGGCTAGAGAGGCTAGGCGACGGGTCTCGTCCAACCGTTCTAGATAAAGAAGCCGTTCCTCTACCGGAGTAGTGTTGGGAAGCAACTCGACGGCTATTTTCAATGAAGGAATTTCACATTCTATAGGAAGGGTAGCCTCCAGTCCGTAAACTAGTTGAAATGGAGTGACACTAGTGGCGTCCTTCACAGAGGTGCGATAGGCCCACAAGGCGGGAAACAACATGAGATTCCAATTAGACTTGTGCATGTCCATAGTACATTGAAGCATCGTAACCAAAATCTTGTTAACGGCTTCAACCTGGCCATTAGACTGAGGATAGTACGGGGTTGAACTATCATGCCGTAAGCCTAGTTGGGTTGTCAGTTCGGTCATCATGTCATTACGGAAATGCTTTCCGTGATCCGTGACGATGGCCTGCGGAACTCCGAACCGCGTAATAACATGATTGAACAAAAACTGCGCCATTGTATGACTGTCTTCAGTTAATGTGGGCATCGCCTCAGCCCATTTTGTAAAGTAATCGACGGAAATGATGATAAACCCATGCCCCCCAGCCGAGCGAGGCTTATAGGTTGTATAATCAATGCCCCATTTTGCAAAAGGGCCAACGGTGACTACAAGATGCAGTGGAGCTGGTGGCGCACGCATCTTCCACTGGTATATCTGGCACGCATGACATGAGTGGACAACAAGAATGCAATCCTTAAAAATGGAGGGCCAGAAATAACCAGCGCGAATGATTTTTTGAGTTGTGGCATATCCAGACATGTGACCACTACAAGCGCCAGAGTGGCAGTCATTCAGGACTCTTTCAGCTTCCTTGAGGGTTAGACATCGGTGGAGGACGGAGTCAATGCCGAGACGGTACAGGGTGTCCCCTATGATACGGTAGGGTTGAGACGGTACAGGGTGTCCCCTATGATACGATAGGGTTGAGACTGATGGTGGATCTGCCGCCGAGCATCTTTAGATACGGCGGGGCGGAAAGAGGATGTCGGCAAATAAACAATACTATCCCCGTACCAGGGATCGAGGGTGCTGATCAGAAAAAGAGTTTCGTCCGGGATATGATCCTCTGAAAGAGAGGGTGCAGAAGGAGATGGTAAGGAACAAAGTAACTCGGGAAAGACTAATGACTTCTTAGACTTGGCAGCAGTGAATTCCAAGTCAAACTCTTGGAGGATGATGATCCACTTCGAGTATTTGCCCCCCAGCAACTATCGTGACAAAATGTATGTCATGGGGTTGCAATCAGAAATCACGGTCGTGGTGTGCAACAAGATATAATGTCGGAAGCGTTGGATGGCACAAACAGCGGCCAATGCCAACTTCTCAACGTAAGCGTATCGAGTTTCTATATCCAAGAGGTTGCGGCTGAGGTAATATATGACATGCTCATTGCCATCATCATCATCTAGCACGAGAACCATGCTGATGGTGGTAACGGCGGCGGCCAGATATAGAGTATAATCACGGTGATAATCCGGAGGTCTTAATAATGGAGCAGAGACAAGGAGACCCTTGAGGCGCTTGAAAGACTCCTGAGAGACAGCATCCCAATGAAAGGGAGTATCTCGGTTCAATAACCGTGTAAAACCTTTAGCCACCTCAGCATAGTTCGAAACGAATCGCCTTAAGAAATTCGCTTTGCCCTGTAATCTCTGCAACTGCTGCAAAGAAGCAGGTGGAGGAAGATTCAGGATAGCCTCGACTTTGAGGGGGTCCAGATGGATGCCCTCTTGGGAGACGATAAACCTGAGTAGTTGCCCTGATTCAACGCAGAAGACACATTTGTGAGGATTAAGCCTGATACGGTAGTGTCGACAGCAGAGAAAGATTTCACGAAGATGGGAAGGATGGTCCTCACGTTTGACTGAATGAGCTGGGAGATCATCCAAATACAACTGTACAATGTGACGGATGTCATGAAAAGCATAGGACATTGCACGTTGGAAGGTAGCACCGGCATTCTTTAAACCGAAAGGGAGATTCTTATAAGCAAAAGTGCCCCAAGGATAGATAAAGGCCGTCTTATGCTGATCAGCGAGCGCGATATTGATCTGGTTATACCCAGAAAAACCGTCCATAAACGAGTAGATTTTGCTTCCTGCACACTCATCAATAAGCTGATCGATGAAAGGTGTGGGGAAGTTATCCTTGGGACAGGTGCGGTTAATTTCATGATAATCAACACAGACTCGAATAATACCTTGCTTTTTGTTCACAGGGACTATATTAGAAACCCAATCCGTGAGTGGAATGAGGTAAATGAAACCAGCCTTGAGAAGCTTTTCGACTTCTGCTTTAATGGCTGCGGCCTTTCGGGGGTGCACAGGCAGTAGGCGTTGACGAACAGGCTTAGCACCTGGATACGTAGGTATCTCATGCACCACTATGCTAGGGTCGATGCCGGGCATCTCTTCGTAGGACCAAGCGAAGACATCACGAAATTCATGAAATAGATCGGTGTAGAGTTGAACTTCCTCTGGAGTACAAGTGACTCCAATATGAATGTGCTCGACAATCCCTGATACTACAGAGATGTCGATGGGTTGGGTCTGCGTAATGTTTCCCATATTTCCTTCAGAAGACACTTGATAAATTTGAATAGGTGTTTGAAGGGGCTGAAATGGGATACACGAAGCAAACCGTTCGAGACATGCGATCATTTCCTGATGGGCAGGGAGAAACGAGGAACGGTGGTGGTGATCGGACCAAGGGGGTTCCTCAAGAGACATGGTCTCTATGATGGCTTCATCGGAAGGAAATATTTCCTTTAATGGATCCGAAGTAGCATCATCTCCAAGCCAAGGGAAATGAACATATGAGTCAGGAACACCGCTCGGAGGAGCAGGTTCAGGAGGGGGAGCCGATGCAGCAACGATTTCAACGTAGTTGAGCTCGGCAGGACTCAACGGCATCATATCGCCCCAGGATTCTATCTGATTAGCGGGAGGAAGGACCCACGGATCAGAGTGCACAGAAATCATATTAATTGGAGCGAGATTAGGAGGTGGGAGGGGAAAGACACCCATCAGGGCAGGATCTTTAAAGAGTCCAGCTCCCACACTCTAGAATGATTTGGAGGTATGCTCCACGAAAGGCACATTGCCTTCGAAAGAGGAGGCGAAGAAGGAGAGCTGGTGCACCGTGACAATCTTCCGCTGATGAGGGAAACGAATGAAATGGAAAAGGGAGGAAGCCACGGCTTGCATGGCGTATGTCCAGCTACGTCCGAGGAGGAGGTTGTAGGTAAGATTAGCGTCGACAACTTTGACCTCCACTTCTACCGTCTTCCTTTCCAAGGAGATGGGCAACCGTTGGAGGATACCATAAGGATGGGACTCTCTTCCATCAAAGGCTTCTAATGTCGTAGGAGACTGGCTCAGCGTTGGAGAACCAATAGCTTTCCAGCAGACGACAGACATGATGCAAGTTGAGGCACCTTCATTAATGACTGTACGATGAATCGTTTTACCATTGATGATGACCTGTATAAGGAAAGCGATTTGGTGAGGCAGTCTCGGGGTATGACCTTCGAGATCAAAAGAAATCAGATCCGAATCAGCCGGGTCTATGCCACCGATGGCCGATAGCAAGGACTTCCTCTGGGAGGGGCAGCTCTGGAGCACTTCTAGAGCAGACATAGCAGACAGGGCCTGAGCTAAGTCCTCTACAATGCTGTAGTGCTAGGCAGCACGAGCATTAGGGTTGTAAGAAGACTTTCGGAGTACACCTTTTGGAGGGGGTCGGATAGTCATCTCAGTGCTAGGTCTTTCAATGTGGAGTGGACCAGAATTGGACGGAGGAGCGCTGGAGGGGACCTCCGGCTCTTTCCCAGCATGAGATGGATATTCTTTTGCTTGAGTAGTGACATGGATGGGAATCGTCCCAGCCATAAATACTTGAGAGCTGAATGAAGAAGAGGGTTGCGATGGATCTGCCACCATTTGAGTTTCCTGTGAAGGGAAAGGTTCTTTAAGCACAGCAGGAGTCCCAGGAGCACCTTTCAACAATCGACTAACTTCGGACCACCTGGGGCAGTCTTTAGTGTAGTGATCCTCATCACAGATAAGACAAGGATACTTAGGTTTACGTTTGGCTCCTTCCTCGGGTGGAGGTTTAGGGGAGTCTTGTTTGGGCTATTCAGATTTATTCTTGGCTTTCCCTTTCTTTTTCCCTTTTGAGGATTTATCCGCCGTGGTGGACTGAACGGCGTTAACCTCGGAAGTGTTTCCAGAATTAGATTGACCCTGAGAAGTGTTTCCACTAGAAGCATTCTGTTTTTGCTTCCCAGGGTTCGCGGATGATTTCTTTGAAGATGCGTTTACAGATCCAATAACACCATCAACAGATGGTTTTGGTGGAGCTTTGGATGTTCCGGGTCTCGGGGCATCTGGCAAATAATCATATATAGTACCTGACTGAGAATATACTAAGTCGAGGTACTGAGCACGCGTGATAGCTTTCTCTTCAGTTACACAAGCTCCCATGGCGATGTCTCGCGTGATTGCGGGGACAAAGGAGGTCGTGAACCAATCGGTAAGGAGTTGATCAGGAATCCAAAACTTGATCAAGCGACGACGCCATCTCCATTCATGTATATGATCGGATATATGCGTGGCCGTGTCCTGTTTGAGAGACGTAAGGAGATGTGTCCCTGTCTCATTCCGAATGGGTAACTGAAAATGAGTTAGGAATGCCATAGCCAGCAAGTTGAAATCTTGAAATGTTCCGCGATTCAACTCAATATACCACTTAGCGGCCGAGCCGGTGAGAGTCCTTTGGAAGAGGCGGAGTTGGATGGAATCGTCAAGCCATGAGTTGGATGAGCACCAAAGGTGATAGGTCATGACATGGGCTTGAGGGTCTTCACCAGCTTTGCCATCGAATTTCGGGCAATCACCGGGTATTTTCGTTGGAAATGGTGGCCAATATGGGTTATGAAGAATGGGATCATTCGTCAACTTGGACACATCTAAGAGTTCCAAGGTCGCTAAGAAGGGCAACTGAGGGTTAAAGGACATTTGTGGCTGTGGAAGAGAGGTAGTACAAGGGTTCCAACTAGGTGGTGGTTGCCCCCATGGACTTTGTCCGGATGGGCCTGGCTCATAAGGGTTCTGCCCATAGGGATTTTTCCCATAGGGGTTCTGTCCATAAGGATTCTGTCCATAAGGATTCTATCCATAAGGATTCTGTCCATATGGATTTTGTCCATAAGGATTCTGTCCATAAGCAGACAATTGACCCTGGGTCTGCCCCCCAGCACCCCATAGATTAGCAACTTGACCTGCAGGTGCAACGTACTGTTGCTGATAATTCTGGTAAGGAGTGACTTGCATTTGTTGATAATTTTGATAAGGGGTAAATTGAGTTTGCCCCTGGGGTTTCTGGTAACCATACGATTGTTGGGCTCCATACTGAGCCTGATAAGAAGGCTGCGCTTGGTAAGAAGGTTTGGATTGTGACCCACCTTGCATTTGATAACCGATTTGAGTCTGGGGCCCAGAAGGATGTCCTTGAACAGGTTGAGCTTGAACCATCTGGCCAGAAGGTTGGCCTGGTTGGGTCTGGGACGGACCCGTTTGCGCAGAAGGATGAGCGTGCTGGGTACCAGGTTGTCCTTGAGCAAACGAGGGTTGTCCTTGCGGAACAGATGGTTGAGCGGACTGGACAGCCGGTTGACCTTGAGGTTGGCCAACCTGTCCAGAGGGATGACTAGGCTGGGCAGTGGGTTGGCCCTGTTGTGCAGAAGGCTGACCCCCTTGCCTAAAAGGATGACTAGGCTGGGCAGTGGGTTGGCCCTGCTGTATGTAAGGCTGCCCCCCTTGCCCAGAAGGGTACCCCTGTTGGACTGCCGGTTGACCTTGTGGAATATAAGTTTGTCCTGCTTGTCCAGAGGGATAACCCTGCTGGATACCAGGTTGACCTTGTTGGATGTAAGGTTGTCCTGGTTGTCCAGACGGGTAACCTTGCTGGGTACCAGGTTGCCCTGGATAACCAGAAGGTTGAGTCAGATAAGTAAAAGATTGACCACCAGCGGCCGAAGGTTGTCCCTAATAGGGTTGTCCTTGTAGGCCCCCAGGTTGTCCTAGGTGAGACTGGCCATAATATTGCTGCCCTTGGGGGGTTTGCACATAAGATGGTTGGCCTTGGTTAGGCGGTCCCTGAAGCTGTGCAGGCCTTACTTGGCCCCCATGGAAAGTGGTGGTGTTCCAAGCAATGGATAATGGTACCGAAACCTCAACAATAGGTTGAGTAGGCAAGGGTTGATAAAGCTGAAGGTATTGACTAGTAGAATCGTAATAATAAAATGGACCTTGCGCATTCGTACCCTGAACAGCTTGTCCATAGGCATCATATGGCCCCCCTCCTAGGACGGGACTAGAAGAGGGTGGTGCACTTTGTGCAGGATGGATAAATTTAGGTGTGTGTGTCGGCTGGCCGCTACTCACTTGACCATGAGGAGGACCAGCACCAGTGTTCAAAGTTGAAGCCACTGTAACGGCACTAACAACCAGAGTTGAATGTGCTACGCAAACAGTTGGATTCGTTGGAACTGAAGTGACAGGTGTAGTGTGGACTTGTGAAACAAAAGATCTCGAGGTGGGAGTGATGTGGGGATCCCACATACTCGAAGCAGGGATCTTGGCACTTACTTTATCCCTCAACGACTTGTAGTGTGGGGGGAGAAGAGAAGTAGCTGGGATAGGAGTGTCGATATTCGACAAAACAGGTGTCTCACTCACTCTAGGAGATGTCTCATCCATGTGAGAGGTAGAAATTGGAGACGAAACACCAGGGGGGGTAAAAGGAATATCGTCCTCTTCAGGCTCCCAGATGGGGTTCCAATGAATTTCGTAACCTTCATCGTCCGGGGCACGAGAGTTGATCGGTTGGATACTCGGGATGACAGGAAGAGTATCACTTACAACCGGTACCTCAGGAGCAACGAAAGACGGAGACCCTTGATCACTTGAAACGGGAGTCGACGGTTCAGCCAGGATGACAAACTTCAAACAAGACCTAAGGGAATCTAACAATAAAGGACCCTACTCAAAATAACGCACACAAGATCTAACCAGGTAATGTTAATCACTGCCAAATAAATTTTAAGACGCAAGGACACAACTTGACCTTTTCATGTTTTAAGAGTCGAGAAAAGGACAAAAAGGTGACTCTAGTCGCCTTCGAATGTTTTGTGAGCCCGAAGTGACAAACTGTTCAAGTGAGCCTTTTCTTTTAAGGAGTCTGAAAAGGATCAAAAGTGACTGCTCTGGAGAACTAGGCAAAAGGGTCTACCAAACAAATCCGTAAAACTGCATATACACCTTGGCAATCGTATGAAAACCAAGGACTTCCCATACGGCAGTTAATCTTCCCGAATGCTATGTTCGGTGCGTTACGGCTTGTAAAGTGGTAGACACGGCTTCCTGTGGATAAAGGATGATAACCTATTGGGGTCTCCCCTATATACGTGACGGTACACGGGAGCTCAAGTCCGTGCTAGACCACTATCGAGTCACAAAAGGAGGAATCACCCAACCGTAATGTGAAACAACAGTGACTAGGTTTAACGACGCCGGAGCACGTCTCTAGCCTAGACCTCTAATCAGTGAGCGTTATGTTCCAATGCGTTTTTAAGTTCATTCAGTTCATTTTATGGTTGATCTTTGATTAAGTTTCAATTTCCAGGTCCTACTGTATGTTATCTCTCACAATTCCCTACATGCAAGCTATATGCCAAAGAATATCATTTCGTTCGATGAATACTAACTACGAGAGAGTTAAGAATTTTTCAAACAAACAAAATGACCACAAACAATCAAGAACCACTCTAATGCAGCTAATGGCAATAAACGAAACTTTTTTGTTTGTTTTAAATCACTAATCAATGAAAAGCTTCTAATTTCAATTAGCTAATTCAACGCAAAAGAGATTGTTCGTTTTCTTTTCAATGGCAAAGTGCACTAAACAAATTTTGAGAGATAATAACACTGAGCAAAAGAGACAAATTTCACTCAATGAGAACACAATCAAATCCCCAAAACACCAAGATAGTCCTTCAAACCAAGAAGAAAACACAAAGACCTCTATGAGCTATTTAATCTAAGCCCAAACGAAGCCAAGCGAAATCCAAGCGGAAAAGAAGCAAATCACTTGAATACCAACAAAAGGCTTTGACAACTACTGAGCAAGTGTGAAAAGTAATCACAAAGTTTACTGGACGATCAAAGAACCCAAGACTCCTACGGAAGGCTCGATGCACAAAGTCACTAGATACCCTAGGGCTAAAATGTGAAATCGATAAAAAGAGGCAAACACCCGAAGGATGGAGGGCTAAAATCAGTCAAACAAGGATCAAACACACTCCAGTAATCGAAAAAGACGTGACAAGATACAAATCCAAGCTCAGAGGGCTTGAAGACAAGCAAACTGGAAAAGTTGACAGGCCTGGCGTGACTGTCAGGCTATAACTCGCGCTTTTAAGGGATTGGCGCGGGTTGTCTTTGAGCAACATGCGCCAATTGGCGCGACTGTTAGGCTAAAAAGCGCGCTAATCAAGTTTGCTAAGTCAAAAACAAAAACAAGCAATCTAAGGCTTGAAAACAGTATCTAGGCAAACCAGGAAGCAAGAGACAGTAAGAAATCCAACCCAGAAAGCTATCTAAGCAATCAAAACAAGAGAGACCAAAGAGACAAGACAAACTCCAAGTTGTTTAGTCTGTAAACCAAACCAGAGATTGACTGAAGTGGCGTTGATCTACTTCGCTAATGCAAAGCAATAGCGTTTCGAAGGCTACCTGGCTGTACTTCAGGCTCCGTCTAAAGCTTACAATTCAAACAACAAATTAACTCCCCAGCGGAGTCGCCAAATTGTTGTGGAGGTAAATCCTCTCTACGGATAGAGACGATCCCTACTAGCCCAGACCGGGTCTAGCAACAATCACACAATGCTATCACGCAAGTTCCTAATTGCAAATAAAAAGTGGATGGTGAGAACCTACTTGGATTCCAACGCTAATGTTCGTAGAAGAGACGTCGCTCTCGTTCCTTTGCCTCGGCTGGTCACGATCCCCACGATCTTCGTGATTGGACACTTGCACATGCAAAGAATAACACGAATACAAGCATAAAATCTAGTAGATGCAATTATATATCAGTCAGAAAAGATATAACTCAATCATCGAACATAAGACAATGAGAGTGGAACCATAATGATAGTCATCTATTATTGATAAGTAACAAAGAAGAATACAACCATTGTTCTGACGTCAAATCCTCCTTTGGCTGGGTAGTCAGCTACACAAGTCTTGCAAAGCTTGTTGGGATGGGAACAAGCCTCCCTCTCTTTGGGTGACAAGAATCTCCTTACTTGGATTTGGCCTTATGGGTGCAAAGAAGGCTCTTGCAGCTTCAAAATTTTGAACTCCTGGTATTCTCTATCACTATGCTGGAACCACTGACTAACTTTCTCAAGGCATAGAGGCAAGATTTTATAGATAGAGAGGAAAGAGATAGGATCAACCACATTATTCATGGGATTGGCTTTATCACTTGGAAACTTCCATGAAAGGTGGCAAACCACTTCCCTTCTATGGAGATTCGAAGCCAAACCATCCTAGCTCAACATAGATTCAGTTGGTGAATGGGTTGAGGAGAACCTTCGGAAGCTTGTTGGTTAGAAACTTTACTCAATTCGATTGGCGCGAGTGCGACTCTAAGACAGAGCGCCAATAGCGCGCTCTCTTTAGAGGATTTCCGTCATTGGCGCGGGTAGTGAACTGTGGACCCGCGCTAATGCAAAAAGAGCTATTTTCATGGATATTCTGTAGGAGATGTCTTCAGGGCATATGAAGCTCATACTTAGAGGAATATCATGCAAGTGGTTTCAGGTCATGTCACTTCTCACAGGTCCCAAATGAGTCCTCAAGTGTGCGGGTGAGGGGTAACAGGGACGGTGACAAATGGTGACAAATTGCTGTGTAACAAGGACAATGTTAAAAAGTCAAATTTATATTTTTCATAAATATTTTTTATTATTTAAAATTAAAGTTGTTTCTTAAAATTAAATTACACACACACACACACACATATATTAAATTTCTCTTTTACATATAGATTATTAATACTTGCCTAGTAAGGGATTATAACATTGATTAAAGTGTATTGGTTGTGCATAATTTGTTTTTTTTTTGTAGTTTTAATCAAAATTTCATGAAAATGCTTAATATTTTTATTGTTTTATAAATTCAAAATAATTTCGCAATTTTCTAGAAATCTTATTCTTAGTTTTCTATTGGCTCAACAGCCTCTGATAGGGCATAATTCCCCGGGTGGAGAGCATTTTATTTTCAGTATTTATCAGTCCCTGACAATTCATTAATTATCAATCCCTATGGAGCTTGTTGTAACCGAACACCATTGATTATGCCATTCTCATAAACTCATATGGATATCAAGAAAAATTTATCATACAAAGTCTCCAAATACTCAAGAATGTAGTCAGTCGCAGGCTCTCGACTACTGATTAATTATGAAATATAATAACATACTCTACTACCGATTCAGTTATACTTGTGAAGGATGAAGAATCTTATGCTTTCAAATCCTTTACCTGCTATTCTATTTTCCAAATCAAACAAACTACAACAGATCTATTTAAAAATGCCTATTTGTACTACCCAAAAGATAATCATGGAACCACCTACCATGGTCATTTTGCTTCTAAGCTTGCATTAAAATGATACCTAGATGAAGTATATTGAACTCGACATCATTTCTCGTCATTGAACCAATTACATTCTTTTTTTTATTTGTAATATTCCCTTTTTTGTATATGGTCAGAATGGACGGAATCCACCTATGGTATTTACCATGGATTTTTCCATGGCATCTCCCCATCCTATTTTCCTTCATTTCTTGAGGGAAAATAATAAAATAAAGTTTCTAGAGAGTCCATCAAGTATATAAAGGGGATAGGGACTAGGGATTCGGATCATTCAGAGTTTGTCTATCTTATTATGCTTTGTTTGAAACTTGGTGGTGCTAGTTCTAAGTTGATCTAGGGATGAAAATCCCGCAGTGACATTTGAGTGGTGGATCCATTCAAGTTTCACAAGTGGGCTTCAGTGTCTTGTGTTTTTCTTGTGTTGAGAAACCATCCATGCATCTATAGGGGTTCCAATCTTATTGTATGGGAACGTGTTATTTTCTTTAGCTAATAATATAAATAAAGGGCTACAATTCTAGATCCCATCTTTGTTCTTGTACTTGTTGAAGGTTTACTTTAATCAGAACACTAAAGTGCACTAGATTTGTTAATATTTCTAATGTTTGGGATATTACAGTGGTATCAACGTTAGGCATCCTGCCAACCTGAAGGTGTTTTTATTAGAGATCGAGGGTCAGGGGAAACTAGTCTTTGGTGATTCTCCATAATCACCCTAGCCAATAACTAGCACAATTTCGGTGGTTTTCTGTAACTACCACCTAGATATGAATCGAGGAGAAGTCAAGTTTAATAAGTGAAAACCTTTATCATGAAGGATGAAAGGGCACTATTATGATTATAAAGGAGGTGAACTAAGGTTTTATTCACCTATGAAACATTTGATGGATGAGGAGATCATCAAACTGTAGAGGCCACACATCGTGAGGTTGGATGGATCCATTTGGATTGCCTAGGCAGGCCAATGTTCTCTACATATTGGGTATTGACTCATCGTGTCCCTCCAGGAGTGTAGAGTCAATAACACTGCTATAATCACATATATCTTACTCTAAAAGAAAAAAAAAATGGATTGTGAGGCTGGAGGACAATTGCATAATAGTCAATGTTATGATATTCTCACATGGATGTTGGAGGTCGAAGAACATTTCTTGCTGAAGCGCCTAAAACCTTGGGGTTGTTCATGCAGTGTGGAGGTAGAAACCAAACAAAAGAACACTAATTTGTGGGGTTATACACCTATCTACCAAGATTACTAGGTCATGAGGCCATATCTAGCAACGCTAGGTCAAATAGTGGACCAATCCATTGATTTTCAAGGTGAAGCCATCATACTTGTTGATGGGAGTTTGTTATAATGTAAAGGCCACATAGTGTATATATGAATCAAGGATCATTTTATACATGAAATTGGGTTGCAGAGGTCGGAAGGGAATTCATTAATTTACATAATCATGAGTTTCATTGATTTACACAACCATGAAGCACTGAAGGCAAGAGTTATTTCCGCCATTGTCAAGGCTAAGGTATTCCATTGACTGTGAGATCCTGAACAACTAATGTAGGAGTACCTAGTCGAGGGAGGTTGCCTTTGATGGAATTATTTGAAAAGAATGAGATCAAAATTGGATATGGAGCAGCTGGCGATTGAAGGTTGATTGCAGCATGGGACGAATCTTGGATCATGCTCGCAGTAAGCCCAGAAAGAGATTCAAATACCAGGTTAGGGAGCAAGGCTGAGGAGTGTGGATGTGCAAAAGCAATCGAAGGACAAAGAAAATAGGATCACAGGCATAGGGAGGAGCAAAGATCGAGATCCAAGTGGGCATGGGTCATTCCATGAAAAATATTACAATGTTATCTTGTGAATGCACATTGATTATGTGACAGCCTTGTTCTTGGTGGGAAGTTTACAGCAAGAGGAGATTGGACTCAAGTGTACAAAGGATTTCTTCTCAAAAGAAAATAAGTGGGACTAAAAATATTGAATTATTCAACCAAAATAGAGAAGGTTCTTGAGATTCTTATTCTATTGAAGCACATTCACATCATTATGGTAGCAATTATAGCGTCATGTATTGTATGGCGGGGTCTTTCATTTGCTATTTTATGAAATTTTGTTATATCCCTATTTATGGACTACATATATTTCAAGAGGCAAGGCGAAGCTAGTCCTTCCTTGGACAACGCACTTGAAAGTGGTTGTAGGAGTCATTGAATCATTAGATTACATGCATAATGGCTTTCCATGACCTATGATTCACAATGGCATGAAGTACTGTAGTATATTGCTTTTTAAAGAGTTTGACCCACAGTAATAAAACATTTCAATGAAATTAGTGTGGATTTTATAATAGTTGCCATATTTTAGGCTGGATAGGTGGCTACCAACAACTTCAAATATCACTTGTAGCGATGGGTTCAGAAGATTTGTGTATGTAAGCATCTTTCTAGTTTCAACCAACCATTTTCAAATTAGGGCTACCAATTTGTAGCCATATTGCTTAATAACTATGAGTATAGTTGACAGGTTAAATAAAAAACAAGTAAAGGGAGAATAATTTCTAAGTATGTGGCTATAATATGTTTGGGTAAAAATATGATTAACAAAATCTCCCTATGAAGAATTAGTATGGGAGAAGATGGATCGTCTTGAAGAGACTTTGGAAAACACCTAAAAACTTCTTAATGAACTAATGAGAATATATGGTCCTTTACAAAAAACTACCTCTTTATTCCAAAATAATGATCACGGAAAAGAAGTAGACCTTTCTCGAAAAAAGTCTATGATAATTTGTAGTAGAAGCACCCATGGGAAGCGAATGAAGAGCAGGGAAGAGGGGCTAAGCTCTTTGCACTTGAACCTAAAGTGTAGAAAACAAAGTCAGACATAGACTTTCATAAGTATGAGGAACTAGACACATGTCTGTCCAAGGTGGGGCAACCAGAATCAAAGAAACCTAGTTGGGCTCCCAAGCCATCCATACTTGCATTAATACAACCCAAACTTTGGGAGTGTCCGTGTGAAGAGGTCAGGCTCACAGTTGCCTCTTGTCTTAGTTGGATCATAGCTTTAACATCACCTCTACCACCTTACAATAATGATATCATGATAGAGATATTGCAGCTGATAGTAGAATCCCTTCAAGGGTTGAACAACATCATGCCTCCTACTTTTTAGAAGCGGTGCAAAATTTTAGAGCTCATGGTAGAGTTTAACTTTGGCACATTCATGTTGAATCTGGAATGTGAGGACTTAATCTTTCAGGTGTTCTAGAAATTTTACACCAACATTACATTAGCTCATCCAAAACGTGTCAAAACAAGCATGCAGAAGATTATTTCATTGTTTTTAGAATGAAATGCCAACATCTGCAAGATACTAAGATCCAAATTGCGTATCATTTTGAGAAAGGAACTAATTGTATCACCAAATTCATATGATTTAGTTGAAAATTTGGTCATGAAAAACATAAAGTTTCTTAGAAGAGTGCTCACTAGGAATCAGCTGAAGAGGATTGAAGGAGGAAGCAAGAACAAAGAAAAAAAAACCTGTAGCAAGAATGAACTAAGAAGGATAGAACTATGCTTTATCTGTAAAGGACCTTGGGCACTTAACCATTGATGTCGAGGTGATAGGAAGGAGGAAAAAAGGACAAAACAAAAAGAGATTCCATCAGAGCATGAGGATTCATCTAAAGGATCTGAGCAGCCAAGTAGATATGGTGAGCAACAACACAATGTTATTCAAAGAAACTTGTAGGAAAAGCTAATGATAATCAGTTAACTTAATGAAATACATGAGGAAAGGAAGGAGGTAATTCTTCCTAATGATGTGGTAGACTCTTGTAGAACTAGGTCCATCCATGAAGAATATGAGCAGGCAATTAAAAATGAGAGTCTACCAGTATGTCTATGTTTGAAAACCAGAGAGGATGGACAACAAATTGTCCCCACCAGTGGAGAAGATCAGGAAGAAGACATTCAAGCAGACTTAAATGAGGAACCAGTAATGGTAAACCAAGATGTTGAGCATGATCATGAAGGGGAGAATGACAGACATAACATGCAAGATGAACCATTCCCAGAGAGCTAGTCAAAGGCTCAAGTTAAAGTGGTGGTCATAGGGCATCTATTATGGACATGTACAGAGATATTCAATATGGCACCAGAATCAAAAGTAGAGGACTTTTGGGAAATATCACACATTTCAAGATAGATCTTATGATGTTAAATCAGAGAGTTAGGATAGCTTGAGACACTATATTATAGGAGAATAGAAAAATTGATGAGCTCATAGGGGTATATGCTGAGTTAGTAGCTAAACTGTCTAGTGTAGAGGAACATCTCAAGTCCCTCAGTAGGTAGTATGAGGAATACAATTGGGAGTTTCATAGAGGCTCTCTACAAGAGTACATAGATAAGGCTTGCCACACTACCAACCCGCATGTATACATTGGGGATAGCATAGCAAAGTTCTACAAATGGATCTATATATTTTCCTATAGATTCACAAGCTCATATAATCTACTAAAACAAGAGACAAGAATCTACTTCTACTCTTTACATCAGAAGAAAATAAAGATCGAGCAAAACAATAATAGCAAGATGAAGAACATCAATGGAACATAACACAATAGATATCTGAGGAAAGAAATAGCTCAAAACCCCACTATCTGTATTGCATTAATCATAAATCCAAGATGATAATGTAATTCTTGTTCTCCCAAGAATAATCCAAACACTCAGTCAAATCAATCTCCAACTCACAAGAAAACTCTTGGCCAACACTTAGCCAATTCTCCTACTCTCCAAGTCCCTATTTCCTTGCACGATTCCTATTGCTGATTAGGCCATCTTAAAGGGAAATCAGTGCATCCAAAAGTGCACAATCCCTTCTAAGCTCAGTTCCTGATTGCATGCACCATCTGTACAACTCAGAAAAATCTACAACAAATAGTACATTATCCCCGCACTCTAGTCTCAACTTGGTCTTTCACAAAATTGACATGTATGAGTTTTTGATGAGGGAATCTCCAGTTTATTGGAGTAGCACTACTTAAGGCATTAGTGCACCAACTGACTGTTAACTCAATATTAGTTCCTCAAGCACTAATTTAACTGGACTTAACTCAGTAAACTGAGTTAACTAATTAAAAATCATAACTCATCCTGGACCCATATAATATAGGGCGAACATATACATGACTTTAGAAATACTTCCAACTCGAAATTCCTAAGTTAACTAAATCAAATCACTCTAGTTAACTATTACAAGTTGCTATGAGAATAAAATTCGATTTTAATTCTTAGTTTAATTCAAGGAAAAATTAAACAGGAATTCTTAGATTCTATTTTTATCATTTCTTGTTGTTATGTTCAACACATGTTGGGTGATTGCGTAGAGCAACATGAGTTGAGCATCAAGCAACATCAACATGGTAGACTTATTCCATGTGTAGGCATTCATGCATTATATCCTTCCCATGAGACGGATTGGCGAGAGATTATGAGTTGGAACTCTATTGTTGGGATACTCTTACCCAAGGGAATATTGCAGTTTGGGCCCTTAAGCATGAGAAGTGATGGAGGGATGAGATCGTATCATAACCCACAGATCCCAAGAATTAGGTAGCATTGGGACCTGGGTGAATATATCAACGGAAGGATTGGTTGGAGGATTGTTTGGGATCTAGGTATCCAAGGATCCATTTAGGATCATTTAGCGTGGAGGCATGTAATAACACATTGGGTTGTATGGGATTTTGGAATCAATGGCCAAATGCTTCTATTGTGGATAGCAGTGGATTGCTCGAGGGCAAGTAATCTTTGGGTGAGAGGATTTGTAATATTCCTTTTTTTCTGGATATTTTCAAAATGGACGGAATCTACCCATGGTATCTGCCCATGGTATTTTCCTCAATTTTTCAAGGGAAAATAATAAAATATAGTTTCTAGAGAGTCCATCAATCCTATAAAAGGGGATAAGAACTAGGCATTGGGATCATTCAAATCTTTTCTATCTTATTATATTTTGTTTAGAACATGGCTTAGCTAGTTCCAAGTTGATCCCAGGATGAAAACCCCACGGTGGCATTTGTGTGGTGGATCCATTCATGTTTCACAAGTGGGCTTCAGTGTCTTGTTTTTTTATTGCGTTGAGCAGCCATGCATGCCATCTATAGGGGTTCCAATATTACTGCATGGGCATGTGTTATTTTCTTCAAGTAATAATATAAATAAAGGGATTCAATTCTAGATCACATTTGTGTTCTTGTTCTTGTTGAAGGTTTACTTCAATAAGAAAACAAAAGTGTGCTAGATCTATTAAAATTTATAATGTTTGGGATATTACATTATTATTATTACCAACACCACCAGAATCATCATTCCTTTTAGCTACTACACCACACTAGCCTTATTTATCTTTCCCTTTATTTTTGTCAAATCGAGACTCCACCTACACAACAACACAAACATAGCCTTTTGCAACTTCGAGCATGTTATCACTCAGTGAAAACCCTAGTTTTGGGGGTAAAATTTAAGGTAACCTCTAACCACTTTGGGACTAAAGTTTGCCCTTTAATCCAAAGGGGGATCTCTCCTCAAACTGAACTACTCTAGGTCACAAAAATAGCAGGTTTGTTAAATTCTTTATGACCATATTAATGTGGAAGTTGCTAAACTTTGTTGGAGTATGAGAAGAAATCATAGGGAAATGGAGTCAAATAATTTGAGTTAAGAATCTTTGGATCTTGGTTTGTAATGATTCAATGTTCCAAATGCATGTATTTCAACAATATGCTAGAAATTAATCATCTGTAGCATGAAAGGAAGAAAAGGAATACACTCGGAGCTTTAAACACAATGCATGATAATGATGAATTTTGTATTTAACTCATCAACTAGAAGGTGAATGTTTGAATATAAGATATAGAGCACCGTGACATGAATTCTACATCTAC
The DNA here is from genome assembly GCA_031772625.1 of Pinus tabuliformis. Taxonomy (NCBI): domain Eukaryota; kingdom Viridiplantae; phylum Streptophyta; class Pinopsida; order Pinales; family Pinaceae; genus Pinus; species Pinus tabuliformis. The sequence continues at coordinate 1,046,641,725 of CM062819.1, read as the reverse complement.
TTATTGATTCATATGAGAAGTTTAAACACTCAATGAATAATAAAGGAAGAACATAACACTAAGAAACAGACCACAGATTCTAAAAAATGAATCTTTGGCACAAAACCCCTGTAATTTTTTCCAAAATTTCTTATATTAATAAAATGTACATTATTACAATAGGTTTTCTCTTCAAAGTTCAATGCTTTACATTATAGAAATGCTAGTCTTTATAGACTACTTACAAATTTTTCAAGATCCAAAAATAATGGATATCAAACCTCTTCATATATTTATAGCTTACTAAATCAAATAATCAAGGAGATGAGATCTGACCCCAAGTCGAGTTGATGTGGTGGCTCTCCAATTGATTGGGTTTTTTTTTTAAAATAGAAAAAAATAAATCTAGCAAATTCTTGAAAAATAAGCTTCAAATATCCATTCTAAACTCTCAAATTGTGATATATGTCAAAAATATGAAAGATTTTTTTGTTAATGGGTCTGTAACCGAAAAAAAAACCTCTTATTGTTTTCAAAGATTGATCCCCAGTTATTCGAAAAATGCATTTTTGAAACAGTGCCTAAAACAAGAAAAACTGAATTGAAAAATCCTGAAAAATAGGCTTCAAAGATCCCTTTGAATATCTCAAACCATTACACTTATGTAAAAACTAAAAGAATTTTTTTTAAATAAGTTTGTTACGATCAATTTTTTTTGTTTGTTTTTAAAATTTAATTTCCAATTGTTCGAAATCTGCTCCCAAAGTTACTGTCTTTTATAGGAAAAAGACAGAGTAAAACAAAATTTTATCACTGACATATTAACTATCAGTGCTTGCTTGATCAAATGCCTGCTCTTTCAATGACATGTGCTCCACCAGTGCATTATTTTCGACATAAAACAAAATTTGAATTTTTCCTTTACTGTTGATACTATATCTATTAGTCTAGTTTAACTAACCATTTTTACACATATGTGTTCCTACTCTTATTGTCAGCTCATTTTTATTTTAAAAACTTACAATATAACTAATATTCTATTTGTCAGCACTTTAACATTGTTTCTTACAACTCACCACTGACACTGAAACTGCCAGTGCATTTAAATTAGTTTTTACAAATCAATGCTGAAACTAAAATTGTCAGTGCTTTAAAACTTATGACTAAGATTGTGATAACAAAACATATCATCTCCTAATTCTTCCATGCACACTCATGAAGATAGTACCCTGTCGGCACATCAAAGAAACCCATAGCATTGTGAGATTGTAAAACATTATGCAATAAACAAACAAACACGCTCTTCCAACAAGTCAATCCAAGTAATCACCAGAAATTCCCTTTGAATGTTATAGAGTTAATTTTTTTAACTGAGGTTATGGTAAACATGGTTTAGTATGGAAAAAGTCACATCGTTAGAAAAATTCAACTTCTATGGTATGCTACGACAACATGTCATGAGACCAAATAAAAATCAAGTAATTAATATTAAAAGTATATATTTCAATAATATTAAGAAGATATTGATCAGTAGCATTATGTTAACTTAACAATAATGAATGTCAAGCCATGGCATATCGATTACATTTTGCATCTTGAGAGAATATTACACTAATATATGTCAACATAATATAAATTGAATCTTTTTTTTTGAGATAATGTTTAACATAATATAATGCATGAGGTTATGATGTTCTTATGCAATGTCGAAATAGAAATATCATGGAGATGAGAGAGATATTCCAAGATGATGACTCAGAATATCTCTTTTATACCAATTTACCACCTTAGATAAAGGGTCTCCTTGTCTTTCCTCAATGACAAGTGTCCTCCCACCAATGGGAAACAATACTCCTACTATAACCAATATTCCTATTATGTATGATAACAATTAATACATGATAGCTCAACATCGTGCAGTCCCCATTGTGGGCAATATAATGTTCGAGAGTTCTGTAATTTAATTATGCGTGAATTTTGGAGTGTGGAATGCCATGTGCAAAGTGCAAAGGTGTTTCTTCCTCCACACACAACATTTTGTGAATGTGAAGTGATTAATTTTAATTAATTTCTGATATTACTAAAATATACTCTATTCCTAAATTAATATGTTGTTATGCAACCAACTCACAAATAGATATATCAATGACTTAAAAATTATCCTGTTTGAGGGGGAAACTCCTTTATAATACGTAAAATGAAAAATTCTTGGATGATACAAATGACAAGACCTCCTTTCTATATATATATAGGAGTCTAAGGGGTCATAATATAATCAAAGCCTACATAACAATAATAATGTAAGGGCACAACAATAACAATAGCGAGTTTCTATGCGGAAAAATAATAACAATATGGGGACCACATGGGTGCAACAATAACAATAAGAGGACCACACTAACAATAACAACAAGGGGATACACTAGTAATATAGTGACAATAAAGGGTTACACTAGTAGTATAGGGGTCTAACATTCCCCTCTCCTTACAAAAAGTGTTGTCCTCAATGCTTGAGTAGTTATGGACGATTTTGTATAAAATTCACATTCTCCCATGTGGAATCTTCAACGGGTAAGTTCTTCCACTTGATGAGATACTTTGAAATTGATTGATTTTTTAGTTGTTGGGTTCTTTCTTTCGCGACTTCTTTAGGTTCCAATATGATTTTTATTTTCTCATCAATTCCTGGAAATATTTTTTGAACTGGGAGCTTGTCACCTGTAACCTTCTTTAAGCATGAAACATGGAAAATTGGGTGCACTCAAGAAGATGCAGGAAGCTCCAACTTGTATGCCATAGTACCAATCTCTTGCAACACCTTGTAAGGACCATATTACTTTGGTGATAATTTATTATCCTTCTTAGCTTGCTTGAGGGACATTTGTTTGTATGGTTGTAGTCGTAAAAATATCGAGTCGCCTACATCAAAACTTATTTCACTACGATGTTGATATGCATGTTGTTTCATTTGATTTTGCACCAAAGTGAGGTTATCCTTTAAGAGTTGGAGAACTTGTTTTTTATGCTTTATGTGATCTTACACTGCTTAAACCTTAGAATTTTCTCTTAAATATGATGTGATGGACAGTGGATGATATCCATAAAGTGCCATTAATGAGGTCATTTTTGCTACAGTATGGAATGAAGTGTTATACCACCATTCAGCCAGAGGAAAGCTCTTGACCCGTTGTGTTTGTTTATCATATATAAAGCAATGAAGATATCCTTACATACATTTTCTCACTCTCTTAGTTTGCTCATCAGATTGAGGATGATAAGATATGTTATGATATAATTGAGTACCCGGACAAGAAAATACTTTTGTCCAAAAATTTCCAGTGAAAATTGAATCTCTGTCATATACAATAATCTCTGTGTTCCCATGTAGCTTTTGAATTCTTTCCATAAATTCAGTAGAAACTGTACTCGCTTTAAATAAATGAGATAATGTACAAAAATGTGCATACTTGGTAAGTCTATGAACTACCACCGTCATGACACTCTTTCCTTCGAATTTGGGTAAACCTGTGATAAAATCTATTGAAATATCCTCCTAACATTGACTTGGAATGGCTAAAGGTTTTAATAGACCCGAGGTCTTAATTAACTCAACTTTTACTTTGTTTTCAAACCAAAAATTCCACTACAAACTTCAAAATATCAGATTTAAGGCCCTCCCAAAAAATATCCTTCTTGACCCTGTGGTAAGCTTTTAAAAATCCTGAGTGCCCTCCTAAGCGATAGGTGTGCAATTCCAAAAGAATCTTTTGTTTGAGTTGGGAATTCTTACAAATATATAAACGATATTTGTACCATAATGAATCATTTTTCCATCTAAATGTATCATATGTACTGGGATCTTGCTGCAACTTTTGAATGAGCGTCCAAACTTCTTCGTCATTATTCCATTCATTCCTTGCTTCTGTTATCCAATCTGGTTATATAATAGAAATGGAACAAAATTACAATCCTTCCACATCCTCATCCTTTCTTGAGAGTGCGTTTGCAACAACATTTTTCTTCCCTTTTTTGTAGATGATATCAAAGTCATAACCCAACATCTTTGTGACCAATTTTTTTTTCTCTTCTGAAGATAATATTTGTTCCAAAAAGTATTCAATGCTATCATGATTTGTTTTTACCTTGAAGTGTCTTCCCATTAGGTAAGGTTGCCATTTATTTAGTGCATGTAGTATTGCCAACATTTCCTTCTCATAAATAGGTTTGTGTAAATACTTTCCTTTGATTGCATGACTTTTAAAAGAAATAGTCTTCCTTCTTACATTAAAACAACACCAATTCCATTTCCTGAGGCATCACATTCCTCAATAAAGGTTCTTGTGAAGTTTGACTTAGCTAAGACCAGTGCTTGGCACATTTCCTCTTTAAGACGTTCAAAGGTCTTAGTTGCTTCTGGAGTCCAAGAAAATGCATCTTTCTTTAGTAATGTTATTAGAGGTGCTTCTATGATCCCATAATTCTTAACAAACTTGCGAAAATACCCTGTCAACTTGAGAAATAATTGAACATGCTTTATGGTTGTGGGGATTGTCCATTCCTTAATGGATTTAATTTTGATAAGGTCTACCTTAACACCCTCATGAGATACAATATGACCCAGATATTCCACTTCTTGTACTCCAAAGAAACATTTGGATTTTTTTGCATATAATTGTTTCTCCTCCAATAGTTTGAGCACCATGTCAACATGTTCAACCTCATCCTTCCATGACTTGTTGTAGATTAGTATATCATCAAAAAATACTAACACAATTTTTTTAAGGAAGGCTTTGAAAATAGAATTCATCAAACCTTGAAATGTTAAAGGTCAATTGGTAATGTCAAAATGCATGACCAAAAATTTATAATTACCCTCATCAGAAACTCATGCATGTCAATTCTAAGAAAGACCTAGTTGAGACTAGAGTGCGGGGACAGTGTACTATTTGTTGTAGATTTTCCTGAGTTGTGCAGATGGTGCATGCAATTAGGAACTGAGCCTAGAAGGGATTGCGCACTTTTGGATACACCGATTTCCCTTTAAGATGACCTAATCAGCTATAGGAATTGCGCAAGGAAATAGGGACTTGGAGAGCAAGAGAATTGGCTAAGTGTTGGCCAAGAGCTTTCTTGTGAGTTGGAGATTGATTTTACTGAGTGTTTGGATTGTTCTCGGGAGAAAAAGCATTAAATTATCATCTTGCATTTATGATTAATGCAATACAGATAGTGGGGTTTTGAGTTTTGGCTTGCCTCAGATATTTATTGTGTTATGTTCCATTGATTTTCTTCCTCTTGCTATTATGGTTTTGCTCGATCTTTATTTTCTTCTATTGTAAAGAGTAGAAGTAGATTCTTGTCTCTTTTTTTAGTAGATTACATGAGCTTGTGAATCTACAGGAAAATATACAGATCCAATTGTAGAACTTTTCTATGTTATCCCCAATGTATACATGCGGGTTGGTAGTGCTGCAAGCCTTATCTATGAACTCTTGTAGAGATCTGCTCTGAAACTCCTAGTTGTATTCCTCCTACTACCTATTGAGGGACTTGAGACATTCCTCTACACTAGATAGTTTAGCTCCTAACTCAGCACATACCCCTATGATCTCATCAATTTTTTTATTCTCCTATAAGATTGTGTCTTGAGTTGTCCTAACTCTCTGATTTAACATCATAAGATCTATCTTGAAATGTGTGATATTTCCTGAAAGTCCTCTATTGTTGATTCTGGTGCCCTGTTGAATATCTTTGTACATGTCTGCATCGGATGCCCTATGACCACCACTTTAACTTGAGCCTTTGACTAGATCTCTGGGAATGGTTCATCTTGCACGTTATGTCTTTCATGCTCCCCTTCATGATCATGCTCAGCATATTAGTTTACCGTTACTGGTTCACCATTTAAGTCTCCTTGAATTTCTTCTTCCTGACCTTCTCCAATGGTGGGGACAATTTTTTGTCCATCCTCTCTAGTTTTCAAACATGGATGTACCGTCGGACTCTTATTTATAATTTCTTGCTCATATTCTTCATGGATGGACCTAGTTCTACAAGAGTCTACCACATCATTGGGAATAATTACCTCCTTCCTTTCTTCATGTATTTCGTTAAGTTGACTGATTATCATCAGCTTCTCCTGCAAGTTTCTCTCAATAACATTGTGTTTTTGCTCACCATATGTATTGTTGGGTCCCTATAATACTAGTGATTACCCCCTTATTTATATTGTTGTGCCCCTATTACCCCCATATTGCTATTTCTGTGCCCCATAGAATCCCTCTATTGTTATTTTTGTGGCTTTATATTATTATTGTTAGGTCGGCTGGATTATATTGTGACTCCTTAGACTCCTATATATAGAAAGGAGGTTTTTTCATTTGTATGATCCAAGAATTGTTCATTTATGTAATGTAAAGGAGGTTTCCCCCTCGAAGAGGCTAAATTCTAAGGCGTTGATCTATCTTTTCTATCTTTTCTTGAGCTTGTTTCATAACATGTACTTGACTGCTCAGATCCTTTAGATGAATCCTCATGGTCTAATTGAATCTCTTTTTGTTCTGTCCTTTTTTCCTCCTTTCTTTCACCTGGACATGAATGGTTAAGTGCCCAAGATCCCTTGCAAATAAAGCATAGTTCTCTCCTTCTTAGTTCATTCTTGCTACAGGTTTTATTTTCTTTGTTCTTGCTTCCTCCTTCAATCCTCTTCAGCTGCTTCCTAGTCAGCACTCTTTTGAGAAACTTTATTTTTTGCATGAACAACTTTTCAAATAAATCATAGGCAGTTGGTGATACAATTAGTTCCTTTCTCCAAATGATACACAATTTGGATCTCAGTATCTTGCAGATGTTGGCATCTCCTTCTAAAAACAATGAAATAATCTTTTGCATTCTTTTTTTGACACGTTTTGGATGAGCTAATGTAATGTCGGTGTAAAATTTCTAGAACACCTAAAAGATTAAGTCCTCACATTCCAGATTCAACATGAATGTGCCAAAGCTAAACTCTACCATGAGTTCTAAAATTTTGCACCGCTTCTGAAAAGCAAGAAGCATGATGTTGTTCAACCCTTAAAGGTCTTCTACTATCAGCTACAATATCTCTATCATGATATCATTATTGTAAGGTGGTATAGGCGATGTTAAAGCTATGATTTGACTGAGACAAGAGGCAATTATGAGCCTGACCTCTTCACAAGGATGCTCCCAAAGTTTGGGTTGTATTAATACAAGCATGGATGCCTTGAGAGCCCAACTAAGTTTCTTTGATTCTGGTTGCCCCACCTTGGATAGCCATGTGTCTAGTTCCTCAAACTTATGAAGGTCTATGGTTGACTTTGTTTTCTGCAATTCAGATCCAAGTGCAAAGAGCTTAGCCCCTCTTCCCTGTCCTTCATTCACTTCCCATGGGTGCTTCTACTACAAATTATCATAGACTCTTTTCGAGAAAGGTCTATTGCTTTGCTTTGATCATTTTGGTCTAAAAGAGGTAGTTTTGTGTAAATGACTATATATTCTCACTAGTTCATCAAGAAGTTTCTAGGTGTTTTCTAAAGTCTCTTCACGACGATCCATCTTCCCCCATACTAATTATTCATAAGGAGATTCTGTTAATTATATTTTTACCCAAACATATTATAGCCACAGACTTAGAAATTATTCTCCCTTTACTTCTTTTTTATCTAACCTATCAACTACACTCACAATTATTAAGCAATATGGTTACAAATTGGTAGCCCTAATATGAAAATGGTTGGTTGAAACTAGGAATATGCTTACGTACACAAATTTTCTGAACCCATTTCTACAAGTAGTATTTGAAGTTGTTGGTAGCCACCTTTCCAGACTAAAATATGGCAACTATTATAAAATCCACACTGATTTCATTGAAATTTTTTGTTACTGTGGTTCAAACTCTTTAAAAAGCAATATACTGCAAGACTTCATGTCTTTGTGAATGGCAGGCCATGGAAAGCCATTATGCATGTAATCTAATGATTCATTGACTCCTACAACCACTTTCAAGTGCACGTTCAAGGAAGGATTGGCTTTTCCCTACCTCCTGAAATATATGTAGTCCATAGATAGGGCTATAACCAAATTTCATAAAATAGCAAATGAAAGACCCCACCATAATACATGATACTATAATTGCTACCATAATGATGTGAATGTGCTTCAATAGAATAAGAATCTCAAGCACCTTTTCTATTTTGGTTGAATAATTCAATATTTTTAGTCCCACTTATTTTCCATCTAGAAGAAATCCTCGGTACACTTGAGTCCAACATCCTCTTGCTATAAAATTCCCACCAAGAACAAGGATGTCACATAATCAATGTGTATTCATAGGATACCACTCTAATATTGTTCATGGAATGACCTGTGCCCACTTGGATCTCGATCTCCGCTCCTCCCTATGCCTGTGATCCTAGTTTCTTCATCCTTCGATTTCTTTTGCACATCCACACTCCTCAACCTTGCTCCCTAACCTAGTAGTTGAATCTCTTTCTGGGCTTACTGCGAGCACGATCCAATAGTCATCCCACGCTGCAATCAACCTTCAATCACCAGCTGCTCCATATCCAATGTTGATCTCGCGCTTTTGAAATAATTCCAGCAAAGGCCACCTCCCTCAACTAAGTACTCGTGCACTAGTTGTTCAGGCTCTCACAATCAATGGAATACCTCAGTCTTGACAATGGTGGAAATAACTCTTGCCTTCAGCGCTTCATGGCTGTGTAAATCAATGAAACTCACGACTATGTAAATCAAAATTCCCTTCCGGCCTCTGCAACCCAATTTCATGTATAAAATGATCCTTGATTCATATATACACTATGTGGCCTTTACATTATAACAAACTCCCATAAACAAGTATGATGGCTTCACCTTGCAAATCAATGGATTGGTCCACTATTTGACCTAGTGTTGCGAGATATGGCCTCATTACCTAGAAATCTTGGTAGATAGGTGTATAACCCCACAACTTAGTGTTCTTTTTTGTGGTTTCTACCTGCACGCTACGTGAACAACCCCAAAGTTTTAGGTGCTTCAGCAAGGAATTTTCTTCGGCCTCCAACCTCCATGTGAGAATATCATAGCATGGACTATTATGCAACTATCCTCCAACCTCAAGATCCATTTTTTTTTCTTTCAGAGTAAGATATATGTGATTAGAGCAGCGTTATTGACTCTACACTCCTAGAGAGACACAGTGAGTCAATACCCAATATGTAGAGAACATTGGCCTGCCTAGGCAATCCAAATGGATCCGTCCAACCTCAAGATGTGTGGCCTCTACAGTTTGATGGTCTCCTCAGCCCTCAAATGTTGCATAGGAGAATAAAACCTTAATGAACCTCCTTTATAATCATAATAGTGGCCTTTCATCCTTCATGACAAAGGTTTTCACTTATTAAACTTGACTTCTCCTCGATTCAGACTAGGTGAGATCTATCATTCAATCCTTTTTATCAAATGGGTTGATTTCTCAATCCTTTTCATCGCACAACACGAACCCTATGCTACAGGGATATCTTGGTCTCATGATAAGATCAGTGTCTTCGATCTCCCATAAGAAAGATTAACTCTAACAAATAAATCTCTTGGAGATAAAATTATTCATCCAACTAGGGTAGTTAAAGAAAACCACCGAAATTGGGTGAGTTATTGGCTAGGGTGATTATGGAGAATCACCAAAGACTAGTTTCTCCTGACCCTCGATTTGTAATAAAAACACAGCTAGGTTGGCAGGATGCATAACTCTGATACCACTGTAATATCCCAAACATTAGAAATCTTAACAAATCTAGCACACTTTAGCATTCTGAATAAAGTAAACCTTCAACAAGAACAAGAAAACAGATGAGGTCTAGAATTGCAGCCCTTTATTTATATTATTAGTTGAAGAAAATAACACATGCCCATGCAATAAGATTGGAACCCCTATAGATGGCATGGATGGTTGCTCAACACCAGAAAAGCACAAGACGCCAAATCCCACTTGTGAAAGTTTAATGGATCCACCGCTCAAATGTCACTATGGGGTTTTCATCCCTGGATCAACTTAGAACTGGCACCACCAAGTTTCCAACAAAGCATAATAAGATAGAAAAACTCTAAATGATCTGAATGCCTAGTTCCTATCCCCTTTATAGTCTTGATGGACTCTCTAGAAACTTTATTTTATTATTTCCCTCAAAAAATGAAAGAAAATACGATGGGGAGATGCCATGGGAAAATCCATGGTAAATACCATAGGTGGATTCCGTCCATTTTGACCATATACAAAAAAGGGAATATTACAAAAAAAAATAAAAATAAAAATAGAATGTAATTGGTTCAATGATGATAAATGATGCCAAGTTCATTATACTTCATCTAGGTATCATTTTAATGCAAGTTTAGGAGCAAAGGAAATGACCATGATAGGTGGTTCCATGATTATATTTTGGGTAGTACAAATAGTCGTTTTTAAATACTTTGTTGTAGTTTGTTTGATTTTGAAAATATAATAGTAGATAAAGGATTTGAAAGCATAACATTCTTCATCCTTCACAAGTATAGATGAATTGGTAGTAGAGTATTTTATTATATTTCATAATTAATCAGTAGTCGAGAGGCTGCGACTAACTATATTCTTGAATATTTGGAGACTTTGTGTGGTAAATTCTTGTTGATATCCATCAGAGTTTATCAGAATGGCATCATCAATTGTGTTCAGTTAAAACAAGCTCAACAAGGATTGATAATTAATGAATTGTCAAGAACTGATAAATACTGAAAATAAAACGCTCTCCACCCAGGGAATTATGTTCCATCAGAGGCTATTGAGCCAATAGAAAACTAAGAATAAGATTTCTAGAAAATTGCAAAATTATTTTTGAATTTATAAAACAATAAAATATTAAGCATTTTCATGAAATTTTGATTAAAAATACAAAACAAATAACAAATTATGCACAACCAATACAATTTGATCGATGTCATAATCCCTTACTAGGCAAGTATTAAAAATTTATATGTACAAGAGAAATTTAATATATATATATATATATATATATATATATATATATATATATATATATATACATATATATATATATACATATATATACATATACATATATATACATATACATATATATACACACATATATATATATACATATATACATATACATATATATACATATACATATACATATACATATATATATATATATATATACATATACATATACATATACATATACATATACATATATATATATATATATATATATATATATATATATATATATATATAATTTAATTTTAAGAAACAACTTTAGTTTTAAATAATAAAAAATATTTATGAAGAATATAAATTTTACTTTTTAACATTGTCCTCATATCCTTTTAATATTTTTATTAAACATATTATTAAACACCTTATTATTCCTTGCAGCAGCAGGGTAATAACTTATTTAAAAAAAATTGATGTTGACATTAAATCTAAGTTGTCTGAAAATTTATGAAACTTTTCTAAAGTTTAACCTTATAAATTAAAATTTATTATTTTTAAACGATATTTAAATTCATTTATCTAAAATACTATTGGTTCAATTCTTTCACCTCTTATTATGTAATGATGGCAAATGTACTTCACTATTAATTTGTATTGTACAATTTAATGTACAACTTCCACTATAAAATGACATATGTACTCCATCACTATGTATAGAGACTGATGCTTTATGGAGAAACTGAGCAAGGGGAAGGATAGATATGATTTATTTTGATAAAAAGCATTATGTAAGCATGAGAGCTGCTCGAGGCATTATCTCTTTTAGTTGAAAAATATATGATATCACACCAAGTAGTTGGCTATCTCTTTTAGTTGAAAAAATATATGATATGACACCAAGTAATTGGACAATCGACAACGGATAGGATTGACATGTAGCAAGCTATATGAGAAATCTACATAACTTAAAATGATGTATGCGTATGGGAACTGGTGCAGAGAAGGACGTTGGGCTGGGAAAGGATAGATGTCACTTACTTTAATCTACCACCGAGTTGATGAAAAATAGAGGGAGGTAACAATAAGGACCGACTTATCTTGATCTCATGAACTAATACAGAGATTCATGGAGTAGTTGGGGTATTGAATTTTGACAATTAACCATGCAGTCTCTTGCCTTGTTTAGTAGGCTCATAAAAGTGTAATGATCGATGAAGATTATTTCCCTCTTAAACAGTAGTGTGTACGAACCTGTGTTAATTCACAAAGATTTCTAAACAATTTTACAAGGTAGATAAAGATTTTACTTCAAAACTCTTTTGATATTCCTACTTAATGTTGTTATGACATATTCAACATATAAAATATTTAACAAATAAAATATGTTTTTTTATTAAATATTTGAGAAATTATTTCTTTTAACTGAAAATTTTAATATGCCCTATATTTTTAGATTTTTTTTGTATTTAATTATTTCGTATCTTTGAATTTTTATTTAATTGTCTTGCATTTTAAAATTTATATTAAATTTCAATTTCTAGAATGATACAATTATAAAATTGTCATATATACTATCAAATAACATATTACGTCATATAAAATAACAAATTACATCATATAAAAAATAAATTATCAAATAATAAATAATACATTTCATTTTGAGAAATGGAGAAACTATTAAAAAATGTAATAGTTAGCTAAATTATTATTTTAGAGTACTTAGATTACATAACTTTTAATCTATTGGTTCTTGAAATACACCTTGAAATAACCATTTTTTGTCGAGAGAGATTTCAATCATATTTATTTTCAAAGTCTTTGATATAATGGTTAGTTAAATTATAACTTTATATTGTTTAAATAACATTTTTAATATCAGTTTTGCCAAATACTTTATTCGTTTTGAAATGTCATAAGATAATTAATGCAAATGTAATTTTTAATATTTTTTACAATACATTGGAATCTAGTTATGTAAGTCATGGTCAAATTAGCATAATGTGGAACGGTTTAGGTCCTTTATAATAGGAGAATTTACATGGTGACTCTAATGAGATATTTGAACCAAACAAATTTCATGAAATCGCAATTGCCAGCTATTAATATTGTTCATGAAATGGTATTTGTACAATTCAAATCTGCACGAAATTTGAGTTTGGAATTCCAAAAGAAATTTGGATGAGAAGTTGTGTGATTGAGAAATGATTGAACCATAATTTTTCGGTTTTATTCTCTGGCCTTCCCTATTTTTTATTCTCCTCCTTTGCCCCCATCTATCACACTCTCCTCATTTTTCCTTCCTCAGTCACACTCATACTGCTACATTCCTTACTAATGCCAAGATGTTTTTTCTCACTTTTTCTTTTTTCCCCTCACACTCCGCGGAAACAAAGAAAACAGAGAAACGACCACTGCTAGCCCTATATTACTTGGGTTATTTCTAGGCCTATTTACCTCGCCTTCCATTCATATTATTTTTTCTGTAAATATCTATTGCTTCTTCATATTGCTTCTATTTTCAATATTCGTTCTGCTTTTGATCTGTTTGCAAGTTTATTTTTCTATGTTTTGCTCTATTTTGCAAGTTTATTTTCGATATTCGTTTTACTTTTACTCTGTTTGCAAGTTTGTTTTCCTTTGCATTGCTAGCCTTGCCTGTTTATTATTCTTCCCCTTTTCTTTCTTCAGTCACACTCATGTGCCTTCATGGTTTTCAGCTCTCCTGCTTTTTCTTTTCTTTGGTCACACTCATACTACTTCCTTCCTTCCTTTTCCATGTCAAGATGTTTTGTTCTCACTTTTCCTTTTCTTTTGTCACACTCTAACCAAAGAAAATTAGGAGAAACGACCACTACTCTCTTTATATTAATTGGATTCATTTTTGTACCTATTCACCTCGCCTTACATACATGCTATTTTGTCTACAGATATCTACTGCTTTTTCATATTGCTTCTGCTTTTTCTCTATCTGCAAAATTTATTTTCCATATTGTTTCTAATTTTTCCCTCTATTGTGCTTTCTCATTGCAAAATCCATGGAGGCTGTTTGCACTGGAGCAGTAGCCAACATAATAAGCATTGTTGTTAGCATTGTTATTTCTCCACTAGCCCAACCCATAGATGATTCTATTCACTTAGATAGAAACACATAGTTTCTGCAGGAAAAGCTAAGTAATGCCAGAGTCTTCTTAGATGACACAGTCAACCAATTTCAACATCAGCAAAGAAGTATCTCTCCCCCTCTAAATGATGGGTTGGAAAGGCTCCAACGTTCCCTGCAAGATGCGGAGAGCGTCATATAGCACTCCCAACAATGGAAAGGTTGCTTAGATTGCCGCTTCTGCAAGCCCAGAATGTGTGGAAAAATTAGAGATTGAAAATTAAATATCATTGAGCGCCACAACGATCTTGAAAATGCCATTTCAACCAGAAGTTCTACTCTAGGGATTGTTTCTTCTGAGCCAATGGAAGTAAGGGCATTACTTTAGCCAGTACTGGAGTCTGGCTTTATGGGCTCAGGGATAAAAGCAGCAGAGATGTGGCTAAATAATTAGCTTGAAGATGTGGAAGATCATCAATTTCGAGTAATAGGCGTCGTTGGCATGGGTGGCATTAGCAAGATGGTGTTGCTGAGAATGGTCTTTAACACCCACAAGAAAGGTAATGTGTTTGAAAACGTGATTTGGTTAACTATTTCAGGAAAATTTAACATTGAGGAGTTGCAGAGTGTTGTTGCGAAAGAAATCAGTTTAAACATGGGGATTGACAGTTCTAATGCTGTGAGCGGTTATGTTGTTCTTGAAATACAAAAGAGGGAACTTTATAATTATCTCAAGGAGAAGAAATTTCTTCTCATTCTGGACAACGTGTGGAATCAAATCCACCTGGAAGAAGAACTGGGAATCCCCTTGGGCAATTATAAACGTAGTAGAGTGGTAATCTCTACTCGCAGCAAAGAAGAGATTCAAAGAGGATATTGCTAGAAAAATTGTAGAAGAGTGTAAAGGTTTACTGTCGGTGATAAATGTTTTCGCAATAGAAAGGAGGGGTAATACTTCTGCTGATGAGTGGAGTTTTTCTCTAACTAAAATGAAAAATGTAGATCTTTATGTTCTAAAGATGTACAGTGGCATTGATGAACATCTCTATGGGTGACTCAAATGGAGTTACGATCATTTGATTGATCGTAACTTACAGAATCGTTTTCTATATTGTGGCACCTTTGCCGAAGACGCAAAGATTGAGGTGTAGCAATCGTCCATCACTTGTTCTGCAGGAAACTGATCCAGATTTTGACTTGTTCTAAGTAAGCATTTCTCTTCCTTTTCACCAATATGGAGTGCCATATCACAAAGAATGTCGTGAAATTTTATCCACTCCTTTTCGCCAAAAATCATCCATCGCAAATCATTTCTATCTATAGCATGCTCAAACAAGCAACATTCTACTAAAAGCTTTACATACCTGTGTCCTGCATCTCTACTACTAATCAATCCATCCCCTATCCACATCTCCACGAATTGCTCCACCTCAATCTTTACGTCTTTGGCAAAGGCGCCACAATATAGAAAACAGTGCTACAAGTTATAATCGTTCAAACGATCGTAACTCCATATCTTCATCAATGCCACTATACATCTTTAGAAAATCAGGATCTACATTTTTCATTTGAGTTAGAGAAAAACTCCACTCTTCAGCAGAAGTATAACCCCTAATTGTTGTTGTGGCAACATTTATCGCCGGCAGTAAACCTGTACACTCTTCTGCAATTTTTCTAGAAATATCCTCTACACTTTTTGTAGGAGCATGCCCTGCATTGAAGGCAACTCTATTAAACAATCGTTATCCTTCTTCCATGGATAGGGGTTTTATCTGTATGGAGTAGTCATCATTTTCCCCCATTCTTTGAATCACTTCTCCGTTGTGGGTAGAGATTACCACTCTACTACCTTTATAATTGCCCAAGGGGATTCCCAGTTCTTCTTCCAAGTGGATTTGATTCCACACATCATCTAGAATGAGCAAATATTTCTTCTACTTGAGATAATTAGAAAGTTCCTTCTTTTGCATGTCAAGAACAGCAGAACTTCTCTCAGCATTAGAACTGTCAATCCCTAGGTTTAAACTGATTTCTTTCGCAATAACACCCTGCAACTCCTCAATGTTAAACTTTTATAAAATAGTTAACCAAATCACATTTTCAAACACATTACCTTTCTTGTGGGTGTTAAATACCATTCTCAGCAACGTCGTCTTGCCAACGCCACCCATGCCAATGATGCCTATTACCCAAAATTGATGATCTTCCTCATCTTCAAGCCAATTATTCAGCCACATCTCCGTTTCTTTTATCCCAGAGCCCACAAAGCCAGACTCTGGTACTGGCTGAAGTAATGCCCCTGCTTCCACTGGCTCAAAAGGAACAATCCCTAGAGTAGAACTTTTGGTTGAAATGGCATTTTCAAGATCGCTGCGGTGCTCAGTGATATTTAATTTGCATTCTCTAATTTTTCCACACAATCTGGGCTCGCAGAAGTGGAAATCTAAGCAACCTTTCCATTGTTGGAGTGTTGTATGACGCTCTCCGCATCTTGCAGGGAAAGTCAGAGCCTTTCCAACCCATCATTAAGAGGGGGAGGGATACTTCTTTTCTGATGTTGAAATTGGTTGACCATGTCATCTAAGAAGACTCTGGCACTACTTAGCTTTTCCTGCAGAAACTGTTTGTTTCTATCCAAGTGAATAACATCATATATGGGTTGGACTAGTGGAGAAATAACAATGCTAACAACACTGCTTATGATGCTGGCTACTGCTCCAGTGCAAACGGCCTCCATGTCTTTTGGAACAACAAAGCACAACAGAGGGAAAAGCAGAAACAATATGGAAAATAAATTTTGAAAATAGAGAAAAAGTAGAAGCAATATGAAAAAGCAGTAGATATTTTCAGACAAAATAATATGTATGGAAGGTGAGGTGAATAGGTATAGCAATGAATCCAATTAATATAAAGCGAGCAGTGGTCGTTTCTCCTGATTTTCATTGGGAAAAGTGTGACGGAAAAAAAGGAAAAGTGAGAATAAAACATCTTGACATGGACAAGGAAGGAAGGAAGCAGTATGAGTGTGACCAAAGAAAAGAAAAAGCAGGAGAGCTGAAAATCATGAAGGCACATGATTGTGACTAAAGAAAGAAAAGGGGGAGAATAATAACAGGCAAGGCTAGCAATGCAATGGAAAACAAACTTTCAAACAGAGCAAAAGCAGAATGAATATCGAAAATAGAAGCAATATGAAGAAGCAGTAGATATTTACAGACAAAATAATATGAATGGAAGGCGAGGTAAATAGGCCCAGGAATGACCGAAGTAATATAGGGCGAGTAGTGGTCGTTTCTCTGTTTTCTCTGTTTCTGAAGATTGTGAAGGGAAAAAAGAAAAAGTGAGAAAAAACATCTTTGCATGAGTAAGGAATGTAGCAGTATGAGTGTGACCGAGGAAAGAAAAAGTAGGAGAGTATGACAGATAGAGGCAAAGGAGGAGAATAAAAAATAGGGAAGGCCAGAGAACAAAACCAAAAAGGCCTGGTTCAACCATTTCGCAATCGCACAGGAGTATGACAGATAGAGGCAAAGGAGGAGAATAAAAGATAGGGAAGGCCAGAGAACAAAACCAAAAATGCCTGGTTCAATCATTTCGCAATCGCACAGCTTCTCGTCCAAATTTCTTATGGAATTCCAACCTCAAATTTCGTGCATGTTTGAATTATACAAATACCATTTCATGAACAGTCCTAATAGCTAGAAATTGCGATTTCATGAAAAAATTTGGTTCAAATATCTCATTAGAGTCACCATGTAAATTATCCTATTGAAAAGGACCTAAACCATTCCCCATTATGCTAATTTGACCATGATTTACATAACTAGATTCCAATGTATTGTAAAAAATATTTAAAAAATTACATTTGCATTAATTATCTTATGACATTTCAAAATGAATAAAGTATTTAGCAAAAATGATATTAAAAATGTCATTTAAACAATATAAAATTATAATTTAACTAACCAGTATATCAAAGACTTTGAAAATAAATATGATTGAAATCTCTCTCGGCAAAAAATGGTTATTTCAAGGTGTATTTCAAGAGCCAATAGATTAAAAGTCATGTAATCTAAGTACTCTAAAATAATAATTTAGCTAACTATTTCATTTTTAATAATTTCTATATTTCTCAAAATGAAATGTATTATTTATTATTTGATCATTTATTGTTTATATGACGTAATTTGTTATTTTATATGATGTAATATGTTATTTGATAGTATATATGACAATTTTATAATTGTATCACTCTAGAAATTGAAATTTAATACACATTCCCCCATGGTTAGCTTGATATTATGGCACTTTCTAGAGTAATTTATAGTTCCTCCATTTGCAACCATCACTTGACACTTTGGTGCTAGATATAGGAAGAAATTCAATTCCTTGGCTATCTTACAATGAATAAAATTATGGGTACTACCCGAATCAATCAACACTATTACCTTTTTATTCTTGATATGTCCTTCTATCTTGAGAGTTTGAGGAGTGGTAATTCCTTCCCATGCATTACAATATATAGTTGAATTTATTTCTTCTTTCTCTAGGGTTGGTTCTGTTGACGGTGCTGGACTCCCCAACATGTTAAGGGGATCTCCCTGGTAAGAAGTACCAATTAGGGCTTAGATAGTTTGATGTAGGAGCCCCAACAGTGGGTCATAAGGTAATCCCTTGAACGCGATGTCACGCAGAGGAAAGTAGAATAACTCTGTAAACAACAAGGGTGTGACTAATGTAATGAGTCAAGGAAGGCGTATGAGAGGTTCCAACACTTTGAAGGGGGAAGGAGGTGAAAGTGAGTTCCAGGTTGAAAGGGATCATTCCTAACTCGACTAGCAACAAACAACACAAAAGACATGCAAAGCTTCTGGCAGATCAGTCCACTCGGATGCGGCAGTCACATCATGCAAGGTAAGATAACACGTATAGTACTCACGGATTTATCCAAGATGAGTACGACAGTTGTTATGGCAAGGTTCAAGTGAAAGGTCTCTTTGATTTCTGACAGAGCAGTCGACACAAATGGTGACAACATTAACAACATATGCAACATGTTAACAACAAGATTCATATAATTTCATGTGAATCAGTTCATACACAAGTACGTAAGTCAAACAACATATATCATTAAAGAAACCCAAGCAGTCCAACTACAATAACAACATATGCATGAAAATGTGTTTGCTCTTATTATATAAAGAAGTGTAAGTCACAATCATACAATACATCCACGTAAACCAGCTAGCCCCAGCAGTGGAACGTTACAACCACATCCACCTTCTCCTCCAAAGAGATGTACTAGCTTCGTGTAGTGGAGAAGCCAAGGCATGTTACAATATTGTCCAAGCCTTCTTCAAGATAATCTTAGTAGAAGCTTGGCTGACCAAAATCCTATACAATGAGTTATGAGGGGCTATTTATGGTAAAGGGTGGGGTGACCCTTGACATTCCCCTTTGTGACAGTTCAACTACCCTCACAACTCTTCACCTACTCTATGATTGTTACATCCAACTATTGACACTTGACTTACACTTGACATGACTCAACATTACAATGCACATATATTCATGTGAGACAACATGGCTTGAGCAAGCCTTTCAAGACATCATTGACACTCGGTCCACTTTGGTGAGACCAACTCTTTGACATGCTTGTGATGGTGAAGCTCGTGAGCTGATGCCAAACTTGGTCATTCATGATGGTGTGCATGCACCTCATGGTGACATCTTGCTAAAGCAAATTCTTACTTCCATTGCAACCGATGCATTGGTTCAACCCCTTCATCCAACTCATCTACTAACATGTGCATGGTATTCTTGGGTACGTCTGAATCAGAAACACACTGATGCATAGTGTCCATGTTGATCTTCAAGTGTGTGTTGGAGGTCATGCAAATCAACTTGTCGAAGTACTCGTTTGACTCCAGTTGGACTTACTTCTTGTCTTCGCCTTGGTGAGTGTGTTGAATGGGTTGGATTGCATGAGTGAGCACAATGAAATGCATGCTATTGAATCCCTTGTAGGTGACACTGCTCACCATGTATGCTTTGTGTTAGCTGCTGGGATGAATCTTTAATTTGTTCAGGCACAATTTCATTCGTGAGTGCACGTTGTACCCACTGCTATTCTTGATCCTATTGCAACTCATTCGTCTGTCTATGCAACTTCATGCTCTTCCTGAGTCGCTTCTTAAACACATGCAACTCCTTCTTATCACATCTTGTGCCTTCGCATGATCTTCATGTTGCGTTGTCACTCCAAAGCCGGAGTCTCCAAAGTTGCTTTCATCATCAATGAACCTGTTTGAGCTTGCAACCTTGTTTCACCTCCGTGTTGTCAACAACACTCCTCTCGCATTCGGTGCATTTCGCATGTCCTCTTCAACTATTGTTAATGATGTTACTTGTTGTGATGCTACTACTTGATGTCATTTTTTACAAACAACTTGATGTCTTAGCGAGTAGGCAAGCTCATAGACACTTTATCGACTCCCTAAGCGTGCTCTAAACAGTGTCCTCATCTCTGGTCTCCTAGAAACCATTGTACCTATACTGTTGAGAGCCTGATGAACACATGCTATACTTGGAGACATGGAAACATTCATAGCAAGCAATCTGTCACTCGAAAACCAAAATGAGCATGAGAACTAACTTGCAACATACCTGGGTGAATGATCATGAAGGCTGGGCAATTTTGACCATGAGGTTGGGAGACCAGCTGCTAAGACTAGTCAAGGCACAACATGGGCTGCTGGGAGACTAGCTAACTATTTGAACTGTACAATGCACAGTCCAATCTGGTTGCTGACTGCTAGGATTTCGCAATGCACAATTCCAACCGGGAAGGACTCTTGGCCTAAGGACATATCTGTGCAATTTCATGGGCCAAGCATCCATTGTCCCCAAGAAATGCACAAAACAGTCCTGGAGGCTGATTTCAAGTAGGAATGTGCAAATCTGGAGAGGAAGGTGAGCCTTCCTTTCCCAAATTGCACAATGGAGCCTTGGTGAAGGCAGAGCCTGGGCCAAGGTTGGCCAGACTCGCTAACGAGGGACTGAAAGCAAGTAAGTCAATGAATGCATGGAGACACTAAGTGATAGCATAGGTGATTGATAGTGCATGCAAAACATGAATGAAAGATTCACCAAACAGATCACCATGCATGTGGGTGAGGGAGTTCCCCGATTGGGCAAAACAGTTTCATGCATGTGACATCAATGAGATAGCAACGAAAACTGAAACAAAGCTAGGAAAAGCTATTATATATGAAAAATACAACAATTGTTCAAAGAAATCAAGAAAATAGTACTCCTACAAGCGAAAACAAAAAAAGCGACAGAAATGCAGCACAAGGCATGGGAAGCAGGCTTACCCCAAAACAGTTGAGCGGAATGTGCCGAATTCTCCTAGATTTTATGTGGGATGTCAGAGCTGTAAGGTTGATATGAGGAACGAGCTCTATAGCATCTGGTTCATGAGTTTTGATAACATCGAGGTTGTGACACGCATGCCACGAATTTAGGGGAAGCAACACTTGGTGGGAGATTTTGGAATTGCTCCTTGCATGTAACCTCGAACTTCTAAACATAGATCCATGAAACAAGGGATTCCTTTGTATGTTGTCTTGGGAAAAACAAGCCATGCATGCAAGTATTTTTTTCTTAGTCCCGGAGGGAACTGGTCAACTCAGTTGCACATGCAAGAGACTCCTCAACTGTTGGAGAAAAATGTGCAGTTCTAGCAAGGAGCTGGGCTGGTTGCCCAGGAAGATTTGTGCAATTTCTGGGCAGAGTAGCTGATTACTACCCAGATTTTCACAAAGTCTGGGCTGAATAGCCTGTTGCTGGGAAAATTTGCACAAATCTTGCTGGGAAGGTGGTTGGCAGGATTGCGCAATCCTAGAGCCTAGCAGGCTGTCATAGAGGATTTCACAATTCTTGGAGGGAAGGTTGGTTTCCCTCTAGAAATGCACAATTTTCAAGGGAAGCTGCTCAACCTACAACTGGACCATTTTCGGGTGAGCAGCCTGTGAGGGGGATGGATCAACTATGATCGACAGTCTGCCTCTATGCGAGGAAAGCACTTGAAGCTTGAGTACTTGACGAAGCAAGACAAAGTGTTGTGTAAGGTTGGTAGGGAGGCTCCAAAACAGGCTAAGGAAAAATTTTGGAGGGTGGTTGTAGCCGCTACAACACTTGGTGACACACTGGTAGAACTCTAGCTCTTTGCATAGGTCTTTTTCATGAAAATAAAGTCTAACACCTCTGGAAGTATTGTTCAGTTTTCAACTCATCTTGGTTTCACACTGACTTGATTATAAGATGTAGCATCTGCCAAACCCTTGGTCAATTGAGACACATTCCAAGCCAAGGCAACACAGTTGTTTCGATTGGGGTCAAAGGGTATATAAGTGCACTAGCAACATAGTTGTTAGAGTATTAGTTTCATCTCTGGTGTTTCTCCACTACCAGCAGACCTAGACAGTACCTCGGTGGAGTCACATAGGAACACAAGCATGGCTTCACTACCATTGAGCCTGGTCAGTACCCGGGCGGAGTTACTTGCATCACTTCCCTGAGTAAGAAGCCTTTCTCTTCTTTCACCTTATTCATTTTTCATTTTTAATTTTTTACTTTTAATTTTTTCATTTTTCATTGTGCATAACACTTATTCATTTCAGAGGTAGAAGAGGGATCCCGAGTTATTGAGAGAAAAAGAGGTTGTTCCAATAGAGAAGTAGTTTATTGTATCTCTGATGTGCCTGTTAAGGTTTTTCCTCCTTACCTTACTCTACTTGACTAAGCTGAAAAGGGTTAACCCAAAAACAATTAACTAGAGAAGGTGACACTAGTAAGAGTGCAAGCATTGTGTTTACACCAAGGTTTACTTCGAATATATTTTGATTGAACATATCATGGACTAAAAGTAACAAGATCATCATACAAAGGCAAGACGACAGATAACCAAGTAGTGATAGTTGTACAAGCCCTCTTGTACTTTACCCAACTCGTTTCAAGAGTCATACATGTTTTCATGCAAAACTAAACTATGAACGAAACAAGCGAACAAACTAACAATCAAAGCAAAGAAAGAGCAGAAGAAAAAATGAAATCGAAGTAAGTAAACAAACAAGCAAGTGAAAAAACAAGAAAACAAAGCAGGTAAGAAAACAAGCATGAAAGGAAACACTACTCCTACTCCTACACTAATAGTACATGGGCATGATCACATGAAGTGATACTTCCAATGCATCCACCAACACATTGGTAGACCCATTTTGGTGAAGGCTTGGTCCGCAAGCAACCCAGTTCTGTGAACTAGCAAGCAAGAAAGGTATAACAATGAAGACAACCACACTTCGTGATTCAAAGTGCCCATGGGACATAAGTGAGTGCATGTGCATGACAGGAAATCCACAGACTTACCATGGTTTTATGTGACACTATGTGCAACTTTGAAGCATAAGCACACTCTTGATTGTGACATGAATGTAAATGAAATAAACAAAGATATTGCGTTGCGCATGAGTGCTTGCAATGTAAGACTCCTCCAATGCATAAGTAATGGGATCATGCAGTTCGAGTGGAGGAAGTAAA
The DNA here is from genome assembly GCA_031772625.1 of Pinus tabuliformis. NCBI lineage: Eukaryota > Viridiplantae > Streptophyta > Pinopsida > Pinales > Pinaceae > Pinus > Pinus tabuliformis. The sequence goes on along the minus strand of CM062819.1, from coordinate 1,046,618,035 downwards.
ATCTGAGTGTTATATTGATCTTGAGTGCATAGAGATGAGTGCTAAGAAGCCTTGAGTGTTTGACGAATTTCCTGATTGGAAGTGAAACCAACCATAGGACAGCGAGGGCCTGACATAACCATCAGATCAGGCTAAAGTTCCTCAATGGTCTGTGGGGTTTTGACTTCATTGATAGATGGATCTTCATAGACCAGTGGATTAGACCAATTAACAACGAGTGAATCGACATCATGATCAGATGATGAGGTGAAGAGACCACAACAACCAATATCGGAAAATTCAGGATGTTGGTCGTCATCCTCATGGTTTGATGAATTACATAGAGGGGTAGATGAGGAGGAAGGATGTTCACCCTCTGTGTTTTTGCAAAAATCAGATGAAAGATCAAGTGGATTTCCAATGAATGATTGGTCCTCTCCGTTTTAAGATGATGGACTAACATACAGTGTGTCCTATTAAAGATCAACAATGGGTGCATCCGTGGATGAAGACACACATGCGAAATCTGGGATGGCAGGTTCACCAACGATGTTAGGAAAGAATAGAGGGATCTCGAATGGAATGGATTCATCCTTTTCCGAGTGTCGACGCTCAAGCTCCCACTCATACTCTTCATCAATGATAGCGCATGTTGTTTGTACAACACCAACTACGTCAGCGGGTTGTTCCTCATTCACAAGAAGTGAACAGTCCAGAATGGATGAACACAAGACAACATCATCTGGAGGAACACCCAGGTGCAAATATGGAGGTCGTAGAAAAGAATTCATCTGAGGACTTGAAGGAATCACAACCAAATCTGCGTGAAAATTAAGTGAAGTGATGTTGGGAGGGTTTGAAGGATGAACATATGTGTGAGCATGATCCTCAACATCATTGGGCAGTGGTGGAGCTGTTGAATAAGAGGAAGGGAGATAGTCAGTTGAGACAGTGCCCTCTTTCACATGAGATTGTGTAGCTCCATCAACAAAGAATGTTGAGTGAGGCTTGATCTCAAAATTTCTCTTCAGATGGGCAAATTTCTTAAGGCAGTACTCGAACCGGTCGCAAAGATAAGAAAAATTAATCTAGCTCCTCGAAGCTTGAAACTACACATCACAAAAGCACTACCAAAAATCAATAACGGATTCATTCGGAGCCCTCTGTTGTTGTAACAGTTACCGGTCAAGATTGTCTCGATAAAAATGATATAATGTGTCTTCAATAAGATCACATAAGTGCTCAAATGAGTGCACAGTGTCAGCTGGTAGGCTGAGCACCTAACGAAATGGAGCTTCACAAAGTGTTTATGCAAGCAACAAACCGGTTTTTTCATCATAAAACTCATCTTCCTCATGAATCATGGAAAGAAAGTTATGTAAGTGCTCATGCTAGGCCACTTCACCTTCACCATCATACGTGTGAGTGGATAAGAGATTGAAAATTGTCCCCAAGATGGAGACACCTTCATGACTCGAAAAACACCTCGGGGGAAGAAGAATGCAAGACTCTATGAAATATATGAAAAGGTTCAAAACTGGATGAGAGGACACCGCTTGTCATTAGGCCCTCCTTCTAGTGCTAAAAATGTTGACGGTGCTAGACCCGCCGACATGTCAAGGGGATCTCCCCAAAAAAGAAGTCCCAATTATACCTCAGACCATTTGGTGTAGGATTCCCAACAACGGATTGTAAGGTAATGCCTTGACTATGATGCCTCATAGAGGAAACTGGAATAACTTTGTCAGTAGCAGGGGTGTGACTGAAGCAGTGAGTCAAGTAAGGTGTATGAGAGGTTCCAACACTTCAAAGGTGGAAGGAGGTGAAAGTGAGTTCCAGGTTGAAAGGGTTCAGTCCCAACTCAGTTAGGAACACAAAACACAAAGGACATGCACAGCTTCTAGTGGAGCAGTCCACTCAAATGTGGCAGTCACATCATACAAGGTAAGATAACACATACAATGCTCACATATCAGTCCAAGAAAAGTGCGACGATTGTTATGGCAAGGTTCAAGTGAAAGGTCTATCTAATGTTCGGCAGAGCAGTAGACATGGACGATGACAACATTAACAACACATGCAAAACATTAATAACAAGATTCATATAATTGCATCTAAATCAATTCATACACAAGTACGTAAGTTAAACAACATATATCATTGAAGAAACCGGAGCAGTCCAACTACAATTAAAACATATGCATGAAAATTTGTTGGCTCTTATTATATAAGGAAGTGTAAGTCACAATCATACAATAAATCCATGTAAACCTACTAACCCCAATAGTGGAACGTTACATCCACATCTGCCTGCTCCTCCAAAGAGATGTACTAGCTTCATGCAGTGGAGAAGCCAAGGCACGTTACAATATTGTACAAGCCTTCTTCAAGATAATCTCAGTAGAAGCTTGGCTAACCAAAAGACTATACAATCAATTATGAGGGACTATTTATAGCAAAGGATGGGGTGACCCTTGACATTCCCCTTTGTGATAGTTCAACTACCCTCATGATTCTTCACCTACTCTATGATTGTTACATCCAACTGTTGACACTTGACTTACACTTGACATCACTCAACATTATTGTTGGACACCTAATCCTCTATGGGTTAGTGTGGAAGCAAAATAGACTAAGGAAGTCCAAGAGACCTTGGGATGTGGAACCCAACGGTCACACCATGTACTATAAATGTATATCATTTGTTAATAAAAAATGCACTCTCATGTTTTATCTTTCATATTATGATTCTGCCATGTGTGTGTTTAACATGGTATCAGAGCGGGTGATATCCTGCCCTGCTCATATTTGAGCCACTTGTTTTATGGCCTTTATATGCAGGTCATTTCTGCCATCAAATCTGCATTTTCATAAAAAAATTCCCAGCTAAAATCTAGCTACAAACTCTATGGGGTAGTTTCATATTGATTTTGTCGCATCTCTCATGTCAGTTCTGCCATTTTCCACTGCTTTTCAGAACTTGATCGTTTTATTCCTCATTGAGAGAGTAGGCACTAAGCGTTATTGGTTAGAGTTGCATGGTCCAAGAGAGAAACGCACATGAGCATGTCTTTCATATCTGTATTTGTGCAGTTCTGGGGAAGTAACTCCCTTCTGCCATTTCTTCAAAAGTCTAACTCTGTCCCTCTACCAATTTTCCTGGATACGAGTCTATTGGTGGTCTGACTTTGTCCCTCTACCAATTTTCCTAGATACGAGTCTCTTGGGGCTGCCGATGAAGCCTATCATTCTTGAGAAGCAAGAAACGATGCAGTCTTTCAAAACTGGTGTAGTCTTTCAAAACTACCATGCGGTCTTTCAAAACTGGTGCCTCCACAAAGATGCCTTCTCCAATCTTGGGCCTTCAGGTCACCACTTCTTGAAAGCTTTCATTGAAGTGTAAGCTACACCAAACAATTGGCTTTCTTCCCTCATCAAAATTTGTAAAAATTTTGATGTTGCAAAAAAAGCGAAGCTATGAGCTTTGCAAAGAATGTCTTTGAAATGCCCACGCAATGTGTAGAGAAGAAAGGACCCGAGACTTCTATCGGAAACTAAAGGTGCAAGTTTGCATCCTAGCTCGTAGGAAGTAGGGCATCAACTTTTTGAGGTTGACATAAGTAGGATCAGCTTGCATTTCCTTCCTAATCCTGTGGTTATAGAATGTTGGATTATTGATTGAGATGGCTTCTCTAGTGCACAGATCCTGGGCCAACCGGAAGGGTAGCTCCACCTTTGCACCTGCTTCTACATTGTTATTTTTATATCCAGGATCTAAGAGGCCCACTCCATTTGCGTCGACCCGAAACACTACAGACACCAGTTCCTACTCCATGAGAATGTGGTTGATGTCATAGTAATCTGCCATACTCAATCATCGCTGAGTGGGAGATGGATTTCAATTTCAATTTCAAATTGGGCACATTGAGCACAGTGATATTAAATGAGTTGAGAACACATAAACTATGAACCAGTGGTATTGCAGTGGACTGGAGATGATTCAAACAAGTGGGAGCGAGGAGTGTAATACCAGTTAGTAAAAAAAAGCATAAGAGAATTCAGAGATCTGCTCTTCCCTTATCATAGATGCCAAATGACTCTTGGAATTCCCTGGCCAAACGCTTTAGCTCTACGATAAAGCATTACGAGATTAATATTCTTTGGGGAACTTTCCATTCAAAATAATGCAAAATATGTGCTATGACAAATTGTAAAACTCGCGTTCCCAAGTTTTGTCCAGTACATCCTCTTCTGCCTGCTCCGAACAGAATCAACTTAAAATCAATGGAGCTACCATCTTCCATGAATCTCTCTATGCATCGATGACTGTCATTCAGATATGCCATTGAAATGCTCTATGATGGCCTAGAAATTGTGTTTGCATGTAAATGTGATGGGGACAAATTTCTGAGTAGATAAAGCATGAGCATATCATTGTTTGAAGGGCGTATTCCTCATCTAAAAGCCAATTCTTATTACAAATTGTTTGTGGGCATATAAATAGAAATTTGGCATTGAACAAGTTTCTCTATCCCATCAAAACTGGTAGCATTTCAAGTCAAGTTGATTACTCATAATTGGACGAATTGAGGTATTTTGAGGCAACATAAACACAAATTGAAGGACTGAACCTTTCTAGAAGTAGCAACCTAGTATTTAGCCCTCCTAGGGCTGCGCATCATAACAAGAGGATAGTTGAGTTCTCAACAGGAGCATCTAACACACTGTGAGTTGTTACAGACATGTTGAGGACCGATACTACATTTATGGGCTGCAGGTACCCTCAAGAAGGAAGTCGGGCCTATTGCAATTGCTCTCAAAGGTCTGTGGGTTAATATAGGGTTTGCACGAGATCAGCGTAAAATTGCAGATAGTAGAACTTCGTTAAATTTGAATTAATATTAGATTTGGTTTATTAAATCATTGACAATTGCAAATAATACTCTACTTGGTAAAATGTTGGTTGCATACATTCCTTGTTCACTAGACAACCAGCCCTATTTATTATCGATTTGAGGAGAATCAAATTGTTGTTAATAATCCTTATATTATTCATACATGTCTACTGTTACTATTGAATGATTTGTATATTACATGAAAAAAAGGTCCCTTATTACAGCAGGAAACATCAACTAAACCTAACTCTATTAACCAGAAGGGCAAACATTTCATCAGATGTATCAACATCTTAAAGAAAATTTCAAATCAACATTGGAGAAAAAGGGTGACTAGATATTGTAAGCGGGTGTTGCTCCTTCCTCATTGATCCATAGTTGCAATCAGTTTTTCAAACTGTAATTTTGACCTTAGAGAAAATGACTCAAATTGGTGAAGTATTAGAGTTTTTGAAAACTCTTATACAGTCTATTGTTGATGACACATTCCAAATCAGCAAAGTCTCTCTCTTAGAAATTCAGACATGTCTACAATATGCACAAGAACAGATTGAATTTTTGCAGCTTGAACCTCAACTACAATAGGAAGAATTGTAGCATTGGAGTCATCATTCTGAACCTGTTTCTGTTCAGAAGATTGAAACAGACTCCCATAAACAGCAAGCCAATAATGTTACAGTTCATGCAGATGCAGAAGTTTAACTTGCACTTCCCAAGCCCGTCATCAGACCTTGGGAATAGCTTGTCCACAAAAAGCATAGAACTGGTCTTGGATATGACAAGGACGTGTCATTTCATATTCCAGACTACTCCAAACCAATCCAATTTCAAAGTGTTGGATTCTTCAGGACGTTTCATCTTCACCTGCTCCTCATGACAGTTCACCTTCAACTATTTCAGATTCTGGTTCTCTTCCATAGAAGCCACAACAGATTGTGAAATTCCAAGACTGTGACTGAGTTGGCCATCTGAAAGATCACTATTTTGATCTTCATCCATGTAAGCATTGTCATAAAACTAGTCATTCTTCAAACAAATGCTTCATAAAAAACCCTCCTGCAAGAACAAAGATTCATCTTAGATGGATCGCTTCTTGGCAATGGGCATCAATAGCCAAGAATATATTTCAGTCACATGTCACAACTTGTTCAAGAGTATTCAATAGTATTACAGTTGAGTTTTCTCCATCATCTCACCGTGTATCTGACAGGTGGGGAAATGATGGTCATCTACAAGCTTCAAAGCCACTTCAAGCGAGCCTGAGCCACAACCTGCCATACCAGATCCAGAGTTGTAACTAGAGACAAAGATGCCCATGAGCATGCCTTCATTTGGTAATGCCTCTTCAAAAAATCTGGGACACTTCCTCTAGCAGAAAACTTTAGCTTCTTTCCAGTTTCAAAAGATTTCCAAGAATAGATTTTGGGACACTTCCTCTAGTAGAAGACTTCATCTTCTAGCCAAACTTGGAAGAGTTCCAGGAATTGCATTAAGCATTCTAGAGTTTTTGGTCATCCTTAAATCATCATAGGTTGATACTTCCCTTTTTAGGTTGAAATTATCCCTTTTATGCGGGGTGAGACCTCCCTTTATTGGTTGAAGGTTTCCCTCTTCAAAACAATAGGAGCACTTCCTCTAGCAAAAGACTTCAGCTTCTTTCCAATTTTGGAAGAGTTCTAGGATTTGCACTAAGCATTCCAGTGTTAGTGGTCATCCTTAAACCACCGCTCTTTATACCAACATTTTAGAGAGCACATTCAGCCTAGTGCTGCCATGCATTTTTTGCACATTTTGTATTACATCTCTCTTCTTGGACTGATACATGACCCTTCGGATTAAGGGGGGGAATGTTGGACACCTGATCCTCTATGGGTTAGTGTGGAAGCGGAATAGACTTAGGAATTCCAAGAGACCTTGGGATGTGGAACCCAACGCTCACACCATGTACTATAAATGTATATCATTTTTTAATAAAAAATGCACTCTCATGTTTTATCTTTCATATTATGTTTCTGCCATGTGTGTTTTTAACAATTACAATGCACATGTACTCATGTGAGACAACATGGCTTAAGCAAGCCTTGCAAGACATCACTGACACTTGGTCCACTTTGGTGAGACCAACTCTTTGACATGCTTGTGATGGTTAAGCTGGTGAGCTGATGCCAAGCTTGTTCATCCGTGATGGTGTGAATGCACCTCATGGTGACATCTTGCTGAAGTGAACTCTTACTTGCATTGCAATCGGTGTATTGGTTCAGCCCCTTCATCCAACTCATATGCTAACATGTGCATCGTCTTCTTGGGTATGGCTGAACTGAAAGCACACTGATGCATAGTGTACGTGTTGATCTTCGAGTGTGCGTTGGTGGTCATGCACATCAACTTGCCGAAGCACCCATTTGGCTCTAGTTGGACTTGCTTCTTGTCTTCGCCTTGGTGAGTGTGTCGAATGGGTTGGATTGCATGCATGTGCACAATGACATGCATGTTGCTGAATCCCTTGCATGCAATCAACCAAAATGGTCGCCATGTTTACTCCATGTTAGCTATTGGGATGATATTTTAACTTGTTCTGGTGTAATTTCATCCGTCAGTGCACGTTGCACCCACTACTATTCTTGATCCTGCTGCAACTCATTCATCTATCTATGTAGCTTCATGTTCTTCCTAAGTTGATGCTTCAACACATGGAACCCGTTCTTTATTACATGTTCTTCCTTCACGCAATAATCATGTTGCACCATCACTCCATAGCCGGAGTCTCTAAAGTTTCTTTCATCACCAATGGACCTTCTTGAGCTTGCAACCTTGTTCTGCCTTCATGTTGTCAACAACCCTCCTCTTGCATTCGTTGCATTTGGTATGTCATCTTCATTTGTTGTTCATGATGCTGCTAGCTATGATTTTGTCACTTGATGTCCTTGTCTATGAATAGATTGATGTCTTTGTGAGTAGGCAAGCTCATAGACACTTTATCGACTGCATCCCCAAGCATGCTCTGAATGGTGTCCTTATCTTTGCTCTCCTGTAAACAATTGTACCTATACTGATGAGAGGTAGATGAACACCTGCGATACCTGGAGACATGGAAACACTCATAGCAAGCAATTTGTCAGTTAAAAACCAAAATGAACATGAGAACTGACTTGCAACATACCTGGGTGAATGATCATGAAGGTTGCATAATTTCGACCAAGAGGTTGGGAGATCAACTACCAAGACTGCTCAAGGCATAGTCTGGGATGCTGGGAGAATGGCTGACTACTAGAACTGTGCAATGCAAAATCCAGTATGGCTGCTGACTGTTGGGATTGTACAATGCCCAATTCCAGCTAGGAAGCACTACTGGCCTAGGGATAGATCTGCACAATTTCATGGGCCAAGCAGCCACTATCCTCCAGAAATGCGCGAAATAGTCATGGAGTCCAGTGTCGGGTAGGAATCTAAAAATCTGGAGAGGAAGGTGAGCCTTCCTTTCCTAGATTGCGCAATGTAGCCTTGGTGAAGGCATAGCTCAGGCCAAGGTTGGCCTAACTCGACAACGAGCGACTAAAAGCAAGTAAGTCAGTGAATGCATGGTGAGACTAAGTGATAGTAGAAGTGATTGACAGTGCCTGAAAAACATGAATGAAATATTCAACAAACAGATCAACATGCATGTGGGTGAGGCAATTCGTCTATTGGGTGAACGTTTGTGCAAAACAGTTTCATGCATGCAATAGCATTGAGATAACAATGAAAACTGAAACAGAGCTAGGAAAATCTAGTATATATGTAAATGATAGCAAGAATTCAAAGAAATCAAGCAAAAAATACTCCTGCAAGCGAAAACACAAAAAGCGACAGAAATGCAGCATAACGCATGGGAAGTGGGCTTACCCGAAAAAAACTGAGCTGAATGTGCCGACTGCTCCTAGATGTGATGTGGGATGTTAGAGCTGCAAGGCTTATGTGAGGAACAATCTCTGCAACACCCAGTTGATGATTTTTTATAACATCGAGGTTGTGACATGCATGCCACGAATCTAGGGGAAGCGACACTTGGTGGGAGGTTTCAAAATTTCTCCTTGCATGTAACCTCCAACTGCTAAACATAGATCCCTCAAACTAGGGATGGCTTTGCATGATGCCTTGGGAGAAGCAACCCATGCATGCAAGTCTATTTTGCTCAGTCCTGGAGGGAACTGGTCAACTCAGCTGCACTTGAAAGAGACTGCTCGACTGTTGGAGAAAAATGTGCATTTTTGGCTGGGAGTTGGGCTGGTTTCCCAGGAGATTTTCACAATTTCTAGGAAGAGAAGCTGACTACTACCCAGATTTACACAAATTCTGGGCTGAACAACCTGTTGCAATGAAACTTTGCGCAAATATTGTTGGGACAGTGGCTGGCAGAATTGCAGAATCTTGGATCCCAGAAGGCTATCAGAGAGGATTGCAAAATTCTTGGAGGGAAGGTTGGTTTCCCTCCAGAAATGCACAATTTTCAAGGGGAAGCTACTCAGCCTACAGCTGGACCAAGTCCAGGTGAGCAGCCTATCAGGGGAATGCATCAACTATGATCAACATGCTATCTTTGTGTGAGGAAAACACTTGAAGCTTGAGTACTTGATGAAGAAAGACAAAGTGTTGTGCAAGGTTGGTAGGCAGGCTCCAAAATAGGCTAAGGAAAAATTTTGGAGGGTGGTTGTAGCCACTACAACAGGTTCCTAGTGTATATCCTCTTCTTTTGATGTTTCTTGTTCGTTTTCTTCCTCTTCACAATATATGTAAAATAATTTGTTCTCAACACACTTATGACCTTTAGTGTATTTTCTTTCACAACTGTAACAAAGCCCTTTTGGTATTTTTTCTTCCAATTGTTGTGGTGTCAACCTTGTAAGTTATGGAAGGCTAGGAGAAACAACACTTACATCTTTATTGTTGTGGTAGACTTCCTTGTTTCCATAATTTATCTTTCAAATTTTCTTGCCACCTTGAATACCTTCTCCAATGAATCAGGTTCCCAAAGGCGAACCTCATGTTGGATGTTATCTTTTAAATTCCCTATAAAGACATAAATTCTATGTTCCTCTGGAATATCATTTATGCTTATATTCAATTTTTGGAAGTCCTCAATGTGCTCTGCCATTGAACCCTTTTTTTTAGATTTATCAATTGGCTAAAGGTGTTGTTCTTTGTATCCTGATAATGTTCTATCATTTCCTCCATAAAAATTTACCAAGTGACAAGTAGTTTACGAGAACAAAGCCATTGATACCATACAAACTAATTGTGTTCTAAATATAAAGTTGCAATACGTACCTTTTGTGGGTATTGCACATTATGGAGATCAAAATATTGCTCCATTTGTAGTGTCCATGTTATCAGATCCTTTCCATCAAACTTCCTCATATCAATATTTGGAATATGGTGGGTCTTCAATCCAATGTTGAAATCTATGAAATCATGAATAACATTTCTTTTGTTCTCATCATGAGTTTCATCTAATATCTTTTTGCCATTAGGAATCATTTCTTGTAGCAACTTTGTCAAACCTTCTTTCAAAACTTCCATGTTTTCTTTTAAACCATCCTTTGAACCTTCCATGTCCACTTTTAATAAAAAACAGTACTAAAAAAGCATGGTTCAATTATTTCACAATCGCACAGCTTCTCGTCCAAATTTCTTTTGGAATTCCAACCTCAAATGCATGCAGATTTGAATTGTACAAATACCATTTCATGAATAGTCTCAATAGCTGGCAATTGCAATTTCATGAATTTTTTTGGTTCAAATATGTGATTTGAGTCACCATGTAATTATTATTATTATTATTATTATTATTTAATTTTCAGGTCACAACCAATTCAGACACCAAATTGGTGTCCGAGACCCCCTTGTTTTTGGGACAAGCGACCCACCTCCATCGAACGACTTGACTACTAACTCTACGAAGGCATACATACTCTACCCCCTCTAGTTTTGAACCCATGAAAATATTAAAGGGACACGATGACAATGTTAAAAAGTAAAATTTATATTTTTCATAAATAATATTTTTATTTAAAATTAAAGTTGTTTCATAAAATAAAATTATATATATAGATATGTATATGAAATTTCTCTTTTACATATAGATTATTAATACTTTCGAAACAATACGATGGGTCAAAGTACAGTTGTTGTGCATAGTTTGCTATTTTTTTTTAAACCAAAGTTTCATGAAAATGCTTAATATTTCTAATTTCCTATAAATTCAAAAATAATTTTGCATTTTTCTTCAAATCTTATTCTTAATTTTCTATTGGCTCAGCGAGCTCTGATGGGCATATTTTCCCTGGTGGAGAGCATTTTATTTTAAGTATTTATGAGTCCCTAACAATTCATTTTAAAATTAACAAAAGAAAACTAATTTTCTCTCTAACACTTAGACTATTATGCATGACTCTATTATTCTTCACACTACTACTCTTCCCAATGTTGTAGGTCCCTTACAGTTGTAGGGCGGGGGGGTGCTGGGGGGGCAATGCTCCTCACATTGTTGAAGAGAAAAGCTCTACACATTGGCAAAGGTCCTTGTGTGTGAGGCTTTCCACACAGTGAAAGCTCAACACAAGCAAAGCTCCACACACTTGTAACAAATAGCTCATTGTGAATTATTTTTACTAACTATCCCTATGACTTATTGCATAATTCGAATATAATAAACATCCTTTATTGTGCAAAGGTCCTTGCGTGCGTTAAAAACTCTAGTAAAGACGAACCATAACAATAGCAAATAACAAAGGAATATATTAGATCTATAAACCCTTTGTTGGATAGGAAACCACCTGAATGTGGAACTTGTTGTAACAGAACACCATTGATGATGCCATTCTCATAAACTCCGATCGATATCAAAAAAAAATTACCACACGAAGTCTCCAAATATTTAGGAATATAGTCATTCGTAGGCTCTCAACTACTGATTAATTATGAAACATAATAGCATACTCTACTACCAATTCATCTATACTTGTGAAGGTTGAAGAATGTTACACTTTCAAATCCTTTACCTACTATTATATTTTCCAAATCAAGCAAACTACAACAAAGCTATTTAAAATTGCTTCTTTGTACTACCCAAAAGATAATCATGGAACCACCTACCATGGTCATTCCCTTTGCTTCTAAATTTGCATTAAAATGATACCTAGATGAAGTGTATATAACTCAACTTCATTTCCCATCATTGATCCAATTATATTCTTATTTGTTTATTTGTAATATTCCCTTTTTCTAGATATGGTCAAAATGGACTAAATCTGCCCATGGTATTTACTGTGGATTTTCCCATGGAATCTACCAATGGTATTTTCCTTTATTTTTCGAGGGAAAACAACAAAATAAAGTTTCTACAGAGTCCATCAAGTCTATAAAAAAGGATAGGAGCTAGGCATTAGAATCATTCTGAGTTTTTCTATCTTATTATGTTTTATTTAGAACTTGGTGGTGCCAGTTCTAATGTTGATCCCGAGACAAAAACCCCGTAGTGACATTTGAGTGGTGGATCTATTCAGATTCCACAAGTGGGCTTCAATGTCTTGTTTTTTTCTTGTGTTGAGAAACCATGCATGCCATCTATATGGGTTCCAATCTTATTGTATGGGCATGTGTTATTTTCTTTAGCTAATAATATAAATAAAGGGCTGAAATTCTAGATCCCATCTGTGTTATTGTTCTTGTTGAAGGTTTACTTTAATCGAAACACTAAAGTGTGTTATATTTGTTAAAATTTCTAACGTTTGGAATATTACAATGGTATCAAAGTTGTGCATCCTACCAGTCTGAGGGTGTTTTTATTGCAGATCGAGGATCAGAAGAAACTAGTCTTTAGTGATTCTTCATAATCACCCTAGCTAGTAACTCGCCCAATTTCGGTGGTTTTCTCTAACTACCCTAGTTGGATGAATAATTTTATCTACATGAGATTTATTTGTTGGAGTTAACCTTTCCTATGGGAGATCGAAGAAAAGGATCTTCTCAAGAGACCAAGATATCCCTGAAGTAGAGGGTTCGTGTTTTGCAATGAAAAGGATTGAGAAATAAAACCATTTGGTAAGAAAGGATTGAATCACAGATCTCACCTAGATATGAATCGAGAAGAAGTCGACTTTAATAAGCGATAACCTTTGTTGTGAAGGATGAAAGGACACTATTCTTATTATAAAGGTGATGAATTAAGGGTTTATTCCCCTATTAAACATTTGAGGGCTAAGGAGACCATCAAAATGCAAAGGCCACAGATCGTGAGATTAGAAGACTCCATTTTGATTGAATGATTGAGCCAACGTTCTCTACATATCAGGTATTGACTCATCATTTCCCTCGAGGAGTGTAGAATCAATCATGTTGCTATAATAACATATATCTTACTCTAAAAGAAAAATAAAATAAAAAAAGATCGTGAGGTTGGAAGATAATAATCAATGCTACGATATTCTCACGTGGAGGTTGGAGGCCAAATAACATTCCTTGCTGAAGCACCTAAAGCCTTGGGGTTGTTCACACAGAGTGCAAGCAAAAAATAAAAAAAAGAACATTCATTCACGGGGCTATACACCTATATACCAATATTTCTAGGACATGAGGCCATATCTAGCAACGTTAGGTCAAATAGTGAACCAATCCATTCATTTTTTGGGTGAAGCCATAATACTTTTCTATGATAGTTTGTTATCATGTAAAGGCCACATAGTGTATATATGAATCAAGGATCGTTTTATACAAGAAATTGGGTTGCAGAGGCTAGAATGGCATTCATTGATTTACACATACGTGAGAATTCATTGATTTATACAGTCATGAAGCATTGGAGGCAAGAGTTATTTCCGCCATTGTTAAGACCGAGGTATTCCATCTATTGTGAGAGCCTGAACAACTAGTGCGGGAGTGCTTAGTTGAGGGAGGTGGCCTTCGTCCACATTATTTCAAAATTGGACATGGAGTAGTTGGCAATTGAAGGTTGATTGCAGCATGGGACCATTCTCGGACCATGCTTGCAGTAAGCCTGAAAAGAGATTTGACTACGAGGTTAGCAATCGAAGGATGAAGAAACTAGGATTGCAGGCATAGGGATGAGCGGGATCGAGATCCAAGTGGGCACAGGCCATTCAGTGAACAATATTACAATGGTATCCTGTGAATAGGCATTTATTGTGTGGCACCCTTGTTCTTGGTGGGAATTTTATAGCAAGAGGAGGTTGGAATCAAGTTTATATAGAATTTCTTCCCAAAAGATAATCAGTGGGACTAAAAACCTTGAATTATTCAACCAAAACAGAGCAAGTGCTTGAGATTCTTATTCTATTGAAGCACACCCACATCATTATATTAGCAATTATAGCACCCTATATTGTATGGTGGGGTCTTTCATTTTCTATTTTATGAAATTTGGTTATAGCCTTATCTATGGACTACATATATTTCAGGAGGCAAGGTGAAGCGAGTCCTTCCTTGGAAAGTGCACTTAAAAGTGGTTGTAGGAGTTGTTGAAGCATTAGATTGCTTCCATAATGGCTTTCCTCAACCTACCATTCACGAAGACATTAATTCTTGCAGTATATTTCTTTTTGAAGAGTTTGAACCATAGTAACAAAACATTTCAACAAAATTAGTGCAGATTTTATAACAATTGCGAGAGTTTAGGCTATAAAGATGCCTACCAACAACTTCATATATCACTTGCAGTAGTGGTTTCAAAAGATTTTGTATATAATAATCTTCCTAGTTTCAACCAACCATTTTCAGATGAAGGCTACCAATTTGTAACCATACTATTTACTAATTATGAGTGTAGTTGACAGGTTAAATAAAAAAGAAGTAAAGGAAGAATAATATCTAAGTTTGTGGCTATAATATCTTTGGGTCAAAATGTGATTAATAAAATATCCCTATGAAAAATTAGTATTGGAGAAGATGGATCGTCTTGAAGAGACCTTGGAAAACACCTAGAAACTTCTTAACGAACTAGTGAGAATATGTGGTCCTTTACACAAAAATACCTACTTAGACAAAAATAATGATCAAAGCAATAGACCTTTCTCGAAAAGAGTCTAAGTTATTTTGTAGCAGAAGCACTCATGGGAAGTGAGTGAAGGACAATAAGAGGGGCTAAGCTCTTCGCACTTGGATTTGAATTGTAGCAAAAAAAGTTAGCCATAGACCTTTGTAAGTTTGAGGAATTAGACACATCTTTGTCCCAGTTGGGGCAGATATAATGGAAGAAAATTAGTTGGGATCTCAAGTCATCCATGCTTGCATTAATACAACCCAAACTATGGGAGCATCCTTGTGAAGAGCTTAAGATCACAGTTTCCTCTTGTCTCAATCAGATCATAGCTTTAAAATCACCTCTGCCACCTTACAATAATGATATCATGGGGGAGATATTGTAGCTGATAGTAGAATCCCTTCAAGGGTTGAATAACATCATGCTTCATGCTTTTCAGAAGCGACGCAGAATTTTAGAACTCATTACAGAGTTCAACTTTGGCACATTCATGCTAAATCTAGAATGTGAGGACTTAATCTTTCAAGTGTTATAGAAATTATACACCAACATTACATTAGCTCATATGGAATGTGTCAAAACAAGTATGAAAAAGATTATTTCATTGTTTTTAGAAGGAGATGTTGACATCTACAAGTTACGAAGATCCAAATTGTTGATCATTTGGAGAAATGAACTAATTTTACACCAGTTGCATGTGACTTAGTTGACACGTTGGTCATGTAAAACATAAAGTTGCTCAGAAGAGTGTTGACTAGGAAGGAGCTGAAGAGGATTAAAGAGGAAGCAAGAACAAAGAAAATAAACCTGCAGCAAGAATTAACTAAGAAGGAGAGTACTATTCTTTATCTACAAGCGATCTTGGGAACTTAACCATTCATGTCCAGGTGAAAGGAAGGATGCAACAAGGACAGAAAAAAAAAGAGATTCCTTTGGACCATGAGGATTCATCTAAAGGATCCAAGCAGTCAAGTACAGATGGTTACCAACAACACAATGTTATTCAAAGAAACTTGCTGGACAAGTCGATGATGATCAGTCAACTTGATAAAATACATGAGGAAAGGAAGGAGTTGTTTCTTCCTAATGATATGGTCGACTATTGTAGAATTGGTTCCATCCATGAAGAGTATGAAAAAGCAAGTATAAATAACAATCCATTGGTACATCCATGTTTGAAAACCAGAGAGGATGGACAAAAAATTGTCACCACATGTGGTGAAGGTCAGGAAGCAGAAATTCAAGGATACTTAAATGAGGAACCAGTAATGGTAAACCAACATGTTGAGCATGGTCATGAAGGGGAGCATGACAAACATAACATGAAATATGAACCATTCCCAGAGAGCTATTCAAAGGCTCAAGTTAAAGTGGTGGTTGTAGGGTATTAGGTGCAGATAGGTACAAAGATATTCAATAGGGCACGAGAACCGACAATAGAGGAATTTATGGGAAAGTTCACACATTTCAAGATAGATCTTATGATGTTAAAGTAGAGAGTCAGGAAGACTTGAGACATTATCTTACATGAGAACAAAAAAATTGAGGATATCATAGGGGTATGTGTTGAGTTAGCAACTAAATTGTCTACTATAGAGGAACGTCTCAAGTCCCTCACTAGGCATCAGGAGGGATATGGGAGTTCCAAAGTAGCCCTCTACAAGAGTACATAGATAAGTCTTGGAACACTGCCAACCCACATTTATACATTTGGGATAACCGAGCAAAGTTATACAAATGGAACATGTTGGATGATCGAGTAGAGAAACATGAGTTGAGCATTAGACAACATCAACATGGTAGACTTATTACATGTGTAGGAATTCTTGCATTATATCCTTCCCACGAGATGGATTGGCAAGAGATTATGAGTTCGAACTCTATTGCTGGGATAATCTTAGCCAAATGAATATTGCAAATTAGGCACTTAAGCACGAGAAGTGATGGATGGATGAAATAATATCATAACCAACAAGTCCCATGACTTAGGTAGCATTGGTATCCAAGTGAATATATCGAGGGAAGGATTGGCTGGAGGATTATTTGGGATCTAAGTATCGAAGGATCCATTCAGGATCATTTAGCATCGAGGCATGTAATAACACACTGTGTGGTATGGGATCTTGGCTTCAATGACCAGATGCTTTTGTTTTGGATAGCAATGGATTGCTTGAGGGAAAGAAATATTTGGGTGGGAGGATTTGCAATATTCGCTTTTTCTGGATATGGTCAAAATGGATAAAAGCTGCCCATGGTATTTACCATGGATTTTCCCATGGTATTTTTCTTCATTTTTTGAGGGAAAATAATAAAATAAAGTTTCTAGAGAGTCCATCAAGCCTATAAAAGGGGATAGGAACTGAGCATTGGGATCATTCATTCTTCTATCTTATTATACTTTGTTCATAACTTGGCATGGCCAGTTCTATGTTGATCCCAAGATGAAAACCCTGTGGTGACATTTGTGTGGTAGATCTATTTAGGTTTCTCAAGTGGGCTTCAGTGTCTTGTTTTTTTCTTGTGTTGAGAATCCATGCATGCCATCTATAGGGGTTCCAATCTTATTATAGGGGCATGTGTTATTTTCTTCAGCTAATAATATCAATAAGGGGTTGCAATTCTAGATCTTATCCATGTTCTTGTTCTTGTTGAAGGTTTTCTTTAATTAGAACATTAAAGTGTGCTTGATTTGTTAAAAATTTTAACGTTTGGGATATTACATTATTATTATTACCAACACCACCAGAATCATCATTAATTTTAGCTACTACACCACACCAACCTTGTTTCTCTTTGCTTTCATTTTTCTCGAATCGAGACTCCATCTACACAAAAACACAAACATAGCCTTCTAGATTTTCGAGCATGTTATCACTTAGAGAAAACCCTGGTTGTCGGGGAAAAACTCTAAGGTAACTTCTAACCACTTTGAGACTAAAGTTGGCCCTTCAATCCAAAGGGGGGTCCCTACTCAAATTCAACTACCCTAGGTCACAATGGAAGCAGGTCTGTTAAATGCTTTATGGCTAGATTAATGTGGAAGTTACTAAAATTGGTTGGAGTATGAGAAGAAACCATTGGGAAATGGAGTCAAATAATCCAAGTTAAGAATATTTGAAGCTTGATTTGTAAGGATTTAACATTCCAAAGACGTGTTTCAACAATATGATAGAAATTAATCATCTATAGCATGAGAGGAAGAAGAGGAATACACTTAGAGCTTTAAAAATAATGCATCATAATGAAGAATTTTGTATTTAACTCATCAATTGAAAGTTGATTATACGAATATAAGATATAGAGAACTGTGACATGAATTCTACATCTACTTACTGATTCAGCTGAGAAGCTTAAAAAATCAATGAATAATAAAGAAAGAACTGCACTAAGAATAGAACTGATCGGTTGTTTTTTCTAAAAATAGAAAAAATTAATTCTGAATAATTCTTGAATAATAGGCTTCAAATATCCATTCAAAACTCTCAAATTGTGATATACATCAAAAATATGAAAGATATTTTTGTTAATGGGTCCATTATCGAAACAAAACTTTTTTGGTTTTCAAAAATTTATCCCTAGTTATTCAAGAATGGATTTTTAAAACAGTGACTAAAAGAAAAAAAAATTAAAATGCAAAATCCTGAAAAAATAGGCTTCAAAGCTCCCTTTGAATATCTCAAAGCATTATAATTGTGTAAAAAATGAAAGAACTTTTTTTTAAATTAGTTTGTTACCAACAAAAACCTCTTTTTTTTTTAAATTTAATTTCCAACTGTTCGGAATATGTGCCCAAAGTTACTGTCTTTTATAGGAAAAAACAAAGTAAAACAAAGTTTTATCACTGACAGACTAATTGTTAGCGCTCAATTGATCAAGTGCTCACTCCTGCCCACGGGGCTTTGTATTGACGGTGAATGGGTGCACTGTTAAGGCACTCCTTGCGATAGGTCACTGGTTCAAATCCCCCGTGGGTGTTGTGGGGAAAAGTATCTGACTCGGATGACCCTATCCCTACTCTAAGGGTGACAGTCCTTAGCAACAACTGAAAGTAAAACTTTGATATTTTCCTTTATGAAAGTACAGAGAAGGAAGAAAAGATTGACCAACCGATATCCTTCGCTTTTGTCGATCCTATCCTCTCTCTTTGTCTCTTGTTCCCAGCTCCTTGCTCCCTTTGCCGGCCCAGCTACACAAAGATCCTGCACAAACAAGAGAAGGAAAACTACAAGAAACATGTACTCATAACTGATGCATGGATTAGAGTGAATCAGATATACAAGTAAATACAATACATCAATGCAATACAAGTATATAGGAGAACATTCAAAGCTTTATTGATAGAAGTAAAAGGGTTCTGAGAAGGTTACAACCATCAATGGCTCCAATCCAGCAGCACCTCCCCAGCAGCAAGAAATCTCCTCTTCACCTCTATAAAAGCAATCACCCAATAACTCTAACTGTAAACCAACAGCACTTCCTTGCTTTGCACAAAATTCCATCCTCCTTAGACCTCATAGAAGAGCTCTATATATAGGATAGAAGAAGAAAGGATGAGTCAGCTTGAGACTGACATAAAGCTGCCTTGTGTCCTCTCCCTCTTCAGTTAAACTTCAGTTCTTGAGTCCACTTGGAGATCCTTGCTTACACATGGAGATCAAGTACCTCTTACTCATCACAGGGCGAATCCCTTGAACCAAGTGTCAGTTTGGAAGCTTCCTGGGCAATTGACACCTTGCAGAATGACTGTGCCACTTGGCCAATCTCGCCCAGCGCAGGTAGCCTTCATTAGATTTGACTTTCAGCGCAGGTACAAGGAGGAGCAGTTGCATTCCAGCGCAGATGCTCAGTGGAGCAGCTGACATGATCCAAAAATAGCCTGTTTTTGAGTGTTTTCAGGTGGAGAACTGATGGGAAGTGTTGTGGTTTGCTGACCTTGTTCTTCTAGGGGTAAGAACAACATGTTTAGGGACTGAGGATCCCTGTAATTATTGACATTTCATGCTCCATGCTGCGAGGCACAAAAATGTCTATAACAGTTGCCCCCTAAAGTATGAGGCCGTTTATCGGGTGAAATGCTTTATCTAGAGGGTCCGAAGTTCATTCCAGTGCTGAGGAGGCGCCCTGTAATACAATACAATACAATACATTATTTTTCATTTTGTTTTCATGATCTAGCTGAGGCGGGCATCCCCATGCTCAGCTTTATAAATACATTTTGGTACATAGAACAGACGATCGTCTGATGGTAGACTGATAATTCTCTGCTGAAATTATCATCCTTTGAGTAGGATGATCATCTGCTGTAATGATGTACATGACAAATGCTTTTATATTTCCTGAATATGTATCGCAGCCCGGATGGATGAAACTAGATCCGGGGTCTTCAAACTCGTTCGATCTTCACTCTAAGTACAAGTCGATCCATGTGAGAATTTCGCTGAAGTCGAAAATGGAAAGACATCGCTTGATTACTGGTCAATGATGAAAACCGTTAACAAGCGCGAGAGGAATCACCGATAATGATAATGACCCTCAAGGTACTGCAGTACAATTCACGTGGTGTGAATAAAGGACTTGGCGTCGAACGCCACGCAAAATCTTCTGGTCGAAGGTCATTGATGTATACCTGTCGCCGGAAGTGAGAAACTTGCCATTGAGGCATGCAAGCTTCAAAGTACTGATGGGGTTGTTCCTAGATCAACTTCTTGGATAATGAGCTGAAGTCGACAAGAAGCGATCCGTCAAAGGAGGGCCTTAATGAATCCCACATCAATGACACGGAACGGAGCTAATGATTTTAGTGGAGGTGAAAACAAACTGTGACATATGATTCAGGGTGGCGATCATGAATGGATGAAGGATAATGTATGGCAGTGGATGGGACACGGTTGACACTTTCAGAATGACCTCTCTTGAACATATAACGACACTGATGCGATGGATCGGTATCATTACCCCAAATGTGGATGGTTTGGCGAGGACCATGGTGATGAGACCGGTGAATGAAACAACCCAACCCGATGTGAAACGGAGGAAAAGTGTCATGTTCAAGAGCGACTTGCTACCATTAAGCTTTGATGTTCTCCCAATTTTTCCCCAGTCATTTCTGACCAGTACCTCTTTATTTTTGTCAAGCTTGAGGAGGATAACATATGCTTGTTCTATAACCTGCCCTTCGGGCAAGCCCATCGCTATGATTTAACGAGCTTAGCGATAGGGAAACTCGTTCTCGTCTAAAGACAAGTTTGTCGCTATTTAATCATTTTAACGAGTCTAACAACAAGGAAAACTCGGTCCTTTTCATTTTTAGAGAGTCTGAAAAGGTACAGAAAGTTAACTCCATAATTCCTTTTTCGTCATCTAATCCCTTAAGTCCGAAAAAGTATAAAACAATACAGAAGGGATGGGTGTTCGGTACTTTTAACGAGCCGAACAAGACAAGCGCTCGATCTTTTTGTGTAATAATCCCTCAGATCCAAAAAGATTAAAGTCTAAAAGAGGGATAGATCTTCCGGTCCCTTTAACGAGCTGGAAGGCCAAAACTCGGCAAACTTTTCATATTTTACGAGTCTGAAAAGAGCTCAAAGAGGACTCGTCTTTTGAGGAACGAGTGATAAACAGGGATAGCAACTGATTCCAGGTACAAGTTGGAATTTTCCAATCACGGCAGTGTCACAAGGATGGCTAGGTGAAATCACTCTTCGCAGATGTTCCTCAAAATGGGTAAACACACAAATGGAAGTGAATGATCGGCCAAATGACGGTGGAGGTGACGGTGCACAAACACGACCAAGGCTTTTATGGCTGATGAATTTACGATCTCAAAAGGGTATTTACCGGTTCATTTTTTCTGAATGAGCTTGAACTCTAAAGGAAAGCCTGCTCATAAACTTATGTTTATTTTTTAACGAGCATGAACTATGCGCTAAAACTGCTCGGATCTTGCGTTTATTTTTTAACGAGCATGAACTATGTGCTAAAACTGCTCGAAATACCAGTCATAAAATAAGAATGCCTCCTCTAAGGATCCATTTTTTATAGAGCTTGCGCCTTACCACAGCTATGCTCCAACTCATCCTTCCTTTGTGTAAGTTCGGAAAACGGTTAATCTTAAAACCAGATAAATAACCGCCCCTAGCTTGCACTCCAGAAGGATTGCATGCCCCCAGGTATAGGGTAGGATTTCGAGGCTGCCCCTCCTCTCCCCCACCTCTGCTTTTCTTTGGGTGTTCACAGCTACTTGTCATCTTGCTAATCTAATGTTAACGATACTAGTCTTCTCGTTATTTTAAGGGATCTTATGCGGTACTCAGTCTTCCCGTCGGCCCAACTTTTAACGAACAACTATTTGTGACAAGAGAAGAACACTACTCAAAGACAAAACATTGGTATTATTGAGGGAGGCTTGTCTCTTTCTTATTATCCGAAGAGGGTTCTATTTGCTGCCGCAAATCAATCTCTTTCTTCGGTGATGTCTATCATTGGGTTGTCCAAAGATGGTTACCCTCTGTCACAACAATAGAATCTCTTTCTTTGGAGGCTGCCCCTACTTATCCTTCAAAACATTTGTTTTAATGGGTGAGGCTTGCTTTTCCCCAAAGATGGTTACTACTTGTTGCAATAAGGGAATTCCTACTTGGGCA
The DNA here is from genome assembly GCA_031772625.1 of Pinus tabuliformis. Lineage (NCBI taxonomy): Eukaryota > Viridiplantae > Streptophyta > Pinopsida > Pinales > Pinaceae > Pinus > Pinus tabuliformis. Next base: position 1,046,595,485 of record CM062819.1, on the reverse strand, counting down.
GTGCCCACCTCTTTAGACAAAGGTGAATGACTCTTTTGCCAAACACATAACTTTAACAAAAGAATACTATTCCAGAACAACCCCTCTTCCATCCACGGACGGGGTACGGACTAGTCATATTCTTCTGCGGAAATTCTACCTTATACCCAGGGTTTCTTCTGCCCGAAGCAGACCAGGGTGCATGCCCCCTGGGTTCCAGTCTTTCTTTCCGAATCACTCGCACTCATCGGGATGGAGGACTGGGGGCGGAGGCGAATCTTGTGTGAACAGACCATTTAGGAATGGTATTTGACTATTTGCGATGCGAGATCCCGGAAATGAAAGTTGGTCTACGAGCTTGACCATCCTTCCTTCGTGTGGAAAACACATTACTCTAAAGAGTGAGGAGACTATCGCTCCCATGCAATAAATATAGTCACGTCCAAGGAGTAGGTTATAATCCAAGGGTCCTTGGACGACCATCACGTTCAAATTAACGGTCTTCCCTTTCAATGTAACAAGCACATTGGGGAGGATTCCTAATGGTCGACTGGTTCCTTTATCAAAACCTGAGAGATTTCTTAACTCAGGTAAAAGCGCCGGGGAACCCAGTGCTTTCCAAGCAACAGAGGAAAGGATACTCACAGACGCCCCTTCATCAATGATAGTGCCAGCCATGATCATTCTATAGATCTGGACAATGATTCTGAATGGTACACTGGCTGGTAACCGGGGTCTGCCTAGTTGATTCCAATCAAAGGATACAACCAGGTTGCTTGGTGGTGGGACCGAATATACGGCCGGATATGACCCTGATGATGTTCCTTCCTGCGATAAAGGAATGGGCGCATTGCCCTGACGCTCATCAGAGTCGGTGCTGATGAAAAGAACCTGGATGGTGTCATCCTTATTCTCTTCAGTGAGGGTGTCGCATGAAGATGACTCTTCGGCGACGGTGTCATTTGAAGATGAAACTTCTGAAGGTAGAACCGGGTCAACTGCCGTATCGACCTTTGGACTTTCGTCCGGTCTGGATTCAGTAGGTTCATTTTCAGTGACTGACGCTTCAGCCGACCACTTGAGCGGGCCAGCTGTATTTTCAACCAACGAAGGACTTGGCACGAGTTTTTTGTATCCAGGAGGAAGTTTTACCGGTGAAACCGGACGATCTTCCAAAACTCTCTTCGCTTCGTCTAAGAAGGGACAACGGTGGATGGCATGACTGCCTTCACACAACTTACAGGGGAATCTTACTCCCCCTTTTTGTCTTGATCCTTCACTTTCGCTGGTTGACGGAAAGCCATCAACCTGATTGTCAGAGGTTGATGCCCCCGAATTGTGCAGACGAGGGGACCAGTCCCTTAGTATCCGGGAATACAGGGACAATCTCTGTGGAAATGGTCTCCTCTACATATGACACATGGCGATTTAGGCCCGGTCTGTGCAGTGGGTGGGTTTTCATCAGATGTCTTTTGCTTGCCCCCAGTCGCCTTAGGCTCCTTCTTCTTCTTTTCTTTCTTCTTCTTTTCCTTCTTCTCCTTGGGAGGCTGACTTTTGCCAACTCTACCTTGCGAAGATGAAGGATCAGAGGAAGTATTGTAAGAAGTGGAAGGCTGGTGGGTAGTTCTAGACTGTTCTGACTGTTGATTCGACTGCTCAGGATTAGTGGCGATCTGGACTACATTAGTTGAAAAGAGCCATACAGGGAGGCCGATTGTCAATCCTGGAAGTGACAATGTTGCCATATGAGGCGCACCAACATCTCCCCAAGAGGAGAAGGGATTTGGACTTCCGCCAAGGTTGCCTCCTTGGTTGGTGGGCTCCATACTTTTCAACTGAAAGATCAACGTGGGAATAATAGGTGATTTTGTTCTGCTTAAAATAAATTTTATTAACGACGCTTTCAGACACAAACTTGCTTTTTCATGTTTTAAGAGTCGAGAAAAAGCTAAAGATGACTCTAGTCGCCTTCGATGTATTAACGAGCCCGAAGTGACAAATGCTCGGTTGGACTTTTTCAGTTATAGAGTTTGAAAAAGGCCAAAAGAAACTGCTCTGGAGATCTAGGCAGAGGGTGTGCCAAACCTTTCGCGAAACCACAGAATACGTTTTACGGTACGGGTGGTCGATCTTCGTGAATGCTGTGTTCATTGCATCGCGATCAGTAGGGCGGTCGACACGGCTTCCTATGGATAAAGGATAAATGCCTATAGGGGTCTCCCAATATACGCGACGGTACGCGGGAGCACAAGTCCGTATTAGTGCCACCGACTCTCAGGAGGAATCACCCACCTTCATAGAGATCGACAATCACTATGTTTAACGACGCCGGAACACGTCTCTACCTAGACCTCTAGATGTTTGCGTTATGTTACAAAGCGTTGTTATGTAAATTGGATTTATTTTAATGTTGATCTTGCTTAGCAGTTTGCCTTTAAGGATCACCACGAGATGTATATATACAACTTCCTACATGCAATCTAAGATGAGAAGCAAAACTTTTCGATCTTTCAACTTTGAAAACCTTAATCTACTGAGGGAAAAGAGGATATCAACTTTTCTCACAGATCATAGAACACACACTAAAATGCAAATTTTCCTAAATCGTCAAGCACACAGTCAAATGCAAAATGCACAATGCAGATATTTCTTTTCGTTATCCTTAATGTTGATGTAAGACAAAAAGGAAACTGTTGTATAACTTTGAATCTAATTTCGAGCGAAAGTAAACAAGCTTGTCCAAAATCAAAAGACACCTTAAGATCGACTTGTTTAGACACTGGAAATGTATAGATTCAAACCACAAGATGAAAAACAAACAAACTCAAACAGCCATGAACAGTAATAAAACTAGCTCTTAAGATCACTACGACACTTTTACAGTTCAGGATCTAAGAGGCCACAGCTATACTGGTTTGCTTTTCACAATGGGAAACTGTAACTGAAACAAGAAATACTGAAAGAACAATCACAGTTTCATCACACAACTGAGGCGGAATAATGTCAAGGAAAGTTGGTTTACAGCAAGTACAATGACAAGCAATCAGCAGCAAAACAACAGTGAAAACAGGGCTCAGACACAATGGGAAACCTCAGGAAGACATAGCCTAACTGGATCAGTGCAGGCTCTGGTCTGTCAAATTGACTCTCAGCGCAGTTCCCGAAGGGAGTACCTGCGCTGGAATGCAGACTGCCTGTGGACAGCCTGCACTGAGACACGAGAGTTGCGTTTACAAGGATTTCCGGGTCATAAAAAGCTCAAAAATTCACTGTTTTTGCTGAAATAAAAAGCTATAGGTCAAGTACAAGCTAAGGGATGATCAAGAGGATGAAAAGATATCACAAAGAGTACAAGAGTCTTTTGTAGATCAGCTCTTCAAATCATGAATCTGCTCAGAAAATGAGCAAGAGTAGCAACCCCTCTACTTCGCTTTTGATATAGTCAAAAGCTTTTTGATTCGGTACTCTTTGGTTCAGGAAATGAATAGCAAAGATACTACAAACACCAACAAGATACTAGGCTCCCCAGTGGAGTCGCCAGTTTGTTGTGGGGAAAAGTATTCAACTCGGATGACCCTATCCCTACTCTAAGGGTGACAGTCCTTAGCAACAACTGAAAGTAAAACTTTGATATTTTCCTTTATGAAAGTACAGAGAAGGAAGAAAAGATTGACCAACCGATATCCTTCGCTTTTGTCGATCCTATCCTCTCTCTTTGTCTCTTGTTCCCAGCTCCTTGCTCCCTTTGCCGGCCCAGCTACACAAAGATCCTGCACAAACAAGAGAAGTAAAACTACAAGAAACATGTACTCATAACTGATGCATGGATTAGAGTGAATCAGATATACAAGTAAATACAATACATCAATGCAATACAAGTATATAGGAGAACATTCAAAGCTTTATTGATAGAAGTAAAAGGGTTCTGAGAAGGTTACAACCATCAATGGCTCCAATCCAGCAGCACCTCCCCAGCAGCAAGAAATCTCCTCTTCACCTCTATAAAAGCAATCACCCAATAACTCTAACTGTAAACCAACAGCACTTCCTTGCTTTGCACAAAATTCCAGCCTCCTTAGACCTCATAGAAGAGCTCTATATATAGGATAGAAGAAGAAAGGATGAGTCAGCTTGAGACTGACATAAAGCTGCCTTGTGTCCTCTCCCTCTTCAGTTAAACTTCAGTTCTTGAGTCCACTTGGAGATCCTTGCTTACACATGGAGATCAAGTACCTCTTACTCATCACAGGGCGAATCCCTTGAACCAAGTGTCAGTTTGGAAGCTTCCTGGGCAATTGACACCTTGCAGAATGACTGTGCCACTTGGCCAATCTCGCCCAGCGCAGGTAGCCTTTATTAGATTTGACTTTCAGCGCAGGTACAAGGAGGAGCAGTTGCATTCCAGCGCAGATGCTCAGTGGAGCAGCTGACATGATCCAAAAATAGCCTGTTTTTGAGTGTTTTCAGGTAGAGAACTGATGGGAAGTGTTGTGGTTTGCTGACCTTGTTCTTCTAGGGGTAAGAACAACATGTTTAGGGACTGAGGATCCCTGTAATTATTGACATTTCATGCTCCATGCTGCGAGGCACAAAAATGTCTATAACAGTGGGTGCTTACCTACCAAAAAAAAAAGTGCTCGCTCCTTCAACGACATGTGCTCCATCAACGCATTATTTTGGACATAAAACTAAATTTGAATTTTTCCTTCGGCATTGATACTACTATTGTTAGAGTTTAACTAACCATTTTTACACATATTCGCTGCTACTCTAGTTGTCAGCGCATTTTTATTTTCAAAACTTACAATAACACTGATATTCTCTTTGTTAGCACTTTAACATTGTTTTTTACAACTCGATGCTAACACTAAAACTGTCAGTGCTTTTAAAATTATTTTTTACAAATCAATGCTTACATTAAAGCTGTCAACACTTTAAAACTAGTGACTAAAATTGTGATAACATAGCATATCATCTCTTAGTGATTCCATACACACTAATGAAGATAGTACCCTGTCGGAACATCAGAGAAACCCCTAGCTTTGCGAGATTGTAATCCATTGTGCAATAAATGAACAAACACACTCTTCCAACAAACCAATCCAAGTCATTGCTGTAGATTCTCTCTAAATGTTATAGAGTTAATTTGTTTAACTGAGGTTATGGTAAACATGGTTTGTTATGGATAGAGTCACATTGTTGGACAAAAGTCAACTTATGTGGCATGCTATGACAACATGTCATGAAACAAAATAAAAATAAAGGAATTAATATTAAAAGTAGCTATTTTAATAATATGAAGAAGATATTGATTGATAGCATTATGTTAACTTTAATGATAATATATGTCGAGCCATGGCATATTGATTACATTTTTCATCTTGAGAGCATCTTACGATAATATGCATTGCCAAAATATAGAGTGAATCATAATTACATATGGATTTGATATTGCCACTTGAGAGCATATTACGCTAATATATGTCTGCAAAATATAAACTGAATCTTTTTTTTTGAGATAAGGATTAACATAATATATCACATGAGGTTATGATGTGCTTATGCAATGTCGAAATATAAATATCATGGATATGAGAGAGATATTCCAATATGATGACACAGAACATCTCTTTTATACCAATTTATCGCCTTATATAAAGGGTCTCCTTGTCTTTATTCAACGACAAGTGTCCTCCCACCAAAGGGAAACAATTCTCATGCTATCAACAATATTCCTATTATGTATGATAACAATTAATACAGGATATCTCAACATCGTGAAGACCCCATTGTGGGCACTATAATGTTCGAGAGTTCTGTAATTTAATTGTCCGGGAATTGCGGAGTGCAGAATTGCATGTGCAAAGTGAAGAGGTGTTTCTTCCTCCACATACAAAATTTTGTGAATGTGAAGTGATTAATTTTAATTAACTTCTAATGTACTAAAATATACTCTATTCCTAAATTAATGTGTTGTTATGCAACCAACTCACAAATAGATAGATCAACGACTTAAAAATTATCCTCCTTGAGGGGGAATCCTCCTTTACATTACATAAATGAACAATTTTTGGATAATACAAATGATAAGGCCTCCTTTCTATATATAGGAGTCTAAGGGGTCACAATATAATCAGAGCCTTCATAAGAATAAGAGTGTAAGGGCACAACAATAACAATAGTGGGTTTATATGGGGAACAATAATAATAATTTGGGGACTACGTGGGCACATCAATATCAATAAGGGGGCTACACTGGTAGTATAGGGACAATAAGGGGTTACACTAGTAGTATAGGGACCTAAAGTTCCCCTCTCCTTCAAAAAAGTGTTGTCCTCAACGCTTGAGTAGTTCTCGATGCTTTTGTATAAAATTCTCATTCTCCCATGTGGAGTCTTCAATGGGTAAATTCTTCCCCTTGATGAGATACTCTAAAATTGATCGATTTTGTAGATTTCGGGTTCTTGTTTTCGTGAATTCTTTAGGTCCCAATATGTTTTTCTTTACTTGTCAAGTTCTAGCAATATTGATTTTACTGGGAGCTTGTCACCTATAAGCTTATAAACATGGAAAATTAGTTGCACTGGAGAAGATGCAGGAAGCTCTAATTTGTATGCCATAATACTAATATTTTTCAACACCTTGTAAGGACCATAATACTTTGGTGATAATTTATCATCCTTCTTAATATAAGACAAGAAGCAAGTCCAACTGGAGTTGAACATGTACTTCGACAAGTTGATGTGCATGACCACCAGCACACACTTGAAGATCGGCATGGACACTATGCATCAATGTGTTGCTGATTCAACCCCACCTAAGAAGACCATGTGCATGTTAATAGATGAGTTGGATGAAGGAGCTGAACCAATGCACTGGTTGCAACGGAGGCAAGAGTTCACTTCAGAAATATGTTACCATGAGGTGCATGCACACCATCACGGATGACCAATACTGGCATCATCTCACCACCTTCACCATCACAATCATTCGAAAGAGTCAATCTCATCACAACAGACCATGTGTAAGTGATGTCTTGCATGGCTTGCTAAAGCCATGTTGTCTCACGTGAGTACACGTGCATTATAATGTAATGTCATGTCAGGTGTAAGTCAAGTGTCAATAGTTGGATGTAATAGTCATAGAGTAGATGAAGAGTCATGAGGGTAGATGAACTATCATAAATGGGATTGTCAAGGGTCACCCAACCATTTGCTATAAATAGTCCCTCATAACTCATTGTATAGGATTTTGGTTAGCCACACTTCTGATAAGACTATCTTGGAGAAATCTTGGACATTATCATAATGCACCTTGGCTTCTACACTGCACAAAGCTAGTTCATCTCTTTGGAGGAGTAGGCGGATGTGGCTGTAACGTTCCACTGTTGGGGCTAACAGGTTTACATGGATGTATTGTATGATTGGGACTTAAGCTTCTTTATATAATAAGAGCTAACACATTTTCATGCATATTATGTTATTGTAGCTGGACTACTCTGATTGATTAGAAATATATGTTATTAACTTACGTAGGTGTGTATGAACTGCTTCATATGCGATTATATGAATCCTGTTGCAGATGTACTGTTGGTTTAACCATCACTTTGGATTGTCGATTGATCTACTTTCCAGCCTGTGATGCATCTTTGCTCGTGTGTTCCCTTCTCAGCTGAGTACTGCTACAAGTTTCCAAGGGGCGCAATCATCTCACCCCCTATGTGTCAAAACCTCTCATTCACCTTCCTTGATTCACTGCATGTATTAGCCCCAAAATAAACATGTAATTAATTAGATTAATCAAGTAATTTATAATCAGTATGAAATTATCAACTAATTAGCATCAAATTTCAAAACTATGAGTAGAGACAACTTACTTGTGATTTCAGTTGAAGTCTGCTAAATGCAACAAAGTCTTGGGGACGACTCTCCACCCAACTGTAGGCTCAATTACACAAAATCTTGGTACAACTAGCCACCCCCGAGCCCTCAATCAATGTACCACTGCCAGGGAATCCTTTGTCTTAGAACACTATTCTCCCGAGAGAATGAATGATAGAATCTTGGAATGATGGAATGCCTCCCATCTTCCTCACCATCTAATAAATAGGGAAAACATTGGAAGGGGAGCCACATGCACATGCTCCATGTGTCCACATGCAACTTTATTGCTTTCTTGTTTTATTTCTTTTGCGTTTTTTTCTTTTTTTTACTTTTTGATAGCTTCACCGATTTTTTTACTGCTTTCTTGTTTTATTTCTATTTATATTTATTTAGAGATTTAGTATGGTTATTTATTATTTTATTATTATTTATTACTATTTTTTTTATTCATTGTTTATTATTATTTTTATTTTTATTTTTTATTATTAAGGGACATTACATACTCCCCCACTTTAAGGAACTTCATCCCGAAGTTAAGTTGAATTATTTAACATTTTATTTTGTTATTTATTACTTCATGTTCACACGACACCCTCTGCTGAACTAGTATAACTAGCAGCCATCGAAAGTTTTCACAACACCCAGGAAATCTCAAGGAATATTTGTCCTTTTTCCCACTTTTGGAACCAGACATAAGCCTCCCTGGTCTGTATCCTAGTCCAAGGCTGGCCCCAAGGCTCACGCCTAACTCAGACCTCATTTGCCCCAAGGCAGGCATCCAATACGTTACTCAATGACTCCGAGCATCTTGCAAGGCTGGCCCACTCCCTCCACAACTACTAAGGCACACAGCCCCCTGCATGAAAGTCCTTACACCCCCACTAGACTCCGGCTTCCCAATCTAATAATAGGCACCTAACCTAGAACATCTGGCACTTGGCCTCCTCAAGATGGTCCCATAACCCTTCAAGAGTTATCCATCAAGAGCTACACAAGACAAAGGAACCACTGGCATATGTAGTTTTGATTGAGTTTGTCCCCAGCCCATGTGGTGTTACTTATTCTCCCTCGTGCATATGGGCTTGCATGAGATCATCAAATAAACCAACCCTCGTGGCCCATTTGTGGAGTCTTTTTAATCATCACACCTCAACATGCAATAAATGCTTTAGCTATACCATCACAGTATCATAGAAAATAATCCACATGCCAAGTCTTGCATGTCATCATGAGAACATTCATCATTGTTAATCACAAAATAATGAACTACGTGCTCATGCATGTCATAAATTTGTATGCAACTATTACATGCTTCACCTCATGAAATACCATCATAACTTATAAAATCAACATATTTGCATCAAAGATATATCATGACTTCACATAATAAATGAACCACATGTCAATAAACCTCATATTATAGCATTATAATTCCTATGCCACGTTATGCATATCATATCCACCATGAATATTCAACATTAAATACCTATCATCACATAGTAAATGAAGATGTCAATATACCTTGAAATAACATCATAATACCTATGCATATCATAAGGATACATCATCACTATAAGAACCACATGTGCATCATTATCCTCCTATCATTATATCACGAAACCTCATGTAACATTATACTCACCATCATATCAGTCAATTAAACTAAACTGAAATCATAGTGTATGATTTAGATGTATCTTGATTTAGATGCTGCATAAAAAGTATCTGTCTTAGCTAAGTAAGCACTTCTAATTAGTTCATCACACATTTTAATCAAGTAAATAAGGAAAGTCATTAAAAATAACATCTGCATCTTCCCAGGTAGCTGACCCCGGGCTATATTGGTCCCACTGGACCTTGACTTGTTCAAACTTATGGTTCCTGAGTCGATGAACCCGGTGGTCTAGTATACAGAATGGTTCGACCTGAAGGACTCCTTCCTCAGAAACCTGCAATTTTTCAAACTTCAAAACATGGGATGGGTCGGGTACATATTTGCTAAGCATAGAAACATGAGACACATTATGCATCCCTCTTAGATGGAATGGCAACTCGAGCTTATAAGCAACTGCTCCAATATTAAAGGTACCTGACATGGACAAGGACTTTTGTGTATGCACAGATGCATCAGGAAAAGGATTAGGTGCATTCTTTATGTAAGATGAAAGGGTTATCACTTATGCTTCACGTAAACTCAAGACCCATGAAATCAATTATGCTACTCATGATCTGGATTTAGCGGCAGTTGTAATGGCCTCGAGACTATGGAGACATTATCTGATGGGGTCTCAATTTGAATTAAGAACAAATCATAAAAGTATTGAGTATATCTTCACACAAAAGGACCTTAATGCTCGACAATGACACTAGAGTGAGCTATTTAGTGATTATGATTTCAAGATATCCTACATCAAGGGAAAAGAGAATAAAGTTGCATATTGTTTAAGCAGGAGACCTAGACTTCATTCAATATCGTCATTAAAGATAGACTTGAGAAGTCAGATTCTAAACCACCTAGTAGGGGATCCGCAATACCAACAAATAAAATTTGCCTTACAAGAAGAGGTACCTGTGGAGACTAGGTGGGAAGGATACACCTTCGAAAATGATGGATTGCTACGATATAAGGGTAGGATTTATGTCCCAGATGATGATTAACTTCGGAAATTAATAATGAAGGAAGACCACCAAGATCCATATGTTGCACATCCAGGAGTCCAGAAAATGTATGCAGACTTAAAACAACTATTTTTCTGGATAGGAATGAAAAAGGATATAACAAACTTTATGGCCCAATGTTTGGAATGTCAACGGGTTAAAGTTGAACATCGTCACGCAACAGGTCTTTAACAACCCCATGATATACCGGAAAATGAGTGGGAAGTTGTTTCGATGGATTTTGTTGGAGGCTTACCTATGACATTCCAAAGACATGACTGCATTATGGTTGTTGTTGATAAATTAACTAAGAGTTCTCACTTCATTCCAGTCAAGACTGCCTTTAAAGCATCAACTATCGCTCAAATTTTCCTAAAAGAAATAATTCACCTTCATGGAGTGCCCTGAAAGATAATAATTGACAGAGACGCACGTTTTACTTATAGATTTTGGAAAAGCCTATTACAATCAATGGGAACAAAACTAAATTTCAGTACAGCATATCACCCAGAGACAGATGGGAAAATAGAAAGAGTAAACCGAGAGTTAGAGGACATGCTAAGAATGTATGTCATGGATTGACAAAACCAATATGTAACAACCCCAAATTAAACATGTAATTAATTAGATTAATCAAGTAATTTGTAATCAATTTGTAATTATCAACTAATTAACATCAAATTTCAAAACTATGAGTAGAGACCACTTATTGTGATTTCAGTTGAAGTCTGCTAACTACAACAAAGTCTTGGGGACGACTCTCCACCCAACTGTAGGCTCTATTGCACAAAATCTTGCTACAACTAGCCACACCTGAGCCCTCAATCAACGTACTACTACCAGGAAATCCTTTGTCTTAGAACACTATTCTCCCAAGAGAATGAATGATAGAATCTTGGAATGATGGAATGCCTCCCATCTTCCTCACCATCTAATAAATAGAGCAAACATAGGAAGGGGAACCACATGCACACACTCCATGTGTCCACATGCAACTTTATTGCTTTCTTGTTTTATTTCTTTTGTTTTTTTTTTTTTTACTTTTTGATAGCTTTACTGTTTTTTTTACCGCTTTCTTGTTTTATTTCTATTTATATTTATTTAGAGCTTTAGTATGGTTATTTTTTATTCTATTATTATTTCTTACTATTTTTTTATTGATTGTTTATTATTTATTTATTATTATTATTATTTGTTTATTATTATTATTATTTATTATTTATTATTTTTATATTTATTATTTATTATTAAGGGACATTACACTGCAGTGTCACAACCTTGCCACTGACATTGTTATCTTACTTGCCTCTATGCGACATCGCGGTCAAGGCATTACCTTACGACCCACTACTGGGACTCCTACACCAAATGGTCTAAGGTCTGATTGGGACTTCTTACCAGGGAGATCCCCTTGACATGTTGGTGGGGCTAGCACCATCAACATTTTGGTGCTAGAAGGAGGGCCAGATGACAACCTGAGTCCTCACATTTGTTTTGAATCTCTACACATCTATCATATGACTAATTACCGAGTTGCTCTTCCGAAATGTATGTCTTATAGAAACAATTTCATCATCCAGAAAATCTCTTAGATAAATTGTCTCATAAAACATTTGATGGTGGAGGCTATGTAACCTTGGTAAGGCACGTGGTCGGTGTCATAGGCTCATATGAAATACATGGATTCTTTGAAGAATACAAGAGTTGTGCGTTGTTCATCTACACGCTTCCAGGGAACCCAATGGACTAGTGTGCCACGCTGCCAAAAAAATCCATTCATTCTCTTGCTCACCTGGTCACAGAGATAGACTGTGCTTTCAATCATTTCGGCTGTCAAGCACTCAACAAAGAAATTTTGAAATTATGAAAATCACCCGATGAATCCATTGAATAATTTTACAAGTGCTTTTGTAATATTACATACCGATTCCCGGAATATTATATTGATTGGGAATTTCTTGATGGAAGATTTGAGTATCTTCTTCACGTACCCAAACCCCACTCAACACACTTCGATGATGGAGTTGTTCAATCACAGGCAGGCACAGTTGTTGTCACAAGTGAATGTCCACCTTCACCTCATCAAACAACTCAACCACTGTGGAATGATGTCGAAAATCATACACACACCTCGGTTGAACTGCCACATCCTCCTACCACACCTGCTCTTTATATTTGTGCATTCTTGGTTTGTTGGTTGTCACATGGACTCACTCCCTCAACCTCCGTCATCACGTTCTGTTGATCCTTTGGATTGTACTATCTTATGTTCTTCCTTTCCGGACTCCACACCTGTTGTAAACTAGGATCAAGTTGTTGATGGAGTTGGTGTTATGTAGCCAACCTACACCATCGTTCATGATGAGTGTGTGCAGGAATTTAAAGAAGAGCCCACGATGAAGGGTGACTCCCTTCCGGTCATGCCTCATCTGCTTCATCCTCACATCCCTTGTGATTCTGCCACTATTGATTTTCCCTGTGAGAACTCATTTCTGGATGCTTCTACTTTCGATCATTCAAAAGACACCTCGGATGTTAGTCTATCATTATAGTGCAGAGAGGATACATCTTCCCTTAGAAAATCTGTTCAATCTATCATTTATCTTTCTTGAAAACACAAAGGGTGAACATCTTTGCTTCTCATCTACCCATCTGCCTGATTCATCAAATCATAAGGATGTCGACAAACGTCCTGGATTTTCTAATCTTGGTTGTTGTGATCTATTCACTTCCTCATCCGATCACGATGTTAATTCAACCATTGTTAATCTATCAAAGGCACTGGTCTACGATGATCTATATGTCCATGAGGTTGAAACCCCCTAGACTGTCGAGGCACTTCAGCCTAAGCTGATGGTTATGTCCGGCCCTTGTCGTCCTGAGGTTGGTCTCACTTCTAGTCAGGGAAGTGTTGAAACACTCAAGGCTCCTCATCACTCTCTGCTTTGCACTAAAGATCTACCAAACACCCATATTTTGCTTCCTCCACTCGAACTACACGATCTCATCGCTCATGCGTTTAAGGAATCTTATGCAAAAAACACACATGCACAACACAAGTGGTCTACCTTTCTCACGTTTTCTTGCATGTCATGGTCAATAGAATGCATACACTCAACAATTGCATGCAATGTACAACAACATCATGGCAGTACGATAGAATGCATGTCATGTACTAGGACTCATCTTTGTTTTGTGGTCACTTGTAAGCTCAGAGTGCGTTTTTCTTCACGGTTACATCTTTCTTATTTTCTGGTTCACATAGCTATCTTGTTCACGAACCTTGTCTTCACCAACATGGGTCAACCAATGCACTGATGGCTACATTGAAAGTATCATTTCATGTGAGATGACCCATGCACTGTTAGCTTAGGAGTAGTGTCTGCTTGCATGCTTTATTGCTTAATTGCTTTGTTTGTTTTCTTCTCTTCTTTCTTGTTTGCTTACTTGCTTTACTTTGGCTTTTTCTTCTACTCTTGCTTTTCTTTATCATTTGTTAGTTCTCTTGTTTCCTTTCCCAGGATAGTTTCACATGAAACCATGTATGACTATTGAAGCAAGTCGAGTAAAAGTACAAGAGGCCATGTGTTGCTATCACTACTTGGTTATCTGTCATCCTCCCTCTGTATGAAGAACTTCTTACTTTTAGTCCATGATATGTTGATGGAAAATATGTATTGTGTTAGGACTCCAAATTGACCACTTTTGACCTTGTATTTTTGCTATAATATTACCCTCTTCAGTCCATAAGTTGAAAGCCTTGATTATATAATGACCTAATCATTCCAAGGTATGAAGTAACTCTCCCCATTACTATATGTTTAATCATTCATTACATATTCATGTTATCTTTATAATTAATCTTTGGAGAAGTTAACCAAGTTGCTAAGTAACTGTTGAACTATCTAAAGTCTGCAGAAATGATAGTTTGTAGTTGCTGCAACACCAGAAACAAAAACTATGTAGTTGCTGCAACACCACAAACAACAACTACGCAGTTGCCACAACACCAGCAACAACAACTATCTAAAGCAGGGAAAACGTTATTTTGCAACAACTGGAACACCGGAAATGACAAGCGGAAACAACAACTATCAGAAGATTGGCAGAGTTCCATGCTGACACAGCACGATCAACAACTGTCCAGAAAGGGTAAAACACAGTTACAGTTGCTGAAACACCAGGAATAGCATGAGTTTACTAAATCAACAACAATGGTGAAGCGGCAAAGGATAGTACGAGGATCCCAAGAAGACGGTTGAGGTTCGTTTACCAGTTGTGTAACAGTGAGAGACCCAAGAAAGAATACACCGTCACAGTGTTGTAACGGCATCCTGTAACAAGGATGGATTTCTTATTTTTGACAAAAAGGTTGAACTGAATGAACTATGACGGTCTATTGTAATAGATGTCTCCTCTATAAAGAGGAGACATCTACATTAGAAGAGGGGGGAAAGAAAACAAGTTGTAAGGGAAATTTTGAAAAACAAAAGCAAGTCTGAATCTTCATTGTAACTGGACATTTTGGCAGATGAATAAAAGGTTGTTATGAGCATCTAATTCGGCAGCTGTGTTCTGGGGAATCTTGTGAGAGGGACAGGGCCCACCTTCTTCACAAGATTCACCCATTTATTTTCTGTTAGTGTGTGAGTGTGTTTGAATTCTGTAGCATTATCTCTGATAATTTCCTTTTGCTGATACTCTGTTTGGATTCTGTAGCATTACCTCTGATAATTTCCTTTTGCTGATACACTGTTTTGTTAGTTGCTTGATATTGTAAAAGAGTACTTCACCGGTGATTAGGAATTGCAGTGTGTATTGGCAATTTGGTTACAGGGGCAGGTGTTGAACATCCTTACCCTGAGGATAGGGTCCTGATCCTCTGCTAACAGAGGAGCCATTATTTTTCTTTGCAGATTTGTATTCTTAGTTAACTCCTTCCATTTCATCTCTGCAATATATTTTAACTGTTATAACATAGAGTAAGGAGTTTGACAGAAAATAGAATTGTGTATACTACAACTTTTAATGCTTTTAGAGTTAAGTACATACAATACGAGGTCACCTTTGAAACAAAAGGACTTTCCTGGGTTGACAAATTAATGTGGTACTCGACTGTTTAATCAATAAACAATTCAAGTAGCCAACATTTTGGCGCCGTTGACAGGGAAGGCGACTAGAGATTTTAAAAGCATTAATGATTTCCTTTTAAGAATAACAGGTGCATGAGAGGACGCAGGAAACTTAATTTCACAGGCAGCAAAGGCGGGGGAGGAAGAAAGACTTTCATTGACGAAATTATTTCAAAGGCCGAGACGTCACAGAGGACGAGTTCACGGAGACCTCAGATCCAGTATTCCTCACAAACAAATCGACAGACGGAGGAAGTACTAGGACCTGAAAGGAAGTTGGAAGTACCAGAGCACACTGAGGAACCGGTAGAAGAACCTGAAGAGACAGAAGATACTGAAGATAGAGCAAGCGATTCAGGAAAAAGACCAATGGAGGATAACAGAGCAGAAAGAAGGGGGGAAAACTCACTCTCTACCCTGGAGTTCCCTATTGGGAGCTCCCGAGAGGGGCAACCCCTATGAAGAACATTCCACTTTCAGCATTACCCAACTTTCATGGGTTATCCTCTGAAGACCCGGATGAATTCCTCTTTGAATTTGATATACTATGTAGGAGTTATGATTATGTGAGCCCTAATCAGAAACTAAAACTGTTTCCAGCAACACTGAAAGGGAATGCGTTAAGGTGGTTTATGAGCTTAGGAGCTCAGGCAATCACTACCTGGGATCAGATGAAAGAAAGTTTTCTGGCCAAATATCAGGATTACTGCCGAACAAGAGAGAGGAAGGAAGAGTTGTTTAAAATGGTTCAGAAGGAGGACGAGAATCTGGAGGACTTTGTGGAAAGACTGCAGTATAATCTGCAGCGGTCTGACCACCCTACCATGAGTAAAGATATTCTGAAAACAATACTGTTGAAAGGGGTACGAGATGACTGCTTGGACATGTTAAATATGCTTGGAAAAGGGGATATTTCCAAGGAACCATTTGATGAAATTATCAACCTCTGTATGAGATGTTCAAGAGGAGCAGTAAGCAGACCAAAAAGCAGGGACAACATATACTCAAGAGTCCAGAAGTCAGCAAGTGGAGGAGCAACAAGGGCTGAAATAGGTAATTTGTTGGAAGAATTTAAAAATGAAATGTTAAGTTCTTTTGCTTCACAAATTGATGCTCTGCAGGTAAAAAAGAAACAGGCAGAAGCAGAAGCTGCCCTAGCTATTTTTTGTTCTAAATGTAGAGAAAAACACCCACTTAGGGAATGCCCACTAGATAAGGTACCAGTATGCACGATCTGTGAAAAGGACCATGAGACCCAGCAATGCCCCTCTCTGCCGGGAATAAAAGCAGCACTGCAGTCAACAGAAGAAGAGGCTGAAGCAGTGTACCTGATGACACAGAGGAGGCAATGGCCACAAAGACAAGGTATGAATTCTAACACAGCATTTAGTCGTTGCAATAATCATTCTCCTTTTCAAACGAATTACCCACCCATGAACCAAATTCAGTACCCACCCTTTAATACGATGAATTTTTTACCCATGCAGCAACCAAGTCTTCCTTTTCCTGATCCTACCATGTGGAATCCTTGGGCTCCCTAGCAATCGTATTTTAATCAATGGAATCCGAACTGGGCAGCCCAGCAAATGCCATTTCCTCAGCATCAACAATCTCTTTCCTTACCATCCAATACTCCTCCGAATAACCAAGAAATTAGACCACAGCTGCCTGTGCAACCTAACCCCAACCCAAATAACAATAAAGCTCTGCAAGTAATTGATATTCAAAATCATCCTGTCTCCCCTATGCAATGTAACGATATCCATCTTCGTTGAGGGAGAATTGTTGAACCCATCATTGATGACATTACTGACTCTGATAAAGAGGAAGTTGGAAAAGAAAAACCAGCTAACAATAATGCTGAAATAGTTGAATCAGCATCTAACAACAATGCTCAAACAGCAGATCCGCCATTCCCTGAACGTCTGGCTCTCACCAAAACGCTTGAGCAACCTGCTTTTAACCTTTTAGGTGAACTGCAGAATTTATATGTTAAAATTCCATTGTTGCAAGCGCTAAGAGATGTTCCCATTTATGCTAGGACTGTTAGAGATATCTGTATAAAAAAACCTGGAAGAAAAGCTAAGGACCCCCTCACAGTTCATGTGATGGGAGAACTGACTGCTTTAATGACAGAAAAAGATCCTCCTGTGAAATATGGTGACCCTAGTCACCCCACAGTAACAGTTTAGGTTGGAAAAACCTTTGTCTCTAAAGTTCTAGTAGATTTGGGTGCTGCAATAAACATTATGACGCTTGAAACAACACAATTACTGCAGTTAAAAAACTTTATTAGGGAAACTCCAACCATTCTAGAGCTGGCTGATCGCTCTACAATTAAACCTAAAGGAGTCATTGAAGACCTAATAATTTCTATAGAATCCTGGAATTACCCAGCTGATTTTGTGGTGTTACAAACTAAAACAAAGTTGGGGGGTCATCCACTGATTCTAGGAAGACCTTGGCTAGCTATAGCAGATGCTTTTATCAGCTGTAGATCAGGATCAATGACCATCTCTAATGGGCAGGAAACCAAACAACTTACCCTTTATCCTCATGCTACACCCATGATTAATAATGACAACTCTGTATGGGTAGATTATGAGGATGAAGAAACCCAACCTATCTTGACTATCGAACAAGCTTTAACTTTCAAAGATTCTACCGAAGATGAATTAATCAGTAGCTTCATTTCTGAACCTTCTTCGGTCAGCCCAGAAATGTATAATCACTTCATTGCAATCTTGGAATCTGAATCTCAGCAGAACCTGAAAACTAAAAATTTATCTCAGACAATAGTAGGCAGCTCCTCCAAAAGTACAACAATAGAAATTGAGCCTGGCAAAACATTAGATATAAACCCTAACTTAACTGATAATGAAAAACAACAGTTAATAAAGTTACTCTGGGAGAATAAAGAAGCATTTGCATGGGATTATATAGACATGAAGGGGATTTCTCCTGAGCTATGCACCCACCACATTTATATTAAAGAAGGATCCCGCCCAGTCTGTCAACCCCAGTGGCGGATGAATCCCAATTTAAGGGAAATTGTGAAGGAAGAACTTCAAAAACTGTTGAATGTAGGATTTATATATCCTATATCTGATAGTGAGTGGGTTTCCCCACTTGTAATTGTACCCAAGAAAAATGGCAAATGGAGAGTATGTGTGGATTACAGAGCTCTAAATAAAGCCACCCAGAAAGACCATTTCCCTTTACCATTCATTGATCAGGTATTAGATAATTTGGCAGTTAAGAAATTCTTTTCATTTTTGGACGGATTTAGTGGATACAATCAGATTAAGATTGCACCCCAAGACCAAGACAAGACCACGTTTACTAGCCCATGGGGGACCTTTTCTTACAGGGTTCTTCCATTTGGGCTATGTAATGCTCCAGCAACATTTCAAAGAGCAGTGATAGGGATTTTTTCTGATATGCTAAATGATTCCTTAGAAATATTTATGGATGACTTTACTCCTTATGGAGTGACTTTTGAGGATGCACTACAGAACCTTGAAAAAGTACTTAAGCGATGTATAGAAGCACACCTTGCCTTAAGCACTGAAAAATGTCATATGATGATGAATCAAGGTATTGTATTGGGTCACTTCATCTCATTCCTAGGAATTCAAGTCGATCCAGCCAAAATACAAGTAATTCAGACCCTCCCTATCCCCAAAACACAAACTGATGTAAGAAGATTTTTAGGACATGCTGGATACTACAGAAGATTTATCAAGAATTTTTCCAAAATAGCTTCTCCTCTATTTGTGTTATTAACAAGAAATGCTAAATTTAAGTGGACTGATGATTGTGAAAAAGCATTTAATGAACTTAAACATCAGCTGTCTACAGCTCCCATTTTAAGAGGACCTGATTGGGCACTACCCTTTCATATATCCTCTGATGCCTCAGATACTGCAATTGGAGCTGTCTTGGGTCAAGAAGAAAATAGTCTTCCCTATGCTATTTATTTTATCAGTAAGAATATGACGCCAGTTGAACTAAATTATACAGTCACTGAGAAGGAATTCCTAGCAGTCATTTATGCTATCAATAAGTTTCGACATTATATTACTGGCTATGTTACTTTTGTGCATACTGATCACTCGACCATTAAATATCTAATGAATAAATCAGTTACAAATGCCCGAGTTACCAGATGGTTATTATTATTACAAGAATTTGACATCACAATTGTAGATAGGCCAGGAAAAGAAAATGTAGTTGCTGATTTCCTTTCTCGATTAAAAACTGATGAAAATATTCCAGTAGATGATTATTTTCCTGATGAATATTTATTTGCAGTATCTGCTCACTCACCTTGGTATGCAGACATTGCCAACTATTTAGTTGCAGGAAAATTACCATCGCACCTATCACACAGGGAAAAAAGAAAGATCATTCAGCAAAGTGCTAGGTATAGCTGGATAAGCAGGTGTCTTTTCCATACAAGACTCGATCAGGAAATCCGGAGATGCATTGGTGAAGATGAAATTTATGATGTGTTAAAAGCTTGTCACGATGGCCCTTGTGGAGGGCATTTTGCAGATAAAAGAACAGCACACAAGGTACTCAGAATGGGTTATTATTGGCCCTCACTCTTCAAAGATGCAAGGAAATATGTGAAGGCCTATGATAGCTGTCAAAGAATGGGCCAGCCTAATCACAGGGATGAAATTCCACTCAAACCCCAGGTAATTCTCGAACCTTTTGAGAGATGGGCATTAGATTTTATAGGTCCCATTAATCCCCCATCCAATCAAAGAGTGTACATATTAGTGTGCACATATTATATGACTAAATGGGTAGAAGCTAAGGCACTCCTTAAAGCTAATGAAGAATCAGTACTAACGTTTTTATTTGAAGAGATCTTTGTTAGGTTTGGATTACCCAGATAACTAGTCACGGATGGAGGACCTCCTTTCAACTCTCATGGCTTCAAGGATACACTTCAGAAATATCATATTAAGCACAAAATGACTACACCTTATCAACCCCGGGCAAATGGGCAGGTAGAAAGCACCAATAAAGTCATAGAAGCCATCTTGACAAAAACAATAAAGGAGAATAGAAGGGACTGGTTTCAAAGGTTGCCTGAGGCATTATGGGCCTATAGAACTACGTGGAGGAATACTACGGGCTTTTCACCTTATGAATTAGTTTTTTGAAAAAATGTTGTTTTCCCTGTAGAGTTTGAAATCAAAACTTTAAGAACTGCTTTAGCTGTTAACCTTGACTTGACTGATGCACAGACAGCCAGGTTGCAGCAGCTTCAGGAATTGGATGAGAAGAGACTGGATGCCATCCATCAAACAACCATGATACAACAACAAAGAAGTAGGTGGCATGATAGAACCATCAAGCAAAAGCAGTTCCAGAAAGGTAACTGGGCTCTACTCTATGACTCCTGTTTTGAGAATTTCCAAGGTAAGTTAAGCACAAGGTGGTTAGGGCCTTATGAAGTAGATGTTGTTTTTCCAAATGGGACAGTCAGACTTTTAACAATTGATGATAGCAGAACACCACTACTAGTGAATGGGTATCGACTCCATTTGTATCAGCGGCCTGTTTCTAAAGAAGATTTTAAAGTTACTTGCATGGCAGATATACACTATGCTTTCCTGGGGGAACTTGTTGTCCCTCAAGGCACTTAAATTTCTGTTTATTTATGTATTTTTTTTAGATTAGATATTTTTTTCAACTAATAATCCCTGCCAAGGGTTGCCATATTACAATTCATTATTTTGCAGATCTTAGTTTTGGAAAATGGCCGAGAACAAAAACTTCAAAAGAATCACTTTGCGGACTTGGGAACGTTTTTTGGACCATAAATCAGTCTTTCACCATTTCCCGTTGCTGCAACACCAACTCTTATTGTTGCAACACCGTTTCCCATTGCTGTAGCACCAACTCTTGTTGCTGCAACACCATTTCCTATGGTTGCAACCTACTCCCCTTGCTGCAACACCAACTCCCGTTGCTGCAACACCACTTTCCGATGCCTTAATGCCTTTTTCATTATTTCTCTCATTTATACTAAAAAAGCACCAATTTCTCCACTCCAGTTCCCAAGAAATGAATTATTATTTGCATACAATATACCATTTCCTACCAAAAGAACCAGTCATACACTATGATGATTACAATCCTCCACTATTACTTCTCGTCAGTAATAAAAACCGCTGGTATTCTCATACTTTTAGACCTGCTTTAATCATTATTAATCCATCAAAAGAAAAGATAATACTTTTCGACGTAGCAACTAAAAAGGTAAAATATAAAGGTACGCATGATTATGCATGGATATTAAATAATAGTTAATGTGGAGACGTTGATAGGACTACCGAATAATTGTACTTCCAATCATATCACTTAATCGTAGCTTTTGGGGGGGGGGATTACCAAAGCACTGTCATAATTGTATAGCATGCCAACTGCCGCCACCCTTAACTCTCCCAGTAATATGTAAAAGTCACCTCATCGTGTCTTGTTACCATTTGCAACGGTTTACTCTGGACTAAACTCGGAAACTCGGCTCTGTACTGAGAATTCTCACTGAAACAGCAGCTATGGGAGGAAATCTCATCACATACGAACCTGGCACAACAACACTTTTTGAGCTCTATCCCGAGGCCTACCAAATCGTCCTGCAAGTGGGATGGCTAGATTATTTTAGGAGACTTCTAGATTTCGACGCATAGCAAGTCCTTGAGTTTGCATGCAATTTAACGGAGGGGTTTTCCTTCGTTCAGGGAGCACAAATTCTAGTCACAGAGGAAGTCATAGCCCAAGTTACCGGGCTACCAGCTAATGGCACGCGCTGGTTTAGTAGGAAGCATCTGATCCTCAACGCGCAGCAGGATTTTCTTCAACCAGGCGAGCAGGTGGAACCCAAGGGCAGAGGCGTAGCACTTCAATCACTGCCTCAACCATGGCCGAAAGTTTCTGAGTTTGTAAAGAAATACCTGATGTGCGAAGGCCGGTACCAGGTAATTTACCAACACGATTTCGTCTTGTTGAATCACTTGAGGCATGGTCAGTTGATAAATATGCCATACTATCTATTCGGATGTCTTAAAAATATGTCACGTTACACTGTCAACGCAAAGCGTCCGCTCCATTCCTTGAAACACCACCGTCTAGCTCAATTGTTGATAAATAAAGGCCTTGCCTTAAATAACCACCCCCCCCCCCTCATTAATCCCCACCAAGAGGAAGAAATCCCTCAGCGAGAGCAGGAAATTCCTCATAAGGAAGAGGAAATTCCTCACCAAGTTGAGGACATACCTCAGCAGGATGAAGAAATTCCTCAACAAACAGAGGATACTTCAGAGCAAATACCCGAAGAAATTCCTCAGCAAACAGAGGATACTTCAGAGCAAATACCCGAAGAAATTCCTCAGAAAACAAAGGATACTTCAGAGCAAATACCCCAAGAAATTCCCCAGCAAACTGAAAAAACTCCCCCACAAGTTGCTGAAAATGTACAATCAGCAGTAGAAATACCCATCCAAACAACCCCATCCCCCAATAAAACTGACCCATCCACTCCCATACTTGGTATTTCTACCGACGACTCTGATGATAACATCCATATTACCCTTCTCAAACGAAAGAAGCAGCAGAAAAATGAAACCCCACCGAAAAGAAGAAGAACTAGGGCTTCAGTCAAGGCAGCTGCTATTTCCGCCATTGCCCCTATTTTAAAGGAAGCTAGCCGAAAAAGAAAAATATCTGAATTCCCTGCTTCTCTACCCAAGAAAAGGACTCGGTCATCTGTAACAGCTAAATCCCCTAGCCCCACTCTCCCCAGCTCTCCACCCATCATGTTAAGAACCCGTACTCCCACCAGCCCTGAAAACTCCCCTTCCTCACCCTCTAGGGCTGAGATGCAGAGTGTTCACAGTTTCGTGACATTATCTTTTGAGGCAGCTGTCACACAAGAACCAGCTGCCGACACCCAAGGTAATATTGGCCAAGTGGCTGCAACACAAGAAACAACCACTACCCCACCAGGTGACACACAAGAACCACCTGTTGGGGGTATAAATGTTCAAATGAATGCTGAAACTGTTAGAAAATTATATATTACGGAGCAATGGAACACATAAAATATTGCAGAAATATAAACACAGAAAACGCACAAAACAAGAGAGACACAGATATACGTGGTTCACCCAGTTTGGGCTACGTCCACCCCGAACAGCCAGTCCTTCCTTTCTATTATCCAGCAAAATGAAGAGATACAACCTACAGCAAAACCGCTGTAATATCCTCTGTTTTCTCTCACAGTCTCACCTCTATGTTTCTCGCTCACCGAATACACATCTATCTCACAGCCTCAAATACAATGCCCTCATATAAAGAGAGGGGTTGCCTTCTAGGGAAAAAAACCCTAAACTAAACATAAGTTCTACCGTCAGATCATCCGCCTAATGAACGGCCCAGATTGACTAGAAATTACTATACTTTTACAAGGCAATTTTACAGTTGTTTTTAGCTTCGGGGGCGCTGCCCCCGAAACCCCTCGCCAGGGGGGGGGGCTCCCAAAAGTCGCTGCTGCCCCCCCCTGGACCCCCCACGGCAGCGATTATTTTACGGGCGGCGTTGCCACCCCATTTTGAACTGGGGTCCAATATGTCGGTACTATAGAAGATAATCAGGCTCCACACCCAACAGAAACACAACCTCTGCCTCCACTGGAACCTACAGTTCCACAAGCTCAGCCTACCATATCTGCCCTGCAGGAAGAAATTGAATTTCTGAAATCCTAAATTCAGGATTATCAGGAGGAAATAATAAGGGTCAAAGAAGCTTATCAAAATGAATGCAACCTGCACATTTTAGCACAGGTAGCATCTGCAGTGGAGAAGAGTAAAGAGAGTGAATATATGTGCACCAAGTGTGGTGAGCTATATACTCAAGCAGGATACAAGATAATTGCAGTACCAGTGACTAGAGTCATTCCAGAACCTTCTGCTGTTGTAGTTGAAATGAAAGAACCCGCTGTTACACAAATTGCAGAAGCAAAAATAGAACCACCACAACCCTCTGCTAATATAGAGCAACCTGCTGCAACACAAGAACCAGCAGGCTCTCCAAAAATTGTGCAGGAGGAAACTGAGGAACCTGTTGTAACACAAGAACCAGCAGGCTCTCCAAAAATAGTGCAGGAGGAAACTGAGCAACCTGTTGTAACACAAGAACTAGCAGGCTCTCCAAAAGCAGTGCAGGAGGAAACAGAGCAACCTGCTGTAACACAAGAACCAGCAAGTTCTCCAAAAACTATACAGGTGGAAACAGAGCAACCTGCTGTAACACAAGAACTAGTAGGATCTCCAAAAAGTGTAAAGAAAGAAGAAGAAGAATTGGTTGTTACATTAGAATCAGCAGGAAATGGAGAAGAAGACATAGAATCACCCCGGCCTACCCAAATTGTTATGGAACAAGAAGCAGAAGAATTGGCTGTTACACAGGAATCAGTAGGAAATGGAGAAGAAGACATAGAATCACCCCGGCCTACCCAAATTATTATGGAACAAGAGGAAGAAGAATTGGTTGTTACACAGGAATCAGCAGGAAATGGAGAAGAAGACATAGAATCACCCCGGCCTACCCAAATTGTTATGGAACAAGAGGAAGAAGAATTGTCTGTTACACAGGAATCAGCAGGAAATGGAGAAGGAGACATAGAACCACCCCGGCCTAATCAAATTATCACAAAACAGAAAATTCTTGTTTATGCCTATACACAAATTGAATCTCCCTCTGTCAGCGATGCATGCATAGAGACCGCTAGTTTTCAGGAATTAAAGGGAATATGGTGGAGAGAATATGAGTTGTCACAAGGGAAAGCATTCCAACAGCAAAAGGGAATCTGGTTCAATTATGCATATAAGAATTGGGAAGCACTTGAGCAGTCTAGAGCTCAGTACAAAGAAATTAAGGAACTAAAAGCTAGACTGTCCCATATTTTTGATTTGGTTCAAAGAATACTTGCTACAAGAAAACCTTCTTTCAACTGTGCAGCATTTTTGAGCGAACGACTAACATTCTTACAGATAAAGGTAGTTAGAGATGGTAGACCTCATCAGGTGATTACATCAGAACAATTTATTGAAACCTTTGCAGAAGCACCCAAGAATGATCAGAATTTGTTGTGTGAGCTTTATCTCCACAACGAAGCTATGTCTGAAGACAGAAAAATGAATATACTTCCTCTTGTTGGCGACATACAACTCAGAGATTTCATTTCCTTTCTAGCCAACCAACTCACTTGGAAAAACGCTTTCATCTCAGCACAACACAATGAACAGAACTGCCTCCTTTAGATTAGGGTTGAACCCCAAAATGCAGTGACTTTCATTGCACAGCACCAAAGAATGTTAAGTGAACCTGGAATGACTGATCACATTAGGCAACTACAAGCAGTGGTCTTGCGAGATTGCCAACACTATGTGAAAACAAAGGCACCTTTGGCTATTAAAGCCAACAACCTATTCTAGGAAAACTGTCCCAAGGAAAGACAGGAGTATCATCCCTACAATCCCCCTAATCTACAGGCAGCAATTTCAAGGGTACCTTACTATGTTAGATGTATGGAACAATGTGCTGAAAAATGGATTGGCTACAGATTTAAATTTCCCCTCTTATGGTTATCTAGTCCGCAATACAAGGGTCAGCTTAGATCATCCAAAAAGGAAGAGGTGGCAGCATGGAGGCAACTAGAGAGTGTCTGCGGGTTCATAGATAGGTTTGATAACACTTTCCATAGCTACTGTATTAGTAATTTACACTCTTCATCCCAGTACTCCGACTCAGATTCAGAGTAAGCATTGCATGAGGACATGCAACCCTTTCAGTTGGGGGGGATGTTAGGACTCCAAATTGACCACTTTTGACCTTGTATTTTTGCTATAATATTACCCTCTTCAGTCCATAAGTTGAAAGCCTTGATTATATAATGACCTAATCATTCCAAGGTATGAAGTAAATCTCCCCATTACTATATGTTTAATCATTCATTACATATTCATGTTATCTTTATAATTAATATTTGGAGAAGTTAACCAAGTTGCTAAGTAACTGTTGAACTGTCTAAAGTCTGCAGAAATTATAGTTCGTAGTTGCTGCAACACCAGAAACAGCAACTATGTAGTTACTGCAACACCAGAAATAGCAACTACGCAGTTGCCGCAACACCATCAACAGCAACTATCTAAAGCAGGGAAAATGTTATTTTGCAACAACTGGAACACCGGAAATGACAAGCGGAAACAGCAACTATCAGAAGATCGGCAGAGTTCCATGCTGACACAGCACGATCAACAACTGTCTAGAAAGGGTAAAACACAGTTACAGTTGCTGAAACACCAGGAACAACATGAGTTTACTAAATCAGCAACAATGGTGAAGCGACAAAGGATAGTACGAGGATCCCAAGAAGACGGTTGAGGTTTGTTTACCAGCTGTGTAACAGTGAGAGATCCAAGAAAGAATACACCGTCACAGTGTTGTAACGGCATCCTGTAACAAGGATGGATTTCTTATTTTTGACAAAAAGGTTGAACTGAATGAACTATGACAGTCTATTGTAATAGATGTCTCCTCTATAAAGAGGAGACATCTACATTAGAAGAGGGGGGAAAGAAAACAAGTTGTAAGGGAAATTTTGAAAAACAAAAGCAAGTCTGAATCTTCATTGTAACTGGACATTTTGGCAGATGAATAAAAGGTTGTTCTGAGCATCTAATTTGGCAGCTGTGTTCTAGGGAATCTTGTGAGAGGGACAGGGCCCACCTTCTTCAAAAGATTCACCCATTTATTTTCTGTTTTTGTGTGAGTGTGTTTGAATTATGTAGCATTATCTCTGATAATTTCCTTTTGTTGATACTCTGTTTGGATTTTGTAGAATTACCTCTGATAATTTCCTTTTGCTGATACGTTGTTTTGTTAGTTGCTTGATATTGTAAAAGAGTACTTCACCGGTGATTAGGAATTGCAGTGTGTATTAGCAATTTGGTTACAGGGGCAGGTACTGAACATCCTTACCCTGAGGATAGGGTCCTGATCCTCTGCTAACAGAGCAGCCATTATTTTTCTTTGCAGATTTGTATTCTTAGTTAACTGCTTCCATTTCATCTCTGCAATATATTTTAACTGCTATAACATAGAGTAAGGAGTTTGACAGAAAATAGAATTGTGTATACTACAGCTTTTAATGCTTTTAGAATTAAGTACATACAGTACGAGGTCACCTTTGAAATAAAAGGACTTTCCTAGGTTGACAAATTAATGTGGTACTCGACTGTTTAATCAATAAACAATTCAAGTAGCCAACATATTGTTCGAAGTGAACCTTGATGAAAACACAATGCTTGTGCACTCACCTACTCTAGTAAGTTGTTTTTGGGTTAAACCTTGCCAGTTCATTCAAGTAGAGTAAGGTGAGGGGGAAAACCTTAACAAGCACGTCAGAGGTATAATAAACTACTTCTCTATAGGAACAACCTCTTCTGATCTCAATAAGTTAGGATCCCTCTTCCGCCTTTGAAATGAATAAGTGTTATGCACAGTTACAAAGATGAAAATGAAAAAAATGAAAAAGTGAAAAAAGTTTGAAAAAAATGAAAATGAATAAGGTGAAAGAAGAGAAAGGCTTCTTGTCCAGATAGGTGATGCAAGTAACTCTCCTGGGGTATTGACCAGGCTCACTGGCAGCGAAGCCATTCTTTTGTTCCTATGTGACTCTGTCAGGATACTGTCTAGACTTGCTGGCAGCGGAGCAACAACAAGGATGAAACCAAGACTCTGACGACCATACTACTTGTGCATCAATATACCCATCAACCTCAATTGAAACAACTGTTTTTACTTGCTTGGAATGCGTGTCAATCGACCAAGAGTTTGGCAGATGTTACATCTTACAATAAAGCTAGTGTGAAACCAAGAGGAGCTAAGAACTTAGCAATACTTCTGGAGTTGTTAGACTTTCTTTTCACGAACAAGGTCCATTCAGAGAGTTGGAGCTCTACCAATGTGTCAGCAAGTGTTGTAGCAACTACAACCATCCTCTGAAATTTTTCCTTAGCTTTGTTTTGGAGCCTCCCTTCCAACTTTCACAACAGCTTGTCTTTCTTCATCAGGTTCACAAGTTTTAGTGTTTGTCTTGCCCAAAGGCAGCTTGTCGATCACAGCTTGATGCATTCCACTCACAGGATGTTCACTCAGACTTGGTCCAGCTGTAGGCTAAGCAGCTTCCCCATGAAAATTGTGCATTTCTAGAGGGAAACCAGTCTTCCCTCCAAAAATTGCGCAATCCTCTCTGGAAGTCTACTGGGCTCCAAGATTGCGAAATTCTTCCAGTGAACACTCCTAGCAAAAATTGTACAATTTTCCCCGGCAGGGCTGCTCGGCCCAAAATTTGTGAAAATCTGGGTAGTAGTCAGCTGCTCTACCCAAAAATTGTGCAAATCTCTTGGGTAGCTAGCCCAGCTCCCAACTAAAAAATGCGCATTTTCTCCCAGCATTTGAGTAGTTTGTTGCATGTGCAGCTGAGTTGACCCATTCCCTCTGGGATGGAGCAAAACTAGCTTGCATGCATGGGCTTCTTCTCCCAAGGTAGCATGCAAAGAAATCCCTTGTTTCAGGGATATTTTTCTAGTAGTTGGAGGTTACATGCAAGGATCATTTCAGAAACCTCCCACCAAGTGTTGCTTTTCCTAGATTTGTGGCATGCGTGTCACAACCTCGATGTTATCAAAACTCATCACCTGGACACTGCAGAGCTCATTCCTCACATAACCCTTACAGCTTTGACATCCCACATCACATCTAGGAGTTGTTGGCACATTCATCTCAGCTATTTTGGGTAAGCTCACTTCCCATGCCTTGTGTTGCATTTCTATTGCTTTTTGTGTTTTTGCTTGTGTAAGTATTGTTTTCTTGATTTTAATGAGCGCTTTATATCATTTACATGTATATTATCTGGTCCTAGCACTGTTTTAGTTTTCGTTTCTATCTCACTATTGTCACATGCATGAAACTGTTTTTCACAAATGGTCACCAGTTCGCCGACTCGCCTCACCCACATGCATGTTGTTCCATTTTTAGAATTGGCCATTCGTTGTTTGCATGAATGATCATTCACTTATGCTTACACTTAGTATCACCATGCATTCGCACTGACATTCACTTTCAGTTTCCCATCCACGAGTCTGGGCAACCTTGGCCCAGACTCTGCCTCATCAAGAACCTCACCAAGACAAAATTGCACAATCCTGAGAGGAAAGGCTCTGTCTTCCTCTCAGGAAATGTACATTTCTTCCCAGTGACTGTCCACTAGGACTATTTTGTGCATTCCTGAGGGACAGTGATTGCTGGCCCAGAAAATTGCACAATGCAGTCACTGAGCCTACAACCATTGCTAGCTAAGATTGTGCATTGCGCAATTCCAGCATCTAGACCACACTATGCATTGTGAAGTTCCAGTAGTCAGTTAGTCTCCCAGCAGCCTAGACTGTGCCTTGCACAATCTTGCCAGTTAGTCTCCCAACCTCCCAGTGGAAATTGCCCAACCTTCATTATCAATCACACAGGTTTGTTGCAAGTCAGTTCTCAAGTTCATTTTGGTTTTCAACTGACAGATTGCTTGCCATTAGCGTTTCCATGTCTCCATGTATTGCAAGTTTTCATCTGCCTCTAAGCAGTGTAGGTGCAATGGTTTCCAAGAGGGAAGAGTTGAAGAAACTGCTGAGAGCACACCTGGAGAGGTAGTTGATCAAATGTCTATGAGCTTGTCTACTCATGAATACATCAAGTTGTTCGTAGACAAAAACATCAAGATATCACAGTAAGAAGCATCATGAACAGTAGCTGAAGGCAGCATACCGAAAGCAACGAATGCAACGAACACAATGAATTCAGCGAATGCAATGAATGCAAGAGGAAGGTTGTTTACAACACAAAGGCAGAACTATAAGAGACCTACCCTAGGGTCTGCTAGCAGATCTACTTTCTTCTAAAATTAAATGCGATCAGAGGCGATAACTTACTTACTTACATGGCTTTTAAACAAATACAATTTTATCATTTCATTCTAATCAGCATAAATTAAGGTGAATATTTCATTCTGATAGAATTTTCAAGAGTATTCTATGGAGGAATACTTGTACTGATGGCTGATGGACATACCTTTCTCCTGCTGCTCCTGCTGAATGCTCCTCTTGACAAACCCAGCTGGATTTACCTCCCAGCCAACTAGGAAATAATCCCTAGCCCAGGAAACCTCCACAGGTTCCCTAGCCCTCCGAGCCCAAGTCCAACTAGATGTAGTGTGTGTGTGTGTCCAGGATGAATGATCCAGACCAAGATAACAATACTTCCCTCCTCTCAACAACCCAAGAAACCTCCACAGGTTCCTAAGGTCTCCAAAAACACAACAAGTCCAAACAATCACAACCAACCCCACAATCATAAGCAAAACCCCACCCCCCTTTTCTCATTTCCCCCTTCCCTTTTTATACCCTCCTTCCCTTCTCCATCTCAACCACCTCTCATTAATGTCATTAAATTCTCATCCATCCTTACAATTGACTTCTCTTCTCCTAAGTAAAGTTGGGAGTACATTTGGAAATGTGACATGAATATAAAATTGGGAATTTAATGGGAAAGGACCATGTCTTCTCCCAAGTAAATTTGGAAAGTACATTTGGGAATGTGAGATGATATATATATATATATATATATATATATATATTGATAATTAAATGGAGAGGACTATGTCTTCTCCCACGTAAATGTAAGCGTACATTGGGGAATGTGAGATGTAATTACATGGAGAGGACCATGTCTTCTCACTAGTAAATGTGAGGGTACATTGGGGAATGTGAGGTGAATACATATATTATTTGAAATAATGGAAGGAGACCATATCCTACCTAATATTCAATTTGAGAAGTTATGTGGGGAATTTGAATAATGGAAATCATGAATTTTATATTAGACCAATATTTCTCAATATTTTCAGATAATTTAAGTATTAACAAAATTTGCAGGATAAAATTTAAGTGGGGCATTACATACACCCCTCCTTCAGAAAACTTCATCCCAAAGTTAGAATGAAAATATGCAAGGAGTTTGAAAGCATAGCAAACCAGAGAGAGTTATAGCAATAAAATCTAATAAGTCAGACAATGACATTACTTCCCATCAAGAGTCTCCAACTAATCTATATCCTCCTATCCATCCTAGCCTACGTCGATTCCCACCCTATCCATTCTCTGCTGCTTTATCAGTGGCAACAACCATACTAACCACTGATAAAACCGACATGGTGGAAGCGTCGAATACATCGACCTTACTTCCCCAATAGGCAATTGGAAATATTCATCACATGTCTAGGGGAGCGTGTCCACCACTGCCCTCCCACGATTCCAGGTTTCAGAGGATACATGGTGGGAAATTCCTCCATCCCTCCTGCAAAACTAGGGTCAATACCCTAATACGAACCACACTACAAAGCGGGTTGGACTTCTCATCGAATATTCCAGTCAGGTTTTCCTTTCCACCTGTCGTTTGCATTTTACTCATGTCATAAGAGTGCATATCAAGTAGATACCAAATGCAATAGAACAATGTGCATTATACCTTCCCCATGAGATGTTTCGACCTTCCCTCAATGGAAGAGTAACTCTCAACTATCTTATAGTTCTTCCCCCCTACGGGTTAGCTCTCATTCATGCATTTATATAACAACAAGACATATAATCATCACATTACTAAGTCTAGTATCCATGTGTCAATTTGTAGTTCGCACTAGAAACAATCATAATTTCACTACATCATTCATTAGATAAATCGTATCCACTTAAGCCATACATGAAACAACAATAGCTCTGATAAGTCATGTACTAGATAAATCATCACCAAGTAAGTCATACATCAAATGTCTCCATCATCAAAATCAAACCTAAGTAGTTTCACATGTTCAACCAAATGCATCAATATTACACAGTGTTCATAAATAAATAATATGGAACTACAACATAAAACCTTAACATAGATCGTTGTCTACATCAAAATGGGCATCATAAACGCTCATTGACATCCTTGTGGAACTCCTCGAATCAATTAGAGTTGAAACAGATTCAACTATCTGTCACGGAAAATAGCATTTGAACCTAGATATGCTATAAGGTGGTACCAAAACCAAAATAATGGCAAGCAACGAATTAGTGCACTATTAATTCCACTAGAAGGTGCTAGTATAAGTTTCATGCATATAGTTTCTTTAAAACCTTAGTGAATATAAAAGTCCGACTCTTCCAATTTAATGGTTTTTTTATCTTCCAAACCCATTAGTTAATCTTGAAAATAAAAGACTCAAAACTGTTTCCAGCATGATTTTCATATTTTATTTTTTGTAAATTGAGAGAAATGTCCCCTAAATGTCAAAGGTTCAAATTTATTATATATTTAGTCATTGTTTACTAGTACTAAAACAATTTCATGATATATAATGCAGCTCACAATATGACCAGACAAATGAGAAATAATTAAACGAATGGAATAATTTCCCTTACCCTGATGCTATTAGTATTTCTCTTCTAAATGGCACCTCATCTCTAAAGATGCCTACTCCTTTCACAAGTGGCTAGTGACCACAAAAGTTGCGAAGAAAGTTGAGGGTCCTTTCATCCAAAACTAGAGACACATTATTTTTCATGGCATTTTTATTCAACACTAGAATAAGGGTAAGAGTGTATTCTAATATTTTCACTGGTCTTTTATTGACTAAATAAGCTTCCATTTTAAAATCCCAAACTCTCTATGAATTGATCTTCTCATTTAATTTAAGATCATTAAAAACAACTATCACAGTAAGCCTTACACAAGTCCATGGTATTCAATCTATATTTTTACTAGAAACTTCCACCATCCGTAGAACAATCATTAATGTGACATATAGGATATTTCAACATATCCAAATCTAAATTCCCCTGCTTCATAGTCGTTTACTTCTCAGACTCAAGATTTGTTGTTATGACTTCCTCCATGAAGAATGACAAATATACTATCTGAAAGATAATCCTACTATCCGAATGGAAAATCTACTATATCTTAAATAAGAATAATGATAATCTTCTATCAGCATAATTAAAAGCCACCCTCGTATGTAAAATAGAACTGACTACTTTTTTTTTTATAGATTGGGACACATTTGCAACGAGGAGGAATGGTATGGGACTGGTATATATAAGCTTCCTATAAACTGCTATGATAAAATTTTGTTCTTATCCTATGCCCATAGACGAATGGAACTTGGAGAACAGTTCAAGTAGGTATACCAGAACACAGAGAAGGCACACTTATTTGTCCGGGAGGATCTGATTTGTGAAGATTGATGCAAACCAACACAAGGATGTTGCCACATGTGCTCTCTAGATTGGTCTTCGTCGTCATGGAAGCAAGAAGAGGGCACTTTTCATCAGTGCCTTCAATCCGAATGTCAAAATCCTTGTGTATTGAAGAAACTTACTTTAGCCACTCTCTTGTAGCTTACGCCCAGTGGAAAGGCACATGTTAGGGGCTACTCCTGTAGATCTTTTTCAAGAGATATATGTAACAGTAGAAGAAGAGAATTTTCCTTTGGCACTTTCGGGTAGCTACCAAGAACATTATAAGCAAGAGGTCATTACCTACAGTGAGCCACTTTTCCCACAACTTCTTCATTTTTTTCGCCTTTATACTTTGAAGTCAATGTTGCATTTTCTATCTCATGCATCATCAGGACTTTGCATGACAACATGCAATGTATATATGGTGATGGAGAAGTGGCACCTTTGTCTGATCTATTCTTTGCACATCAAAGGTTCATACAAGCTTGAGTGGAGGTGTGTATACACTCCCAATGCTAGTTAAAGTTGTTTGATGTTTGCAGCAGGTGCATTAGAGAAAGTGATTGACATACATTTGGGTTGTAAACTTAAGTCTTATCTAGTGAAACTTTCAGTTGCATTGCACAGGTGGAGGGCACAGCACCGAATAAATTTATACCTTATCCATTAAACGAAGCATGCATAAGGGAAGTTTAAGTTCTATTTTAAATATTTTTCCAAGTATATTGGTTCTGCTGTAATGTCTCTGTTCTAGTAGCATAAAACCCTCCAGACTGTGAGTTTAAACCTGTAAAGACACTCAACATACAACAATATACTGGGGACAGTTATAGTTAGCGAGGTTAAGAAGCACACAAATTTCAGCTATAGCTATTTTCTCGTCGTAAGAAAGCTACTAATTACAAACATGTTCCTACTACCTGGAATACTCAAAAAAAACTCTTTCTCCTTCAAGAACTCGTAAAATAAATAAAGATGCGTAATATGATGTAGTCCATAATTGGATAAGATTCTCCAATTGCACTATCTGTCCTATGCTACAGATATTCAATAATTTTCTTTTGAAAAACAAGGCTTGCTATAATCATCGATCATTTCCTACAAATCTATCAACTGCGCATGGAGGAAAAGACAAGAAACATATCCTAGTAGCTAAACGAAAGCTCAAGACATATCTTATCTACCT
Source organism: Pinus tabuliformis (assembly GCA_031772625.1). Lineage (NCBI taxonomy): Eukaryota > Viridiplantae > Streptophyta > Pinopsida > Pinales > Pinaceae > Pinus > Pinus tabuliformis. Next base: position 1,046,560,240 of record CM062819.1, on the reverse strand, counting down.
CGATAGCTAAGAGAAAGTATTTTTGGCATAAATTGGTGGGCAAGCAATCTCTAAAATATCTCATAGTTGTTGGGCTTGGGAATGCATCATCCTCCCCAATGCTTTAAAATATGAACCTTGAGACTTTGACTAAATTCACGCACTTACATAATCTCTGTATCCTTTATTCCAACTTGAAAAGGATGAATGTTTGTAACATTGAAAACTTCAAAAGATAGGCATTGTCATTGATTCGACTAAAAACTGGGCAAAGCCTAATCTTTTTAGGTTTTAGCTTGTTATAATTCTTCTGAGGGTACCTTTCCTTTCCAAATTGCACTATAGCTCATTCTTATTTCATGAAACACATTCTCTTTCCTGCTTGTTGTTATCCTCTCAGACAAATCAAGTAGATCTACCTACCCCCTTGGGATTATCTCCATAAATAACTTGGAAAAGAGATGTACCTGTAGATTTGTTAGCACTGGAGTTGTATGCAAATTGAGCTTGTACCAATTTGATCCCATTGCCTCAGCTTTTCAGAAGCTATATTTTGTAACATATTAACCAAGCTTCTATTTACTACCTCTGTTTGACTCTGATACACTGATTTGAACTGTAACTTGCTATCCAATTTCTTCCACAAGGTCCTCCAAAAGTGACTAAGGAATTTAGTATCTTGGTCACAATCTCTTTGAATTTTATTTTTATTTTTTTACCATCACTAGTTTTCTTGTGTAGAAGGAAATGAGCCATTTTAGAAAACTGATCCACAATTACAAAGATAGAGTCATTATCTCTCTGAGTTTGTGGCAGCCCCAAGACAATCTCAATTGAAATATCTGTTTATGGTCTCTCGGGCACAGGTATGGGTGTATATAACCTGATATTTTTCTTCCCTCCTTTAGCAAACGAACAAATTTGACAAGTAGTAACAAATTTACTGGCATTTTAGCTTATTTTTGGCCAAAAAAAAAAAAAATCACTTAATAAAGTATAGGTTGGTATTATCCATTCCAAGTGTACAACTTAACCTCTGGTGTGCAATTTTTGAAATTAGCTCTTACCTTCTAGATCCATTGGGAATGCACAACTGATATCTTTAAATAGGAACTCATCAGCCAATACATAGTCTTCAAATAAGTTATTTCTTGAGGCACTGAGATCCTTATAAACCTTGCTGAAATGTGGATTAGCAGTATATTGACCCTTCATTTCTTCAAACCAACTATCTCTCTCATGGTGACTAAGCTATGATGCCTCTGACTTGATGCATTGGCCACGACATTGTTGTTCCACTTTGATGCTTCACAAAAAATGTATAGGACTGCAAAAAGGAGACCTGTTTGGATTGGAGCTTTGGTTACCTTCCTTTTTAGCCGTTCAAAACTTCTTTTAACTGCTTTGGCCCATGAATACTTTCCTTTTTATACAATATGTTATAGTGCACTAATGCCATTGAAATTTCTAATGAACTTCTTGTAGAGGTTCACAAATTTATGGCAGCTCTTCACTTATGTTATTTTTGGGAGAAGGCCACACAAGAACATCCTTTACCTTTTCCAGATTTATATTCAATCTACTTGTTGAAATTACGTTTTACCCATTTTTTTCCTCTTTCAGATTACAACATAATGTCTTTCAACTTCAAATATGTTTGTTTATTTTAAGCTGAACAAGGCACTTTCTCTTTCGAATCATTCATGGAATGAATCCATAACTGTCATGGGTTGTCACAGGGGAAGGTGAACCACTCACCCTGTACATAGTGCGCCTATAGGGGAAGGTGAACCACTCACCCTACGGTCAGTCATAGCATCAAGAAGTACCCCAGGCCCCCAGGAGCTTCCAAAGCTCAATGTTCAACCGAGACCCTCTTAATAAAGTTTATCCATGTCTTTCAACCTCTTTCTGAAGGAAAAATTGACCTTAAAAATCAGTTTCTTCTTATGTAGGATAGACATCGTAAGTAATTCATCATAACTCCCTCTGAGTATTGGGAAAGTAACTTCACCCAAAGCATAACCATCGAGCTATCTCTAATATGCAGCCTCTATTAAAGTCATCATACTCAGCTGACATGACTTGCTTTCATTGAAAATCATCAGACAGGCAAAGTCATCAGGGATTTTATAGCTCCCTTTGAAGTCTTGTTTTAGATGGTTATTTATACTTCAATCAAGAGTTTCTCATATGAGAGAAACCAGCTTCTAGAAGGCTTCAGGTCCAAGAAAAATTCTTAAGCCTTTCTTCACCTAGGAAGAAGAGATCTTCTTATGGGATTACAATTGCAAGATGACAACCATCAACGTATCAATTTACCCAATGTATCTATACTTAAGGTAACCAAGATGCCAGAATCAGAGTCTTTTGTTCATCATGCTCAAGAGGTCATGCACTTTCTTCAAGGCACCTATGCTGATAGGGATCAATACAAAGAACTGTTTCAAAGTGCCATCCACTTCTTCTCCTAGCTGATCTTTGAGTATGAAAGCTTCAAGTGAGTTGTGCCCCTTTTCATAAAGGTGCTGATAGATTATGATAGCTTCTTCATAATAGATGATTCCCCTTATTCTTTTATTAAAATAGTTTATCCAAAGTTACATCTATCTTTGTTCACAACTTCGTTTGTGAACAAGACTGTAACACTTTCATCAACATATTATCATGGCAATTGAACTTGTAACGATATCATAAATGATGTTGGACTAAAAAAGGAACATAAATGATGCTGAGTTGAATTTGCTAAGATATCATTCATAGGGAAATGCCATACATATAATGACTGATGTTGCATAGGACTAAACATCTTTACAGGGTTCTATCCTTGATAGTTGAAGGACTTTATTCTTTCAGGAAGACCATTCCTTCTTGAGAGTTATAGAATTGAAGCATTTCAACAGGAGGATTGATTCTAGAATCAGATGCTTTCACTTCTTTATGCCTGTAGCTGCTATAAGACAGAAAATCTCCATAAGATGGCTCATCTGATATTGGGCAGATTATGTCAATGGACAGAAACATATATCATCACCATTTTTCCTAGTACAATGTACAGATGTAATAAACCTTTTTGAGCTACTGTCTGAGACTGAAGGACAAGGTGATGAGATCTAACTAATGATCCATTGTCCTAATTATGCTAGAAACATCAGGAGAACTGTGCCTCTTTCTTCATTTGAACGACAAGGATTTTGAAGAGGAGCTGGAAGTTCAATAGAAGGATAGGTAACTTCGATTATAATGACTTTCCAAAATACCATAACAGCTTCTAGACTGCAAGGATGTCATACACATACCAATACATTGTTTGTATGTATGATGCTGATATAAGTCTAAATCCAAACATGATGCTATCCCTACTTCATGCAAAAGTCAAACCTCATGTGACCTGAAGTTCTGATGTAACTAGAAATGTTTGAGGATGACCTCCTTTGATGCTTGATCTGTCATGGTGAAGATGATGTGATTCTTACATTGCTTCATATCTTTTTATATTTTTTTGCTAATGAGTTTTGTCATGTCATTTATCAGAAGCAGAATTCAAAATAAGTACATTGCAGAAGACATGAATGCATTTCTTAATGACTCAACAAGCCAAACATGCAGATATATTTTATCTCTTTTGAAAGTCATAGATCACTGTAGATCGGCATAAAAGTTTGGTATGAAATGTCTCACATTGTTATTAATGCTTGTTTGTAGGCCTCTGAGTATGCCTTCAAATCAAACTCAGAAGTGTACCAGACAGGAGTCTCAGTGAAGGCTGATCTTGTCTTTAAAAGACAAGAGGTTCCAAGTCGAAAGCAAAGGGAAGCTTCTTGCTCAGCCATAAATTAATTAGACAAACTGCACAAAAGCCAGAAATAAAAGTATAGGCGAATTTATCCTATCCCATCCTTTAACTACACATATCTATCTATGGGAAACTTCTCATCGTCAAATATCTCTGTCTTCATCAGAGATTTCAGCCAAAATCCTTCCCTCCATCAATTTCCTTCTTTTTCTACTGGGCTTCTTCTATTCGGGTCGAGTTTCCCATGAATCTCTTCAGGTCCTTGAAATTGGAATTCCTTCTATGCACTTTTGGAAACATTTGATGTGGAAAATACAACATATCTTGAGTAGGGGATTTTGGACTTAAATTGACGAATAAGCAGGAGTAAAGGGATTTGAATCGACATTATCATAGTAGCAGTTTGAATAGGCTCCTATGATTTCCCACAACATATTAATATTTATCTAATAACAATTCGAGATTGAAGTCGAAAACTCTAATGTGTTCAGTTTTACACTTAAACTCGTACGGTCTCTATTTCTCTTATCAAACTTGTAGGTATATATATGTATATATACAGCCTTAGAACAGTGATACTTTGCCACAAGTTCTCATCTTTTATGGCACTATACAAGACTGCAAAATATACCTTAAACAAGTTGAATGTAATTTGATGATGCTCTCGCAAGAGATCTAATGAACTTTTAATTAACTCGGTTTAGGATTTATGAGAACATGACTGGAGTAGGAATCTTAGCTTCTTTTCTTGGAGGCTTTAAGCTTCAAGTCAAGCCTTCTGAAATATGCTTATGCCATGAACTTGAGGGAGTCTCAACTTCTTTTGTAGCTTCATTGAGTCTCCCAACTAGGCCTATAAGTTCTTTTAATCAATCCAAACTCTTTAACAGAAGAGCTACTCCATATTAATGCTATGTGAAACCATAAAATCGATCATCCACTAATGTATATGATGCTTCGGATCTCATAGGTGGTCCAGAATTTGAACCTCTTAAATGCTTGAAAATTTTCTTAAATGATGAGACCCTTCGTTAAATTTGTCAATGCCCTGGAGTTTGGTCACCCATAAATGTGCACAAAATTCTGAGGTTCGGATTGAGGTAGCTTAGAGGATTTGATTCTCTTCAAGGGTAAACACAGACCTCATCTATTGTGCCTAGAACTGCGCTCTCCTTATCTAGATATTCGGTCATATTTTGGCTCTAGAACTAGCCCCTTGGTTTTATAAAACAAGGTTTTATATGATCTTCAAACTTCTTTACTCTTGATCCACAAAACTGCAACCTAATCATTGTTTGTAAAAGTCCCTAGGACTACAAGATTCTTTATCTAGGAGCTTGGTCCAGATTTCTTGATTTCTATTATATTATTTATTCTGTCATGAATTTTACAAGCACATTTAAGTTGAAGCAAAACACTAGCTCTGTCATATCCCTAGGCACTAAGACATTGAACTACTGTTGAAACATTTTGACATTCTAATTTTCTGGCTTTTCAACTATTTAGTAAGAAATTTGATTATGGAACAACTATTTAGTAGGCTTTGGGTCCAGATTTTGAAGTTGGCTCTGATACCATGTGTAAGAGACTTACCCTAGGGTATACTAGCAGATCTACTTTCTTCTCAAATTAAATGCGATCAGAGGTGATAACTTACTTACTTACACGGCTTTTAAACAAATACAATTTTATCTTTTCATTCTAATCAGCATAAATTAAGGTGAATATTTCATTCTGATAAAATTTTCAAGAGTAGTCTATGGAGGAATACATGTACTAGTGGTTGATGGAGATATCTTTGTCTTGTTGCTCCTGCTGAATGCTCCTCTTAACGAACCCAACTGGATTTACCTCCTAGCCAAATAGGAAATAATCCCTAGCCCAGGAAACCTCCACAGATTCCCTAGCCCTCCGAGCCCAAGTCCAACCAGATGTAGTGTGTGTGTGTCTAAGATGAATGATCTAGACCAAGATAACAATACTTCCCTCCTCTCAACAACCCAGGAAACCTCCATAGGTTCCTAAGGTCTCCAAAAACACAACAAGTCCAAACAATCACAACCAACCCCACAATCATAAGCAAGACCCCACCCCCCTTTTCTCCCTTCCCCCTTCCCTTTTTATACCCTCCTTCCCTTCTCCATCTCAACCACCTCTCATTAATGTCATTAACTTCTCATCCATCCTTACAGTTGACTTCTCTTCTCCCAAGTAAAGCTAGGAGTACATTTGGAAATGTGACATGAATATAAAATTGGGAATTTAATGGGAAAGGACCATGTCTTCTCCCAAGTAAATCTAAAAAGTACATTTGGGAATGTGAGATGAATATATATATTGATAATTAAATGGAAAGGACTATGTCTTCTCCCAAGTAAATGTGAGGGTACATTGGGGAATGTGAGATGTAATTACATGGAGAGGACCATGTCTTCACCCTAGTAAATGTGAGGGTACATCAGGGAATGTGAAATGAATATATATATTGATAATGAGTTGGAGAGGACCATGTCTTCTCCCAAGTAAATGTGAGGGTACATTGGGGAATGTGAGATGTAATTACATGGAGAGAACCATGTCTTCTCCTTAGTAAATGTGAGGGTACATTGGGGAATGTGAGATGAATACATATATTATTTGAAATAACGGAAGGAGGCCATATCCTACCTAATATTCAATTTGAAAAGGTAAGTGGGGAATTTGAATAATGGAAATCATGAATTTTATATTTGACCAATATTTCTCAATATTTCAGGTAATGTAGACATTAACAAAATTTGTAGGATAATATTTAAGTGGGGCACTCCCGACCTTCCAGTCGAAATTGCCTAACCTTCATGATCAGTCACACAGGTTTGTTGCAAGTCAGTTCTCAAGTTCATTTTGGTTTTCGACTGACAGATTGCTTGCCATTTCCATGTCTCTAGGTATTGCAGGTATTCATCTGCCTCTAAGAAGTGTAGGTGCAATGGTTTCCAAGAGGGCAAAGTTGAAGAAACCACTGAAAGCACACCTAGAGATGCAGTCGATCAAATTTCTATCAGCTTGTCTACTCATGAAGACATCAAGTTGTTCGTAGACAAAACATCAAGATATCACAGTGAGAAGCATCATGAGTAGTATTTGAAGGTAGCATACTGAATGCAGTGAACATAATGAATTCAGCGAATGCAATGAATGCAAGAGGAAGGTTGTTGACAACACAGAGGCAGAACAAAGTTGCAAGATCAAGCAGATCCACTAATGATGAAAGCAACTTTGGAGACTCAGGCTATGAGGTGACAACGTGACATGAATATCGTGCGAAGACAGAGAATGGAACAAAGAAGGGGTTGCATGTGCTGAAGCAACAACTCAAGGAAGAACATGAAGCTACATAGATATAAAAATGAGAAGCAAAAGAAACGGGAACAACAGTGGGCGCAACATGCACTCACGGATGAAACAACGCCCATACAAGTTAAAGATCCATCCTAGCAGCTGACACAGAGCAGACATGGTGAGCAGTGTTATTAATCGCATGCAAGAGATTCAGCAGTATGCATGCCATTGTGGAAAGGCATGCAATCCAACCCATTCAACACACTCACCAAGGCGAAGACAAGAAGCAAGTCCAACTAGAGCTGAACATGTACTTCAGCAAGTTGATCCACATGACTACCAACACACACTTGAATATCAACATGGAAAATATACATTAGTGTGTTTCCGGCTCAACCACACCCAAGAAGACCATGTGCATGTTAATAGACAAGTTGGATGAAGGAGCCGAACTAATGCACCAGTTGCAACGGAGGCAAGAGTTCGCTTCAATAAGATGTCACCATGAGGTGCATGCATACCATCATGGATGACCAAGCTTGGCATCAGCTCACCACCTTCACCATCACACGAATGCCAAAGAGTTGATCTCATCACAACAGACCAAGTGTTAGTGATGTCTTGCATGGCTTGCTCAAGCCATGTTGTCTCACATGAGTAGATGTACATTGCAATGTAACGTCATGTCAAGTGTAAGTCAAGTGTCAACAGTTGGATGTAGCAGTCATAGAGTAGATGAAGAGTCATGAGGGTAGATGAACTGTCACAAAGGGGAATGTCAAGGGTCACCCCACCCTTTGCTATAAATTGTCCCTCATAACTCATTATATAGGATTTTGGTCAACCAAGCTTCTGATAAGACTATCTTGGAAAAATCTTGGACATTATTGTAACACACCTTGGATTCTCCATTGCACGGATGTGGCTATAACGTTCCAATGTTGGGGCTAGCAAGTATACATGGATGTATTGTATGATTGGGACTTACACTTCTACATATAATAAGAACCAACACATTTTCATGCATATGTTGTTATTTTAGTTGGAATACTCCAATTGCTTTGCAATGTATGTTGTTTAACTTACTCAGTTGTGTATGAACTGCTTCGTATGTGATTATATGAATCTTGTTGCAGATGCATTGTTGGTTTAGCCATCACTTTGGATTGTCAATTGATTTGATTTCCAGCCTGTGATGCATCTTCTCTCATGTGTTCCCTTCTTAGCCGAGTACTTCTACCGGTTTCCAAGGGGTGCATTCATCTCACCCCCTATGTTTCAAACCTCTCATTCACCTTCCTTGACTCATTACAACAATCACACCCTTGCTACTAACAGAGTTATCTTACTTGTCTCTGTGCGACATTACGGTCAAGGCATTACCTTACGAACCACTGTTGGGACTCCTACACCAAACGATCTAAGGTCTAATTGGGACTTCTTACTGGAGAGATCCCCTTGAAATGTTGGTGGGTCCAGCACCATCAACAGGTGTCAACCTTGTAGTTTTTGGAAGAATGGGAGAAACAACACTTCCATCTTTGTAGTTGTGAGTGGTAGACTTCCATGTTGCCATAATTTTTCTTTCAACTTTTCTTGCCACCCTGAATGCCTTGTCCAATGAATCAGGTTCCCAAGGGAAAACCTCATGTTGTATGTTATCATTTAAATTACCTATGAAGACATCAATGTTGTTATCCTCTGGAATATCATTTATTCAATTTTTGGAAGTCATCAATGTGCTCCACCATTGAACCTCTTTTTCTTAGATTTACCAATTGGCTAAAGAAGCTGTTGCTCTTTGTATCCTCATAATGTGCAATAATTTCCTATGTAAAAATTGACCAAGTGACAAGTGGTTTATGAGAACAAGTCCATCAATACCATACAAACTGATTGGGTCCTAAATATAAAGTTGCAATGCACACACTTTGTGTGTGTTGCACATTATGGAAATCAAAATATTGCTCCATCTGTAGTTTCCATGTTACCGAATCCTTTCCATCGAACTTCCTCATATCAATATTTGGAATATGGTGGGTCTTCAATCCAATATTAGATTCTATGAAATCATGATTAACAATTCTTTTATTCTCATTGTGAGTTTCATCTAATATCTTTTCTCCATTAGGAAGCATTTCTTGTAGAAAATTTATCAAACTTTCCTTCAAAAATTCCATGTTTTCTTTTAAACCATCCTTCGAACCTTCCATGTCCGCTTTTAATCCATCCTTAACCTTCCATATATGATTTTAAACCATTCTTAAAACCATCCATATTATCTTCCATTTTATTTTTTGGTTACTCTTTGCGAGAGCAAAATTTGTTGCACTTGGTCTCGTAATTTTGATATATCATGTTGCGTTTCTTCCTCTTCTTCATGCGTCACATTAGAGCTTTCTGGTTGATTGCTAGGTGTTTCCATTTTATTTATTTATGTCATTTTAGAATCAAACAATGATATTTATGCTTCAATATGCCTCTCATATCACTTCAAACTGATTTTTCAAACAAAACTTATGCAAAATTTTAAAAGCTACACACCATTTTATTGCTTTGTAGGAGTTCGATATTGTGTTGAAAATAGCAATAAGAAATGCTAAAAATAGAAGTGCTAAAAATAGCACTGCTATAAATATAATTTTGAGATACATTCCAATTTTAGTTAGTCGCTGAACTAAAATTGAAAATTAAAATTCGAATTTGATCGTAGTAGCTGTTTGTAAAGTAATTAATTCATCTTGAGTTAATTAGTTGTAAGAAATCAAACATAAAGTCTATGTGAGGACATTCAACAGTTTATCCATTGATTGAGGAAGTTTTCTCTTGCTTAAGGAGATCAGGATGAGTTGTACTTTGAGTTGTAATTATTTAGCTTAGTTATCTGAGTTAAGTCAACTTAGATTAGTTCCAATAGTTTGTGGATCTGATTGTGAGTTCAGTTAGTTAATGCATGCATGCATGTAACTAATGCACTTCAGATAACTGAATATTCTCTCATAAATAACTCATGCATGCCAGTTCAGTCAGAGACCCAGTTGATATCAGGTGATGGGACAGTGTACTATCAGTTGCAGGAATATTCCATGGAGGATATCTCTTGCATGCAGAAGGAATTCATTCCTTGGAGATTGCGGAGTTACTTTTGAGTTTGATGGTTGTGTGATGATGCCAATTCACACAGGTGGCAGCATTGTACCCCAAGAGAAATTGCGCAAGTAAATAGGAGGCTTGGAGGGCTGGAGGAAGGCATATGTTGTTTCTATTCAGTCTATGAGATGTATTGTTTGATTGTACTAAGAGTTGGATGACTTGTGCGCTGAAGCTTTGTGTAATCTGAACATATTTCCACTTGTATGATATTACAGAGATCAGGGTTTTAGGCTGACGCTATCCCCAGAGTATTTTTTTGTGTTCATGTGTGATTTCTTTCTCATTCCCAAGCTAGTAGCGGCTAATGCTAAATAATTGGTGGAATGGAAGAAATGTGTGGCTAGAGCAAGGACAATCCTTTTGGAGGGAGTTCGAGACCACATAGTCTCGAGTCTCCATGGGAAAGAGACACCATTTTCAATGTGGAAAACATTGAAAGATCTACCTCAGAGCAATAGTGATTAGATGAAGATAGCGCTGAAAGAAAAGCCTCGGAAAATCAAGTCTAAAAAGGGTGACACGATCTCTACATATCTGAACAAGCTCACCACCTGCAGGGATGAGCTTGGAAGTGTAGGGATGATGACAGTCAATGATGACATGGTGAGTCTAGCTCTCCTCGGTCTTCCTAAGAGTTGGCATAGTGACCAAGACTCAGTAAATGGAAGAGAGAAACTGTCAGATTAGGAACGACTTTGGTCGGATCTGATGTAGGAGGAGATAAGAAGCACCAGAGATGGATCCTCATCAAAGCAAGATGATGAGGAAAATCTAGCCTTAGCGAGTAAGGTGAGGAAAGGGAAAGGGAAGGCGTCCCATTCCAAATACAGTTCTTTCCATGGTGGGAATAAGTTTGACAAATCAAAAGTGTGATGCTTTCATTGTCATGAGGTGGGGCATTATGCTACAAAATATCGACAGAAGGAATCCAAGAAGGGATCCTCAAGGGATCATATGGTCAGGCACTGGCCTCACAGTTTGAGCTGGATTTCTCTCTCATCACATGCATGGTTTCATCCATGGTGGGATGTTTTTGGTACCTAGATAGTGGAGCTTCATTCCACATGTCTGGTGACAATAATATTTCCAGTACCTTGGAGGAGAAGGATCTCTAGATGTGGATTGAGATGGGTGATGATGGAAAGTACCATGTTTCAGGTGAAGGTATGCTTATGTTTCAGGGGGAGCATGGAGCTCCTCTCACCCTGACTGATGTAAAGTATGTACCAGGTCTGAAAAAGAATCTTGTGTCCATTGCTATGCTAGAAGATAAAGGCTATGATGTAGTTCCAAAGCTGAGTTCCAAAGTTGAGTTCCAAAGCTGAGTTGCTGCAGAGCCAAGATGTTGGCGAGTTATGGCATAGAATATTTGGCCACTTGCACCATGGAGCCTTGAAGATCATGCCGCAGATTTCTATCGGACTTCCCAAGGGAAAACTAGAGTAGACGGATACATGCAAAGGTTGTACATTTGGTAAGTATGCAAAATCTTCCTTTCAGGATCGAGACAGTAGAGCTGCAGCAATCCTGGAGCGAGTTCACACAGATGTTTGTGGACCATTCTCTACAGCCTCCACCGCTAAATGAAGGTACTATGTATTTTTATTGATGATTTTTCTCGTAGATGTTGGATCTACTTTATGCAAAAGAAGGATCAGACCTTCTTGAGGTTTTGTGAGTTTAAAGCCTTGGCAGAGAAAGAATCTAGAAAGAAAATAAAGGCCTTACATAGCGACAATGGTAGAGAGTATGTCTCCCAACAGTTTAAGGACTTTTGCGCCACAGAAGGAATTAAATGGGAGTTGACGACACCCCATAACCGACAGCAGAATGGGGTGGCCGAAAGGAAGAATAGATCGATTGTGGGAGCAACTCGAGTGATGTTGCATGACTAAAGCCTACCACTTCATTTGTGGGTTGAGGCATGCAATACAACATTATACTTGCAGAACAAAAGCTCACACCATATACTGGGAATGATGACACCTATGGAGGCCTTTTCTGGGAAGTGACCAGATGTGAGTCATTTCCGGATCTTTGGATCATCAGTTTATTGCCATGTGACCAAACATGCCTAGAATAAGCTAGATCCAACAGCTGAGTTGGGGATACTTGTGGGGTACGCTAATACACCCCACAACTATTGGGTGTTCCTACCTACCAGTCAAAGGACAGTGGTACACAGAGATCTGAAGTTCGATGAGCAGAAATCCATGCGAGTATCACTTGAGAGGGAGCTCAAGTTGGATGCAAAGGAGGAACTTTCAGTTCCTAAGGAGGAGGAACCTCAGATTGATGTGGAGCATCCGCATGCAGAGGATCCGGGAGTGGAGACATGCACTCACGATGAGTGTTCCAGAGATGGGTGGAAATTCTCAAGGGAAGCTGACAGGTTGATGTTGGATGTGTTAGAGTCGGTCTAGTAGCCCTCCATCAGCGATCAAAGCTCTTTGCATTTGCATAAATAGGTGTCTCATCAGTGTCATTCTTTGCATTCCGTTAGGCATGCCATAACCATGATGGAGGAGCTGGTGTCTTTGTCCCCCTCTTGGCACTGCTCGATCAGCTTGTTTCAGTCATTAAACTTTGTCAAGGTTACTTGTCTATTGTCTTGAGATCAAATTTTTAGGTCTAGGGTTTTTGGTCAAGTTTGTCTTCAAGCTCATGTCTCTGAAGGTCAATAAGTACCCAGCAAGCTAGAGGGATGATTTTTAAAGTGTTTTTTCAAAAGATTCTATCTTGTACAGTTAATTTTCACCTTGGATTTAAAAACCCTGTTTTTAAAGCCAAAGTCATTTCTCAAAAATTTTATGAAAATTGTAAAAAATTCAAAATGATTCAAAGGACAGCATATAACCCTGGCTCCCTTGCCAAGATCCCTCAGAGCCTATCCCTGCAAAAATTATCAAAGAAAAGCATCAAATCAATCAGTTTCAGGACAAAAAGAAACCAAAAAGTCAAGTTTATAAAGTGTCATGGAAAAACATTATAAAGTGGGTTATGATATGAAATTAATTCAAACAAGGTTATAAAAGCCCTAATCTCCCTCTATCAAGCCTCATTATGCATCCAAGTGATAGAGCAACTGATTGCAAGAGAGTTTGAGTGAAGTTTGTGAGTTGGGAAGGCGCGCGACCTGTCAGAGGCGCGCGACCTGTTAGAGGTGCGCGACCCATTAGAGGTGCGCGACCTGTTGGGTGAGGCGCGTGACCCATCAGTGCTCTCTCTGCAAAACCGCCAGCAAATTTGCCAAGGAGCCACAAATTGCTAAATTGTGCAAGGTAGGCCCTCCATCATAAAAAATTATTGCTTGTTACAGTTCAAGAAGGTCATGATTATATTTGTAAAGGTCTCCATTTGCAAGTAGAAGTCTCTATTATGCTTTGGCTTGAAGTTGTAAAAATTGCTAGGGTTTATTATGCTGTTTTGAGGTATCCCATTGTTCTCATTTTTTCCACCTCCCATTACATTTTCCTTATCATTTTATGTAAATTTCCCTTCCAAATTTGTTAAAGAGCCCTAAACCCTACCCTTCTTCCCAAGAAATCAAAAGAAAAATTAAACCCTAGCCCTTCCTCCCATATCATTATTGTAAATAAATTTGGAAAATAATGTATATGCAATAATCCTTTCCCTAAACTCCATGTTTCATTATTATTCCCAGTTTCCCTTTAAAATATCCCTTCCCTAACATTCCCCTTGTGCTCCTTGTCCCCTTCAAACAACATTTTAATCAGCAATTTGCAAAGCAGAAACAACAATACATTTCAGCCACTTTGCTCCTAAAACAATGTCAGAAACCGAAACCAATTATGAGCAAAGTGATGACCATGCATCAACTTCAGAGTTTGAGGAATAGAGGAGACCAGGGCGGTCATCATAGGAGAGAGGATCCCACCTCTTTGACTGATTTGCAGGCTTGTCCAATGGCAGTATCATGCTTCTGTTATATGTCTTGCTATGAGTTTTGCGAGAGGATCTCTCGGATTCAGCATCACAGGGAGTTGGCTCGCTTATTTGTTTTGCATTTGCATGATGGACATGTGAACCTTGCCGGGGTGTATTTTACATTGACACCCGAGATGATTGCTCAAGCCACAGGGATACTGAATGTCGGAGAGGTGTGGAACAAGCGCAGGATGTTGGACAGTGTGCAGTTTGAGCCTTTCATTAGACCTGCATTCATGAGACATTTGATGGGTGTATTTCCCTTCAAATTTTTGAGGAGTGAGTATGCTCCCATGATGAGGCTTATCATGCTCTTTTTCACCTCTGAGGGCAGATTTTCATAGATATATTCGTACCATATTCGCCTGATGATGCATTTCACACGGGTACGGATGATGAACATCCCTGTTTTCATGTGCTAGAACATTGAGAGGATGGTGCCCTTGATGCAGAGGAAGAGCCCAACACAACAGTATAGCAGCCTCTATCATTGCGGTTTGATTCAGCTTGTGGTCATACATCAGTTGGCTCAGCAGGGAATCACATGGGAGGAGTTCATCTCTCGTGAGTTCTTTATAGCACCACCACCACATCCGGAGATTGTTCATGAGGAGGGAGGACCATCACAGCAGCATGATATCCCCGAGACTAGCCATGTCAGCTCTTCTCCATTGGTCACTTATCAGAGAGGCCACAGGGCCTTATTTGCAGCAGCTAGGCGAGTATTTTCTCCACACCGGGTGGAAGGGGTCTCGCCTTCTTCATCAGCACCACGAGTGTTATCTCCACACCAAGTGGAAGGGGCCTCGTCTCCGACAGCAGAACAGGTATCAGAGAGGGGCAAACAACCCAGGATTGATGAGGGGCCATCAGGTGTTCTAGATATAGAGCTTGTTGATCTTGATGTCAATTCTCCTAGCCTAGAGTCAAAGGAGATCATTCAGCACCTTAGAGCTGAAAATGATGCATTGCAGAAGATATTAGAAGGGGCACAATGGACAATCTCATATCTAGAACAGCGCAACAAGTAGTTGGAGGATGAGCAAACTCTTGATGAGTTGTGGAGGATTCGTAGTGACCGCAACTTGAATCGGAGAAGACCCGGTGATTTAGTGCCAGTTGAGCGAGAGGCTATGCTTATCCGGCTCAATGCTCATTTAGAGAGGCTATTGGCTAAGGCCAACCAAGATAAGAAATTGCTGAGAAACATGAAGAATCATTATTGGGCACAGATGCATGTGTGCAAGGCAAAGATGAAGGTGCTCCAAAGGCGGTTGGTCAAAGCACAAAAACGGAGAAAAAGGCCCGATCCCCTCCACATCTTGGCGAGGCTTCCTTGAAGGAGCATGGCACTAAATAGCTCAACCCCAGCACAAATTCCAAGAAATTTTGAGCATTTTGGGTGATTTTTGGTTTTTAAGGCAAAAAACAGGTTTTTCCGCTTGACGGGTCTCACCCCCCGCACGACCCTTTCACTTGGCAACTTTATTTTCAAAAAACTCAGCATTTCTGGATTTGGCATGAAAATTTACACATGCTTACCCATTGACAAGAGATTTTATGAAGTTTTGGGCCTCCTGAAAGTCAAAAAACAAGCAAAAAATGACTTTTTTGCCACATTTTTGACACACAGAAAGCAGTCTTGGGAGATTGCAATTTTGGAGGGGCAAATGACAACCAAATTCAGAAATTCCAGTTGGGTTGGAAAGTAGACTCATAGACCTTTCCAACAAGCCTACTCTTGCCTCATTTGGACACCTGAAAGTGCCCCAAAAGTGCTCTCAACGGCGCGCGACCCGTCAAGATTTGGCGCGCGACCCATCAGACAAATTGCTCGGGATTTCAGCCTACAGCTCAGCAAAACGCAGTTTTGACTGTGTTTGACTTTTTGGAGTTGATTTTTATCCTTCTTGTTGTAAATGATGTAAATTTATGACACTTTTACACTTATGTATCTCTTCTAGAAGATTCATTCATGAGATAGGTGAAAATTAAATGAATGAATTGGTTTCCTTGTTTATAGAGGCAACTTGTTTTGACTGCCTAGTTTTCAGTGCTTAGTTTAGAATTGGTTGAAACAGCTCCTAGGATAGTGAGCTAGACCCCTAGAGGCAGGGAAAGATGTTAGATGATCTATATTATGTACTCTCTTGCTCATTTTAATGGTTGGACTCTTGAGGGAGAAGCTCTTATTGTATTACTCACTGTATCTCTGCAATTTAAAGGAAGACCAGGGTTTTGCAGTCCTTTTTGGGATTCTTGTGGTCACATGTATTGATGGTGTGTTTCTCTTTGTACTTGTAAGTGTGTTATGTGAATCATTTCCTTACTTTTCCTTCTGCACATTAGGCAAATGAAGTGTTAAAGTAGAACTCATGACTGTCATGCTCTGCTTTTAAGTTTGCTTAATATCAATGTTTTCGACTGTTTAAAGGGAATTCAAGGTTATTGCTTGCTCTCTTTAACTCCTCACCGGTCATTCTCATCCATACATCTCTATTAAAGGCATCAATATTGTTTCCTACCTCGCCCCAAAGAACCCCCTGCGAAAACTATGTCCAATCCCCGCACCTAAAATTGCCATTTCCCAAATTTTCCACCAAAAACCCTAAAAATCCCAAATCAACACTTTTGATCAGTTTACTAGCCTAAAATCAGTGTTACCCTATTGGTTATCTCACCCATTGAATATCTTTATCGAGATAGACCGGAGAGAGCCTTCTCCTGCCCCGTAGGGCTAGCTACGAGGCTAAGTGGTTTGATGTTGCCTTGAGGTTTACCTTTCTCAGCCTGAGGTGAAATTTCAAGCGCTAACAGGATGCGCAAGAGAATGTGGGAAAACCATCTTCTTAACACATACAGAGGATGTCGCTTGAGCAATACATTGGTTACATGGCCCTGGTTGGGGAGTGTGTAGAGTCCAAGCCTTCTTCATTCGAGGAGGTAGTGTAGCAACCAGACCGGGTTGATGCAATGGTGGAGGAGTATGACTCCATCATTCGAAACTATGTTTGGGATGCTGTCCCAATACCTTAGGATAAGTCAGTGGTGAGTTCCAGATGGCTTTACAAGGTAAAGCAGGTAGCTGATGGCAGTGTTGAGAAACATAAGGCAATGTTTGTTGCCCGTGGTTTCTCACAGGTCGAGAGGATTGACTATGATGAGACTTTTACTCCTATACCAAGGTACTCATCTATCAGATCGATGTTGGCACTATCAGCTCAGATGGGTTGGAAGATCCATCAGATGGACGTGAAGACATCATTCCTCAATGGGAAGATTGAGGAAGAGGTGTACATTGAGAAACTAGAAGGTTTCGAGACCTTCAATCATGAGTCGGATGTGTGCCGACTCAAGAGGGCTTTGTATGGGTTGAAGTAAGTACCCCGTGCTTGGTACACCAGGCTTGACAACTATTTCACTAGGTTTGGCTTCACCAAGAGTGAAGCAGATGCGAACCTTTACCACATCATGGTATAAGGTAAGCTATTGATCATTGTTCTTTATGTCGATGATCTGATTTGTTGATCCAGTCTTGCAAGGAGGACCTTGCAAGAGAGTTTGAGATGAAAGACATGGGTCTTATGCATTACTTTCTAGGCATGGAAGTGTGGTAGAAGGATGGGGAATTTTTTGTGTCTCAAGGCAAGTATGCCAATGAGATACTCAGGTGGTTCTACATGGAGAAGTGCAAGCCCATGCAGACTCCTCTAGCTAGTAACTGGAAGAAGGAGGATGCTACTTCAGGTGAGGTAGTAGCTGCTACAGTTTATCAACAGTTTGTGGGTTCACTTAAGTATCTAGTGAACACCAAGATTTTTTGGAAGGCAGTGAAGCATGTGTTAAGATACCTCAGATGCACATATTAGTATGGATTGTGGTACAGATGGACAAAGGGAGTAAAGCTTTAGGGCTTCACAGATGCAGATTGGGCAGGGAGTCCATCAGACCGGAAGAGCACTTCTGGAGGAATCTTCAACCTTGGTTCAGCTGCAGTTTCCTGGTACAGCAGGTAACAGAGGTCAGTTGCACTTAGCTCAGCAAAGGCTGAATACATGGCTACCAGTCAGGAAGCATGCGGGGCCATTTGGATGCAGAAGATTTTAGTGGGATTGTTTGGTCAGAGGATGGATCCAACTGTGATCTACTACGATAATCAGAGTTGTATCAAACTCTCTCAAAATCCAGTTTTTCATGACAGGTCCAAGCACATTGATATCCTGTACCATCATCTTCGAGACTGTGTGGTGAAGAGGATCATGTTGTTGATGTATGTTTCGACCGAGGAACAAGATGCAGATATTTTGACTAAGGCATTGTCAAAATGCAATTTCGAGTTCCGCAGAGACATGATTGCGGTTACTAGTAATCCCTTTCTTGTTGAGAGGGAGTGTTGAAAATAGCAACAAGAAATGCTAAAATAGAAGTACTAAAAATAGCACTGCTATAAATAGCATTTCGAGATACATTCCAATTTTAGTTAGTCGTTGAACTAAAATTGAGAATTACAATTCAAATTTGATCTTAGCAGCTGTTTGTAAAATAATTAATTAATTCATCTTGAGTTAATTAATTGTAGGAAATTAAACATGAAGTCTATGTGAAGACATGCAATAGTTTGTCCATTGATTGAGGAAGTTATCCCTTGATTAAGGAAATCAAGATGAGTTGTACTTAGATTTGTAATTAGTTAGCTCAGTTATCTGAGCTAAGTCCAGTTAGATTAGTTCCAACAGTTTGTGGCACTGATTGCGAGTTCAATTAGTTAATGCATGCATGCATGTAACTACTGCACTTCAAATAACTAAATATTCTCTCATAAATAACTCATGCATGTCATTTCAGTCAGAGACCCAGTTGAGATTAGGTGATGGGACAATGTACTATCAGTTGCAGGAATATTCCATGGAGGATATCTCTTGCATGGAGAAGGAATTAATTCCTTGGATATTGCACAGTTACTTTTGAGTTTGATGGTTGTGTGATGAGGCCAATTCACACAGGTGGCAACATTGGACCCCAAGAGAAATTTCGCAAGGAAATAGGAGGCTTGGAGGGCTGGAGGAAAGCATATGTTGAGTCTATTCGGACTGTGAGCTGTATTTTTCGATTGTACTAAGAGTTGGATGTCTTGTGAGCTTAAGCTTTGTGTAATCTGAACATATTTCCACTTGTATGATATTACAGAGATCGAGGTTTTATGCTAAGGCTTTCCCCAAAGTATTCTTCTGTGTTCATGTCTGATTGATTTCTTATTCTCAGTTATATGTGTTCTATTTGATCTTTCTCATATTCGATTAAGATTCCACAAGTTTTTTGTAGAAGTAGAACTTGTATTTTTCTTTAGTATATTGCATAATATGTTGATCTATAGTGGGAAATTCTACATATTGAATATCTTGTATCTCTATAAATTCAAATATCAAAGGTATGAAATTTAGTCCTATGGTATCCCTCTAAGTCTTCTTTCCAATGCCACAAGTATGACAAAATTTGGATTCTTCAAGGTAAAGTTATGTCCAATCTCCCATGATGTCCTGATTATGGATTGGTTCAGTATAGCAAGCTTGTACATAGTGCCACATGTCATTGTTTTGACCTTTAGCCTTGAAAATGATATACAAGATACTAAATTTCGTGAAACTTTGGACACTTTTTACAAAATTCAAATTTGATGCTTATAGAGGAAGATGTGATGATTTTGCCAAGGTCAACTATTTGAGATGAAATTTTGGAGCATGCAAAAAGCCTAAATTCTTTGGACCATATCTCTGAATATGTAGTGAAACAAAATCTAATTTTTTTCAAGAATTTCATCAAGATTTTAGCTACTCATGGTAAAAATTTGACTTTGAACATTCATAGAAAAAAATTTATAGCAAAAATTCGACGATGACTTGTTTGCAGTAGGGAAAACCTAGAATCCAAAGCTTTGATACCAAAGGTTATGCAACCAGCTCACAAATAGATAGATCAACGACTTAAAAATTATCCTCTTTGAGGGAGAAAACCTCTTCTACATTACATAAATGAAAAATTCTTGGATGATACAAATGACAAGGCCTTCTTTCTATATATAGGAGTCTAACAGGCCACAATATAATCAGAGTTTACATAACAATACTAAGGTAAGGGCACAACAATAATAATAGTGGATTTATGTGGGGCACAATAATAACAATATGAGGACTACATGGGCACAACAATAAAAATAAGGGGCCTACACTAACAATAACAATAAGGGGATGCATTAGTATTATAGGGACAATAAGGGGCTACACTAGGAGTATAGGGACCTAACATATGTTATTGAGATATTCTATTAACTATGATCATGTGCAATGTTTTGCAATGATCATGTAAGCTTAACTAAACATATTTCAAATTGTTCACTTAAAGGATATTTGACATATTTTATATAATATGAGGCAATTCTTAGATCAATATTGTTTATCTCTATTTGGAGAGCCATTTAAATAAAAAATGAGCAAAACAAATCTTTTTTCCCTGTCTAGATTTCACATCGAGTGGTCATGTAATCTCAACTACTTTGAACTGTAAGAAATGATTTAAATATTTGTATCATAAATATATTGCGGTACGACACTATACTATTCGAGAGTTATATAATTTAGTTGTGCGGGAGTTCTGAAGTGCAGAAGTCCACCCCATACATTGGTTACTTTGGAAGGAGCTTCATAAATGCTCATGGCTAAAAAATTTAATTTAATCTGCAACCAAATTAGGCTCTAGATGTCTTCCTTTGTCAATATTCTATCATTTTTGTTGAGAACATATGAGTAAACAATTCACTAAATGACCAAAAAAATAAGATATCAAATGAATTAAGATTATATTTGTAGCCTTATGGAGTTAAATGAATAACAGAGCCTGTCTGAAGAATAAAATTATTTAAATCTTGTTGGAAGGGTAATTGAAACCACCAATTTACCAATATCAGTTGTGGAATCCATGAAGAGTATGCAGGAATGTGGAGAAGTTTAAATTTTGAACAACAATACCTTAGTGAGTTATAACCCCAGGGCTTCTCAAATCATTTCACATAAGCGAAGCGCACCCATTGAGACGACTACTAACATCATCCCGTCATTGCAAAGACATCACAAGACCATTGTCCATAAAAGTATGGCTCCTAAATGTTCGAACTTATAGTTATAACCTCACAAATTAATAAAAAATAGAGGAAAAAGAGTAAATATGATCAAGAATTTTCTTCTGCTCCCCCGATTTTAGTTGAACAAAATATAGGATATGATGAAGCAACCACATGGTTTTGAAGTCAAATTTTCTTGCAACCACATATAAGGCATTGGTTTTATGCTTAAAATCTGTGAAGAGTATGCAAGAGTAGTGTCAAGAAGTTTAAGTTATGAACAACAATCCCTTAGTGAGCGACATGTTGGAAAATCATAAAAGAAGTAAAGATTTTCTTGATCTTTATAATTACTTGTGATGTTACTTATCATTATGATTCCTTATTTCTTCTTTCTTTAGTTCAGCAAGCAATTACACAAAAGTAGAAACACATAAAACAATGAACACAAGATATAGGCACATGCCAAGGAAAAACCCCCTCGCGGGGAAAACCCAATTAAAGTAATTCTTCCATTCAATAGTATTCCTTGAGAATATTCACCCTAGACCTTAACCAAACCTTCCCTCCACACCAAGTCATCCTCTAGAAGATTGATCTCTTCCCAGCAACCAAATTACTTTAATTTAATCTGCAACCAAATCCAACTTGAGAGCATTCATTCTCCCAATATAGAGCACAATATAGAGAGAGACCACCACCAAAATTTTGAATTTCATTGACTCCTTAGACTCCCCCAGACTCACATTCACTTTGTCTTCTCGAAAAAATACTTTCCCATCATCCTACTTCGTACTTCTGCCTGACAAACATATTTTCGCACTTTTGCGCAGAAGAGAGAGAATGAGAAGTGATACTACAAATTAATTCATAGTCCTTCCTTTTATAGACTTCTTGTGGGGTAGAATAGCTCCTTAGGTCGACTTGATCTTCTCTTAGGCTGACATGGTTTGGAGGTTCCATAATTCATATTTGACTCAATACTAAACCTTTTTACATGATTCAAAAGCCCAAGAAGGGTCTCTTGTTGGGTGTGGAGCATGATTATCATCCTATTTAGAGGTCTTTGTTTCAGCCCGATGTATACACCAGGAAGATTATACACCCCTCCAAATGGGGGGGTGGTCCCCCCCACAGGGGTTTAGGGGGGGGCCATCCCCCCCGGCTGGGGGGTCCGGGGGCTAGCAGTCCCCTAGTGGGGGTTTTGAGGGCAGCGCTCTCGAAGCTAAAAATAGATGTAAAATTGCCTTACAAAAGTATAGTAATTTCTAGTCAATCTAGGTTGTTCATTAGGCGGATGATCTTACGGTAGAATTTATGTTTAGTTTAGGGTTTTTTTGCCCTAGAAGGCAACCTCTTTCTTTATATGAGGGAATTGTATTGAGCATGTTGAATATATGTGTATTCTCAAAGTGAGAAACAGACAAGTGAGACTGTGAGAGAAAATAGAGGATATTACAACGGATTTGTTGCAAGGATGTGTCTCTTCATTTTGCTAGATAATAGAAAGGAAGGACTGGCTGTTCGGGGTGGACATAGCCTAAACTGGGTGAACCACGTATATCTATCTCTCTCTATTTTTATGTTTTTGTGTTTTTCCGCATATTATATGTTTTGCATTTCTATGTCATATATAATATTTTTCTAACATCTCCTTAAATGTACAATCATTCTATAGATCCAGAATAAATCTTAGAAGTCCTCAATGGAGAATTTGACCTAAAACATGGTGACCCAAGCATGAAACCCATGTTTAATAAGTCACAATAATAATAATAATAATAATAAATATTTTGTTTATTCTTTTGACAAGTACATTACATAATGACTCAAGTACATTATTAAAGATCAAACATAGTTACTTTGTCTAACACTCCCTCTTAACTAAGGAGGTATTCATCATGTACATATACAATGGAAGATCTCAAACTATATGAACCATGAAGAACTTTAGGCACCACAATGCCATGGACTAGATTCCTGACCAGGGCAATCTATCCAACTAGTAAATCAACAATTTAGGCACTGCAATTCCATGGACTAGATTCTTAACCAGGACAATCTATCCAAGTGGGACTAAGGTGGACTTAATATCTCAAACCCTCTAGGTACCATCAAGCTTACTTGTTAACCACCAACCCAAAAATCTAGGTGTGTAACAGAGCTCAATAATCAAAACCACCTTTCCAACTTCAGGGACTTAGACATCAACACAAAGTGTCTACCAGATGTCTCCCCAGGCAATTCTTGAATCGCAAAGCCTTAACACCCCTTGATCTAGCATATCAAGAATGTCCAGTCTCTCCGAGTCAAACTGATTAGTAACCAACATGCTTTTCTTTGAGAGATTCACATGTACAATAACAACCCCAATCAATAACATACTTTCATATGTACATAATCAAATACAAACCTTCAGGGTCTTCCACGCAACATATGTTCCTTCTCAATTTGCCATAGTAGGACTATCAACTGAATATTTGACAGAAGATTCCTCATGCATTTTTCTTCCTACTATTCATGCAACAACATATTCTTCAATCGGATCCTACATTCCTTCTTTTAGTAGCACTTCAAAATTCATTCTCCAATTTCCTTTTCCTTCTCATGGCCTTCACTTAGACTTATGACTATCATTCCTAGTCTAGTGCATGACACATGAAGCAAATAACCATATTTGTCACTCCCCCTCAACCAGGAAGCACCTCTTTATCCAGACTCCCTCTTAATCTTAGGGATATCTCTTCTATTCATGCTTCCTCCGGGAGATCAAAATCTTATTTTTTACATCGGAGAATATTTCGTGGCTTCCAACCATTTCATCAGATTTATCACCATCCTCATCATGCTCATCACTTCTTCACTAAGTTGAAGATTATTTACCTACACAACTTGTTTTTCACATTGAGTATCTTCACCAAGCTGAAGATTGTGTACCTGCACAACTTCAATAGAAAGTACAACCAAAACTATAGAAGCATGATGTTAGCCATATTAGAATCACGAAAGCATTTCAACTTTATTCATATCAGATACCTAGACTTAATTATAAATAAGAGGTATATACTCTTTCAACATCTTGCTAGGGACTTTATACACTCTAGACTCCTTCATAAGATAATTAATTCCATCTAAGGTTTCAATATGTCTTGCAAAGGTATGACATAGCTTACTACAACATATAAAAAAATCCTAAAAACCATTCACACAAATATGGATCTACAAATCATCTAACAACCTTCCAAACTACATGTGTTATACTTCTCACTAAGGATTCATACAAATCCTAGATTTCATACAAAAGAATTATTCAAATTCAATCACAACTTAGTCATCAACCTGGCCAACTTCCACTAGGGTTAGTTCCAAGCCCCTAGATTTTCAATAAACCATCAATCAGTCATTAACATGACCAACTACTACTAAGGTTATTTGCAAGCCCTAGATTTCCATTTTCAAAAATTCAACAATCTCTTTCACAAATCTCAAACATTCATCAGATATTTCGACTAAGGTTCAATTTCAAAACCTTAGATTTCCAATCTCAACAATCATTTCATTCATAAAGCTCAGATTGTTATATTTCACACATACTAAACAACTTTTAACTTCACTAGGGTTTAGCTATAACACCCTAGATTTCCAAACATCAACATCCTAGAATCTCAGACAAGGATTTCATTAAATACTAAGACTTATGACCATCAATGACTAGGTCAACACATGTATCTTGGAA
The DNA here is from genome assembly GCA_031772625.1 of Pinus tabuliformis. Lineage (NCBI taxonomy): Eukaryota > Viridiplantae > Streptophyta > Pinopsida > Pinales > Pinaceae > Pinus > Pinus tabuliformis. The sequence continues at coordinate 1,046,535,193 of CM062819.1, read as the reverse complement.
TTCATAACCATACATAAGCATATTATATGTCCAATAACATTAATACCTATGACCTAGACCAAGATAGGGATTTCATCATCATGAAACATACATTTCATATCATGTGTTAGTCAAACCCAACTTCTCACTAAGGATTCATACAAATCCTAGATTTCATACAAAAGAATTAATCAAAGTCAATCACAGCTTAATCATCAACCTGGCCAACTTCCACTAGGGTTACTTCCAAGCCCCTATATTTTCAGTAAACCATCAATCAGTCATTAACATGACCAACTACTACTAAGGTTACTTGTAAGCCCTAGATTTCCATTTTCAAAAATTCAACAATCTCTTTCACAAATCTCAAATATTCATTAGATATTTCGACTAAGGTTCAATTCCAAAACCTTAGATTTCCAATCTCAACAATCATTTCATTCATAAATCTCAGATTGTTATATTTCACACATACTAAACAACTTTTAACTTCACTAGGGTTTAGCTATAACACCCTAGATTTCCAAAGATCAACATCCTAGAATCTCAGACAAGGATTTCATTAAATACTAAGACTTATGACCATCAATGACTAGGTCAACACATGTATCTAGGAATTCATAACCATACATAAGCATACTATATGTCCAATAACATTAATACCTATGACCTAGACCAAGATAGGGATTTCATCATCATGAAACATACATTTCATATCATGTGTTAGTCAAACCCATCTTCTTAACAATATCAAATAAGATTTAGACACACAATAAAATGATTGTACTAGGGTTTGACTAAACAATACACACATACCAAGTAAATCAATTCTAAGACAATATAAGAGTATTGCTCACACATTCCATCAAACCCTAATTACTTATAGTTCTAATGTAGAATACATATTCCACCAAACCCCAATGAACTAGGGTTCCAATGTAGAAACATAGCAAACCCTATATTACCATAACTTCAAAGGTTTCAGGATTTTATATCTTATCATTCCATCCTAACAATTTAGGAAATCATATGAAAATCCAAAACATAAAATCATCAATAAAGACTAGCATTTCACAATATCCCTAATCAACTTAGGGTTTCAAGCATTCACAATAGCATACCCTTCGGTTAAGGTTTTCCAGAATCTGTCTAGGGTTCTACCAAATCAGATAAGAGTGGTGTAGTTATATTTATCAAGAGATGAATCACCCAAACAAGAATCACTAGGATTTAGTACTTCTAGACATAACAAGGTTAGTAATAGATCATCAAATGAATAATCCTTTCAATCAATGAATTCAAAGCATACCTTTGTTTCTTTGCTAACCTTGTCTTGAGAGATCCTCCTTCTTGTGGATGTTTTTCCCTAATCAAGATAATAGAGGGAGAAAGGTGATTAGTATTCGATATAATCAAAACTGAATGATTACATGAACCCAAAACTGAAAAGACATGAAATACTTATCTTTGAGAGTAGTTGGGAGCTCCATCCAAAGTTTGAGGGAAAACTACAAACTTAAAAAATAAAAAAATGTCTTTTCCAAAATAAGTTAAAACCTATAAATTAAGAAACATATGAAATGTTATGCACCCAGCTCACAAAATAGAAGAAAAGATAGATCAACGCCTTCAAAATCAACTTCTTCAAGGGGGCAACCTCTTTTACATTACACAAATGAACAACTCTTATATGATACAAATGATAAGAGCTCCTTTTTATATATAGGAGTCTAAGGGGCCCTAATGCAATCGGAGCCCACATAAAAATAATGTTGTAGGGGCACAAAAATAACAATAGTGGGCTTCTATGGGGCATAATAATAACAACATGGGGATTATATGGACACAATAATACACTAATGGGGTTGCACTAATAACAATAATGGGTTTACACTAGTAGTATAGGGACCTAACATGCTCCTCTCCTTCAAAAAGTGTTGTCCTCAATGCTTGAGTAGTGTTGGATACTTCTGTATAAAATTCTCATCCTCCATGCGGAAAATTCAGTGGGTAAGTTCTTCCACTTGATGAGATACTCTAAAATTGATGGATTTCGTAGCTGTCAATTTCTTGTTTTTGTGACTACTTCGTTCCAATATGATTTTTCCTTCCTCGTCAAGTTCTAGCAATATTGTTTGAACTAGAATACCCTCCCCTATAACCTTCTTTAAGCATGAAACACTGAAAACTAGGTGCACTCAAGAAGATGCAGGAAGCTCCGATTTGTATGCCATAGTACCAATATTTTGTAACACCTTGTACAAACCATAATACTTTAGTGATAATTTATTATCCTTCTTAGCTTGCTTGAGGGACATTTATTTGTATGGTTGTAGTTGTAGAAATACCCAGTCACCTACATCAAAACTTCTTTGGCTATGATGTTGATCTACCTGTTGTTTCATTCTATTATGCGCAAAAGTGAGGTTATCCTTTAAGAGTTTTAGAACTTGTCGTTGATGCTCGATGTGATCTTCCACTGCTTGAACCTTAGAATTTTCTTTTAAAGATGATGTGATGGACGATGGATGATATCCATAAAGTGCCACAAATGGGGTCATTTTTGCTACAGTATGGAAGGAAGTGTTATACCACCATTTAGTCACAGGCAACCACTTGACCCATTGTATTTGTTTATCAGATACAAAGCAATGAAGATATCATTCCAAACATTTTTTCACTATCTTAGTTTTCCCATCAGAATGAGGATGATAAGACGAGCTATGAGCTAACTAAGTACCCAAATATTCGACCTCTTGTACTCCAAAGAAACATTTGGAGCTTTTTGCATATAATTGTTTCTCATCCTATAGTTTGAGCACCCTATAAACATGTTGAACATGATACTTCCAATACTTGCTATAGATTAGTATATCATCAAAAAATACTAGCACAAATTTTCTAAGGAAGGCTTTGAAAATGGAATTAATCAAACCTTAAAATGTAGAAGGTGCATTGGTAAGGCCAAAAGGCATGACCAAAAATTCATAATGACCCTCATGAGTTCTAAATTCTATTTTTGGAATGTCGTCAGTCTTCATTATGATTTGATGATATCTTGAACAAAGATCCAACTTGGTGAAGTAAAGTACTCCGTGTAATTTATCCAATAATTCATCAATGACAGGAATGGGAAATTTATATTTAATAGTAAGCTTGTTGAGCTCCCTATAATCCTAACACATGCACCATAATCCATCCTTCTTGCATATTAATACCACTGGAGCAGAGAAAGAACTTTGACTTGGTTGAATTATACCAACCTCTAGCATTTCCATAACCATACGTTCAATTTCACTCTTTTGGGCATATGGATATTTGTAAGGCTTGATGTTTGGGGGAATACTTCTAGATGGGAGGCCTTTAGGAGTCTCAAATACCTTGGAATGATTGTCCAAAACATTTTGGAGATTTGGAAAAATAAATGATTTCGATGTGGGAACCTCTAGTGAACATAATTGTGCAATTACACCCTATTGTTCTTTCTTTAGAAGCTTTGTCATTCTGTTAGAGTTGATTATATTTCCTGGTTTCCCTATGATACCCCTTAATTCAACTTCCTTTCCTTCCCAAAAAAAATTGAAGAAAAGTTCTTAAAAATTAAAAGCTATTGTACCCAAAGATTGTATCCATTTGACTCCTAGTACAACATCTGCACCACCCATTGGAATGGAAAGCATTAGACTATTCAATACATATTCTACCATGGATAACATGATATTATGGCACTTTTCAGAGAAATTTATGGTTCCTCCATTTGCAACCATTACTTGACACTCTGGTGTTGGATATGTTAGTGCCTGCTAGTCATGTCAGTCACGAGTGATCAAATATGCTCTTATAAGGTTTGTTAGGGTCTCAAAGTCAAATTTTTATCATTTCATTAGGTTTTCAAAATAAAAATTTGGTCATTGCCTAGTGTGTCTAGGTCTATTGTTTCTCCTTTCAAAATTTTCATGTTCCGGTCATTGCCATCACTGAAAGGTCACCATCATAATCTCAGTCATATCATCATGGTCCTCATTCAACTTAGTGTCACCATTAGGTCATTAGGGTCAAAGTCATCAAAATTTGTCATCTCATTCATAAATCCGACAAATGAAGGAGTAGTAATAGGGAATTTGCTCAAAAAAAATTGTTTCAAAGTTTATTTTATTTCAAAGATGATGTAATAAGTTCTAAAGTTCCAAGGTTGCATTGAATATGCCAAAGCTACATAGTTTTGGAAGCAAAAGTGAAATTCATGTGGTGGGCCACCTCACCACTATGAAGAAATTGACTTCCACAAGCTACAAAGGACCAAAAAACAAATCCATTTGCTCATTCTACCCTCATAAGACATCACTCCACTAGAATAGTGCATTCCAGCCCTCAGAAGATTGAATTATTGCCTCTGGAGTATCTTTCTTTCTCCCTCAGTATGTTTTTGGCATCCTTGTTGCGCTTTTGAAAAGGGAGAAAATTTATTCATTGCAGAGGTTTTATCCATCAATTTACCGGTCCAACACATAATCAACAAGTAAGCGAACTTCATTCACTCCTCCTTCATCCTTCCTTTCATCAGTTTGCTCACAAAGAGCTAGTGAATCACCCTCTCCTAGGGTTTTGCTGCACTTTTGGTCTCCTAATCATTTTACCTCATTTTTGTGGTAAAACCCTAATTTTTTTTGCTCAAACACCCTCACATATACTCCATATATCTCACCTAACCTTTTACCATGCTCATTCCCTTAATTTCTCTCACTTTCCCACAAACCTTAGCCTATTGCTATACTTTTGACACTTTCCTAGGCTAGGGCTATGTTTTGCACTTTACTACCCCTTCCCCTCACTCATTCCTAGGAATTCAAATTCCCTACACTCCCTAACACCTATACCTAAGTCCCAAAATTTCCCTAAGAATTTAGAAATCCCCTAACCCCTTCATTCCCCTCCATCTACAATACTGTCTCAAATTTCCTATTTTCCCAAAACAAAACCCTAATTCTTCCTCCTAGTGAGCTAGGGTTTCAACTTGGAAGTAGAGGCCACACACACTTACAAGAATAAGTACAATAATGGAGGACATGTCTAAAGATTTGAGCCATCTAACATCAAATAGATCAGTTCCTTACAAACTCGTCAAGTGGCCATTTGCCGCACACAGGGACGATTTTGCTTCAAAGTGCGTTTCTGACCAAATGAAGATGAACTTGACAAACGTGGAAGAGGTTTTTGTCAATCATATAACAAGGGACAAAAAACTCCTTCTGTTTTTACATAGGTATCATAGATTGGGATATATGAAACTTTCTTGGAGACCTATGTCAAAAAATAAAAAATAAAATCAAGTTAATTTCTTGTTTTAGTCATGATTTTGTGGCACAGATTCCGAGAAAATGAAAATGAATTTCCAAGAAATGAGAGAGGTTTTCATTCAAAACGTCCTTATCTACCCAAAACTCTGCCCTTTTTCTAATTTTCTATTTTTATTTTTAGAGATATATATATCTCCATCTTTGCGGCCTATTTTTGCAGAAAAACCCATAATTTTGACCCTACCAAGGCGCTGCACTTTCCTCAGTGATCCAAATGCCAAAAAAGTTATATGCCTGGATATATAATTACCCCTACTTATCCGTTATCCACTTTTTCAAGTTTTTTGGTGGACATATTGGGAGAAAAAGCTCAAAAACAAGTCAAACAATCACTTTCTGCCACTATTTTGAAACAGGCACTGCGTTTTTGGAGTGACCTTGGGAAAATCTATTTTTCTGCTAGATGGAGTGCCCAAATCACTTGCTTGAGTAGTCAAATGAAAACTAAACACTCACAAATTTCCAACGAGCCACTAAGTTCTTAATTTGGAGCATCGGAAGGCCTCCAAAATCCTTCTCCAAGATGGCGTTGCGGTTTTGCCTGAGTGCATTGCGCAAATGCCTGAATGCGATGCACTTTTGCCTGTAGCAGTCTTTATCAACATGTCTTCGCCAAAGCTTTGTTTGATGATGTAATTTCAATACAAAAATGGTATATTCTATGCTTAGCAACCCAATAACGATTTCCAATCATTTCCAGTAGCGATCACATTGACAGTAAATGCAGACAGAACATAAAACAAATGCAAAAGACCAGCCAAGACAAGAGGACACCAGATTTAGCAGATGCCAAACCCCAATTTGGGGAAAACCCTTTGATCAAATCTTCTTATTATTATTCAATAGTTCAACAAAGAGAGAGTAAAAAATTCAAATAGACTAGCCCAACACAAAGTCAAATCAACCTGTCAAATTCTGCAGTCAAACTTTAGCCCTAACCAGAAAGTCAACTTTAGTAAAAACAACAATAATTGCTTGATGAAAGATAAATATAACAAAGAAGTAAAAGAAGCCAACATAATTCACTAGTAGTTATCAAGAAAGAGAAATCTAATCGTAACTCTACTAGCATTGATTACTCAACATTTATTTCATAAACTAAAGAACAATATCCATATTGCTGCCATCATGACCTTTGTATCCTTCTATGATAATAATGGAGAAGTTGCTACATGTTCTAAAGGATTTCTACTAATGCAGATTGCTTCTTTGATATTTTAATGACTTCTTTCTTTCTTCGATATGTTCTTAGATTCTTTATCCTTTATCACAGTGATCATGTCTCCATTGGTTTTGAGGTGGTTGAACCTTGTAGTAATGATTATATTCTTGTACTTTCTTCGGACCTTTTCTGTGCCTTCTTGAATCGGGAGATCGGACCTCAAGAGTTAGTGTTTTCCTTTAGTTGTCTTCAATGTATAGGTTAGGGAGTAATTGTATTTCCTTCTTGCCAATAAGGTGATCTTCAACATTCTTCCACCATAGCTCTAATAACATGTTGAGAAACCCAATTGGGTGGCAAGTTAATTGATTTCTCGTATTATGACATTATCTTGTGATGTTTCATTATTAGTTTTTCTTCTTTCAATTTATCTTGCTCTTATCATCAAGACTAATGCCAATAAATAAATAGAAGAGGACACGAGATATAGGCACGCAGCCAGGGCAAAACCCCTGCATAGGGTAAAACCTAATCAAGAACTCTTCCTTCCTTCAGAAAGCAAGTTCTTGTGCAGGGTGTTCCAAAAAATAAATACCTCAATAACATAATAGAAATTTCCTAGTCAATGGGGTAGGCACTTTCTAAAATTAAAATTGGATCTCTGGGACATACACTGCCGGGTATGTCCTCATAGTGGAATGCACAACCTAGGCATGTATGCATGAGTGGATATGGCGGATGAGATGGAGGGTCAAAACCATGTGCTCTAGGTACTTGTGGAAATGGGTCCACATCGAAATCATGATCTCTCCTAAAAATATACGCAAGTGGACCTCCTTTGACCAAGTCAAACCATCAATACTCAATTCAAATGTGTAAGGTGTGAACAAGGTTATGCAAGGAGTATGTCCTCATAGTGGAATCCACCACCTAGGTATGTATGCATGAGTGGATATGGTGGATGAGATGGAGGGTCAAAACCCTAAGGTGCCATCTAGTCAACCTAATGTTCAACAACCTCCTCAAATCTCGTGCCAAAGGATAAGCATAAGCATGGATAAGGTTGGCACATGTGAACAAGGCTAAATTGAAGCTAGGGAGAATTGGTTTTTTTGTTCATTGCCTCAACATGTGTGCCAAAAGGGAAGTGATAAAGTTTTGTATCCCATGTGTATAAGTTGTGTTCTTAGTGAAAGATTAAAAAATAAAACTCAGGGAAATAGCCTCAATGAATCAGAAACCTCATTGTAATAATTCACAACTTACACTCAGCTTAGTTTGAGCTTCTTGTTGATTTTTCAGATTTGGTTATTTTGGCCAAACTTTCACTTGTAATCATTTGTGCTTATTTTTGGAAATCTTTCAGCATATTTATTGTGATTGCAGCTTTCAAATTCCAAAATAAATTGCATATGACAAACAAGAAATTAGAAAGGTTTTCAACATGAAAACATATATGTAAAGCTACTAGGAAACATCTCCTAGATATTTTCAAAATTTTAAAACATAAAGGCCATTGATATAATGTAAAAGTTGTTTTACTTTATTTTTTCAATTATGAGAGCAGGCCAATAGACTTATGAGTTATAACATCCAATCTAAGGAAATAATGAGAGTAGGCCAACAGACTTATGAGTTATAAAATCCAATCTAAGGAAATTATGAGAGCAGGCCAACAGACTTATGAGTTATAAAATCCAATCTAAGGAAATATAACAAGAGTTAAAATAAAATCAGAGATTTGTAAAATATGAATAAATTTTGTATTGTCACGTATCAATCCCAGGCAGACTGAAAATGAACTCTCTTGGCTATGTCAAGCTGTGCCATCGCTCTTCCTCACTTTGGCCTTTTTCTTATTTTTAATTTTTTTCTTTCTCTCAGACATATGTTAAGCATCCTCATGTTCACTTCTAATCCTCTTGACAATCGATTCTGTTAAAACAACCTCTTGACTGCCTTGTTGCATCCCTTCAAGCTGCTTAAATCCATGTTCCTTATATTTTGAATGAGGTCTGTCATTTCCTCTTTCAATCCATGTTGTTCGACCAGATCCTGTTGAGGTTTTTCTTTGCCTCATTTATACTTGGCTTACCATTTTCAACTTCACCCGAATCCTTCACCATTGATTTTTCTGAAGACCCTCCAACTTCACATGGGGTTCTCCACATTTATCTTTTCTGGAACAGTAGGAACATCCTTAACATTAAAATTTTCTGTATTTTCAGCTGAATGAGAACCCGTTTCTACCAATAGTTGATTATTAGATGTACTGTTATCCGTAGGTAGCTTTGATACAACATTGGTGACCTTGAATTCCTGCTTAGAATCATTGTTTTGTTTGGTTTCATCATGAAGTTCAATCTGTGGAAAAGAATTGCCTGAAAAGAGAATCTAATGGATCAGTGGCATCAACAAATCTAAATAGCACAATGGAGAGAAGGAAACTAACAATATTACAAATTACATAGAGATAACTAAGGAGAATGCAAATAATTTGTTTTCTATCTACAGCAACTCACAATCTTGGGTGCGAATTGATCGGATTGCTTCATATGCAGCGTTTCTTGCGGCCTCCTTATTGTTTCCAGGAGCTCCGGTGTACGACTCCCCGTTAATCTCTACAGTTGCCGTAAAAGTTGGGCAGTGTGCGATTCCTTCCTTTGTAAATTGATAAGTAGGAAGTGGAATGTTCTTTTTTACAGCAAGCTCGCACGTTCTTGAGTAGTCTTGTCTCATGCTTGGTCATCAAAAATAAGACAAACAAATTTACAATCCTCCAACATATTCAAACTCATTAGGTTTGGTAACGAATGAACAAACTCTTTTACCAGATTGACAAAGGTCTAGTGTTCGAGGATACATGCGACTTGTTCACCACTTGACCTCTGATCAAATGGAACTCATTACATCTAACTCATTATGACATGTTGTGGACCAACTAGGACCCGGGTGCTTATATATGCATCTAAAGTTTACATTCTATGAGAAGACCACCTCGTACACTCAGAGAGAAAAACAGTATAATATATAACAAGAAGCTATCTCCATGCTTCCACAAAGTGGCATGGCATGTTCAGATATCATTGTGGCACATGCATAAATAAGGATGTTCAAATATCATTTTGGCACATGCTGTACCGAAGGAGTATGAAAAGTATAATATATAACAAGAAGCCATCTCCTTGCTTCCACAAAATGGCAGAGGAAAACGTCTAGATATCATTGCGGCACATGCATAAATAAGGATGTTCAGATATCATTGTGGCTACTGAACAGTATAATATGTAACAAGAAGCCATCTCCATGCTTCCACAAAATGGCAAAGGAAAATGTTCAGATATCATTGCGGCACATGCATAAAATAAGGATGTTCAGATATCATTGTGGCACATGCTGTGCCGAGGAAGTACCGAGCAGTATAATATATAATAAGAAGCCATCTCCATGCTCCCACAGAATGGCAGAGGAAAATGTTCAGTTATCATTGCGGCAAATGCATAAATAAGGATGTTCAGATATCATTATGGTACATACTGTGCCGAAAGAGTACTGAGCAGTATAATATAAAACAAGCCATATCCATACTTCCACAAAATGGCAGAGGAAAATGTTCAGAATTTAATTCATGAAAAAATAAGGATCAGAATTTATAATGATTTTCCTACTAAAACAGAGAATTTTCCAGAGACCCAGAATAGAACAGAACATAAACATTGTTTGGGTTACTGGGTAATGATTTAAGACATATTCGTTAATATACTACACAGCAACAAGCTGGATACAGTCTCAAACTTCTGTTGCAGTGTTTTCGGAGAAAAATAGAAGGAAATCGCATAAATCAGATACAGCATATTCCATGGCCCTAGAAAACATTTTGGGCATTTGGGTGGAAGTCAACCTTACTTTAAAGTGGATATCCAACCCCAGCTTATGCAAATCTTCAACCGCTACCTGAGCGTCGGCGTTCTCTGCTTCCTTCTTATATTTAAATCCTGGAGGCGAATCATCTCCGGTGGCGTTCTCTGCTTCCTTCTTATATTTAAATCTTGGAGGCAAATCATATCGTACGCCGTTCACGGTCACACTGCACTTGGAGTCAGGAAGATGGTCTTGGCCTTCATTTACGGTGGTGTAAACTGGCAAAAGCAAAGAATTCTTCTGGGCGTACTCTAGTAACATGTTTTTGAACATTTCCGCAGCAGGGCAAAGGGATCGAAATGCAGACAAAAAGGAGAAAAGAGTGTGGAACAGAGAAGCTAGGGTTAATGCGGGCTCCCAATATCCTAATATAATTTCTCCCAACCGTGATAAATTTACTGGGGCTTAACAAAACTGAGAGAATTACGGCCCATATGAATTCACGAAATTAGACAAACACATGGACATTAATTTTGGAAAAACTATATTTCTATTATAGACTGCCTCTCTATTCTTTTCCGAAAAATAGGCAACCTGTATTCTTCAATGATACCAGTCGAGCTGAGTGGTCTGTGTAATTTGGTATTTTAAAGTCGCATCCCTTATTAAACACCTTATTATACCTTGCAGCAGCACAGCAGGAAGTGCTATTCTGCTACCCTGACTTTGAGATGTTATCTGCATTTCAACGCGTTTTCTTTGCTGGTTGTACATGAGTGTAGCTCTCATGTCAGCCCCACTGAGACGTACCCTACTAATTATTGAGCCACTGCCCCTAAACTTTCAGTGCAGCTCTCATGTCAGCCCTGCTGAGACGTACCCTACTAATTATTGAGCCACCACCCCTACACTTTCATCACTTTCAGTAACCCCAGTTGAACTGATTTGACAATTTGTTTGCAGAACCGTCCTGCGCATCATCTCAACATCAAAGGGAGTTTAGCATAATTAAAGCACATCCCCGCATAATAAAAGTTGGTAACCTGCATTTCTATATTTGCCAAAATTATCTTGTGACAAAATTGTCTCTTGTATAACTGTGAATTTTAGGGTTAATCTTAGCGACCTGAGAGGAACCCTGTGGCTTTAACCATACTCACTGTAACATAATCATCTAAATTTCTAATATTGCACAGAATGTTGTTAAAGTGACTGTATATTTTTGTTCAAAGATCAAGGATTTGATATGACATTTAAATTTCTAATATTGCACAGAATCAAGGATTTGATATGATATCTAAATTTCTAATATTGCACAGAATGATGTTAACGTGACTGTATATTTTTGTTCAAAGATCAACCATTTGATATGATATCTAAATTTCTAATATTGCACAGAATGCTCTTAACGTGATTGTATTTTTTGTTCAAAGATCAAGGATTTGATATGATATGGATGATGCTAACAAATCAACTAAAATGATTCTAAATCAACATCATACATACTGCTTCGTTACTGCCTTGTCCCTGTCAAGATGCGCCTCTTTCTTTCTTTCAAGGATGTGCCTCTTTCAGCTCTCCTGCTTTTTTTTTCTTTCAAGGATGGTATGTATGAGCATACATAAGCAGGGAGATGGTAGTCCGCATATCGAGGCAGCCAAAACCCATTGTCGCATACATAAGCAGGGAGATGGTAGTCTGCATATCGAGGCGGCCAAAACCCGCTGTCAGGGTACTGTCTCTTGTAGATAAGGCTTGCCAAAGAAAACGCGTTGAAATGTAGAGAACATCTCAAAGTCAGGGTAGCAACAGGGCACTTTGCTGGTTTACATAAGTGCAGCTGTGATGTCAGCCCTGCTGAGACGTACACTACTAATTATGGGGCCACGACTTCTACACCACCATCACTTTCAGTAACCCCAGTTGAACTGATCTGACTATACAATTATATTACATTCTATTTTGACCTGTAATTTGTTTTCAGACCCGCCCTACTCATAATCTCAACATCAAAGGGAGTTTAGCATAATTAAAGCACATCCCCCATAATAAATGTTGGTAGCCTGCATTTCTATATTTGCCAAAATTATCTTGTGACAGAGGTATCTTTTGGATAACTGTGAATTTTAGGGCTAATCTTAGCGACCTGAGTGGAAGCTGGTGGCTTTAACCATACTCACTGTAACAAAATCATCTAAATTTCTAATATTGCACAGAATGCTCTTTATGTGACTGTATATTTTTGTTCAAAGATCAAGGATGTGATATGATAAGGATGATGCTAACAAATCGACTAAGATGATTCAGGCATCGACATCATTATCAACTTGATATATGCACACCATAGCGACGTTAAAAAATTATTCCAAAAGTTTAATAAAAAAAATTAATATCTTTTAAAGTAAAAACATATTAACTTAAGAGTGTTAGGACAGTGGATTGTTTAAAAGAAAGAATTTTGAAAGAGAAACTAATAATAAGTTCTATGAAAGAATTTAGAAAGAGAAACTAATAATAATGAGGTTGAGACTTTGGCCCTATAAATGGGATTAAATCTAATTCATTAGGATTCTAAGCTCATTTATATGGAATTAAATTTATTTCAGTATTATGATATTAAGTTTTTGGAAATTATTTTCAATTTAAAATAATTTTCTTATAAATATATGGAAAATAATGAAAAAATAAGTAACATTTGAGACGATGAAGGGGTAAAGAATAATTTTATTAGAAATGTATAGAAAATAATGAAAAAATAAATAAGATTTGAGACGATAAAAAAGGTAAAGAAGTATGTGGCTGGACCGAATCACATTAAGGTACATCGGTTTTTGAAATAAAATTTTCTTTAAATAGGAATGGTAAGATAGAGGGATTGAGATTGTTTATTATCTTAAAGGAAGGGAAAGAATAATATTTGCATGGGATTTAGGATGAGTAACTAATAATGAGATTGAGGTTTTGGATTTATATATGGGATTAAAATTAATTGGAAATCTCAAATTTATAATTAAAAGTGCTGTAAATAATATTGATAAAATTAGAATAATTTTATTAAAAATATATGAAGAATAAGGAAAGAAAAAAAAATTATATAAGATGAAATACTATCATATCTTAAGAATCTTGGATAGGAAGGCATATTCTACCCCAAAAAGCCTCTGTTTTGAGACACGTTAAAAAACAAGTCTTTGAAACAAAACTCTATCCTCAATTCATATCTAAAGGCTCATTAATACCTTTATACAATCAATTGTCCTTTTCCTTCATCATTGTAGGAGATTTTTCCTTGATACTAGTGTTTGGGCTTCCATAATGTTTGGAGATCTCTATACTTACTTTGAAGGACATTAAATTTGGTTTTATGGAGCTTGTTCTTTGGTTTTTGGTTTTGTTGCGGATTTTTGTTTTTGTTTTGCATGTTTAAATTTTTTTCGCTGGAAGTTTTTCATGTTGGTATTTATAGGACTTAAGAAATTTGCCTTAGTTTGTAATTATAACTTTTCATTCTTTGTTGTTTTAAATTATTATTATTATTATTATTATTAGAATTACTTGAGTTTAGTAATTTACATTAGACTTTAAGTCAGAAGTCAAAGCTTTATGCATGAACTAATAAGACTCCTTTATCAGATAGGTATTGTTTGGGTGTAAGCATGATGACAAATATTTTAAATGTGAAGTTTAAGAGGTTAAAAAATAATTGAAGATTCAAAAGATTGGACTTATACAAAAATGCCATTGTCACTGTGAAAGCCTAGAACTCAAGAAGATACACTAGATAGGGAATCTTCCATAATAATGGAATCACCTTCTCTAAAAGACTATAGATGAGATATAGAGCTTTCAAAGCATGATTCAAAACTAGATGCATTTAATTGCATGGTCAATTGTATAGAGTGATGGTGAATTGGTTCAAACAACTCCAAATTTCAGCCATTGACATAGTCCATTAGAACAATATGGACATAGATATCAAACATGTGTAGCTTTGTTTTTACATGATTTTTCAAAATATCTATATGCTTAGGGACTATGTTAAAATTGATACTTGCAAATATGTAATATTTTTTTTTGAAAGAGAATAGTACTATGTTAAAATTGATACTTATAAATTTGTATTTTTGGAAAAAAAAACCAATTTAACTAATAAAATATCTACTTGAGTGTTCGTTTCACTTGTGTAGAACATATACTTTTTGTTCATATATATATATATATATATATATTTGTGATGTTTATCTTGAGCATATTTATATGTATTAAAACAAATGTAATATTGTGTAAAGATAGAATTCAATAAGAAGATATATATATATTATATATATATATATATATATATATATATATATATATATATATATATATATATATATATATGTATTTGTATAAGAAGTTTGTTTTCGTTGCATTGCTAGCCTTGCCTGTTTATTATTCTCCCACTTTTCTTTCTTCGGTCACACTCATGTGCCTTCATGGTTTTCAGCTCTCCTGCTTTTTCTTTTCTCTGGTCACACTCATATTGCTTTCTTCCCTTCCTTGTCCATATCAAGATGTGCATGTTTCTTTCTTTCTTCTGTCACACTCATGTGCCTTCATGGTTTTCAGCTCTCCTGCTTTTTCTTTTCTTTGGTCACACTCATATTGCTTCCTTCCTTGCTTCCTTCCTTCCTTCGATATTCATTCTACTTTTGCTCTGTTTGCAAGTTTGTTTTTCGTTGCATTGCTAGCCTTCCCTGTTTATTATTCTCCCCCTTTTCTTTCTTCAGTCGCACTCATGTGCCTTCATGGTTTTCAGCTCTCCTACTTTTTATTTTCTTTGGTCACACTCATACTGCTTCCTTCCTTTTATTCTTACTTTTCCTTTTTTTCGTCACATTCTGCCCAAAGAAAATCAAGAGAAATGACCATTACTTGTTTTATATTAATTGGATTCATTGTTGTACCTATTCACCTCGCTTTCCATACATATTATTTTGTCTACAAATATCTACTATTTTTTCATATTGTTTTTTCTTTTTCTCTATTTTCAAAATTTATTTTCCATATTGTTTTTGCTTTTTCTCTCTGCTTGCTTTGTTGTTGCAAAATCCATGGAGGTCGTTTGCATTAGAGCACTAGCCAACATCATAAGCAGCATTGTTAGTGTTGTTATTTCTCCAATAGTCCAAACTATAGATGATGTTATTCACTTGGAAAGAAACACATAGTTTCTGCAAGAAAAACTAAGTAGTGCCTAAGTCTTCTTAGATGACATGGTCAACTAATTTCAACATCAGCAAAGAATTATCCCTCCCCCTCTAAATGATGGGTTGGAAAGGCTCTGAATTTCCCTGCAAGATATGGAGAGCGTCATACAGCACTCCCAACAATGGAAAGGTTGCTTATATTGTCGATTCTGCAAGCCCAGATTTCATGGGAAAATTAGAGAATGCAAATTAAATATCATTGAGTGTCGCAACAATCTTGAAAATGCCATTTCAACCAGAAGTTCTACTCAAGGGATTGTTTCTTCTGAGCCACTGGAAGCAGGGGCATTACTTCAGCCAATACCGGAGTCTAGCTTTGTTGGCTCTAGGATAAAAGAAGTGGAGATGTGGCTGAAAAGAAGGCTTGAAGACGCGGACAATCATCAATTTCAGGTAATAGGCGTCATTGGCATGGGTGGCGTTGGCAAGATGGCATTGCTGAGAATGGTCTTTAACACCCACAAGAAAGGTAATGTGTTTGAAAACGTGATTTGGTTAACTGTTTCAGAAAATTTTAACATTCAGGAGTTGCAGAGTGTTATTGCGAAAGAAATCAGTTTAAACCTGGGGATGGGCAGTTCTAATGCTGAGAGCAGTTTTGTTGTTCTTGACATGCGAAAGAGGGAACTTTCTAATTATCTCAAGGAGAAGAAATTTTTGCTCATTCTGGACGATGTGTGGAATCAAATCCACCTGGAAGAAGAATTGGGAATCCCCTTGGGAAATTATAAAGGTAGTAGAGTGGTAATCTCTACCCGCAGCAAAGAAGTGATTCGAAAAATGGGGGCAAATGATGACTACTCCATACAGATAAAACCCCTATCCATGGAAGAAGGATGGGGATTGTTTGGCAGAGTTGCCTTCAATGCAAGCCATGCTCCTACAAAAATTGTAGAGGATATTGCTAGAGAAATTGCAGAAGAGTGTAAAGGTCTACCGTTGGCGATAAATGTTGTCGCAGCAGCAATGAAGGGTAATACTTCTGCTGATGAGTGGAGTTTTGCTCTAACTCAAATGAAAAATGTAGATCCTGATTTTCTAAAGTTGTACAGTGGCATTGATGAAGATCTCTATGGGTGACTCAAATGGAGTTACGATCGTAACTTACAGAACTATTTTCTATATTGTGGTGCCTTTTCCGAAGATGCAAAGATTGAGGTGGAGCAATTGGTGGAGATGTGGATAAGGGATGGATTAGTTAGTAGCACAGACAAAATCCAATTAATGGTAGTAGGAGGTAGGTATGTAAATATTTTGGTAGAACGTTGCTTGTTTGAGCATGTTAGCAATGATACTGTTATTGGCCAAAAGAAGTGGATAAAATTTCATGACATTCTTCGTCATATGGTGCTCCATATTGGTGAAAAGGAAGAGAAATTTTTAATTAGAACAAGTCAAAAGCTGGACCGATTTCTTGCAGAACAAGTGATGGACAATTACAAGAGAATAGCAATTCGGTATTATAATGATACTACATTTCTGCCCACAGATTTTAGATGTCCAACAACACTTGGAACTTTGATCTTAGCCCAAAATGAGGGTTTAAAAGAAGTTCCAAATGGCTTCTTACTCAATCTCCCCTCTTAAGGGTTTTGGATCTTAGCGACACCAATATAACATCGTTGCTAGAGTCGATGTGGCAACTCAAACAACTTGAGTTTCTAGGGTTGAATGGCACCAAAATCAGTACTCTGCCCGCTGAGGTATGCAATCTTTCTCGATTGCAATTTTTGCATCTTCGAGACTGTCGACGGCTAAAATCGTTGCCATGTACAATAGGAGAGCTGAAAAATCTCAAGCATTTAGATCTAAATGAGTGTGAGAGATTAGCGGGGATTCCACATGGGATCTCTCAACTTACGTCATTGAACAAGCTAGGCTTGTTGACGGGAAAGGTTGTGCTGGGTGTGGACGAAGGTGAGATTGGTATGTGCAGTTTGAAGGATTTTACAAATTTTCCAAATTTGATGGAGCTTTGTATATATGTCAAAGCGGGAAAGACAGTAGATGGAAAAAGGTGGGGAATAAAAGTGGGTCCAATGGGAACTTGGTTGCAGATGAAGCATTTGGTATTGCAATTTGATAGGAATGAGCATTAGGTAATGGAGGATCTCCCCCCAGACATGCAAAACATGAAGAACTTGCAGACATTTGGTCCCTTCAGTTATGAAGGGACAAGTTTGCCCAATTGTATTTGTGACTTTGAACGACTAGAGCAGCTATGTTTGTTCAATTGTGACCATTTGGAAGAGCTTCCACCATTGTAGAGATTGCCAAATTTAAGGGTATTCAGATTAGAGATGTTAAATAAAGTGAGGGAGTTGGGGATTAGGGGAAGCGTTGGTGGATTTCCTATGTTCGAGCGCTTGCAGATGTGGAAAATGCCAGTGTTAGAGAATATATCAAGCTCCTCCTCATCATCAAACGTTGCGTGGACGGAGGAGGGTACAATTCCCAAGCTTCAACTCTTGAATATACAGTGTTGCAGCGCACTCAAGAGATTGTTGGTAGGAATTAAGAAGCTTTCAAATTTAAAAGACATAGAAATTGACGCTGGTGTATGGGAAAGATCCATTCAGGCAAATTATAACATAAAAATCTGCATGGAAGGAAAGCTCAAATTATTGTAATAATAACATTTATAATAAATGTTATTAATAGTTAGAATTAAAGAAAATATGGGAATTTCATACGTAAATGAATAATTAAAGAAAGAATTATTATTATAACTCATTTATTTTTGTCATGGAATATATTCCATTTTCACAATTATCCTTAATGTTATTAAAGAAAAAGGTTGTTAAAAAAAATCACTATTAAGTTTTTCATTTAAATTTTTTAATAAATATTTTAAATATTATATTTAATATTAATTTCTGTTTTTACACTTTGTTTTATATTTTAATAAAATAGTTTAATTACTTTATGCATAAATCATATTACTTCATATTAATTTTTCTATTTTGATTATTATTTTATATTTTTTTTAAATATGTTATCAACTCTGTAAAAATGATTTTATTAATTTTTCTATCTTAATTAATATATTATAACTTTTTTTGTCCACATGGGGTAGCTCAAGCAGCAAGGGCTGTGGAAATGAAGTCTCACCGAACCGGAAGTCTTGGGTTCAAATCTTGGGCTATCCCTCCCCCGTAGAGGGGTACATAATGGACATGTAAATCAGAGAGTCTCGCCCCAGCTTACAAAAAAAAAAAATATATTATAACTTTTTTTAATAGATTATTAACTCCATAAAAATGATTTTATTTATTTATGAACATTTATTTAATCTAAAATGAGAGAGGAATTAATATGCCGAAATAAAATTTAATGTGTATTTAAATTTTTCATATTTAATGTGCATTTAAATTTTTCAGGTTGCATTCAAAATATAAAGAACTTATTTATATTTAGATGTGTTATTTACGTAAGGAATATATTTAATATAGAATGTTAGAATACTTAATATTTGGAAAGGAAATTGGATTCAAATTTTTATATGTAAAAATATAAAAAAACATGTTTATATTTAATAATTTCTTAAATAATAAGAGATAAAAAAAAATTAATTAGATTTGTGATTTTCATCCATTAAAATAATGATAGAAAAAATTTGAATTTTAATAAAGTGAAGTATTGTTTTTTTATTAATATAAATAAATAAATATTTGAAAATGTAATTTTATTTATTTAAATGATTTTATAAATAATAATATATTAATCAATATTTATTTTAAATTATATTTATTTTATATTATAATTTAAAACGTTGATGTTTTTATATCTTTCATTTTATTTAAATAATAGTCAAAGGAATTTAGCTCAAGTGGTATGGTTCATGATTTGTGTTCCATGTAGTGTATTGCATTTGTGGCAATTCTCTTTGACATCTACATGCATTGCTATTGTTTTCTTCGTCGAAGATGAAAGCATTCGAGTGGAGCAATTGGTGGAGACGTGGATAGGGGAGGGATTGGTTAGTAGCACAAACAAAAGCCAATTAATGGTAGTAGGAGGGAGGTATGTAAATCTTTTAGTAGAACGTTGCTTATTTGAGCATGTTAGCAATGATACTATTATTGGCCAAAAGAAGTGGATAAAGTTCATGACATTCTTCGTGATATGGCGCTCCATATTGGTGAAAAGGAAGAGAAAAGTTTATTTAGAACAAGTCAAAAGCTGGACCAGTTTCATGCAGAACAAGTGATGTACAATTGCAAGAGAATAGCAATGCACTATTATAATGATACCCATTTCTGCCTACAGATTTCAGATGCCCAACACTTGGAACTTTGATCTTAGCCCAAAATAAGGGTTTAAGAGAAGTTCCAAATGGCTTCTTACTCAATCTCCCCTCTCTAAGGGTTTTGGATCTTAGCGACACCAATATAACATCATTGCTAGAGTCGATGTGGCAACACAAACAGCTTGAGTTTTTGGGGTTGAATGGCACCAACATCAGTACTCTGCACGCTGAGGTATGAAATCTTTCTCGATTGCAATTTGTGCATCTTCGACACTGTCGAGAGCTAAAATCATTGCCATGTACAATAGGAGAGCTGAAAAATCTCAAGCAGTTAGATCTAGATTATTATGAGAGGTTAGTGGGGATTCCACGTGGGATCTCTCAACTTACGTCATTGACAAGCTAGGCTTTTTCTTGTTAATGGGAAAGGTTGTGCTGGGCATGGATGAAGTTGAGAGTGGTATGTGTAGTTTGAAGGATTTTACAAATTTTCCAAATTTCTTGGAGCTTAGTGTACATGTCAAAGTGGGAAAGATAGTAGACGAAAAAAGGTGGGGAATAAAAGTGGGTCCAATGGGAACTTGGTTGCAGCTGAAGCATTTGGTATTGCAATTTAATAGGAATGAGCTTAAGGTAATGGAGGATCTTCCCCCGAACATGCAAAACATGAAGAACCTGCAAACATTTGGTCTCTTCAGATATCAAGGAATAAGTTTTCCCAATTGTATTTGTGACTTTGAATGACTGGAGCACCTGTGGTTGATCAGTTGTGACCAACTGGAAGAGCTTCCACTGTTGAAGAGATTGCCAAATTTGAGGGTATTGAAATTACAGGTGTTAAATAAAGTGAGGGAGTTAGGGATTAAGGGAAGCGTTGGTGGATTTTCAATGTTGGAGCGCTTGGAGATACAGAACATGCTGGTGTTAGAGAGTATATCAAGCTCCTCCTCATCATCAAATGTTGTGTGGACGGAGGGTACAATGCCCAAGCTTCAATTCTTGTTGATATAGGGTTGCCTGACACTCAAGAGATTGTCGATAGGAATCGAGAAGCTTTCAAATTTAAAAAACATAGAAATTGACGCTAATGTATGGGAAAGATCCATTTAGGAAGATCATAACATAAAATTATGCCTGGAAGAAAAAGTCGAATTATTGTAGAATATAGATAGAATTAAAGAAAATATGAGAATATCGAAAGAATTATTATTACAATCAATTTATTTCTAGTCTGAAATATATTCCATTTTTTCAATGATCCCTAATGTTATTAAAGAAAAAGGTTATTAAAAAAATAACTTTTATTTTTTATTAAATATTCTAAATATTATATATAAATATAGATTACATTTTATTTTATAATTTCATAAAATAGTTTAATTATTTTAATATAAAATAGTTTAATTATTTTTTTTACCATAGTTAATATTTTACAAAATTATTTTCTAACTTTAAATATGTTATTAACTCAATAATTATTTATTTATTTATGAATGAGAATTTATTTAATAGGGAAAGTGAGGAATTTAATTTGACAATGAATTTATATTTTCCACATTGCATCCAAAATATAAAAAATCTAATGTGTTATTTACCTATAAGAGTTTACTTTATATAGAATGTGAGAGTAATAATATTTGGAAAAGAAATTGGATTCAAATTTTTATATGCAAAAATGTAAAAATATGAATAATATAGTAATAATTAATATTTATTTTTAATTATAATTTAAAATGTTAATAATTTTATATTTTTAATTTTATTTAAATAATAGTTAAAAGAATTTAGTTTTAGTGGTATGATTCATGATTTGTGTTCCAAGTAGTGTGTTCAAGTCTCTAGAGACATGCCAACCTTTGTGGCAATTCACATTAAAATCTAGATGTATTGCTAGTACTTTCTTATTTCATTTTCCAATGTATTGCTAGTATTTTCTTATTTCATTTTCCAAGTTTGTGATAGAGATGATAATAAACCAGCTTAGGTTCCCACTACTTATAAGAATATGTCTATAAAGATTCTATATACTTTATTACATAGTTTTAATGATTTATAGGTATGGTATTGTTTTTCTTTTCTCAAACAATTAACATTAAGAAGACTATGATTAGTTATTTTATACAAGCAATTGTATAAAAGAAGAATATTTAAGCATGTAAATGGGACAATCTTTATGGCCTCATTCAAAATACAAAAACTCTTGGGGCATATTTACTATGAAGATGTCAAGATAGTCCATCTTTTCATAAAATATGTAAATAATTTCAATGAATGAAGTGAGGCATTCAAATTGATCACTAAAGAAGTGGCTTTTTGAGAAATTTTAAGCAAAGTCTTTCAAAGGTGAAAATAATGTGCCTTGTGCCTTATTTTTCACTATTTGTATCATGTTATGGCTACATCAGAGTGGTAGGAAACAATTGAAGATAGATTAATTTTACAACACATATTCTAAAAGTTAAAAAATAATTATGAAACTATACTTATTTATCAAAGTCTTTCAAAGGTGAAAATAATGTGCCTTGTGCCTTATTTTTCACTATTTGTATCATGTTATGGCTACATCGGAGTGGTAGGAAACAATTGAAGATAGATTAATTTTACAACACATATTCTAAAAGTTAAAAAATAATTATGAAACTATACTAATTTATAAATATTAAGTTGGATATAAAAACCAAAGCTTCAAATAATTTTTAAGCTCCATTAAATAATGAGATTTACCTACGTTAATGAGATTTACTGACGTCCTTTTTCTCAAAAAAGGAATTTGAAAGTTGTTGGATCAATAGCAGGAACTCTAGTTTGTTAGATATACTTGTAATAATAATGTAAACTGTTCACCAAATTCAATGCAATGACCTACATATTGCCTTATCTTAATTTTTTTCTTTTTTAATTTTTTTGTATAAACCTTGTATATTATTAAGCTGCCTTCAAAGCTACCAACAAAATAACATATTGATTACATTTCAGTTATCTTAGCATACATCTCACGGATGATTAGATAATCATTTATCACAACACCATTTATAATTCACCTCCCATGTTTTCTATTGTTTGTCTTCTAAATTTTCTTTCCTTTATTTATAACAATATTTATTGCCTTAAATTTCTTTTGAATAGAACAATGCACTTTTGGCTAAATGACAAGTGGTAACGAAATGACCAACATTTGACATTTTTAAGCCATCAACTACCAAGTGCTCTTTTTGAGAAACAAGAGGATGATCCACATTGAAATGATATTTTGCATCCAAAAGATGGTATGAATAGCTTGTTATATTACTTTTTTAAATGTTAATACCTTTGAATAATATATAACTATACCAATAGTATAAGTAAATTATAATTGTATTTAAGATAGACAATCCTTGTTCACTGACTTTTCTCATAGTTAACATTTCATTAGGATACTCAAGAACTAATTCCCCCTATTATGAGTAGGATATATAAGTAACCTACAATAACTCTACATGAGGGAATATCAAGGTGGTTTGTTAATGAATTTGAACCAATACTTGAATGCTATTAAGCAATGAGCATAATACATCATATGAGAAGGTAAATATGTAGACATTTCAGATTTTTTACACATCGTAACAAAGCCCTTAGTTCTCTTAAAAGCCACCCTTGTGCCATTGCTAGTTTATCTATTCCCATCCACATTGGCAGTAAATTTAATTGTAATTTTCCATAGAAGAAGATAGTGTATGAATATAGCCTTTTTGAAGGGTACAAACAACATTATTAGGAAGATGGAAGATGATTTGGATTTATGAAAGGGACAAAGTGAAATACAAAATTAAAACATAAACACTTAGATAAATTTAAGGAATGAAATGAAATGTAGATTAAAAATAAACACAGAGAAACTAAACTTCAATTAATAAATAGAAAATGCTAGAAATTGTTTACATGCAGAATGAAAACAAACTAGCTCAGGCAATGGTAGCTTATCTCTGAGAATAGATGTGACGAATACATGTCTTCCAAATTGTGTTACAATGAGGCTCAGTGGAATTTTCATCATGAAGAAACAATGAGAAACCCTAAACATCAAAAAACCTATACCTAGGAGATGAAACACCAAAAGGTAGAGGCCCAGATGGGGTTAGTTGCAACATCAACTTCCTGGGGGTTGTAACTTTGACATACATTCTTTGTTTGGTGTGCATGATATCCAATTACAAATTTCTATCCAAGAAAAACAAATTTTGATTGCAAGCATTGATTGAATGTTCATTTCCCCAAAAAAAGTTGTTTAGGGCCTTAAAATTTCTCTGTAAGTTCAGGACCAGAAAACTATTAAAAATAGAAAACTACGAAAATAGGAAAGTATGCTAAAAAATACGAAATTAATAGAAAATAGTGTTGGGGATCCAAGTAAAATAGGATGGTTGCCACCAATATCCACTTGTACCAGTCCTCCCCCTCAGGAAGCAAAGGTCCCCATTGGATTGAGTGCCTCCATAAGGTGAGGGAAATTCTTTTGAACTTGGTCCCTAGTTAACCACATCCCTTGGTTAAGGAGTTCGCTGGATTTGACGACTCGATACAGTTGAATCCTCTATTAGCGATTGTTCTTAATTTGTGTTTCCATGATCTCATCATTTGTGGTCTTTTCAATGCAATTTGGGTTGAGCTTTGTTGGTGTCAACTGCTCAACAATATCTAATGTGTCCAACAATGGTGGAAACTATGGTCAAAGGAGGTCCACATTGAATATTAGGTGCATGATAAAGAATAGGGGGATACTTAGCTCAAAAGCGTTGTCACCCACAACCTTGGTGATGGTGTAAGGCCCATATTAGAGCGGCCAAAGCATCTGACGGCTTCGAAAAGGTGTTCCTTATGTAAATGTAACCAAGCCTTGTCACCCATTTGAAACTTATGTGGCACTCGATGTTGATCATGACATTTTTCTACTTAGTATTGGCTTCACCTAGAATATCATGAACCTTCTGGTGGATGTGTTAAATGCATTCAATAAACTTGATGGGATTTTTAGATTTGATTTGGACATGTGCAAATTTTTTCTGTGTAGTTGCAAGAGGCATTGCAACATCAATGGGACACAATAGTTGAAATTTCAGGCCCACATGAAAGGGTTGTGTCTAGTTGAGTTATAGAGAGTTTTGTTGTAGCTGTGTTACACATAGGGAAGACTCTCATCCCATGTTCATGGATGCTTAGATTTGTACATGCATAATATGTGCATTATCATCTTGTTGACGACCTCTGCCTGGCCATCAGTTTAGGGGTGGAATGCAGTTGACTTGGTGTGTTTGGTGTCCAACAATGAACATAGGTTCGAACAAAATGTGCTTAGAAACCTGCTATCATGATTTGATATAATGGTCTACGGGATCCCAAAACGTACCCATACTCATTTGAAGTAGAGGTTAGCAATGGCTTTTGTTCCAATATTATTCTACTAAACAACCAATATCGCCATCTTAGAAAATATATCAATGACCACAAACACATGATAGTCATTACCATGCTTGGTAGAAGTAAGACTGTCCATATAGTCCATGGAGGTGGATTACCAAGGCTGGCTAGGAGTAGGCAAATGAGTGTACAAACCTTGCTTCTTAATGGTTGGTTTGGCGATGACACAAGCAGTGCAGGATCTGATATATTTTCCAACATCATGTTTGAATTTTGGCCAAGAAAATACTTCTATAGTACTGCCATAGTCTTCTCCACACTAGAGTGTCCTACGACCCAGTTGTAATGGACCTCCCAAATCATCTTGGCACGCTCACTTGGCACACTCACTTCTGTTGTGATTATTGTTATTGCTTTATAAGAAATACATTAATGTGGGTGATTATTGTTGGAATCATTGTTGCTAATTGGAAATCAATGTTGCCCTTGGAGGGGATGAGACTCATTGCTACTACTGCGAGTGCCAAGCATGAGAAGGAATTGATCATAGGTAAGGTGCCATGGCCGAATCTAGTTTGGTAGGGTTTGGCACATCAACAAATCTTATTCTTAATTATTTTAAACTTTTCAAAATGAAATTGACCTTTGGACTTTGGGAAAGATACAATGAATGTTGGCTTACTTCTTGTCAATATGGGTTTCTCTCATGTTATCATGTGTTTTATCCTAATCTTTCATTGTCAAAGATCGACATATAGGCTTCAATCATCAAGCTATTCATTCTTCATTTCATTAATACAGAGATGCAGTGGAAATAATACTTCATTTCATTAATGTAAAATACTGAAATATGCTTACAAACAGAAATGGAAATAAACTAGCTAGGGCGATGGTAGATTATCTCTGAGAAGAGATGTGTTAGCTACATGCCTTTGAAATGTGTTACAATGAGGCTCAAAGGCCTATTTATTGTTGAGAAACAATGGAAAAACCTAACCCTAGAAGATGAAACACCAAATTGTGGGCCCCGTTTTTTGTAAGTTGGTACATCAACTTCCTAGGGTCGTAACTTTGGCACCCAATCTCCATTTTACGTGTACAATAGCTCGTTAGAAAGAACCATACGAGCATTACAACTTTTGGAAGAGAAGAATTAGGCCATGGACCCATGTTTCTCCCATATTTCCCTAAAAACATCATTTAGGGCCTCAAAACGACTCCGGAAGTTCAGAACCCGAAAAGCTGTTAAAAATAGTAAATTGTGCTACAATTATGGAAACTGAAAAACTGAAAGAGACAGATGTGGGGGTCCAGGTGGGATAGGTGGGTGGCCACCAACATCCACCTGGATCATTCCTCCCCCCTTAGGAAGCAATGGTCCCCATTGTGTTGAGTTCCTCCATCTGTTGAACTTGGTCCCTAGTGAGATGTTCTGTAATCTTTGATGTGTCCAATAATGGTGGGAAGCATGGTTGAGGGAATTCCACATTGAACACTTGGTGCAAGTGAAGGAATGGAGGAATTTTGTTCTCCAAAGCATTGTTTCCCACAACCTCGGTAATGTTGTAAGGACCATGTCGGAATGGTCTGAGCTTCTGATGGGCTCTTGTAAGGCGTTCTTTCTACAAATGCAACTAGACTTTGTTGCCCACTTGAAACTTGTGTGGTACCTGATAGTGCAACGGCATCCCTGTGGGTGAGGAGAAGATGTTCTTGTGTTCTTTCATGACCGTATCCCTTTGCTGTTGTTGCATGAAGGAACCCTTCACGAGGGTCATGGATGTGGCAACGATCTTCCCCTTACTTTGGGAGCGAACCAGACAGAAAATAAATTTCCTAGTCAGTGAGATGAGCTTGTTTCCTTTATTAGAAGTGATCAAAGAGGTGGCAGTAGGTGGGGCTACCTCCGGTATCCTATATAATGAATTACCCAAAGAAATAATAACAGCGTGAGGCCTTGACTCATACATAGCATGTTGCCTCCACAAGTATGGCTAGCCTAATAATACATCACAAACATCTAGAGGTGTAACATCACACATTACCTTGTCTATGAAGGATTTGATGTTGTAGGGAAGGTGGCACTCCCGGCGAACTCAGAGATCTCGTCCTTCGTGAAGCCACCCGATACTATACAACTGCGGGTGTGTAGTTGGTAGGCCCAACCGCTTCACGACCTCTACTGAAATGAGGTTCTTTTGGCTTCCATTATCAACAATGAATTGTAGTGGCGAACCCTTCACCCAGATCTATGAGTGGAAAATACTTTCCCCCTCCTTTGGATATTCAAGCACATTCTTTTGGATCATGGCAGTGGAAACAATGATGCTAGGCTCGGTATCAATGATCTACTTCCATTTTCCATTCCCCTTGTCAGGTTCTGACTCAGGGTTAGAACATGCATATAATTCTAAAGCTTTCAACTCGGCCACCAGTGACTACTTGGTCTGACACTCACTTGTATTGTGAGTGGGGCTCTTGTGGAACTCACACCACTTTCCTGTGTCCATTGATTTTGTGGTGTTGTCCTTTTCTTGTGGCTTCGACAGGTTGCCTTGGGTTGCCTTGTCTTGGCTTTGTCCTTGGTTCTGTGATTTGGGGAAGCCTTTCCCTTGCTTCGAATTCATAGATCCAAAGTATTTCTTCTTTTGTTTGAACTTCTGCTCGATTTTGACAGCGTATCGGTACGTCGTGCCGAGCGAGGAGATGTTCAGGAACTCCATCTCTTCTTGGATGTATCTGTGTAGGTGGCCGCGGTACTTGAGTACCAAATGAATCTCAGAGTCCTTGATACCCAACTGTGTGCGAAGGGTATGAAAATGTTTGTGAACTCTGGCACATCTTGGTCCCTTCCCTGTCGCAGCGTAGTCCACTTTATATATTTGTCCTCATAACTTTTGACAAGGCAATACTGCTCCTTGATGACATCCTAGAATGAATTCCAAGTGGGAGTGACTAAAAATAGTGAGCCTGTACTTTCATCCTTCTGCTCATAGTAGGTTTCCCACCAGTTCTTGATGTGGGGGGCTGCTTTGAGAAGAGCGAAAATAATCTTTTCCTGACTGAAAAAATCATGAACAGAAAAATAACCCTCTAGCAGATTTAACCATTTATCTACGGCATCTGCATCTATTTGACCCTCAAATATGGGTATTTAAAAATAAACTTGTACCTTAAACGGTGTGGCATTTCCAGAGTAGCTGTTGGAAGTCAATGCATTACCCATGGGTAGCCACTGAAGGATCTGGGCAAAACTGTCCATCATCACGTTCCTTTGTCGCTTGAGGGCTTCTTCAAGCAAGATTTTGATAGGATCTCCTGCCCCCTTGTATTGTTTTTCATCAGCCATGGAAGGCTATTGGGATTTGCGAAGCTGGTCTTGCAAAGGTTCAACTAGTTCAAACCCTAACTCCTTATATCCTGACCTCGTTGGGAACATGCAAAGAAAAACAGAGGAAAAGTAGACCGCTTTGATACCACTGATCCAGATTTAAGAAGGGACGCAATAAATTACAGAGATAACCATAAATACAAAGATGCAGTGGAAATAATACTTTATTTCATTAATGTAAAATACTGAAATATGCTTACAAACAGAAATGGAAATAAACTAGTTAGCGCGATGGTAGTTTATCTCTGAGAAGAGATGTGTCGGCTACATGCCTCTAAACTGTGTTACAATGAGGCTCGAAGGCCTATTTATTGTTGATAAACAATGGAAAACCCTAAACATCTAGAAACCTAACCCTAGAAGATGAAACGCCAAAATTGTGGGCCCCATTTTGGGTAAGTTGGTACATCAACTTCTCGGGGTTGTAACTTTGGCACCCGATCTCAGTTTGACGCATATAATAGCTCATTAGATAGATATATTCGAGCATTACAACTTTGGGAAGAGAAACATTACTCAATGGACCCATGTTGCTCCCAGATTTCCCAAAAAAACATCGTTTAGGGCCTCAAAACGGCTCCGGAAGTTCAAGACCCAAAAAACTGCTAAAAATAGTAAATTGTGCTACAATTACAGAAACTGAAAAAATGAAAGAGATGGTTGTGGGGGTCCAAGTGGGATAGGTGGGTGGCCACAAAAATCCACTTGGATCATTCCTCCCCCCTTAGGCAGCAATGGTCCCCATTGCGTTGAGTTCCTCCATCTGCTAAACTTGGTCCCTAGTGGGTTGTTCTGCAATCTCTGATGTGTCCAGTAATGGTGGGAAGCATGGTTGAGGGAATTCCACATTGAAAACTCGGTGCAATTGAAGGAATGGAGGAATGGTATGCTCCAAAGAATTGTTTCCCATAACCTTGGTAATGCTGTAAGGACCATGTCGGAATGGTCTGATCTTCTGATGGGCTCTTGTAAGGCGTTCTTTCTGTATATGCAACCAGACTTTCTTGCCCAAATGAAACTTGCGTGGTACCTTATAGTGAAACGGTGTCCCTGTGGGTGAGGAGAAGAAGTTCCTATGTTCTATCATGACCATATCCCTTTGTTGCTACTACTGCATGGAGGAACCCTTTGCGGGGGTCATGGATGTGGCAACGATCTTCCCCTTACTTTGGGAGAAAACTAGACAAACAATAAATTTCCTAATTTGTGAGATGAGCTTGCTGCTTTTCTTAGCAGCGATCAAATAGGTGGCTTTAGGTGGGGCTACCTCTAGTATCTTGTATAATGAGTTACCCAAAGAAATAATAATAGAGCGAGGCCTTGAATCATACACAGCATGTCTCCTCCACAAGTATGGCTGGCCTAATGATACATCACAAACATCCAGAGGTGTAACATCACACAATACCTCATCTGTGAAGGGTTTGATGCTGTAAGGAAGGTGGCACTGCTGGAAAATTCGAAGATCTCATCCTTCGTGAAGCCACCCGATACTATACGGTTGCGGGTGTGGTGTAGTCGGTAGGCCAAACCACTTCACGACCTCTATTGAAATGAGGTTCTTTTGGCTTCCACTGTCAACAATGAATTGTAGCGGCGAACCCTTCACCCACATCTATGAGTGGAAAAGAAGTTCCCCCTCCTCTGGATCTTCAGACGCATTATTTTGGATCTTGGCGATGGAAATAGTGACGCTGGGCTCCGTATCAATGATCTGCCTCCCTTTTCCATTCCCCTTATCGGGTTCTGACTCAAGGTTGGAACATGCATCTGATTCTGAAGCCTTCAATTTGGCCACTGGAGACTGCTTGGTCCAACACTCACTTTTGTTGTGAGTGGGCCTCTTGCGGAACTCACACCACTTTCCTGTGTCCTTCTTCAACTTCGTGGTGTTGTTCTTTTCTTGCGGCTTCGATGGGTTGTCTTGGGTTGCCCCGTCTTGGCTTTGTCCTTGGTTCTGTGATTTGGGGAAGCCTTTCCCTTGCTTCAGATTTGCAGATCCAAAGTCTCACTTCTTTTGTTTGAACTTCTGCTCAATTTTGACAGTGTATCGGTACGTCGTGCCGAGCGAGGAGATGTTCAGGAACTCCATCTCTTCCTGGATGTATCTATGTAGGCAGCCATGGTACTTGAGTACCAAATGTAGCTCAGAGTCCTTGATACCCAACTGTGTGCAAAGGGTATGAAAAATGTTTGTGAACTCTGGCACATCTTGGTCCCTTCCCTGCCGTAGCGTGGTCCACTTTATGTATTTGTCCTCATAGCTTTTGACAGGGTGGTACTGCTCCTTGACAACATCCTGGAATGAATTCCAAGTGGGTGCAGCTGAAAATAGTGACCCTGTACTTTCATCATTCTGCTCACAGTAGGTTTCCCACCAGTCCTTGACGTGGGGGGCTACTTTGAGAAGAGCGAAAATATTCTTTTACCGACTGGAAAATCATGAACATAAAAATAACCCTCTAGCAGATTTAGCCATTTATCTACGACATCTGCATCTATCTGACCCTCAAATATGGGGATTTCAAATTTAACTTGTACCTTAAATAGTGTGGCATTTCCAGAGTAGCTGTTGGAAGTCGATGCGTCGCCCTTGGGTAGCCACTGAAGGATCTGGGAAAAACTGTCCATCATCGCATTCCTTTGTCACTCGAGGGCTTCTTCGAGCAAGATTTTGATAGGATCTCCTACCCTCTCATCTTTATTTTCATTCGCCATGGGAGGTTGTCGGGATTTCTGAGGCTGGTCTTGCAAAGGTTCGACTAGTTCAAGCCCTAACTCCTTATATCCCGACCTTGTTGGGGACATGCAAAGAAAAATAGAGAAAAAGTAGACCGCTCTGATACCAATGATCTGGATTTAAGCAGGAACGCAATAAATTACAGAGATAACCACAAATACAGAGATACGACGGAAATAATACTTCATTTCATTAATGTAAAACACTGAAATATGCTTACAAACAGAAATGGAAATAAACCAACTAGGGTGATGGTAGCTTATCTTTGAGAAGAGATGTGTTGGATACATGCCTCTAAATTGTGTTACAATGAGGCTCGAAGGCCTATTTATTGTTGAGAAATAATGAAAAACCCTAAACATCCTAAAACCTAACCCTAGAAGATGAAATGCCAAATTGTGGGCCCCATTTTGGGTAAGTTGGTACATCAACTTCCCAGGGTCGTAACTTTCACATCCGATCTCTGTTTGATGCGTACAATAGCTCATTAGAAAGATCTATCCGAGAATTACAACTTTGGGAAGAGCAACATTGGAACAAGGAACCATGTTGCTCCCAGATTTCCCAAAAAACCTCGTTTAGGGCCTCAAAACAACTCCAGAAGTTCAGAACCCGAAAAAATACTAAAAATAGTAAATTGTGCTACAATTACGGAAACTGAAAAACTAAAAGAGACAATTGTGGGGGTCCAAGTGGGATAGGTGGGTGGCCACCAACATCCACCTGGATCAAATCTGCCACTGATGACTGCAAACCATAAGGTACTACCAAATGGACTCTAGATCTCTTTCCCAGAGTAATGAGTTGAAGTCGATGGGAAAAGATCCGCTAGAAGGAAGGCATTAAGGCATCCTTCTTCAATCTAGTGTGAGTGTAACCCGTAGGCCAATAATGTGGAAGGAATCAGACAAACAAAGATGTAGTAACCCAATTGAAGCACGTTTCCTGCATACACAAGATGTGGCTAGCACATGATAGAAACCCTTTGAACCAACCAATAATGAAAGATGACACAGAGGCAAGGAATCCACGAATAGGGTCAAATAACCAAGGCATTGCACGAATCCCAATGTGTGATAATGAAAGCTGATGTCGAACACAAGGGAAACCACTCAGTTAAAGCCCCATGATACTGATTGATGTTGAGCACAAGGTGATCTATCAATAATGAAAATATGTCCAGTGTGCAGCTCTATATCTTCCCTCAGAGCAATTTGTCGTAGTCGATAAGAGCAAGATCCGCCAGCAAGAAGTCAATGGAGACCTTCCCAAACTAGCACGAGCAAAGGACCAATATATCTAATGTGATAACGAACATGACACTGACAACTAGGGATGACTGACTGAAAAATAGGTCAAGAGACACCGCAAAGAGGCCATCTCAGGTTTACTTCCCTTAAACAAAAGCATGACTCAACTGTGACTACGTGGCAGCATATGATAACTTTTTATAAGTTTGTCTTGCAAGAGCATAAGCAAACTCTCCATATGATTGGAAGAGGTAACCAATCAGAGGAGTATTGACTCAATAACAAGGTTAAGGCTCTCCTAAGTCAAAATAAAGCCCATCCTAATGGAGGAAAGAATTACTTTTGAGTGCTTTGTTCAAGGGCGACACAATTGACTCTAGTTGCCATCAAATATGGAAATAATGTCCCATTCCCGCTCTTTTTGGAATAAATATATTTTTTTGTCTTTTTTTTTATATGAAGCTTGAAAAAGAATAAAAGAATGCTATAGTACAATGGAAAGAACTATTGTCGAAAAAACAGGTGCTCTAGTTTTTGGGAGGGGAACATTCCTATGCTTAATGCAAGGTGGTGAAATTGGTCAAGGACACTCAAAGGAATGCTCTTTCCACGAGTAAAAGGGTGCGTCAAGTCACAAAGGCTAAGTGATTGCAAGGTTGATTTTGCAGAAGACATGGTTGAAAAATGGCTTAAACATGAGTCCAAGTGAAGCCAGTTCAAGCCTAAAAGGTGAAAATAGTCAATATGCAATTCAGTAGTATAACTCAACACAAAGGAGCCTCTAGGGTATAAGGCCAAAAAATAGTGCAGAAGAATGATAATGAGTCTTCAACGCATAAGTCATGGTGGGACTAAAGAGGACTCCCAAGCCTACTCAATATAGTAGCATGGGCAACAAATGTCAGCGAGGATCTAACTATGATGCCCATGTAAAGGTTGGCTCTACCATCACATCATGATTTTAAAGTCAGCGAGTGAAAATGGTTTGTGAACCAAGAAATGATGGGGTCGACCCTATGGCAAAAATATCGCAGTATGGAGGCTAGTATGCAAAATGCAACAGAAAGTGTTATTCCCTAAGCTATATGCCAGTAAGAAAATGATACCTGCCATGACGAGTCTGTAGTCATGGGACCAAAAAGCTTTCTCGAAGAAGTCTCCAAAATTTCCTGTAAAGACAACCCATTCCTGACACTCAAAGCCAAAAGGTCAAAAAGTCCATAAGATAAAATTCAACTTTTGGAAAAATAATTTTCATTTTGCAACCTATATAAGGACTTTTGGGCTCACATTTTTGTCATTTGTGTTTTGAGCAAGGAGTTGTGGAGAGAAACTAAAACAACATTCCTCCGTCCAATTCAACCGTTCAAATCGCTCCAAAACTTCCAGGTAACCCTTTTATCATGATTTTAATCATTTGTGATACTTTTTAGATGTTTTTTTGAAAATCTGACCATAGAAAAATATGTTAAAAATTTCAACTCTGTGTACTCGTGAGTTGAATAAAGGTAACCCGCGTATACAAGGGCCCTACACGCGACTATGTAAAAAGGTAACCCGCGTGTGCATGAGTAAAAAAGTTAAAACATATATCTAATGATTTGAAACATATTTTTTGGGCATGATGACAATCACTTGGATAGAAAGGGAGAATAGTGCAATTGATAACCAAGTAATGGAGGATCAAAATGCTTTGGATGCTTTGAGAGATCGTGGCTTGCTAAAATTATTTTAAATGCCAAATATGAAAGCAAAAACACAATTGCTTGGGTTGTTAATTCATTACTGGAGTGCAGAGTATAATGCATTCATGATCGATCATATGCCCCTAAGGATCGAGATCAAAGATATTTTCTTCATTATCGGTCTTTCTCGAAGGGGAGAGATAGTGCATTCTACTGGCAGGACAAGAGGTAGTCTAAGTGTTGAATACTACTTCCACATATACTATCTTGGTCATCTTGAAAATATTGGAAGTCAGATTCCAATCAAGCACGTAGAGAACTTATCCTTGAAGATCCTACTATTTACCATCACCAGGGTAAATAGTTCTATTGCTTTACATTAGGCCTCATGAGTATGCATGAGCCTAGCAGTGGAATTCCTCACTAATGTGTTTGATTGGTATATACCTCTACTGACCAACATGAAGAACCAACTCACTTCCATTCAGAAGGGTCAGACAAAGAATTTTGGATACGACACAATATATGCTCCTTATTCTTTGAGAAATTACCTGGGCTTCAACCCAAGGTAATATCGACCATTAGCAGCCCGAGGGATCCGTAGATGGGTAGATGGGTTGACCTGATGAAATCCCTAGGGGGTGGTGATGTCCACAAGATGACCTTTTACGATGATTTTTTTGCATGGTGGGATCAATAGGTAATTCCAGTCGATGACTACCCCTACGCCAGAATGGATTTCCGAGGAGATCCAGATTTAGTATTACCACTAGATGCAGAATGGGGCACCATAGGTAACAATTTTTTATTTTTTGAATTTATTAAGATTTTTTGGATTTTTAATATAAATGAAAAAGTATTTTTATGAGACAAGACACTTAAATAATATATGATCATGTTTCAAATGTGGGGCCAGCGAGACTTCATGGATTTCCCTGACAGAGGTGTCATGGAAGAGATGCCGAAGGGGCTGCAGCTGAGATGAAGAGAGTTCTCCATGAAGTTCAGAGGAGCTTGGTGAGACTGACTCACCAAGTACCCATGATATCCATATAGGACTTACCCGAGGAGATGCATTGTCGCATGGTGGGAGTACCACAAAACTGGGTGCAACTCTTCTGACATGTGGCCAATGCCATTGTTTATTTTCTAGTTGCTCATCCTGAGCTAACCAGATAGATGATCAGATCTTTTTATGATTAGACATGATGATGGGCATAAGCCCAAATTTTGTAGGGCATTTTGTCTCGATTTTTGTATATTATTTTGGATACGAGCACTCTATCTATATACATGCTATTTTATGATGATCATATATATACATGATACTTCTATTATTTTTTATGTTTTTTAATTTGATGAATGATTTATATGCCAGTCTAATGTTTGATTAGCAATAGAATCAGTTAAGGAATTTTCTGATTGTGAATTGTGAACATATGTGATATAAATAAATTATCGTTGCAACAATCGTACTCTCAGAAATTGGCGATACAAATAGGGATCTCGTACCCGATAAATGTTATTAAGATGAGATACCACTAGTTGTGAGTCTAAATAAACCACTAATGAATCAATATCAAGAGATATCACTTCGGGTAGAAAATTAAGAACGACAGTATATTTGGCAATATTATTCGAAGTAGGATCGATACATACTCCTCTCGAAACCATCAACTGGACAGATGGATAATAAATCACCCAAGCCGTGGAAGCGAGGTTTTTGGTATGCCTACTCACACCATCAACGAATCCTAAATATATTGAATCGTCCATCAATACCTGCCAAAGCAGATCAAAAATATCGACATCACTAAAACCAATAGATAGATATGTAAAAACATACAATATATACAAACAAGTAAGTGCTCGGTCGAAGCCTAAACAAAGTACTTCTTAAGATAGAGTCCATTTCTGGGCTCCGCCAACTTGTTTCCTTCAAAGTCAATTAATTCATAAGCTCCCTTTTTCAAAACTTGCTTGACTATAAAGGGACCATACCACATAGACTTAAACTTTCTTACCCCCAAGGCGTCTTTGTCTTGATCGTAGACTAGGACAAGGTCACCTTCAGAAAAATTTCTAGGACAAACAACTTTATCGTATTGAGTTTTTACCCTCTTTTTATGGGCTTCATTTATTGTGGCGGCATCTCGAAGCTACTCATCAAGATGCTCCAAATGAACGAGGTGCTCCTCGAGACTAGAAGTCTCTGGAAGAAGTTCAACAACTAGTTTAAGGGAAGGAATTTCACATTCAATAGGGAAGATAGATTTTGACCCGTAAACCAGTTGAAAAGGAGTAAAGCCAGTGGCTATCTTAACTAACGTTCAGTATGCCCAAAGTGCCAGGTACAACATGATGTGCCAATTGGATCTAGCTTTGTTAATCATCCTTTGAGGGATGATCTTAAGGGATTTTTTCATGGCTTCAACCTACCCATTGGCCTGAGGATAATACGAAGATGAATGCTCCTGTCGAAAATCCAACTTGAGAGCCAATTCAGACATCAGTTGATTTTGGAAATGACTGCCATGATTAGTGACAATCTCTTTAGGGATACCAAACCAGGAAATAACCTGATTGAAGAAAAACAAGGCCATTGTTTCATTGTCATTCTTAAAAGTAGGCATGGCCTCACTCCACTTTGTAAAGTAGTCTATAGCCACTACGATATACTTGTGATTTCCGGCCGAAGGCGGATTACAAGTAGTAAAATCAATGCCCGACTTCGTGAAAGGACCGACGGTGATAACAGGGAAAAGAGGAGTTAGATGTGCGCGCATTTTCCGAGTATAAACTTGACAAGGATGGAATATTTTGACTATTCAATACAATCTTTGAAGATCAAAGGCCAAAATTAGCTTGCTCACAAAAACATTTGGCCTGTTGCAAGCCCAGATAGATGACTCACACAAGCTCCACTGTGGAAATCATTAAGAACTGACTCAGCTTATTCCAAGGTTAAACAATGCTTAAGGATTGAATCAATCTCGTGATGATACAATGTGTCACCTATAATAACATAATTCTTAGAGAGGTGATGCAAATTTCTACGCTCATCTTTGGAAAAAGCGGGCGGGAACTTCGAAGTTTGGAGATATATAATGATATCCCCATACCAAGGATCTTGTGAAGAAATAAGAAATAAGTGTTCATCAAGAAAAATTTCCTCGTGAATAATTTCTTCCTTACAAGGAAGCTCTGATATCAACTCTACAAATACTAAATATTTCTTAGATTTAGTCGACATGAACTCGAGATCGAATTCTTGCAAAATGAAAATCCATCTATTATATTTTCCCCCAATCACTTGCCTACTGAGAACAAACTGAAATGGATTGACGACTGCTAAGACAAATGTTTTTCGAAGCAGAATGTAATGCAGAAAGCCTCTAGACAACATGGACAACTACCACAGATAATTTCTCGATGGGAGAATAGCGTAGTTCAAGACCTAGCAAGCCTCGACTTAGATAGTAGATCACATACTCACATAAGGCATCATCTTCCTGAACCAGAACCATACCAATGGTTGATTCTGCTGCAGTGAGATACAAGAGGAATTCTCTACTATAATCAAGTGGACTCAACAATGGAGTATAGCTTAATGATTTTTTCAAAGCATCAAAAGATCGTTGTGCAAAATTATCCCATAAAAACAGGACCCCTTTAATAAGAAAACACATAAATCCTTTTATGATCTCGACATAATTGGATATAAATCTCCTCAAGAAAATTTCTTTTCCTTGAATAATTTGAAGTTACTGTATGGACAACGAGGGAGGAAACTGAAGTATTGCATCAACCTTGAAGGGATCAACATGAATCCCCTCTGTTGACACGATGATTCCTAACAACAGACTGGATGTGACCACGAAAACGCACTTATTCGGATTCAACTGGATTTTATAAAAACGACACCGCTCAAAAATCAACCAAAGGTGCTTAGGACGATCAATTCTCTTTCAAGAACGAGTAGCTAAATCATCCATATATGCTTCGATAACATGCTTGATGTCGTGAAAATCATAAGACATGGCCCGCTGAAAAGTGGCTCTAGCATTTTTGAGGCCAAAAGGCATCTTTTTGTACGCAAACGTACCCCAAGGACAAATAAAGGTTGTCTTGTGCTGATCTTCTGGATAGATAGTAATTTGATTATAACTAGAGAATCCATCGATGAACAAAAAAATTTCATTACCCACACATTCATCAATAATTTGATCAATAAAGGGCATGGGGTAATTGTCTTTCGGACAAGCCTTATTTAGGTCCCTAAAGTCAATACATACTCGAATCGTTCCTTGCTTTTTGTCTACGGGGACTAGATTAGAGATCCACTTAGTTAGAGGAATGGGGTATATGAAACCCACCTTTAGTAGCTTTTCGACTTCAGATTTGATAGTTGCTACTCTTCTAGGGTTAATCGGTCAAGTTTTCTTACGAATGGGTTTAGCATTTTTGTACGTCTTGATCTCATGCTAGACAATAGATGGATCTATTCCAGACATTTCCTCATAAGGCCAAGCGAACACATCATGAGACTCTTCGAAGAGATCAATATAAATTTGGATTTCTTTAGAGTAACAGTCGCCTCCAATGAAGACATTTTCGATTAT
Organism: Pinus tabuliformis; assembly: GCA_031772625.1. Classification (NCBI taxonomy): domain Eukaryota; kingdom Viridiplantae; phylum Streptophyta; class Pinopsida; order Pinales; family Pinaceae; genus Pinus; species Pinus tabuliformis. The sequence goes on along the minus strand of CM062819.1, from coordinate 1,046,496,254 downwards.
GTTAGGATTCCTAGAGATGTTCACTGGTACCGTTTGTGAGATAACAGACATGTTACCTTCGGCAGAAAACTGTGCCTCTGAATTGTGTTACAATGAGGCTCGAAGGCCTATTTATTGTTGAGAAACAATGGAAAACCCTAAACATCTAGAAACCTAACCCTAGAAGATGAAACGCCAAAATTGTGGGCCCCATTTTGGGTAAGTTGGTACATCAACTTCTTGAGGTCATAACTTTGGCACCTGAACTCAGTTTGGCACATACAATAGCTCGTTAGAAATATATATTCGAGCATTACAACTTTGGGAAGAGAAACATTAGTGAATGGACCAATGTTGCTCCTAGATTTCCTCAAAAACATCGTTTAGGGCCTCAAAACAGCTCCGGAAGTTTAAGACCCGAAAAACTGCTAAAAATAGTAAATTGTGCTACAATTATGGAAACTGGAAAAATGAAAGAGATAGTTGTGGGGGTCTAATTGGGATAGGTGGGTGGCCACAAACATCCACCTGGATCTTTCCTCCCCCGTTAGGAAGCAATGGTCCCAATTGCATTGTGTTCCTCCATCTACTAAACTTGGTCCCTAGTGAGTTGTTTTGCTATCTCTGATGTGTCCAGTAATGGTGGGAAGCATGATTGAGTGCATTCCACTTTGAACACTTGGTGCAAGTGAAGGAATGGAGGAATGTTTTGCTCCAAAGAATTGTTTCCCATAACCTTGGTAATGCTGTAAGGACCATGTCAGAATGGTCTGAGCTTCTAATGGGCTCTTGTAAGGTGTTCTTTCTATATATACATTCTTTCGAGATCGAATTCTTGCAAAATGACAATACACCTATTATATTTTCCCCCAATCACTTGCTTACTGAGAACAAATTGAAATGGATTGATGGCTGCTAAGACGAATGTTTTTCGAAGCAGAATGTAATGCCGAAGCCTCTAGACAACATGCACAACTGCCACAGATAATTTCTCGATGGGATAATAGCGTAGTTCAGGACCTACCAAGCCTCGACTTAGATAGTAGATCACATACTCACATAAGGCATCATCTTCCTGAACCAGAACCATACCAATGGTTGATTCTGCTACAGTGAGTTATAAGAGGAATTCTCTGCTATAATCAGGTGGAATCAACAATGGAGCAGAGCTTAATGATTTTTTCAAAGCATCAAAATATCGTTGCACAAAATCATCCCATAAATATGGGACCCCTTTAATAAGAAAACACATAAATCCTTTTGCGATCTCGACATAATTGGCTATAAATCTCCTCAAGAAAATTTCTTGTCCTTGAATAATTTGAAGTTAATGTATGGATGACGAGGGAGGAAATTGAAGTATTGCCTCAACCGTGAAGGGATCAACACGAATCCCCTTTGTTGACACGATGATTCCTAACAACCGACCTGATGTGACCACGAAAATGCACTTATTCAGATTCAACCAGATTTTATAAAAATGACACCACTCAAAAATCAACTGAAGGTGCTTAGGACGATCAATTTTCTTTCGAGAATGAGCTACTAAATCATCCATATATGCTTAGATAACATGCTTGATGTCGTGAAAATCATAATACATGGTCCGCTGAAAAGTGGCTCTAGAATTTTTGAGGCCAAAAGGCATGTTTTGTACACAAACATAACCCAAGGACAAATAAAGGTTGTCTTGTGTTGATCTTCTATATAGATAGTAATTTGATTGTAACCAGAGAATCCATTGATGAACAAAAAAACTTCATTACCCACACATTGATCAATAATTTGATCAATGAAGGGCATGGGGTAATTTCCTTTCAGACAAGCCTTATTTAGGTCCCTAAAGCCAATACATACTCAAATCATTCCTTGCTTTTTGTCTATGGGGACTGGATTAGAGATCCACTCAGTTAGAGGAATGGGGTATATGAAACTCGCCTTTAGCATCTTTTTGACTTCAGATTTGATAGTTGCTTTTCTAGGGTTAACGGTCAATTTGTTTTACAAATAGGTTTAGCATTTTTGTATGTCTTGATCTCATGTTGGATAATAGATGGATCTATTCTAGACATTTCCTCATAAGACCAAGTGAACACATCATGAAACTCTTCGAAGAGATCAGTATAAATTTGGATTTCTTTAGGGGAACAGTCAGCTACAGTGAAGACATTTTCGATTATGTTAGGATTCCTAGAGATGTTCACTAGTACAGTTTGTGAGATGACAGACATGTTACCTTCGGCAGAAAATTGTGCTGGGCCAAATGGTTTAAAATGGTATGAACATCACTAGTAGAAGGACTAGACAAACTCAACTCAATTTATTGCAAATGAGGGAGGAAATATGAATGATGATTTAAATCATCCCATGGTCTATCAACACCCATCATTGCTTCTAGGATTGCTTCCTTAGATGGTAAGGTTGTATCTAAGAAATCCTGAGCTGAAGTTGAATCAAGGGTCCAGGCCAGAGCCACATCTCCATCTAACTCCTCTGATGAGAAAGGAGTAGGATGGGATTCAACAGAGTTAACAATAGACTGATAATAAATCTCTGTTGTAGACATAGGACATGCCATTCTACCTACCTTCCCTCCATCTAATGTGGTGTTAGACGAAGGTAAAGGCCAAGGGTCTGAAAAATAATGAGTTCGAAAGAACTCTCTTTGAGAAGGTCCCTTGGAGGATGAAATAGCATTGATTCTAGCTATAGGAGAAGGAAGATCAAAAATACCCATTAAAGAAGAGTACATCCCAACTCCTAAATTCTCTACAGGTTGCCTGGGATTTTCCACTAATGGAACAATAGAATCTGAAGATGTGTGGGAGTCAGGTTGCCTAGGATTGTCCACTTATGGAACAATAGAATCAGAAGATGTGTGGGAGTCACCCAGAGAGTAGTCCATCTGATCAACTTTTACAATCCTCCCCTCATGAGGAAAACAAAGGATGAAAAATAATGATGAAACTATGGCATCCATCTCGTAAATCCAATTCTTGCCTAAGAGGAGGTTGTAATCCAAATTCACATCGACTATTTCTACCTCAATATTTACCACCTTTCCCCCAACATAGATGGGAAAGGCTGGAATAATCTCGTGTGGCCTATGAGAACGTCCATCAAATTCTGTCAATAAAGTTGGCAAAGGAACAACTTGAGTTGATCCAGTGGCCTTCCAACATGACATGGACATCACACATGGGGAATCTCCCTCATCAATAACGATTCAAAATATGTTGATCGTTCAATATGTACACTTTATCTGAAAATCCATGTGATGGGGGAGTCTCTTTTTGACGTTTGACATATCAGAAGTGAGCACAAGAGAATTTTTTGGATCTACTGCTCCGATTGCCGAGGGTAATGCACTCCTCTAAGTAGGGTGCTATTAGAAATTATATATTATAGAGCAATGAAACACATAAAATATATTGCAGAAATCAAAACACATAAAACACATAAAACAAGAGAGACACAGATATACATGGTTCACCCAATTTGGGCTATGTCCGTAGAGAAACATCTAGTCCTTCCTTTTATATTATCCAGCAAACTGAAGAGATAAAACCTACAATAGATCCGCTGTAATTCCCTCTTCGCTCTCACACAATCTCCTCTCTCTTTCTCACTCAGAATAGAGATCTCCATAGATGCAATACAATTCCCTCATATATAGCGAGGGGTTGCCTTCTAGGGAAAAAAGCCCTAAATTAAACATAAATTCTACCATCATATCTCTACCTAATGAATGGCTCAGATTGACTATGAAATTACAACATTTTACAAGGCAATTTTACATCTCTTTTTAGCTTTTGGGGCACTGACCCCAATCCCCCCGCTAGAGGGGGGCTCCCAAAGGTCGCAACCGCCCCCTGCCCCTTGGACCCCCTGCAGCGTAAATATCACGGGTGGTGTTGCCACCACATTATGAACTAGGGTCCAATGCAGTGATACCTCTGAATAAAGAAGATAATCAGGCTCCACAAACAATAATCTCCCACTTGGAGACTGATTATAGCAACTCCATCGCTTCTTCATTTGCTGGACAATGGCTCCACTTTGGACATGGTTGTTTCTCATCTTTTTCATCATACTTGAATACCAATTGAAACTGAGAAGAATCTTAGTTTCTCCTGGTTACAACTTTTGTTAACATATCTACAAGATTTTGGCTAGTGTGTATATTTTCCAGCTTCAAATGTCCATCTTCCAACCCTGACCGTATGAAATGATACTTGAGATGTAGGTTTTGTCTTGGAATGAAATGTATAGTTCTTTGCAAGATGTATGGTGCTTTGGTTGTCACTATATAACCTTCCCAACTCCTGCTTCTTACCCAATTCATCCAGAAACCTTTGTGACCAAATTTGTTCTTTACTGGCCTCTGTAGCAGCAACATACTTTGCTCCTGTTGTTGATAGTACAACAACACTTTGCAGTTTTGAAACCCAACTGACAGTTGTTCCACCTACAATAAACACATACCCTGTTGTGCTCCTCCTGTTATCTCTATCACTTGCCATATCTGCATCAACATATCCTTGTAGAGTAATGTTTGAACCACCAAAGCATAATTCTTGATTTGTGGTACCTCTCAAATACCTAAGAATCCACTTCACTGCCATCCAATGTTCTTTTCTTGGATTGTTCATGTACTTGCTTACAAGTCCCACTACATGTGCAATAGCAGGCCTTGTGCAAACCATTGCATACATTAAGCTTCCAATTGCTAATGCATATGGAACTTTAGACATATAATCCATTTCTTCCTGAGTCTTGGGACACATTTCCTTAGTTATTTTGAAATGGCTAGCCAAAGGTATACTAATTGGTTTTGCATTCTGCATATTAAACCCTTTCAACACCTTTTGTACGTACTTGTTATCACCCCAAGAAACTCTCCTAGGTTGTATATCAGAGATGCTTGGGAACATTACAAACTCAACAAAAATGTTGTAAAATGGTGGATGAATGAAAGAAATGCTGCATATTCAAACCAGATAACCACTTCTACTATGCTTAACCCCAAACATGGGTGAACACCCCCAGACTACAAGGCTTTAGACCACCAATTACTCACAGTTTAAATAAAATGTGATGATGGAGAATGCTAATCACACCAACAGATGCACAGGACCCTGTGATGGCCAGCTGCAACCAGTTAAAAGGTCTGTAAATTTTATTTCCTAATGCCCAGACAGGATGATAGCTCTCTGGGATTAAAATAACAGAAACATGCATATATATTCAATAATACATGCTAAATTCTAACACAGAGGTGGGATGACAACCCCTCTAATTCCAAACATCAACAACACATGAATAAATGCATAACAGGCACAGCCTGGAACAAAGAACAAGTGGAAAGTGAGCAATTAACAGCAAAAGAAACTTGTATTAGCTGGAAATGAAGACCAGAAGCTATAGGTATCACAGTAGTTACAGTCTCCAGAAGTTGAAGTTTACACCAAAATAACATTCATCAACCCTTTTACATCTCTTTCTGGGTATATATGGAGGTTGATTACAAAATTGCTCAGCATAACCTATGCATGGAGGGTTCATAACTGATCATCGACCAAATTTACTATCAGGTATGGTATTTGATATAATTTGATTGTTCAATTTGACATTTACTGGTGCTTTGTTGTCCTTCCTGAATAGGTGAAGTATTATTTGAATGAATTTCAATAATTGTTGCAGTCATTGAACTGCTCGAGGATCGTCCTTCGCGTCCTTGGCCGTGCTGTTCTTTGAATGTGGTAGCTGAGGATTTAATGCGCAGAGTATTGAACCATGGGATCCTTTCTTCTTTTGGTGTACAGGATTGCCAGAAACATGAAAATTACATTGAAAATGGACAGGAGCCGAGAACGAGTATTAATCATTGGGGCTTAGACGAACGACTGAGATCTGATGGCGAGAGGTGATGGAAGACACAGAGGCATAATAGGGATCAATAGTGGCCATTGGATTAAAAAAACGAGCAGCAGAGTTCAGTCTACAGAGGATATAGGAAGACAACGGTATCAGACAAATGAGGGTCATTGGATCGTAGTTGCGCAAATCCGACCGCTATTGGACAGCAGAGGTGAGCACAGGTTAACGAGTGGGGAGCCGGACAGGAAGGACAGTAAGCGGTTTCCCCACTCTGCTTCGGGAGATGTGGTGGTTTTCGTACATGGAGAAGCGATCCAATACCAAAGCGCTACATGGCAGGTAGGTCCGGTGGGAAACCGCCTTCCCGCGGGCTATTGTGTGCACAGGTTCCAGCGGTGGGAGAAGCATATGGTGTTGGATCACCAAGCGAAATATCAAATGGTTGATGGGTTACAACACTTGCTTTTAGTTGATATGACGGGTGAAAAGACATTTAAAAGGCTTGTGAAAGGGTTTAGATGGATTATCGAAGTTTCATAGTATTTAAAAAAAAACGCACGGGAGCCGGGAAAATGGTTTATGGAGAAATTTGGCAGAAAACAGAGGAATGGGGAGTTAAGGAGTGTAAGCGGGGTTTTAAGTAAATATGGGTTTTCACAAGGTTTTGGCAGAAAATAGAGATTAAGGGGTTACGAGGGTATACAGCTAACAAAGGTGGAAGGATGACATAAACTGCTATTAGCTCCTTCCTTGAAAAGACACACGGCCATGGTAGTCATTTGGTCCTCCAAATACACAAATGCTTAGCAGATCTAACATTGGCTCCTTCTGGGGATGAGATCCTCCCTGCGAGGTCTAAAGAACCTGCAGATCAATGCCTTTCCAGCTGAAACAAATTAGCCAAAATTCCTAGTGTTCCATTGGGCATGCAGTCTACTGCACCTATACTAAAACTAATAAAAACACAATATTTACAACCTTTAAGGCCAAAGACCTTAAATCACATAAACTTTCAAAAACCGCCCATTAACTAGCCATAAAAAACTACTTCTCCTCCCATACTTTTCAGTATGAAGGTGTTGCTCCCTTGAATCTGTGAAATGATGAAAGGCTCTATCTAGAAAGCATCAAATTTCCCATGATTGCCTTTCTTTTCTTTTAGTGCATCTCCAACCTGAAAATTGTTTGTTTTTGCCTTCTTGTCAAAGGCTTCCTTGACCTTTTCCTGATGTGCTGCAGCCTTTTCAACTAGTTGTTCTCTAATCTGATGCAACTCTGCTAAATTAGTGATCCTCTTTGCCATGTATTCTTCCTCATCCTGCTCTTCTTGAAGGAATTTTGCCACAGGAAGAGTTAGTTGAATTGGAAATACAACCTCAGTGCCATATACCAGCTTGAAAGGAGAATTTCCTGTGGATTTCTTAATGGTCACTCTGTTAGCCCACAGTGCATACGTGAACTTTGAATCCCAATTCTTTGTATTTTCCCCTAACAGCTTCTTAATTATCCTTATCAGGCTTTTATTAGAGGATTCTACTAGACCATTTCCTTATGGATAATATGATGTGGAATGAAAAAGTTTAATACCCATAGAATCACACATTTCCACCAATTCTTTTGCCCTAAAGGCTACTGCATTATCTGTGATTAATTTATGTGGAAAACCAAATCTGCTGAAGATATTCTCTATCAAAAACTTCATCACCACATTATGATCAGCCTTCCTAGTAGGGACTGCTTCAATCCACTTAGTGAAATAATCAGTAGCTACTAATATCCATCTGTGCTGCCCACTGGAACGTGGATTGATTTCTCCAATGAAATCCAGGCCCCATTGTTGAAAAGGTCCTTTTGCAAGTATTGGTTTTAAGGGTAGGGATTTCAACTGCTGTTTTCCTTCAAATCTTTGGCTCCTCTCACAAGATTTAACAAAAACAAATACATCAGAAAATAAAGTGGGCCAATAGTACCCAGCTCTGAGAATTTTGTGGGCTGTAGTTTTCCAATAATGGTGCCCTCCACACATGCTGGAATGAAACTGTTGCATAACTTCTATTGACTGTTCTTTGTCTAGACACCTCAAAATCACTCCAGATAGATCCCTCCAATAGAGCATATTTTCATTAATGCAATATTTAGCTGCCCCAAGTTTTAAAGTTTTGGCTTGAATTTGAGTCAATTCTGAAGGGATTTCTAGCTTCATCAAGAAATTAACTATTGCATAATACCAATCATAAGAAGCTAGATTCTCGGCCACTGATTGCTTCCTCTCTGTTTCAGCTTCTTCCTCTTTTTCTGCCTGATCATTTTCTGCAATTGTGCACAAGAAATCAGTATCTAAAGACTTGCAATTTTCTTCAGCCAATAACTTGGCAAGCCCCTGACCTCTGACAAGCTTGGTGGGCTTTAGTTCTATATTAAATTCTATCATTTTTGCAATCCATTTTTCCCTTCTTCCATCAGCATCAGGTTGTGTCAAGACATCTTTTATTGCAGCAGAGGGTACATATGCAATTATCTAAGAATGCAAGAGATAAACTTTGAAAGCCTTTAAGGATTTGATAAGGGCATATGCCTGTTTTTCAATAATATCATACCTCAGTTCAGCATCCCTCAAGTTCTTGCTGAAAAATGCTACTGGATGTTCTAAACTTCTTCATATATTTGCAATAAAACTGCTGCAATAGTGTCTCCAGAGGCAAATGAAAATATATGAAACTCCTTGCTGTAATATAGACTTATTAATGTGGGAGCCTCCATAATAGCTTTTTTGATGGAATCAAATGATTTTCTTGCTGCATCAGTCCACCTTACCTCTGACCCTTTTCTCAACATGGAGTTAATTTGCTTCACCAGTTCTGCAAAATTTGGAATAAACCTCCAGACAAAATTAATTTTGCCCAGAAAGGATTGGATATCCTTCTTTGATCTAGGAACAGACAAGGTCTGTATTTCTTTTATTCTTTCTGGATCAATCTAAACACTTGCAGCAGACACCACATGTCCTAACAACTTGCCTTCTTCTAAAGCCAATTATGATTTTTTGGGATTGACTGAAATTCCAAACCTCTTGCACTTCAGAAATACTTTTTTTAAATGCTACAAATGATTTTAATGGCTGCTGGAGTAAACTGTTATATCATCAAGGTAGATAAGGACAAATTTATCCTTTATAGAGTTCAGGCTTCTGTGATCCATATCAAGTTTTTGAGAGATTTTTCGGTGAAAATCACATGGAATACCATTTGTTGACGCGTTTCGAACCAACTAGTGTAACCACACTAGTTGGTTCGAAACGCGTCGACAAATGGTATTCCATGTGATTTTCGCCGAAAAATCTCTCACAAATTTATCCTTATCTCCCACAAATTCTATATCCATAGCTCTCTGAAAGGTACCTCCAACATTCATCTATCCAAAAGGCATCTTTGCATACATAAAAGTTCCCCAAGGAGTGGTGAATGCAATCTTTTCTTGGTCATCTGGGTGCACGACAATCTGATTAAAGCCTGAAAAACCATCTAAGAAAGACATTACTTTGGCTTCTGAGATCTTCTGCAAAAAATGCTCCATCGTTAGTAGAGGATAGTTGTCTTTCTGAGAGCATTTGTTCAAGTTTCTAATCAACACACAATATGATTTCTCCACTTTTCTTCCTTACTACCACCAAATTGGCTACCCATTTGGAATATCTAAGAGGAACTATAATCTTGGCAGCCAACAATTTTTTAATTTATTTCTCAATTAGAGGGAGAAGCATAGGGTTTATTGGTCTCAGCTTTTGTTTGAAAAGAATAGTGTCTTTCTCTAGAGGGATTTTATGCTGGATTATGTTCTTATAATATGTTTTCATATCACTATATTCTCAAGCAAACACATCAGCAAATTGCTTCATTAAATTGCAGTATTCAACACTCTGGTTAGCAGACATATGAGTGGAAAAATTCACATATCTAGGCTGACCTAGACTTACTATATCATGCTTACAGACCACAGACTAATATTCTTTCTGGGCAGCTTTGTAAGGCACTTCATTTTGGTCAAACAGTCTTTCAAGAGGAATTAAACCCTTAGGAATATGATTACTAGGAAGCTGGACAATGATGTCTTTACCAATTTTATTTCTAAGCTAGGGCTGGAGGCTTTCTTCCAAGGCTTCATTTTCTTGGTCAATTTGCATTTTAGAAAACTCATCAATGACTTGAAGGAACCTATTTATCTCATCATCATCATTAAAAACTTTCCAATGCTGGACATTGTCAGGTAGGGAAGGTTTGTATTTCATTTGGACTTCATAGACTAGTCTGGGAGGCATGGGAGGGATAAATAGACTAGCAGAAATAGCAAGGGAATCAACAAGCTGATTTTGGGCTCTAGGAATGTATGAAATATAGAAATAATCAAAAGAATCTTTGATTCTCCATACCTCATCTCTATATGCTTTCAGCATTGGGTGCTTTGCGTGAAATGTTTTATTGACTTGTTGAATGATCAAATCAGCATCTCCAAACACTTTCAGATTCTTGATTCCTCTATCTTTTGCTGCATTAAGGCCCAACAACAGAGCCTCATACTCTGCTATATTGTTTGTCACTTGAAAAACCAGCTTAAAACACAGTTGGATGCTTTCTTTCTTTGGAGACACTAGTACCACCCCTGCTCATGCAGTCTCCTTGGAACATGCTCCATCAAAGAACATCTCCCAAACCTGACTTCCTTGCTCTTCTTTGGCCTCAGCTGTTGGTTTCTTGATATACAATGAGGTCTTCTGAGATTCTTCTATTTGGAGGATACATGCTTCAAAATCAGTGTCCACTGCATATATGGGATGATTTGTAGGATTCTTCTCATCACTGATGATATATGCCAATTGTGCTTCTTTGTACAATCTCCTGCTTTCTCCTCCGAACACTGGGATAGTGGCATAAGATAGATCATTCTATAATGTCCCACCTAGTCTCTTAATCCACCCTCTAGACAGCAGCATGCCAAACTTAGGAGGGACATCTGCTACCACAATATCCATCATCATACTCTTCATGGGCAGTTGAGTTAAGGTAATGGTTAGGTCTTTGATCAATCCCAGGCATTTCACTTTCCTTGAATCAAAAGAGAATAAATCATGATAAGGTCTGGTGATGTCAAGGCCCAACTCTTCCATGATAGCTTTAGGCATTAGATTGTGGCTGGCCCCTGTGTCTAGCAGGTAGTTGTGGAGGATTTTGTCATGAATGGTCAAGGAGACATAAAAATATGAAGAAATATTATCAGCAGGTTCAATCATAGGGTTGAGCACAATGGCAGGCTTGTCATCTTGCAAATTGACAGAGTCAGTGGAGGTTTGTGTGGTTTCTAGCTCAAGGGCCTCAAGGATAGGCTTTCTAAATACTTCACTCTTTACCAACTCTACTAGAGGCATAGATATTTTCAATTTCTGAACTTCTGACTCTAAGCTGAAAGAAGAAGATAACTTATCAGAACCTTTTACCTCTTGAATTGGAGCTTTGAGGATGACTGGATCAGCTGCTAGTCTTTTCTGCATGATATTCTGTGACTCTGTTTGGACAACAGCTCTTTGGGCAGAATTTTCTTTGACATTTTTTGCATTCGACCTCAGGTTATATCTCTTTTGCTGCTCAGTTTGTAGAAAAGCTCCTCTATCCCACTCCTGACTGTTTTGTTGTTGCAGTAATGATTCTTCATAAGTAGCCAGAGTAAAAAATGCAGCGCTGCCTTTATCTTCCATGTAGTGAATTTCATTCTCATCTTCTTCAAATTGTTCCTCCTCCATGACTACATTTTGGAAGGGAGCTTTAACTTTCTGCTCTTCCTTTGTTTCTTCACCCCTTTGAATTATTTGCAACTATTCATTTGCTCTTCTGAATAGAATTGGATTTCTTGGAGCAAATGTGTTCTGCTGCCTTGTTTTTCCCGAATTTTTCTCAACCTTTAGCTTAGAAATTTCAACAGCCAATGATTCTGTCATCTTAATAATTTTGTCTAATTTAGGCTCTGAAGATGATGCCGAAGAAGTAGAAGCCTGACCTCTCTGCCTCCTTCTCTCAGCTTGACTTTTTAGTTTTTCTGCAGCCATGATATTAGATTCCACCTCTAGGGCTACATCCTGCATGTCAGCTAGAGTGGCACATCTTCTTTCTCTCAATAATAGGCAGAAACCAGAGTCAAAAGAATTGGCATAAGTGAGTTTGGTAGAGGTAGGAGTAGGCTTTACCTCAGCTGGTAGCTTACTATACATATGGTTGAATCTTTTATTAAAATCAGGCAAAGATTCACCATTTTCCCTCTTTAGGTTTCCAAACTCAGTATGGTAATACAAAAAGTCTTTTTTATCTCCCCAGTGCTTCAAAAATGCATCATCTAATGCTTCAATATCTATTATAGATCTCTGGGGTAATTCTCTGAACCACTTCCTAGCCTCTCCATCAAGACTCTGGACAAAAACTCTCATCCACACATCATTTTCACTTATATCTAAATTATCAGCATAACTGTAAAAAGCTTATAGGTGCTCTTCTATTGTTACTCCCTCTGTTCCAGTGAATTTAGGCATATATTTTTTATATTCTCCCATGGGCATAGGATTTAAAGGAACAGGAAAGACTAAAGGTCCATATCTAGCAGCAACAATTCTTTCTATCTTCGTGGGTGCTTGTTGTCCTGCCATGATTGGGATATGTGGAAGAATAGTGGCAGATTGAATAGCAGGAAATAATGTGATGGATGGTAGAGACAAAGGGATGTTTTGGACTGAATGGGAAGTTTTCTTTGGACTAAGATTCAAAGGGGAACTAACTGACAAAGGGGCTGTATTAATCTCTGAAGGAATTTCCTTAATAACAGTGCTGGGGTCTAAATCTTCAAACTGTATATCTTCAGAAATAACTTTATCTTTCATAGATTCATGAGAATTATTAGGCTTACCTGATCCTGATGCCCCTTTCAGTGATGCTTTCTTCGATTTAACAGTTCTCTCAGGTTCAGGCACTGGTTCAACTGCTGATTTCTGAGGATTTCTTCGCGTATGTCTCACAAACTGAGCCAGAACTTCAATTTGGAGTCATCAAAGTTTGGTCTTCCTCCAGTGGAGTCGCCAAATAGATGATTACAACCAAAAACTATGTTCAAACCTTGTCTATCATCAAAGCTTGAAACTATGTCATTCTCCTAGGGAAGATGAGCTTCAATTCTCCTCTCCCTGACAATGGCGCCAATTAATGTTATCACCCCAAGAAAATCTCCTAGGTTGTATATCAGAGATGCTCGGGAACATTACAAATTCAAAAAAATGTTGTAAAATGGTGGATGAATGAAATAAATGCTGCATATTCAAGCCATATAACCACTTCTACTATGCTTAACCCCAGACATGGGTGAACACCCCCAGACTACAAGGCTTTAGACCACCAATTACTCACAGTTTAAAGAAAATGTGATGATGGAGAATGCTGATCACACCAGCAGATGCATAGGACCCTGTGATGGCCAGCTGCAACCAGTTAAAAGGTCTGTAAATTCTATTTCCTAATGCCCAGATAGGATGACAGCTCTCTGGGATTAAAATAACAGAAACTTGCATACATATTCAATAATAGATGCTAAATTCTAACACATAGGTGGGATGATAGCCCCTCTAATGGAAAACATCAACAACACATGAATAAATGCATAACATGCACAACCTAGAACAAAGAAGAAGTGGAAAGTGAGCAATTAACAACAAAAGAAACTTGTATTAACTGGAAATGAAGACCAGAAGTTGCAGGTATCACAGTAGTTACAATCTCCAAAAGTTGAAGTTTACACCAAAATAACATTCATCAACCCTTTTACATTCTCTTTCTGGGTATATATGGAGGTTGATTACAAAATTGTTGTGCATAACCTATGCGTGGAGGGGTCATAATTGATCATCAACCACATTTACTATCAGTTATGGTCTTTGATACAATTTGATTGTTCAATTTGACATTTACTAGTACTCTGTTGTCCTTCTTGAACAGGTGAAGTATTATTTGAATGAATTTCAATAACTGCTGCAGTCATTGAACTCCTCAAGGATCGTCCTTCTCGTCCTTGGCCGTGTTGTTCTTTAAATGTGGTAGCTGAGGATTTAATGGGCAGAGTATTGAAGCATGGGCTCCTTACTCCTTCGGGTGCACAGGACTGCCAGAAACATGAAAATTGCATTGAAAATGGATGGAGATGAGAATGAGTATTAATCATTGGATGGCTCAGATGGAAGGTCGAGATCTGATGGCAGGAGGTGATGGAAGACACATAGGTGTAATAGCGATCAATAGCAGCCGTTGGATTAAACAAATGAGTGGCGGAGATCAGTCTTCGGAGGATATCGGAAGACAACAGGATCGGACAAATGAGGGCCGTCAAATCGCAGTCGAGCAGATCCGACGACTATCGGGCAGCGAAGGTGAGCACAGGTTAACGAGTGGGGAGCCGTACAGGAAGGGCGGTAAGCAGTTTCCCCGCACCGCTTGGAGTGTTGTGGTGGTTTTTGTACATGGAGAAGCGATCCAGTACCAAAGCGCCGCATGGCAGGTAGGTCTGGCGGGAAACCGCCTTCCCCATGGGTTATCGCGTGCGCAGGTTCTAGCAGCGGGAGAAGCGTATGGCGTTCGATCACCAGGTGGAGGATCGGACGGTTGATGGGTTACAGCATGTGCTTTTAGTTGATATGATGGGTGAAAAGACGTTTAAAAGGCTTGTGAAAGGGTTTAGATGGATTATCGGAGTTCCATAGTATTTAAAAAAAACACGCGGGAGCTAGGAAAAAGGTTTATGGAGAAATTTGGTGGAAAAAGGAAGAATGTGGAGTTAAGGAGTGTAAGAGGGGTTTTAAGTAAATATGGGTTTTCACAAGGTTTTGGCAGAAAATAGAGATTAAGGGGTTACGAGGGTATACAACTGACAAAGGTGGAAGGATGACATAAACTGCTATTAGCTCCTTCCTTGAAAAGACACACGGCCATGGTAGTCATTTGGTCCTCCAAATACACAAATGCATAACAGAGCTAACAGTACTCACTTTGAGATAATGTTAATTTGTGATTCTTCCTGTCTCTAGTTATTCTCATACCAAGGATTTGTTTTGCGGCACCCAGATCCTTCATTGCACAAGAGTTTTCCAATTTTCTTTTGAGTACATTTATTTCCTGCATGTTAGAACCTGCAACAAGCATGTCATCTACATATAATAACAATATAATATAGCTGCCATCATTTTTCCTTTTGAGATAAACACAATGATCAGAGTGACATCTAGTATAACCTTGTTCAGACATAAACCTATCAAATTTTAGATACCACTGCCTTGGAGCCTGTTTTAAGCCATACAAACTCTTCTTCAACCTGCACACTAGTTTCTCCTTCCCTTTTACCTCATATCCTTGTGCCTGCTGAATATATATCTCTTCCTCCAAATCACCATGGAGGAAGGTTGTCTTTACATCTAACTGCTCAAGATGCAAATCTTCAGCTGCTACTAGACTTAAAATAGTTCGGATTGAAGTCATTTTAAAAAACAGGGAAAAATATCTTATCAAAGTATATACCCTTTTTCTGTGCAAACCCCTTCACCACAAGTCTAGCTTTATACCTTTTTCTACCTCCATATTCTTCCTTCAACTTATAAATGCATTTATTTTTCAATCTTGTTTTACCTACACGCAACCTGACAAAGTCCCAAGTCTAGTTATGTGTTAAGGATTCCATCTCTTCTTTCATGGCTTGCTCCCACTTCTTCCTGGTTTCTACCTGCAATGCTTCTTCATAACATTCTGGTTCCCCATAATTAGTCAACAATACATAATATAATGAAAGAGAGTATTTTTCAAGGGGTCTACCTATCCTAGTATATCTTCTAACACCACTTTCAGGTCTTTGAGGTGCTTGTTGTTGTTGTGGTTTTTGTTCTAGTTGTTGATCATTATGATTTTTAGGCACCAACACTTTTTCTGTGATCTCATCAAGCACTATGTATTCCTTTTTTTCCTTTTCCTATTTATTTTCCTGCAATTGGTCCTTATACAAAACCTTTTCATTGAATATGACATCTCTGCTCCTAATGATTTTGTGTTTTTAATAATCATAAAAGCGATAACCAAAATCATTAACACCATATCCAATAAAGGTACATTTCTTTGATCTTGCCTCAAGCTTTGTTCTATTTTCTTTATTAATGTGGACAAAGGCTTCACGACCAAAAGTTTTTAAAAATGAGTAATTTACCTTTTTACCTATCCATGCCTCCTCTAGAATACCACCATCCAAGGAACTTGAAGGCCCTCTATTTATTAGATAAATAACAGTATCTATAGAATCTGCCCAACATTGTAAAGGCAATCCTTCATGCAATCTCATGCACCTTGCACGCTCCATGATTGTCTTGTTCATCCTTTCTGACATACCATTTTCTTGTGGTGTTCCTGGAACTATCTTCTCTCTATGAATTCCATTCTATGAAAAGTACATATCAAACTCTTTTCTACAATATTCACCTCCATTTTCGGATCTGAAACACTTCAACCTTTTTCTTGTATCATTTTCAACCAAAGCTTTTCATTTCTTGAAAGTATCAAATACATCAGATTTATTTAGAATACAATAAATCCAGGTCTTTGTGGTTGCATCATCAATAAAAGTAACATAATAATGAGAGCCATAGAGAGATGATACCTGAGAAGGTCCCCATACATCCGTATGCACAAACTCTAATTTTTCACTCTTCTTTTCTTCCCCTCAAATTTTAGTATATCTGAGGGAATTTTGGTTGTGACCGGAGGCCAAACCGGGTTATATCTAATAAGATCATTAGCCAATTTAGAGAGATATGGCAAGTTTAACATTGCCAAAAAAGGGAGTCGTGGTGGACCTTGAGGATTCCACCCAGTGTGGGCAGAACACCCAACGTTCTGAAAAGAATGGCCTGGATTTGTGAAGGGACCAGGTTGCTTGAAGTAACTTGTAGATCCAACTGAACCATAAGGAGCTCCTTGTGGTCTAGAAAAAACCAGAGTTTTACCAACTCTTAACGAAAAACCTCTGTAACTAGTAAAGTTGCCCCCTAGAGAAGTGTTAAAAGAAGCAGAGAGCCCTTGGTAAGGGTTCCATGCATTAGCATAGGGAGAAACGTTCTGGAAATAACTCACAAAAGAATACAACATATTCCCTTGTTGGCCTAAATAATATTGATTCCTGACTCCTAACCCACTAACCGCAGGGTTTGCCCAACTTTGAAACAGATTATAACTTTGACCCGTAGAGGAAAGAGGCATCGATCCCAAAGTTGGATTTGAATGTGGTATATGACCACCCCTAAAAGGGAAACCCTGAAAAGAAGATGATCCACTTACCATGGATGTGGAGGCAGCTGATGGAATACTTAAAGGAACCGAAGGAATCACGCTGGTCGGTATTCCAAAAGGGAAAAAGCCAATGCTAGAGGCAACAACTTGACAACTTCCACTCAAAGATGGAATGAAAGTAGAACCAAATATAGCAGTGCTAGGAGTAACAGAAGGTATAGAAATAGTTCCTCCTCATTGTACGGATACAAGAGTTTGCATACTTGTAACACTTGTCATGGATGCCATGCTTCCAGTAGTGGTCACCAAAGGAAAATATCAATGACCTGGGCTCGAAGGCCTGTTGGTCGGAGTCCCAACGTATAATAAAACATCTAGATAATCAGGAGGAAGAGTATAGTTAGGAGTTGCAATAGACTCAGAAAGCTCTTCAAGCTCAATACTTTTCTTCCAATTGGAAGAGGACTCGAGAAAGAACTGGAATGTTCCTCTCTAACTCTATACTTGTACTAGGTCTATCTTGTGAATCAATAACTCTAACTGGAGGATCAATCTTCGATGTGCCTACTACCACTGGTTGAAAACCACTGGCAGGATTTCTCCTATACCTTTGAGGCGAAGGCTCAAGACTCATAGGTGATAACCCAAGAAGTCTCCTGGACCGATGAGTTAGTCAATCAACCACTTTGAATTATTTTTAAGAGATATACTTAAAGACTCAAAAAAAATTAAAGCTTGGCCAACTAGGAGCAAAGAGAACTCTCTAAAAGTCCCTAAAGATACAAGAAATGAAACAATTTTCAAGTATTTCGGGTGATTAGGACCAGACATCAAAATACAAGGAAGTCAAAATCAAGGCTTTCCGAAAATAGTCTAGGGTAATTATGCCCCGATCCTACTAGCAAAGGTATCGAGAGCAGTTACACTGACCTCCAAACAACAACCTTTGTTGGTGCAAGCACCCAATCTTTGCAAGGGTACCCTCCAGAAGTACTACTGAATGTGATGCAATGTTAGCCTAAGGTGCCATGGGATTCCCCTTCACAACCACCTATGCAATCCCTAGGAAAGGCAACTATGGATACCAACTCGTATCGAAAGCTTGGCAAAACTATTGTGAGGCGAGATCCAACAAGTAGGAGAGGGGTATCTCTCTTCCTTGTCTTCACTCTCCCTCGTGTTTAACTCTCAGTCATAAAGCTTTCTTGATGTCTCTAACAATATTAGGTTTCTCTCTTTATTCAACTTCTAAGTTTTGTAATTTGAGCGGCCTTGGAGAGTTAACTCTCCACTCACATATTCCAAGGCCCTAGTGAACTTAAACTTGTTGGTGTCTATTAATGAAAACAATAAAAGTTCTCGTTCATTTTATTAGATCACTTGATTTTATATAGTTGTTCTTTAAGTCAGGGGGAATTATGAGAGTGAAACTGATGATGTTTTATGATGCAAAATAAATCAATAGAAAACTAACTATATGGATGCAGTCATTTTCTTCGATGAAGAGTGATTTCTACTTGGGTTCTACGAAAACCTATATATAAGCAAAATAATTTTCTTTTCTTTTTTGAAACAATGCACATAGACCCAAAATCTAAAAAGACTAAGAATGCTTACAATGCAAACTAAGCTAATGCAAGTCAAAATGATGATGCAAGATCCTAAATAACACTCACAAGAAAATGTGTTTCTTTATAGAGACAATAAGCCAACTTGAAAATGAAGAGGGCAAAAAAATATAAACAAATCTCTCTCCAAAGCAACTAGAACAAATTGCAAAAGATCATAATTCGCTTCTCAACAACAAAACAAAAGAAACTGTAAACCAAAAGCTTGGAAAAAGAAAAAGAAAAAGTAATATTTTTGTGTTTTTTCTTTTAAGGAAACAAAAGAAACTTTTTGAGGTCACAAAAGTACTACTAAAATTTGAAAGATCAAGAAATAAGTACAAGGAGTCTTCCAATCTCACAAGTTATAAAAATCATGAATAAATGAAGAAATACTACAAACTTGCACAAATTGATCCAAGCAATATCAAAAGATTTCGACAAACCAACAAAATGTCAAGAAAGAAATACTTTCAAACTCGCTAAAAAGACTCTCAAACAAGAATGAAAGGCAACAAGGCCATAAAACAAGGAAAAGAAAAGCAAGGGCACTTGAAATCTGGGCTGAAATCAAAATCAAAATCAATTCCTTGTTATGGAAAACCAGAACATCCAAGAACTTCAAAACGAAGCCTTGAACCCAAGACACAAACTACAAACTTGCTTAAGAAGCAATCCTAGGCCAAACAAAACTTTTCAGTGAGAAGGATATTTTGAAAAAGAAATCTTGCAGAAAAGCAAATTTCTTTAGACAACAAATGACCATACAACAACATAAAACACTAGGCAGTAGACCTAACTATGATAAAATATTTGAAAAAACAATTCAAAAAATTGCATACGTGACTGCAACCTAAGAAAACAACGTATACAAAGCTTAATTACAAAAAAACAAAAATCAAAATCTGATCAAGAAGACTAGACTTGATGCCTGGGACACTAATGGATCAAACAACACTGTAAAAGCAAGCAATCAAGAAATTGAACCTTGATTGAGAACAAACAACCCAAACCAGGAATAACAAGAATGTTATCCCAAGTGGAGTCACCAATTCTGTTGTGGGCTAGACCATCCTAGGGTCTTGGTTTGAGAACCCTAATAGAGCGGAGGGAAAACCACAACAAGAAATGCTCAAGCAATCAACCTAAATGCTTATTCTACTGAACTGTGTAAAAGTGTCTTTACCTAGGAGTCCTACATTTGAGTAGATCCCGCAGGGTGCAAACACTCAACTTCTCTTAATATCTTTGAAACCTGAAAATTATTCAAATGAAACATATATAGCAGTAGAAACATAAAGCATGTTCGTGATAATAAATTTAAATCATATAAATGAAGGAACAATTACGCATCAATGTAAGATTCATAAATGAATTACAATATAAATAGATGCATAAACACATTTAATATTGGAAAAAAACAACATTCCTTTATTGAAGTTAGCTATGAGTAAAGTGGAGAAATACAACCGGAGTCCTTATTCAGCTCCAAGTGGAACCGTCCTCCGGATCCATCCTTTCTCGACCTCAGAAATCTTCCTCCATCACCAATACAAGGATATCTTCAAAAAAAAATGAAGGGTATCTCCAACAAGGAAACAAGGGTTTCTTGAAGCTTTGGGGAGTGCAGGAGGCACAAGGATTTTGTCAGACTTGATCAAGGATAATGTCACTATAGTATCAATATCTCATATCTTCTCCCTTAAGGTCTTCCCATTGAGGTTTATTTATACTTCTTCAAATTAGTTTTTTTAGTTGGGAAACAGTTGGGCCATGGGAAATAAGAGGTGAGTAACATGTAAAACCTGTGAAATCTACCCGAAATTAAGGAAATTTAATTTTTTTAAGTGTTTTAACATATGTACGTGGGTTAGGTATATGTTGACCTACGTGTACACACTTTTATCACAGGGCAAAGTAGCGTATAGTGAATAAAACATTTTTTTTTTAGATTTTGGAGCAAGTATGGAAGGAAGGGTTGCCCTAGGCCATAATCAGAGCACCATATCTACCAAGAGAGGTAAATGGTGCTATAACAACCATGAGGTGGAATCAATATTTGATGGGTTGAGGTGGTTTAGCCTTTGAAAGCCTTGGGTGGTTACAATTGATGTGTTTTATGAGATCC
The DNA here is from genome assembly GCA_031772625.1 of Pinus tabuliformis. Taxonomy (NCBI): domain Eukaryota; kingdom Viridiplantae; phylum Streptophyta; class Pinopsida; order Pinales; family Pinaceae; genus Pinus; species Pinus tabuliformis. Next base: position 1,046,475,318 of record CM062819.1, on the reverse strand, counting down.
CACATTCATGCTTGGAGTATGGCAAGGGGGTGACTGGTTGAAGAGAGATTTGGCTCAGCCATGTCTATGGTCAGGTGGTTCATGGATGTCCAACACTTGGTTGGCCTTTGCATCATTAATATGAGGTTATTTCTCCTTATTAATTCATGAGTATTATACTGGTTTATATGTGGTTTATAAGGTTGTTGTTTCCTTGGTATTTCTATTGTTATTATGTTAGTTATGAACATGTATTATGGTAGTGGCTATGTATGGATCTCATCATGTTTTTACTTGTAAATGAATGAGCAATGTATCTATGGCCTGATAGATGAAATTGCAGCTAATGTGTTGACACATCAATGCTTCTTAGTGATTCTCAGATAAGTATGAGATCCATATGCTTAGTTCTGCTATTAAGACCTCTAGATTTCATGTTTGTGACATGTTTGATGAAATGCCTATCATGGCTAATAGGGGTACAGTCTAGTCCTTTTCAATTTTTTTTAGAATGTATCTTTGTTCCACTGTGAAATTTCATTTCTGAAGGTGTCATTGAGTTCTAAGCAGTGACTTGGGCTCTAGGCTTGAAAAAGTGGCACAAATCTGGGAGTCATAGGAACAACACTAAATAAAAAATATTCCCCAAACACTCGCTTTCCCTTACTATGGGAGCGTGTGGAGCCTCCTGGATGCATGTTGGTCCATACCAAGGGAGCATCCAAGGGTTTGATGCATTAAAACTCCAGTTGGGCTCAAGTGTTGACTACCTGAGAGGTTGGGATGGCTCCTAGGAGTACATTGTTGATGTGGAAGGTCTATGTGATGTGTTCCACTAGTTCCACTTCCTTAACAGACACATAGGGAGGCGAATCATATCACAGTAACTTCTCATCACATGTTTACCCCAATTGGCCGGTTACTTGGGTATATGTGGGAGGAGGCTGTTAAAAAAATGATTTCGTCTTTAATAATTTTGTTAGAGGTGTTTCTATTTAACCATAATTCTTAAAAAAGTTGTGGTAATGTCTTTTCAATCCTAAGAACCCTCTAATTTTCTTCAAATCATTTGGGATTGTCGATTCCCTCATAGATTTGATTTTGTTAGGATCTACCTTGATATGACCCAAATATTCAACTTCTTGAAACCTAAAGGCACACTTGGAAGGCTTTGCATATATTTATTTCTCTTCCAATAATGTTAAGACCTTGCCAACATGTTGTACATGCCCTTCCCAAGATTTGTTGTAAATTAGTATGTAATAAAAGAAATACTAGCAAAAAATTTCTAAGGAAAGGTTTGAAAATATAATGCATCAAGCTTTCAAATGTCGAAGGTGCATTTTTAAGTCCAAATGGAATAACTAAAAACTCATAATGACCTTCGTGTGTTCTAAAGGTTGTTTTGATAATTTCTTTTTGCCTCGTTATTATTTGATGATATCCAAAATGAAGATACAACTTAGTAAAGATAAATTCTCCATGTAATTCATCTAACAATTAATCAATGACAAAAATAGGAAACTTATCTTTGATTATCATTTTGTTGAGCTATCTGTAATCTGGACACATATGCTATGAACCATCCTTTTCGAGAACCGTCGTAATTGGTGAAGAGAAATCATTCTAGCTAGGTTGAATGATGTCTGCCTCTAACATTTCTTGAACCATACAATCAATATCATTCTTTTGTGCATGCAGATATATGTAAGGCATAATGTTAGGTAGTACACTTCTAGGTTGAAAATGAATAGCATGGTCATGTTTTTGGACAAGTGGAAGACCCTTAGTCATTTCTCCAAATACCTAGCATGAATGTTGATAACTTCTTAAAGATCCAATAGAGTAGAGGATAGAGATGTTTGAACATAGAATGAACACAATAGTGAAACTACACCTTGGTGTCCCCTTTTTAGCAATGTTGTCATGTTATTAGAGCTTATCACTTTACTAGGTTTCCCTAGGATACCTCTAAGCTTAGTTTCCTTTCCTTCTAGGAAAAATCTTATGAAATACCTTGGAAATTAAGGGCCACAATTCTCAATGATTGCAACCATTATACTCCTATACAATATCAACACCACCCATTTCAATTGCAACCATGGGACTAACTGTTTAAAATAGCAACAAGAAATGCTAAAAATAGCAATTCTATAAATAGCATTGCTACAAATAACATTTCAGGTACTAGTGTTGGAAATAGCAACAAGGAATGATAAAATAGAAATGATAAAAATAGCATTGCCATAAATAGGATTTCGAGATACATTCCAATTTTAGTTAGTCCCTGAATTAAAATTGAGAATCAAAATTCAAATTTGATCTTAGCAGCTGTTTGAAAAATAATTAATTAATTCATCTTGAGTTAATTAGTTGGAGAAAATCAAACATGAAGTCCTTGTGAAGACATGTAACAATTATCCCTTGGATTGAGGAAGGTATCCCTTAATTAAGGAGATAAGAATGAGTTGTATTTGAGTTATAATTAGTTAGCTCAGTTAACTGAGTTAATTCCAGTTAAATTAGTTCCAAACAGTTGGAGGAACTAATTGTGAGCTCAGTCAGTTAATGCATGCATGCATGCAACTAGTGTTCTCTAGATACCTGAATATTCTCTCATAAATAACTCATGCATGTTAGTTCAGAGAAAGACCCAGTTAAGATTAAAGGAAGGGACAGTGTACTATAGTTGGAGGAATTTTCTTATAAAGGAACCTCATCCATGCAGAAGGAATTCACTCCTTCAAGATTGTGCAGTTATTTCAGAGGTCAGAGCAGTGTGTGAGGGATTATTACACACAGGTGGCAGCTTGAGGACCCAGGAGAAACTGTGCAAGGAAATAGGAGGCTTGGAGGACTGAAGGAAGGCATATGTGTTGTCTATTCTATTTATGAGCAGCAGTGAGGGATTGTACTAAGAGTTGGATAGCTTGTGAGATAAATCTTTGTGTAATCCTGAGATATTTCCACTTGTATGATAATACAAATAGTGGGGTTTTTAGCTAACGCTTTCCCTAGATTATTCTTCTGTGTTTCATGTGTATGATTTTTTCTTCTCTATTATAGTGTTCCGATTGATCTTGCTCAAATTGATTAAGCTTCCGCAAAGTTTGATAGTAGAAGTAGATCAAGTATTTTGCTTTAGTATATTACATTATCAGGTGATCTACAGTGAAATTTCTACATGGTATCAGAGCAAAGGTGATCAAAGCGAAGAACAGTATACAAAGAATGGAGAAGTTTGAAATTTGAAGTTCCTAATTATAGAAATCGAATTCTTATCACATCTCAAATTTCACCAATGGCGTTCAATGGTTTGAGACTCGAGTATGCCTTGGATGGCAGCTTGAATTATATATCCTGGAAGGATCGCATGGAAGAAGTATTAGAGGACAATGGCTTGAAGGACTTATTGATAAAGAAGTCCCCAAGCCAGCAACTGCTAGTGCCCAAGAATTAGCGGAATGGAAGAAATGTGTGGCTAGAGCGAGGAGGATTCTTTTGGAGGGAGTTCGAGACCACATTGTCTGGAGTCTCCATGAGGAGGAGACACCATTTTCAATGTGGAAACATTGAAGGATCTATATCAAAACATTAGCGATCAGAGGAATTTGGCGCTGAAAGACAAGCTTCAGAAAATCAAGTGTGAAAAGGGTGACATGATCTCTACATATCTGAACAAGCTCACCACCTGTAGGGATGAGCCTAGAAGTGTAGGGATCATGATATCCAATGATGACATGGTGATTCTTGCTCTCCTTGGTCTTCCTAAGACTTGGCATAACTACCAAGACTCAGTAAATGGAAGAGAGAAACTGCGAGATTGGGAACGACTTTGGTTAGATCTGATGTAGGAGGAGATAAGGATAAGCACTAGAGATGGTTCTTCATCCAAGGAGGATGAAGAAAATTGTGCCTTAGCGAGTAAGGCAAAGAAAGGGAATGAATAGGATTCTCATCCCAAATCAAGTTCTTCCCATGGTGGGAAGAAGATTGAAAAATCGAAAGTGTGATGCTTTCGTTGTCATGAGGTGGGCCATTATGCAACAAATTGTCCATGGAAGAAATCTAAGAAGGGATCCAAGGAAGGATCTAGAGGTGAGGCATTGTCCTCTCAGTTCGAATTAGATATTACCCTCATTGCATGCATGGTTTCATTGATGATGGGTTGTGTTTGGTTTCTTAATAGTGGAGCCTCATTCCACATGACCGACAATAAGAGCCTATTTAGTACATTGGAGGAGAAAGACTTCAAGGTACTCATAGCAATGGGTAATGATGAAAAGTATAGTGTTTCAGGTGTGGGCACGGTTTCTTTTAAGAGGGAGCATGGAGCTAGCATTACCTTGACAGATGTCAAATATGTGCCAGGACTGAAGAAGAACTTGGTAATGATCACAATGTTGGAAGACAAAGGCTATGATGTAGTCCTCAGTAAGGGAAAGGTTTTCTTTAGACACATCACCGTGAGGCAAGTGAAGCAGATCAGTTCACGAGTCAAGAACCTGTATGCTCTTGAGGTTCAACATGAATGCAAAGCCTTGAGGAGCAAGGCAACTATTGGAGACTTGGTGGTTGAGAGGGAAAGTACATTACCTCTCAACATGCAGCGCCAAAAGAAGTCTCAAACAATTATGGAGGAGCCACAATTGGTGAAGCAACTTCAGGAGGTTATGGAGTAGCCACAATTGGGGAAGCCGAGAGGAGACCTAGTGGAGGCATCCATTCCTGTAGAGACCTCCAATAGGGGGAAATTGCGAGCCAAGTGGGCAGAGGGATCACATGCATTCGTACCTCCAGGTGGGAGGTGAGGCGATCAGGAGTGATAGTCCCAAGAAGGTTGAAATAGGGGTAGGATCCTTGAGGTACCCAACCTCTTTGATTAGACCTTGCTACAGGAACCCCGACGAGTAGTAACAGTACTGGCTAAGTGGGTAGAGATGGATGCGGATGGAGCAGCAGAGAAAGCTATAGTGCATGAGTCCCAAGGCAATGTAGAAATAGCAGGTTGCAGTAATGTGAGAGGCACAAGAGTGTTGCATCAGTACAGGATGGCACAAAGAGGTGTGCAACGATGCGAGATGCAGGGAGTTGTTGCAGTAGTGCAGAGGTCATAGAGGGAGCATTTGTCAGCGACAGAGGAAGCTTCAGCATCAGAGGATGTTTCTAGCCCAACGGGGAGGTCAGTTGGGAGATCAGTTACTTACTTCTCAGTAACTGAGTTGTAGTGCAACAATGGGTAGCACAATGCAACATGAAGAGAGGAGGTGCAATGCAGGTGTAGTGGTAGGAGACAGGACCAGTAGGAGCACGGATGCAGTAGGAGGAATCAGTGTGATTGATGTAGTCAGAGATCAAAGTGGTAGAGGCTAGAGTAGTCAGATACTGAAGAGCATAAAGGTGCAGAGTTTTTCAGTCGACAGAGGTAATAGCAGTCAGAGACTTTGATGACAGAGGCATCATTTTAATTCAGGTTGGATATTTTTTGTTTCTAGAGTTACTGAAGCAACAACACTAGGGAGAAGTGTTGCATGCAGAACATTCCAAAGGTTCAAGATCGTGTTTGAGTTGAATGCCTTTCTTGTTGAGAGGGAGTGTTGAAAATAGCAACAAGAAATGCTATAAATAGCATTTCAGGTACCAGTGTTGGAAATAACAATAAGGAATGATAAAATAGAAATGCTAAAATAGAATTGCTATAAATAGCATTTCAGGGTACATTCCAATTTTAATTAGTCACTGAACTAAAATTGAGAGTTAAAATTAGAATTTGATCTTAGCCGCTGTTTGAAAAATAATTAATTAATTCATCTTGAGTTAATTAGTTGGAGAAATCAAACATGAAGTTCTTGTGAAGACATGCAACAATTATCCCTTTGATTAAGGAAGTTATCCCTTAATTAAGGAGATAAGGCGAGCTGTATTTGAGTAGTAATTAGTTAGCTCAGTTAACTGAGTTAAGTCCAGTTAAATTAGTTCCAAACATTTGGAGGAACTAATTGTGAGTTCAATAAGTTAATGCATGCATACATGCAACTAGTGTATTCCAGATAACTGAATATTCTCTCATAAATAATTCATGCATGTCAGTTCAAAGAAAGGCCCAGTTGAGATTAAAGGAAGGGACAATGTACTATCAGTTGGAGGAATTTTCCTATAAAGGAAACTCATCCATGCAGAAGGAATTCACTCCTTCAAGATTGCACATTATTTCAGAGGTTAGAGCAGTGTGTGAAGGATTATTATACACACGTGGTAGCTTGAGGACCCAGGAGAAACTGTGCAAGGAAAGAGGAGGCTTGGAGGACTGAAGGAAGGCATATGTGTTGTCTATTATGTCTATGAGCAGCAGAGAGGGATTGTACTGAGATTTGGATAGCTTGTGAGCTAAATCTTTGTGTAATACTGTGATATTTCCACTTGTATGATAATACAGATAGCGGGGTTTTTAGCTGCGGCTTTCCCCAGAGTATTCTTCTATGTTTCATGTGTATGATTTATTCTTCTCTGTTATATGTGTTCTGGTTGATCTTGCTCAAATTGATTAAGCTTCCACAAAGTTTGATAGTAGAAGTAGATCAAGTATTTTTCTTTAGTATATTGCATTATCAGGTGATCTACAGTGAAATTTCTACACTAACCAATACATACTCCCCATATTCAGCTTAATCTTATTGCATTTCCTTGAACAATTTATCCTACTACCATCTGCAATCATCACTTGAAATTTTGGTGTTGGGTATAGAAAGCAATTAATAATTTTTCCAATTTGTGATTGATGAATTTATGGTTACTACTTGAATCAATCAATATTGTTACCTTTTTCCTTTTGATATATCCTTCTATATTGAGGTTTTGTAGAGTACTGATGTTGACTAATGCATGCCAAGAGATTGTTGGACTAGTTTCCTCTCACTCTAGATATTGTGAAGTTTCCACTTCTTGATCAAAGTATATGTAGAAAAATTTCTTATTTGTGGGTTTATGCCCTTTACTAAACTTTTTGTTACAATTGAAACATAGTCCTTTTGCTCTTATTTCATCCATTTGCTAAGGAGTCAACCTTGTCGGTTTAAGAAAAGGAAGCATGATTTTCAATATAGTTCTTAGAGAACAATTTTCTAGTGGCAATATTTTTACTCTCAACTTTCCTTGCCATACTGAAGCATGCAGTAGAGATTTAGGTTCAAAGAGACACACCTCATGTTGGATGCTTTCCTTTAAAACGCTTGTTGGGCCTCCAAAATGTCTTCAAAATGACATCCACTTTCACCTTTTTCGCCACCATTTCACTCACATGTCACATCTCCATAACCATATAACCTTTCATTAGCCACCATTTTCATAAATACATGGGTTAGGATCCTTATCTACCAAAGTTATTTATTTTATGTGTTAAAAGTGAATTTATGATTAAAAACTAGGGAATTAACATGGTTTCATGTATCTATATATGTGGTTTGAGTTTCATGACATGTGTAGGTTATTTGGAAGCTTCCAAGGCACCCTTATGTGGCCTCCAAAGCTCAAATTCGAATTCCCTTCAAAGGAGATTTGGATATGTGTCCTATTTGGATTGTAACTCTATGAGGTATCTCATCATTTCCTATTAGGATTAGAACTCTATGAGACACCTAGGGTACATGTGTCTCATTATGAGCTATTTGGTTGTAACTATATGAGATTTTAGTGGAACTTCATTAAATAGGGTAGCTTCTTATGTTTTTGTATAAATAGGAGAGCCTTTTCCTTTGAAAGGCATGTGTAAAGTTGGGGAAATGCTCATGTCTTGAATATAGAATTTGGATTTGCCACCATACTCTTGAGTGATGTTCACTTTGATTTGGTTATGCTTGTATATGGAGCTTCTTCACTTTCCATCCTCATACACCATTGGAATGACCATCTAATGATTGTGAAATTTAATTCCTTTTATAGATTAAAGTTCATTTGCTTTCTTAGTATTAGTTTTAGAATGACTATGTAATCTTTGCTTTCCTAAATAGTATCTCAATAGGGAAGATTTATGTATTTTCTAATTGGATTAAGTTTGAGGCAAGGGTTCATAGTTATTTAATTTCCTTTCATGTTCTGTTATTTACTTTCTTAGATTAAACCATCAATTCATTGTATAATTGAATTAAGGATCGGGCCGAGAAGGTGACTTCAAATTGGGTGATTGAATGTTCAACTTATTCAATCAATGAGCTTTAATTTTTCATGCCTTTATATTTTCTTTTAAGATCCTCATTTACTTGTATTAACTGATATTCCTAAAGATAATTTCAAGAAATTGATTTAATCATATTTCAATATTGAATGGTTGAATATTGAATGCATGCAATTATTGGGTTATTTTATGCACACTTTACTTGCTTTTCTAGGACATTAAAAGTTAATGTATAAATAGTTGCTTACACCTCATCTCAAGAAGGTAACACTTCATAATTGGATGTTGGAGTAACTAAGTATACATTAGTTGTTTTTTATTTCATAGGTTAGTTGAGTTTCATTTTTATTATTTGATTTCATAGATTAGATGAATTGGTTTTCGTTATTTTGTAATTAGATTGATCTAAACTAAAAGACAATTTCTAGCACATACAATGCACACATGCTTCACAAGTTTACAAAACCCCTAGGTTGACAATTAAATGATAGGCAATCACTTTGCCCCAACATTTTGGCGTTGTTGCCGGGGAAGTGTGCATAGGAACTAACTTTCAGTTTAGAGTGTACTTTATTTGTTTTAGTTTTTACTAACCATTTAGGGATAAAGGATCTAGAATGCAGCCCAAGGACTACATTGAGGAATGGTATCAAGAAGCGGTTACACCACAATATTCATCAATTCTTCAAGAGGTCCTTGCAGAAAATCTAAAGGTTAAAACGATTTCTCATGTCCTCATGCACAATCAGATACATTTCGCAAATTTGGATATGAATATTTTAGAAAGTTTAATCTGTAAATGGCTTCATTGAAAGCATGAATATACTTAAAAGATTAAAAAAAAAAAATAGTTTTTTAGATAGGTAGGAAATTTTTTTTTTTTTTTATAGTTTTTAGGATAAATTTGATGTTTTTTTGGTGCAATGAGAACCACCCATCTACTAACCCTTTGTAGGAAAATTTGCAATAAAACAAATGGTTGAGAACAAGGAGTGCAAGTGAAGATCACAAACGATAATTTAAGGTATGGGGTCAAGCCTTTTCATTTTTCTTTTTCATAATTTACAGAGGAATCAATTGATAAATCTCAACCATGCTAACAAAATAAATCTCTCAAGTATGCTCTCCTTCTGCGCCTCGTGTGACTTGGAGGATCAGAAAAAAAGAAAATTTTTATTTTGTTAGTATATCATAAAATCAAAAAAAAAATTAGCTACATAATTAAATTCTGTTTTCCTCATTTGATTTGATTTGATTTTTCAATAAACTTTAAACTTAAAAAAATTAATAATAATAATAATAACAATTATTGAAATTTCCTTATTTTTCAATAAAATATTTCTTTAAAAATTCAAATATATATATTCTAAAATGAAACACAAATCTATATAAAAATCAATAAAAGTGTTTTTATTATATATATATATATATATATTTTAAATTTAAACAAATAAAAAAAAACAACAAAACTATAACAAAACAAAACCCAACCATTTTTCTCTATTAATAAATTCTTTTTAATAAAAAAAAAAGAATAAAAAAAATCTTAAAATAAAATTAAAAAGGGCCACACATATGCAGGTTTACCTTTGGCTTGGCCTTGTGCATACACGCAGACCACAATCTAGCCACACAACCCGCAGTCCAGCCACGCATTTCCTCCTCTCTCTTCATAGCCAGCACATCATTGTCGATCATTGCTGGTAGTCATTGCTGATAGCCAGTTCTCTTTGTCTAATGGTGGTCACTGCTACTGATAGTCGCTAGTCGTTGAATGATGGTACTTGCCGATACCCGAGAGACATTCTCACACGGTCATCAATCAGCCGAAAGTTGATCATACCCCCATTTCCCATCATATCTGAGTCACCCTCACCACATGCCAAATCTCCAGATGCAGCAACCATTCTGAAAAATACCTGGTAAAAACATTTTCCAAAAAATCACAGAACTTTAAAAAAAACGTCAATTTTAAAATATGATTTCCGGCCAAATGAAAAAGAAATTCGAAAAACGGAGACATGGGTTTTTCTTAGGATAGGCTGAGTTAAATAACCCAAAAATAGTTTCTTCAATTTCGGAACAGTTTGAGATAAATCTAGGATTCTTCGAGACATTGTGTCACTGACTACATGAGAAAAAAACGGATTTGAAATTAATACACAGAAACAACAATGTAGCCATCAAATCCGATTCTTGGGATGCTATGGTGGTTTGAGGAAACACGATTGTGATTTTCTGTCACTAAATCCATGGATTTATAAATACGGTTTCGAATGAATTAATACACAGTGAAAAACACGACACTTTGGAGAGGGAAGACATCAAATAAAAAACAAACTCTGCTGGCTGGAATTTCTTTGTCGGTTACAATAAATTCGATGATGGAAACTCCCTAGTGTTCATTTTATTTTGAACTACCGCAATTATCTCAAGGAGTCCCTTCTTTGTTTTAGTTAAATACAATCCTGTGAAAGCTAGATGATTGTCGTGGTAAATGCCATTATATCAAATGCACTCAAAATTGTTCATTGAACCCTTGAATGTGCAATTTGGTGTTGAATTGGCTTTGAATTATGTGGTGTATCTTTCAAGCATTCAAACCATGTATATGCATTGAACTATTATATTGAAGAGCGTGAGTTTGGTCGAATAATTTATGTGTTGCATTTGGTTCCATTCAAGGCTACTGTGGTTTTTGATGTTGGAATGAATTCATGCCCATGAAGCATTGCAATTAGCACTGGATTTTGGCTCTAGTAAACCACAACATTTTTTCTTGCTCTTTGAATTTATTTTCGGTTATTTACTGACTTGAGTTATTTGTTTAGGATTTTAGCTACAGAAACTGTGCACATTCTGTAGCTGAACAACGATTCTACAGCTAATCAAAAATTATGAAGCTATGCATTTAACTCAATGATTTATCTGTCAAACAATGCATTCTAACCAGAAATTCATGATCAACATGCTATTTCATTTGCTTACATCATCTTTCACTGAACCATCATGTTCCTATTCCACATTTTACATGACAATTGTCACTGTTTCATAAAAAATTCAAAACAGTCTCACTTTTTCATACAACATCGGAATTCGATGATTCAAGCATAGTTGGAAAGATCTCAACAAGATCTACAAAATGAGGAAGCTATTATCAAATTTTGAAATAGAAAATAATGAAAAAAATTGCTAAAATGGAACAACAGGTAACTTGAGGCACTAGTTTCAACACAAGTATAAACTCTCTTACTTTTATAGTACCGATTTTTATTTTTATTTTGTAAATGTCATTAACAAAGAAATTGATCATCTCTCTATTTTGATAACGTTACAATCCGTTGAAGAAGAAGAACTAGTTTTCTGCAGGTTCCAGGAGGAAGAACAGATGACCATAAGCAAATAGTGTCTCTCAAAACCACATTTATTTCACAAGAAAATGATCAAAGCAACAATAGAGATGAAACATCAATGCATGAGCACATGCTAATGCATATTAGATCCAGTAGTTGCAAGCCTTACAGATGCCAGTATTCCATTGCATCCATACTCCTTTAGTCAATAAAACCTTCATCTCATTTCCTTTGTAGTCGCATTGCATTTCACTTAGTCAGAAAATAAAATTCTCATCTCATATTTTCCTGTCTTGCTTTCACTAACTCATTACCCATTTTCATAAAGACATTCAGCTTGCTTACATGCTGATTTGCCCCTTTACTTTCCATTCACTTGTCATTTTCCTTTCCGTTAAATAAACCTCAATCCACTGCAAAATTTTCCATTCATAGTCCTTCAAAATCATTGTTTCATGCTTGCATTAGATGATGAAGGATTTCTTAAGGCCTTCCTTCTACCAAGCCTTGGCCTATTGACGTCGACACATTAACTAGGTCTAAGGCTAGAGTCCTCATTAGTACCTTGAGGCTTGTATGCCTTAATGACAGGCTCTCTCGTCAATAATCATGGGAATACATCAATGTCCCTTGATTGTTGGATCTTGCAAGTGGCTCGACATTGGCTCATTTATTCGCCCTTTGCAAGATGTACTTAGGTATTTTGGCACTTTTTGACATTAATGGAGAGTTTGTCTCGCATTGATTAACGACATTCATCAATGGTTGGTAATCCAATGACCTCTCTTCATGCACGACACCGATACATTTATTCGCATGACTAGAGTTGTACATCGGTTTCATAGCGATTGAAGACTATATCATTTCAACATTTTGCAACAAATACAATAGATTTAGCAGCAGAAATAAAGTCACTTCACAACCTCATCCACCATTTATGCAACCAAGAAGAAGATGATTTATACATTTCATTCTATGATCCAGAAGCAGCCACACTCTTCAATTTCCATAACTCATGCACATTGAACGTAAGTGAAGGTATGTGGTTTTCTAGTTTTTAGTCATGCAATTCCTTAAAATACTAAAATTATAACTTTGGGAAATTCCTCACTTCCTCTTTCACATTGCCATATCTTTAATTGGGGGGAAGGGACATCATTTGATATTCATATATCATACACCGTCACACATTTTCATTTCATCCTAACATACCTATTCTAATCAATTATGATTGCATTATGGTTCAAAAAGTTATATGATTTGCAAATAATGTCTAAATTAAGAGCACACTATATGGTTTATTTTAAAGATGCATTCTTAAATATGTTCAATGAATCTTATTGCAACAACAAGAAACAAGGTATTGAAACACAAGAACCAATACCAATTAGAATTTGGTTGAAACATAAGAACCAATCAAACATGTTGCAATTCAATGTATGACAAGGAATACTTTGCAAAAATAAATAAAATTGTCAAATGCAAAGTTTAAGGACATATGATATAAGCCAAGCTCATTCAAAAGCAAAGACGTTGCAAGCAAATCAAAGGAATGAATGCAATATTTGCGTGAGGACATGCAATTGCTCTAGTTGGGGGGTATGTTGGGCCTCCAAAATGTCTTCAAAATGACATCCAATTTCACCTTTTTTGCCACCATTTCACTCACATGTCACATCTACATAACCATATAACCTTTCATTAGCCACCATTTTCATAAATATATGGGTTAGGATCCTTATTTACCAAAGTTATTTATTTTATGTGTTTAAAGTGAATTTATGATAAAAAACTAGGGAATTAACATGGTTTCATGTATCTATATATGTGGTTTAAGTTTCATGACATGTGTAGGTTATTTGGAAGCTTCCAAGGCACCTTTATGTGGCCTCCAATGCTCAAATTCGAATTCCCTTCAAAGGAGATTTGGATATGTGTCCTATTTGGATTGTAACTCTATGAGGTATCTCATCATTTCCTATCTGGATTAGAATTCTATGAGACACCTAGGGGATATGTGTCTCATTATGAGCTATTTGGTTGTAACTATATGATATTTTAGTGGAATTTCATTAAATAAGGTAGCTTCTTATGTTTTTATATAAATTGGAGAGCCTTTTCCTTTGAAAGGCATGTGTAAAGTTGGGGAAATGCTCATGTTTTTAATATAGAATTTGGATTTGGCATCATGTGCATGTTCACTTTGATTTGGTTATGCTTGTATATGGAGCTTCTTCATTTTCCATCCTCATACACCATTGGAATGGCCATCTAATGATTGTGAGATTTAATTGCTTTATAGATTAAAGTTCATTTGCTTTTTTAGTATTAGTTTTAGAATGATTGTGTAATCTTTGCTTTCCTAAAAAACATCTCAATAGGGAAGATTTATGTATTTTATAATTGGATTAAGTTTGAGGCAAGGGTTCATAGTTATTTAGTTTCCTTTCATGTTCTATTATTTACTTTCTTAGATTAAACCATCAATTCATTTTATAATTGAATTAAGGATCAGGCCAAGACGGTGACTTCAAATTGGGTGATTGAATGTTCAACTTATGCAATCATTGAGATTTACTTTTTCATGCCTTTATATTTTCTTTTAAGATCCTCATTTACTTGTATTAACTGATATTCCTAAAGATCATTTCAAGAAACTGATTTAATCATATTTCAATATTGAATGGTTGAATATTGAATACATGCAATTATTGAGTTATTTTCTGCACACTTTACTTTCTTTTCTAGGACATTTGAAGTTAATGTATAAATAGTTGCTTACATCTCAGCTCAAGAAGGTAACACTCATAATTGGATGTTGGAGTAACTAAATATACATTAGTTGTTTTTGATTTCATAGGTTAGTTGAATTTCATTTTTATTATTTGATTTCATAGATTAGATGAATTGGTTTTCATTATTTTGTAGTTAGATTGATCTAAAATGAAAGACAATTTCTAGCACATACAGTGCACACATGCTTCACAAGTTTACAAAACCCCTAGGTTGACAATTAAATGATCGGCAATCACTTTGCCCCAATAGTGCCCATAAATAAGTCTTACAAGTTATCCTCTAAAATATCCTTTACTCTAAGAGTCAACTTTTGGAATTGTTGAATGTGCTCTATAATATGACCTTTTTGTTGAATTTTTACCAATTTTCTAAAGAATGTGTTTCTCTTAATATCCCCACAATGTGTTATCAATTCCTTTGTAAAAATGGACCAATATATAACAAAATCCTTTTTACTTTCACAAAGCCATTGACACCATACATGTTAGTCATGTTCTAAAAACATGGATGCAATATTTACCTTTTGTAAGGATTCAACTTGGTGCAGACAAAGGTATTGCTTCATTTGAAATATCTATGTTACAGGATAATTATAATCAAATTTCATCATATCAATATTTGGAATATAGTAATTCCTAGATGCTAACTTGAAGCCCTGATGATGTTGATCTTCGATTGAAAATTCACAATTATGGTTCTGCGATTCAAAATTTGTGCTCTCCAACTGTGATAACATACTCCCAATATGATATTGATTCTAAAAAACATGATTCTCCTTATGTTCAAGATTTCCTTGGATCTCCTCATCCCTCTGAGGAAGTCTCTCCAAGAAAATATTTTCCATGGAAATCATTTATTTTTGTATTTTTTCCTTATTTTCATTCATCCTCTTTTCTATTCCTTCCTTATTTTCATTCATCTTCCTTTCTATTCCTTCCTTATTTTCATTCATATTATTTTCTATTCCTTCTTTATTTTCACTCAACTTCTTTTCAATTCTCTTTTAAGATTTTCTTGAGAACTTGAGAAATCCACCTTTTCCAACACACTACCATTCATTTCATTAACTTTATTATCTAATTGAGATAACCTAAATTCTAAGTCTTCACTTTCTTCACGAGTCAAGGATGATACTTTAGTAGATTTAATTGGTGTAGTGGCTTTATATGGAGGCATGTTGGAAAATAATGATATCCCTCCTCTCTGTTACAAAAAAAGAGACATAATCTTCTACTGAACCATTATGTCAACAGTAAGTTACACAATATCAGAATAGTTGACAATTTATTTATATATCTCCAATATTTGAGGCCTTTTGGATATGTATTTTCTATAATTCCACAAGTGTGAACTGAATTTGATGTGCCAACTGAAAGTTATAGTAACTTTACCAAAACTTGTTGATTTTTTGGCCTCTTCTTATGAACAAACTTGTATAGCGTTCCACGTGTCCAATTCTTGAAATATAATTTTGGCCCCTATAAATGAGGTATTTGTGTATGTATCCTGAAGATTTCACAGTCCAAAAGTTTATAGACAAGAAGATATACCAAAATACCAAGCTGACTTGTTTAAAATTTATTTCATCATTGCTGACAAACCCTAACTTCCATAGGGTATAACTCCCAAATTATAGTGAAATAAATTTTGAAAATGGAACTAGATATTCCCTAATATTTCTTCTCAATATGGTCCAAGTTTCAATTTATGAAACCTTACAGAAAACAATTAGAGAAAAAATGTCGAATTGGCCTATTTAAGTATGAATTCTTGAGCATAAAGAAACCCTAGATTCCTTGGAGCATATCTATGAAAATATAGTGAACCAATATTTGAAACTTGGAATATATATTCACCACAGTATTTCCTCAATGTGGTTGGAGTTTCATGGTCTGAAACCTCACAAAAAACAATTATAGTGAAAATTCTGAGCTGCCCTATTTGAGACAAAAATTAGGAGCATTCGGAAACCCTAAATTCCTTGGACCATATCTCCAAAAATATAGTGAACCAAGATCTGAAACTTGATCTAGATATTTCTCGGCATTTTGTCTCAACCTTCTCTAAGTTTCATCATCTAAAATATCCTAGAGAAAAAATATAGCAAAAATTCCATGATGACCGATTTGAAGCAACAAAACCCTAGGATCAAGAGCTCTAATACCAAATGTTACAATATGTGCACCTTAAAAATGATAAGAAACTAATAATTACAATCAAATTTAAAGGGGAAACAACCTTATTCAACAAATACAATGAACAAGACAATATTTGATGATCCTAATACTACATATCCTTAGTATATATATGGGATACAAAGGATACAATTCTAATAAAATGTGACCATAAGGGGTTCTATCCTACATAATGAAATAAAAAAAGAAAAGGAATCACTCAATATCTAGGGATTAGTAAGGGGTTTTTGGGTTGACATGGGCCTTATATAGGGCTTAACATGGACTATATGGGAACAAATTTAATGGGTTCCAACTTAAACCCTATTTAACATTCAACATGGTCAACATTAAAGTTCCAACTTAACCCCTATTTTATTGATGGTGGTACCCTAGTTCATATTTTCAAGTGAACCATTTCCCATTGTGCCTCTCCCTCCCATACTAATATTAATCGCATTTTTAAAGCATGAGCTACATGAAGCATATCACTAACCAAATCAATCATGGGGTGTACACTATCCACAACTAGGACATCTCTAGATGAAATATCCACTCCCGTGCTTAACGATTTGGCATTGATATCTAGAACATATGATCCATGTTGATGTTTAGTGGTTGGTTTAGAATGATCCCCCAAAAGGTGGCCTACCTCATGGTATTGAGAATAATGAATTGACACATCCATCTAATCAACAATACGAGTATAACAAATATCACCACTCACAATTGTGATTGATTCATATAAACCTTGCCTAATATTGACTTCAAAATGGATTTGTGCCAAAAACCTCATATATTCTCAAGGCACCCAAGATCTCCCATAATAAAGGACCCAATAGTGTCCCTAATGACTTAAATATTGCTCTATTTCAAAGCTTGAGTGGGAGATTGGGTAGTTTGACCCAAATCAAAACATCATAGTCTATTATTCCTAAGCATTGAAAAGGGGGTGCTAGGGTTTTATACCTAACAAACTATGATTCATAAACTATCACTGAGCCAAAATATTTCATGTCTCCTCACAATGGAAAATAAATCCATACCAACCTTGCCATAAAAGGTTTCCAATGGGACTATACCCCAATAGAGGTGCCCAATAATACTTCATCCAAAAAATCAAGTACCCTTGTTTACTCATCGACCAAGAAATTTATTGACAAAAGTTTTTTTGAGCAATTCCCCCACCTATTTGAAGAGCATGTCCTTCCCTACCATACTAGAAATATTATTCCTATGAGATCTAAAGAGTTTTCTCCTATGTTTATTGTCACTATGACATCCTCTTGGATAGTTAAGGGTCCCCTCCATTCCTCAAACCCTAACCTTTCACCAATGAACCTAGAGCCACATGTAAGAGATGAATGTTCGAGAGCTCCAGATGAAGGAATTTCCCTAGCTCCCAAGGAAAAATATTTAATGTGGTGTTATAGAAACCAACCACCCTGGTATTGTTCACATATTGATATGTTTTAGGCATTTTTAATTAGTATTAATATCATTTGTTATTTGGATCAATATAATAATCCCAAGAATAGATTTATCATAGGCTAGTGATACAACCAAAATCTTACTTATTGTGTCACCATATCACAACTCAGAATCATCCTAGATTGTTTGCTCAAGATTTGTGAGGGCATAATCTCCAACACAATTTGAGTAAAAATTTGGTCCTCAGACAAGAAAAGTAATAATATTAGTAATAAACCAACTAGGCATCTTCATCATCGAAATGGAAATTTATAATATTGGTTATCCCATTATCTAGTTGACCCCTTATCCATTAAAAACTAACCCTTAACTCACTGAATTCTTAATTCATTTATTCTATTTATCCACCAAGCCATTAAACCCCTAGCCTCTAACATATTATTTCCATAAATCTAATTTAAACATGAACCACTAATCTACTAATCACAACCCACTACCATGAATCCTTTAATTATGCTGAAGGATTTCTTTTAGGGTATGATTTCTTGACTAGGGTTTATTATCTATCCACCTCCTATATAAACCTACCATTTATCTCTGTACCACACTACCTTGCATTTAGTAAAAATAGTTTTCTTTCCCTAGTATCTATGTCATTGTTAAAAAACCTAGTTCGTAATGTCCAATTTCAAACACTTACTGAACATGGTAGAATTGCCATTATATAGATGGATTGTGGGGGTTTTATGGAAGGATTCATAGTTTCTCCCTACATAATTTGTGGGCTTCTCTGTGTATTGTCTATATGATAAAATAATTTTTTCTCAAGATTGAATTTTCCTTGATATTTTGAATTATTTTTGAACTATCTTCCTATTTAAACCATGAATGGAAAACCCATCAATGGTTTTTATATTATGTATTATGAAAGCATAGTTTTCTATGGACAAGCTTTGTGATTGATTTTAATCAAAATTTCGGTTCTTAGACATGTGGAATACATGAACTATATTGGGAATGGCCATATAAATTGTCCATTTTTAGAAATTGAATCCATTGGTTGGTATGAATGAGTGGGTCTACAAAACCCTTTTATTTCTATGTATGCATTTTTCCCCATAATTCTTAACTATAATAAACCATTTTGTTTCTCTTTTATTATCATTACTTTGTTTTCAATTTTTTATTTTTATGTTGAATATGTATTTTTAAATTATAGTCTTTAAACTAGGCTTCCTTGTCTATCCAATTTCAATGTATACCTACCATCTATCCATATATCCTTTTGTCCATATCTCTAATTTTCTTAACCAAACAATGGTGAAGTTGATAGTCCACCGAAATGGGGCAACAATCCATGGGGATAGAACGAACTAGGAACTAACAATTGATGAGTTTCAAGGGCATATTCATTTCCCACTAGATTCTCCATACACCCTTGCTTCTATTGGATTTGGTTCCCAGTTATACGAGGTCTACACATGCGTCCATCACGCTTATGGGTTTTTAAACAAATTGAAAGCACATGTTCACTTTTAAGTTTGAATGAAGTAGTTCTACAAATCATGGACCTGTCTCAGATCCATTCCTAAGAAATTTGGGTTGAATGGAAGATCCCCCTAAGTTCTACATCTTAGTAACACATCCCCTTCATATTCCTCAAAGCCTACTTCTAGGTAGGAGTTTGATCTTGCATACGAGTAGCAGAAGCTCCACCTATACCATTGTCTTCCTTAAGCTTCATATTGTTCTCATCCCAGGAAGCACAATGTTCTATATCTATGATAATCCAAGACAAGGATGATGTAAATTTCCCCACTGAATGGCCTTCTCAAAGGTCACAAATAATTTTTTTATTTGATACAAATCACAAAGACGTGGAATATCTACAAGGCTACCTTATAGATAAAACAAACTACATTTCTTGCAAATGAAATTGTTATGAATATATTTGTCCATGACTATTATGTTCTTGAGAGTTGAAAGGTTATTCGAGAGCTTAAAATCTAGTTTAAGCCCTTATCTCACATAGAGAAATCAATAGAAAACATTGTTTCATGTGCAAAAGTATCTATTCTTCCCCTAAAAAATGAATATACATTTGGAATCATGATTTTTGTTACACCAAAAACCATAGGTGTTAGTAAATGGACACATCGCCAGAGTTAATGGATACATAATGGTTGTTAAGCACATGTTGTGAAACACACATGGAGCATTGGATTATCCAATTCCCAACAATCTTTTCCCTAACATGAGCCAGGGTTGTTTCGAACTCGTGACCTTTGGATCTAATACCATTTGTTTTAATCATGATTGTCATTACACCAAAAATTGTAGGGGTTAGTAAATGGAAGCATCACCAAAGTTAAAAGAACTTCGGGAGGCAGTTAAGCATGTGTCACAAAACACATGGGGATCACTATATTATCTAATACCCAACATACACCTTCCACCACCAATATATGTGATCTGTATGTGGATCAATCCTAAAATAATAACCAATGGTTATAATGTAAGGAAATGACATGATTGATTACATATTAAAGAAAAAGGAAGGTGAGTTTGTTTATGCAATGCTTGTAGTGGATCCAAGTTCATAAGGGGTGATTGTCTTCCATTTATTGTACGACTCAATCAAAGTCTTGTGATAATGAAAGTTGGACTTTATTTAAGTCTTGTTAAACCAATATCATGAGATGTTCATAATAAATATATCATTGTGGCTTTTTCCATGTGTTACTACAACAATTTTACACAAAAAATGTTAACATTAACAATGGCTTATTATAATTTCATATTTAAATAATCTGAATTACTATATTATTAAGACATTAATTAAGGCGTAATTAAATGTCAAATTAAAATGATGTATGCCATATTTAAATAATGTCAACTATGATGTTAATTAATAATTAATTTTCAATGACATGTCAAGTTTGGTTGTTCATATGATCAAGGTTTATTTCTTAGTACTTTGTTAGAGTAGTCGAGCATTTGATCGGTCCTAATGGAAAACTCCCAAAACATCACATTTAATGCTTCCCTCATATTTAAAACTTGATTTCAACATTAACATATTGTTGGGTATGTGTTACATTCTTTCCACGACTAGTCTCATGTGTTATTATGTTGCGTGGTGTGCAATGGGAGGGTTGTCACACAGAATGAGTCGATCTTGCGGACAAGATTGACCTCCCTAGTATCTAACGATATCTAGTGACAAGCAAGCCAATCAAAAACTATCTTTCTCTAAATATGCAATTTATAAACAAAGACAAACAAGTGTTTTAGGCCTACCTTGGGTCTAATGCAAGTTTGTGGAAGCCTCGCTCCTTTGATCCAAATGAGCTCCCTTGTAGCGAATCTGCAAACACAAACAAGCAAACAAATTAAATAGCACCTGAAAAGCCAATATCATAAAGCATACTTATCATGATGATCAAGGAATTCATGAAACAAATGACATAAAACAATTTGTTGAGAAAAATGAATATGATTGTATTAATTCAAATCAAAGAAGAACTTTACAACCTGTGCCTTGATGCTGTACAAGCTCCTCCCAGGGTCCAACAAGAAGTCTCCTCTACTTTGACAAGTTTCACTCTCTTCCCAATGAAGCCAAAAGGTATGTGATCTCTCCTCTCAAGTTTAACTAGGAAGTCTCAATTCCACCAGCATTTACCCTAAAAAATGTTCAGCTTCTAACCTCCCTAGAAACCAGCCCAATGCCTTAATTTATAGTGCAATGGAGGGAAGTTACTAGGTCCACCTTCAAAGGGATAAAGCCCTCCTTCAAAGGGATATCTCCTCTCATCAAGGGATTAGCTCCTTCTCTTTTGGGATGCATGAACCACCTAAGAGCGAACCATCCACGTCAAAATTCCTTTTAGAATCATCTAGAATTAACCCAAAGTGAGTTTTTTAGAATAAACTTGCACCTTTTTTACTTTCACAGGGGTCCGCACCCACTTCTTTAGAGATAGAGCGGGCAGGTTCGCAGGTAATATGAACAGGGGGTGCGGGACCGCAGGTAATAGTGAGAGAAAGTGCGGAACCAGAGCTTTATTGATTTTTAAGGTCTTTCTCTCATTTTCAAAGCTTGACATGAAGAGATGAGGTTTGAGACTTTCTTAGGAGGACAGTATGAATGATGATAGACCGATACTGGCTGCAAATAGTCATGGTGACAATATTTTGTGTAACAGATTGCCCCCTAAAGTGTGAAGTCTGTAGTAGATGAGGATTTCATTTATCATCTAGGAAGAGTGAAGTACTTTATCGTTTCGAGGAGAAATCTTGTGGAGAACCTGGTTGGAACCTGTAAAAACATTCAATGCAAAATATATATATATGAGATCATATCATCGCTGAGGTAGGCATTCCCATACTCAAATCAAAACTGACTAGAAAAATAACTACTGCTCTAATATAGGAATGATCTTGTAATACATCACAAGTATAGACACATGTAGACACAGTATGGACGCAGCCATCTGTTTATGAATAGTCCACAGTATACTGAATACAAAATTCCTCGCAGCCTGGATGGTGGAAACTAGACCCAGGGTCTTCATTTCTACTTCCCGAAACAGTACGATTCTATCCATGCGAATGAATGTGTTGAAGTCGAACATGGTAGAAACCACTTGATTACCTGTCAATGATGTAAACTGTTACAAGTGTGAGAGAAACCACCAGTAATGTCAATGGCTCTCAAAGTACTCAGTACAATCCATGAGATGTGAATAGATGTGTTGATGTCGAACATGCCACGGAATCCTTTGATCGAAGGTCAATGATGCAACCTACCGTTGAAGGCGAGAAACCTGCCATTGAGGCATGCAGATCCCAAGGTACTGACAATTTCTAGATCATCTTTCTAGATAATGAGCTGAAGTCGATAGAAAGTGATCCGTCGTAGGCAAGCCCACAACGCGAAATCATAGATCAAGTTTGAAGAAATTTAGTTGCAAGGACTAACTCAGGGATGGTCAAGATGGATGACAGATATTTTGCAGATGAATGACTTATTTTCACTGACCTCTTGAACACATAACGACATGGCAGATGGTTTGGTGACAATTGACCCAAAGTTAATACCCAGAAACTGGCTGAAGACTTTCAATGTGGTTTGATCAACTGTTAGGCAAAGGATTTCCCAACCCAGGTGAATAAAAGTGTCGTGTTCAAGAGTGGTTACAAAGTATGACAAACAGGCTCATTTTTCTCTCTTTTCCCCCACCATTTCTGGCAAGTACCTCTTTATTTTTGACAAGCTTGAGGAGGATAACATTTGCTTGATTATAAGCTCATCCTTCGGATGAGTCCAACTTAGTTTAAATTCGAACCCTAAGAAGGAGTGGTTTGTTCCTGTTTGTAATTGAACAGGTCCTTTACTATTAAATTTTAACGAGTCCAGTATAGGAGAAACTCGGCGTTTTTCAATTTTAGAGAGTCTGAAAAAACTTAAGAAAACTCTGTGGTTGTCCTTTTTCGTAAATTTGTGTCTCCCAGGCCCGAAAAAAGTATAAAATAATACTTGAGAGAACCGCTTGATCATTACGACCAAGGAATACTTTTCGTAATTAGTGCCTTTGATCCGAAAAAGTAAAAAAGTGATCAATGACACGTCGTTTTATAACCAATATCGAATTTGAAATGACAAAATCTGGCGATCTTTTCATGTTTTTACAGTCAGAAAAGGGTTGTAAGTGGACCAGCTTTTTAATTCCGTTTTAACGAGCTTAAAAAGAAAAACTCGGCAATATTTTCATATTTTAGGAGTCAGAAAAGAGCTTAAAAGAGAACTCCAAGGTTTCACTTTTTCGTAAGTTTTAACGAGTTCGAAAAAATGATAAAAATGTACTCATATGGCCAACTTTCAATTTAATTTACGGGCAGGCAAAGACGTAAAGAACTTGGCATTTTCATTTGTTTTATGAGAATGAAAGATAGCAAAATAATCTCAGGATTTTCATGAGTTTAACGAGTCTTGAAAATAACTAAAATTGACTCGAGATAGGTTTCATTTTTACAAAAGCTTGAAACAGAGAAAAACTATGCTTCAAAGTAGTTTCATTTTTACACAAGTTTGAAACAGAGAGAAAACTGTGCTTGATCCCCCCTAAGCATAACTGCTAGAGCGCATGCGCCCCAGCTTCATTTCATTCAACTAAGTACATTAATTAATAGCTGAATGGAATGAAGGCTCAGTTACGAGATCATTTGAAAGACTCGACCTACAACTGTAAGAAAAGTATGCAAAAACTGAAATAACTAACCTAAATATACAACTTAACATTTATGAGATCTAGTCAAACTCTCGACCCAATTAGAGGAGGATTTGTTTCATTTTTTAACGAGCTTGACACAGGAAAAGAACTATGCTCAGATCTAGTTTCATGTTTACGCAAGCTTGAAATGAAAAACTATGCTTGTTATAAGTTCGCATGCCCCCAGCATAATGACGCAAATCAAGGTACATGCCCCCCAAGCTTCATTGCATTCAACCAGGTGGATGAAATGAAGGTTTACTTTCAAAATATTGGAAAGACTTGTGGGAGTTGTTTCATTTTTTAGTGAGGTTGACACAGGAAAAGAACTATCCTCAAAACCCTTGTTTCATTTTTTAAACGAGCTTGACACAAGATAAGGAACTATGCTCATAACTAGTCTCTACAATCTACCTAACAAGGAACTATACTCTAAAAACCTTGATTCATTTTTTAACGAGCTTGACACAAGACAAGGAACTATGCTCTAAAATCCTTGATTCAGTTTTTAACGAGCTTGACACAAGACAAGGAACTATGCTCTAAAATCCTTGAACAACTGATTCATTTTTTAACGAGGTTGACACAGGAAAAGAACTGTCCTCATACTCACTGATTCATTTTTTAACGAGGTCGACACAGTAAAAGGAACTTCCCTCGAAACATCCAATTTCATTTTTTAACGAGGTTGAGACAGGAACAAACTATCCTTGCGACTAACTGATTCATTTTTAACGAGGTTGACACAGTAAAAGGAACTTTCCTCGAAACACCCTGTTTCATTCTTTAACGAGGTTGACACAGGAAAAAAACTATCCTCACAACTAACTGATTCATTTTTTAATGAGGTTGACATAGTAAAAGGAACTTTCCTCGAAACAACTGATTCATTTTTTAACGAGGTTGACGCAGGAAAAGAACTGTCCTCGTAACAGCCTGTTTCATTTTTTAACAAGGTTGATACAGGAAAAAACTATCCTCGCTGACTACTCTCTACAATCTACCTATATAACCTAAAATCTACCTGATTCATTTTTTAATGAGGTTGACTCAGTAACAGGAACTATCCTCTAACACCCTATTTCATTTTTTAACGAGGTTGACACAAAAACAAAACTATCCTCGCCAAAATTTATTCTAGAATCATCTAGAATTAACCCAAAGTGAGTTTTTAGAATAAACTTGCGCCTTTTTGACTTTCACAGTGGTCTGCACCCACTCCTTTAGAGACAGAGAGGGTAGGTCCGCAGGTAATATGAACAGGGGGTGCGGGACCGCAGGTAACAGTGAGAGAAAGTGCGGAACTAGAGCTTTATTGATTTTTAAGGTCTTTCTCTCATTTTCAAAGCTTGACCTGAAGAGTTGAGGTTTGAGACTTGCTTAGGAGGACAGTATGAAAGATGATAGACCCATACTGACTGCAAATAGTCATGGTGACAATATTTTGTGTAACAAGGGTGATCTGGGGCAACGCCTCAAGTCTTTTTTTATGTGTTGTTGGGTGCATCCAAACTTGGCCTATATTTTAATGAAGAATCCACATTTTTGGGAGTAGAGTGCGAAGTAAAGGATGCAATGGAGTACGAAGTGGACCATGCGGTGTAGTAGCAGACTGCCAAACTGGACCACGCAGTAGATATACCGCGCGGTATATGGGCTTCGGAGCGAGTCGAAGCCCCTCCCTTTTGTTAAAAGAATGTAATTATGTATATGATGAATGGTTTTCAGACCATTGTAGCTTGTATTAGGGGATTCCATAGTATGTGGACCATGGTATTGTGATGATGTATCCCTCGATGTAATAGTATACATAGGTATGAATAATAAAGAAGAGAGGAATCCTCTTATGATCTAGATTTGTGTTATGGTTAAATCTTGTTGATATGTACTTGGGAAGGAAGGTAATGCTCTACAGCTGAGTGTGCAGGCTAAGAACTGTTTGTTGTACAAATTCTCTTTTATAAGAAACAATTCTTGTAGACGTAGTCCCACATTGGGATGAACCACAGTAAAATTTGTGTCTTCATGTGTTTATTTTCTTATTATATATTGTAGCATAGCAGTTTCACTTTATTTCAGTACAATAAAGTTTTACGAATGTATATGATATGTTTTAAGTGATGAATTTAATGTGAAGTAACCTATGAATGTTAAGTATGTTATCACTTCGTAATTTCCCAAGGTTGTGGAGAGAAACTCAGAGGTAACCACAAAATCACTTGCAAAGTTGGGATCTATCCCTTCCATATTCAAAGAGGGATCTCTCTTTCTCATTTAGTTTTTTGCTTCAAGATATCAGGCTAGTTATTGAGTTCTGAGGTTGGTTTTTTCAAAGATTTGGTTGAAAATTTAAGGAAAGTCCATTGGGAAACAGAGTGATGAGTCTTTGGGTGATCAAATAAAAAAATGTCAGAACAGATGCAACATGTCAAGGTAGGCAGGATTTTGGATCTTTAGAGATTTTGTGGAGTGAAAGGGTTGAAAATATTTAGATTAAATTGAATGTAGATATTTTAGAATGAATTATATACTTAATGTCAGAGTGAAAACATAAATATTTTTTACAAGCTAAAGCAAAGTGTATTTAAAAAAATTCAACCCTTAATCTTCTTTAAACAATAAAGACAGAAAAACATATGGAAAACTGAGAAATAAGAATTTCACATGAGAGGAAACATCACCAATTCCCTGACATAGGAATCTTGGAACAAACTATTTGTATTAATGGAACTAATCACTTCAGTACATGCAAAACTTATATGAAGGATCTTATTTCTTCATACAAGTCCCAACCTATTCTAAGTCTTACTATAACATATTTATAGAATTCTGCAAAACTAACTTCAGATTCTGAAAAGGAAATGATTACAGAGCAATATCTCACAATTTCTAAAAAAATATGAACAATAAACTAAAGATAAAATCAATCACTGGAAAACTGCAGGAAATCTGGAACTACTGGAAAATCTTCACCATTCAAATCTTGAAATTGATTTTTAAATTTTGATCCTCTACCTTGGAATTTGGAGAGGTTGAAGTTGTCTTCAAAAAACCTTCTAGATGCCCTCTCAAATCTGATTAACTTTGCCACCTGTATCACCTAGTCGTCCCTTTGACTATTATTTCTGAGCCAAAAAATCTGAAAGTAATTGCATGTTTGTTGATGTTTTCCACCTAGTTGATCAATAAATTATTTGTATTTTGGACTTAAATCAAATGTATATGTCTAACACTTTTTCCCATAGTCATTAACTTTATCATATTTAAATACTCCATCATTGTCACAAAATATTTGGGAAGAACATATTCTAAATATTATTTCCAAATATTTTGGCTAAACCTGTAAATGAATTTCATAAATTAAAATCTCAAAATATTTCTTTGAATGATTTAATAAAAAATCCTCCTGTTTTGAAATCTGTGTCTTGTTTTTATATCCATGCCTTGTTTTTCCTTCCCATGAATTTTAAAAATCATGCTTTATTTTGCCTTCCTGTGGATTTTAAAAACCATGTGTTGTTTATCCATGGCTAGTAAAGTATCTTTACTTTTCACTTTTAGTCATGTAAAATAATTGGATAAGTATTTATCCAAAGTTCATTTTCCATGCATTTCTCCTCTTTATACCTTAGCAAAAACCATATCCCTCTTCTATGTAAAATGTTGTAAAATTTTGTTCACACCTATAAGTCTCCTTTTACTTTCACCTGTAAATTCATAAATATATGAACTGTAAAAATGTCCCCTCACAAGTGAAAAGAGCTTTTCAGAGGCATGAAGTTTAGTGTAAGAAGTGTGGGGTGGGGTCATAAATTTGAATTGACTTTTTCAATTTTCACTTTGTTTGATAGTTGATAAATAAATGTGGTTCCTATAGTTTATAGATTGGATTTATTTATTTTTTTAAATTAAGTTTAATATTTTAAATAAATAATTTCACACTTAAGCATTTTTCATTGTTTTCTGGTTTTAAAGAGAAAACTTCAACTTTCTCTATCTTTTGATCCAAAGTCAATTAAAAGCATCAAATATATCGTTGGAAATATGCTTTTGAGCACTTTACAGTGAAAACACCTGCAACATGATTTGATCCAAAATTTATATGCAAAAAATCTCCCATATTCATACTTGTCTTAGCCACATGACTTCAAGAACTAAATGGCTCCTTGGACAAGCAAACCTTTAGGCTATGACACCTAGTGATTCATAAGCTAAATTTACCTAGCAGATTCCAAAAATTAATAACTAGACAGTCAGATTCTGATTACTTATATTATAGAACCCTAACATTGGCTCCAATGGGGATGACATCCTCCCTGTGAGGTGCCAAGAACATCATAGACTAATAGCCTGATCCATTGGGCTTATCCCAAACCTACAACATGCTCTGCCATGAAAACACTGCAACTAAAACCTACTGGTAATCTATTCCAATCCTCATACTGAACCAAATCCATTCTTCAAACTGGAATCTGAACTGTACACTGCAAACTAAAAACTCTGCTGCAAACATTAAAATAAATCAGAAATTTGACAACACATCACCAAAGTCTTAGGGCCTTCTCCTCGGGCTTCAAACTTTGATGATGGTTGTCCACACCTGCTGAAAGTATATACACTAGGTGATATCTTCTCTCCAATGTAGCCAATCAAGCAAATGGCTACTTGACTAAGTTCTGCTCATACTTGTCATGAGTAGGAAGAAAATATATGAGATTGGTAACCCAAACTGCCATTGAAGTTGTTGACTATAATTTGCAAACATGAGAACAATAATTTTCCTTGATTACTGCAACTGATTGGCTTTAGGTTCTTAAAAAACATGAAAAGTTGTTGAGTTACGAAATTGGTATGTATTTACTCTTAATTCCATCACCTTTTTCCTCTTTTCTTATCTTGATATGCTAACATATTGATGGATTATGATAAGAAATGGATGAACTACACTTAGTTAAGATTTGGCCATCGTAACTAACTTTTATTTCTTTTTATGCAGAGAAACGATGAAAGGAACAGTTGATGTTCCCTAGTGAAGGAACAACATAAACCAACAAAGGAAGAATGGGGCGTGTCAGTTGCGGTCAGTTCGGAGGACAAATCAAGAGGATCAACACTAAATGTGAAGGGTGTCTGAATAAAGCTTCCAATTGAGAATCCCTTAGGATCAGGAGATCCTAAGGGATCACATTTATCTTTTACCTCTTTCTGACTATAAAAGCAAAAGATTGTAGGAGGAAAGGGGATCGATCTCTGTTATTTCAAATTGTAATTTTAATTTACAGACTCGTATTGTTAGAGAACACAACCATATTGTAATGAGACTTGAGTTCAATGATTAATATATAATTGACGTTGATGTTCATTCGTATTCTTTGAAGTAGCTCAGTAGTATTCGCTGGTGGCTAAGGGCCTGGCCTCTGGTGGTTAAATTGCTCCCTTGTGTTATATATTTCTGATTCTCGCAAGTTTGATTGGTTTGATAGTTTTCCCATTTTCTATGAGTTTATCTGATTTTCTATTTATCACTTTCCTATATTGAAGTCAGTATATTTTCTTTACATGTTTTATAACACTATCATTTGATTCTATTTACGCTTGTTGAAGATTAAATTATCTAGCCATTAAGACAGTGAATCTTACTGATTTAATCAGCTGTGAGAGTTTGGTTATAGCTATTGAACTCTCGGTTGATATCATTTCCATTTGGATTGCTTAGTTGAGATTGAGTGTGATTTATATTGAATCAGCTATGAAGAGATTGGTTATTGCTACAATGCTTTCAGCTGATGCTATTGTCAATTGAATTGCTTGTGTGAGATTTGATTACGATTTTAGCAAAGGATTGAGTCTTGATGCTTAGATGTAATAATTCCTTTAACAGTTGCAATTTGAGTTTTATAAATGCATATGTTTACTCTTGTATCAAAGGTTTATAATTCTTTCTAAGAAACATTACTCTCTGGATTCATAGCATTCACATATTGTGTACACTCTTAGAATAAAAGGACTTGGCTGGGTTGATGATTAATGTGGGGTAATTAGGAGTTTTAAAAGACACCTTTTATTAGCTAATGTTTTGGCACCGTTACCGAGGAGAGTGTCACCATTTTACAAAGAGTGATCACTGATGTATAACTGATAATTGTTGTTGGGAAAGAATTGGGTATTGAAAACGAAAGGTAAGAACCTACGT
This sequence comes from Pinus tabuliformis, assembly GCA_031772625.1. Classification (NCBI taxonomy): domain Eukaryota; kingdom Viridiplantae; phylum Streptophyta; class Pinopsida; order Pinales; family Pinaceae; genus Pinus; species Pinus tabuliformis. Next base: position 1,046,444,947 of record CM062819.1, on the reverse strand, counting down.
AACGAGCAAGTAAAGTGCTTGCTCCTCCACCCGCTTTTCAACACAATTACAAGAAGGTAAAGTAGGTGTTTTTTGTTTGTCTGTTGAGAGAGGACTGGGTATTAAAAATGGAAGGTAAGAACCCACATACGGAGCAAGTAAAATTCCTGCTCCCTCGCTCTCTTTCCAATAGAATTGCTAGGAATTTAAGGTAGAAATAAGAATTTGAATTTTTACATGAATGACTAAGAAGAAAAGACCAGAAAACAATATAATCCCACACCCTAAACCTGAAAAATCTAAGGGACCAGTGACCCTTGGATGATCAATTTTTATCGATGACATCTTAAGAAAAGCTAAATCTCAGCCATCAGTAGGTCCCTGAACCATTGCTTCTAGACAACCTACTGTCTCGCTTCGGGCCACAGGCTCACCATTCGTAGCCTACGCCGAGGTCCACAGAAAAACTGAAGGGATTGAGCAGAGTTTTCAAGATATAGAAAGTTCGTGACCAATTCCCTCACAAGAAGGGAATTCTTGCAACATTCGTGAAGGAGAAGGAGAAACAGGGGAATTCTAGGAACCAAGATACCTTGAGGTAGTAATTGAGTAGACGACACTCAATGTCCCAGATCAAGGGAGTGTTGTTACGATCATTTTTTCCTCTTGTGGACATCCTAGGGATAACTCTCTAGCTCCAAAGATCCTGGAAGGGTACTGGCATATCTTTGATCAAATGGCCAATAATCCACAAACACCCAGACCTATACATTACAGTATCCTATTGTTGACACAACTATCAACACCCCCATGAAAGCTATCCCTCCACTAAATATTCACACCTTTCATGGAATCACTTTCGAAAATCCGGATGCATTCCTATTTGAATTCAACTTCCTATGTCAGGGTTATGATTACACCACCGACCCCCAGAAACTGAAGCTATTTCCCTCCACTTTAAAGGGAGCAGCCCTGAGATGGTTTATAGGACAAGGTGGGGGCAACAATAATGATTGGGAACAAATGAAAACTGCCTTCCTTAAAAAATATCAAGATTATTACATATCTAGAGAACTAAAAGACAAGATATTCCAAATGGTATTTGTGGAGCATTTCCAATATAGCCTCCAAATGGCTCCCTACGCAAATCTACCTGATAATGTGCTAAAAACCACGATGATTAAAGGGATATAAGACCAGTGGATAGAGACATTAAATATCATGGGTAAAGGTGATATTTATCAAGAAGACTATGCTGACATTATTAATTTGTGTATCAGGTTGTGAAGGTGTAGTACAAGACTGAACCCAGCTGAACGCGATATGATCACCAGGGACAGCAAAATCTCTGGCGGAAGCATTACTCATACTGAAATCGGGAACCTGCTAGAAGATTTCAAAATGGATATCTTGGGAACCTTGACAACACAATTAGACATCATGCAAGCCAAGAAAAAGCAAGTCGAAGCGAAACAGAACCTGGTAATTTTTTGCCCTCGATGCAGGAAGAAACATAGTCATAAAGAATGCCCACTGGATATGGTACAGACCTGTGCCATATGCACTAAAGAACATGCCACAGAAAATTTCCCATCGCTCCTAGGATTAAAAGAGGTCTTCAAAGAGGCAGAGGAAGAAACGAAGCCAGTCTACCTGTTAAATCAGCGTTGCCAATGCCAAGCACGACAAACAAGTATGCCTACCAACCCATCTTCATTCTTTCAGCCTTCACAATATAATTCTTAGCGATACACAGGAGCTACATGGCAGAACCAACCACCCTTTCCTAATTGGTCAACTCAATCATTTTCTATGCCACCTTGGTCCAGTCAGTCAAATCCACACAATAGTTGGCCAAATTCCTCTTACTTTCCACCATTCTGGCATAACAATCCATATCCATCTCAATGGTCCCCCTCCACTTCACAAAACCAAAACTGGCAATCAAGTTCGCAAAGACCTACGAACTAGCCAGTAGGGACAATTCCCCTGCCTCAACCTATGCTACCAACACCTTATACATTGTAGCAGAATCCTCAACCCAATCTACGACCACAACTCCCAGCCAAACCCAACCCAAATCCTAACAATAGACCAGTCCAGTCAATACAAATTATAGAAGGTTTAGATCCGAAAACTGAGTTGAGAGAGGTCAATGAACTCAAACTAAGGTATGGATGAATAATTGAATCAGAGGATTATAAAAATATACAATTGGAAGAACCAGTACCTGTGGAACAAACACCTCAAAGGGAGAATACAGTCAAATAGAAAAGCCATGAACAAACTATTACCTCTTCTTCGCCATTCACAGAAAGATTGATTATACCTCACCCAATCGAATATCCCGATTTCAATCTCCTAGGAGATTTAAAATTTCTTTCTGTAAAAATACCCCTCCTCCAGGCTATTCAGGACATTCCAATTTATGCAAAAACCATTAAGGAATTGTGTACCAAAAATCCTACGAGGAAAATAAAAGCAACATCAACTGTCTATGTAGTCGGAACTTTGTCTGATTTATTATTAGGCAGAGGATACCCGTGAAATATGAGGACCTAGGAAACCCTTTTGTCACAGTGCAAATAAATGGATGTTCCTTTCCCAATGCATTAGTTGATCTAAGGGAAAGCATTAATATTCTCACAACAACAACCTGTCAGAGACTTGGCATCACAGCCTTAGATCCAACTACAACCTTGCTTGAACTTGTTGACTGATCAGTTATTAAACCAGAAGGGATATTACAGGATGTAATGGTGTCTTTAGATTCTTGGGAGTACCCAGCATATTTCTTGATTATTAATCCTAGAAACCGGTTAGATGGACATCCTCTAATATTAGGGAGACCTTGGCTAGCAACTGCAGATGCTTATGTAAGCTGTCAAATAGGCAGTATGACTATAGCCAGAGGAAGTAATGTGAAGAACCTAGCTTTATATCCTCCAGCTCAGCCAAGCCTAACTATAGTAAAAACTAGGAAGCAACCTGTAACATATTTAACCGAAAATATTCAATCACCACTAACTGTAACAGATGCCCTTGAATTTAAGAATCAAATAGAAGATGACATTATTAACACTTACATAACCACCCAGCTTCCATATATAATCTAAAATGTCACATGATTGAAGCAACCCTGGATAACAAAATTGAAGAAGATCCTTTAAAAGATATCAATGACCAAATAATACCAACAACAACTGTTTATAACAGCAAACCCATCGAAATTGAGCCAGGGAAAGTCCTAAACATTAACAAAAACCTGACTGATGACCAGTAGCAGAGGCTTATTCAACTCCTTAGGAAATATAAAGGGGTTTTTGCTTGGGATTACCCAGATATGAAAGGGATTGACCCCCAATTATGTTTGCACCACATCTACACTGAAAAATATGCGAGACCCATTCGACAACCTCAACGAAGATTAAACCCTCACCTAAAGGATGTTGTTAAAGACGAACTACATAAACTATTAGATGTAAATTTCATCTATCCTATATATGATAGCAAATGGGTTTCTCCATTAGTTTGGGTTCCTAAAAAGAATGGGAAATGGCGTATATGTGTTGATTACAAAGATCTTAACAAAGCAACATAAAAATATCATTTTTCTCTTCCGTTTATCAACCAGGTTCTAGACACATTGGCAGGTAAAAATTTCTTCTCTTTCCTAGACGACTTCAGTGGCTACAAAATAATCCAAATTTCCCCTGAAGACCAAGATAAGACTACCTTCACCTAACCCTGGGGGATGTTTGCTTACATGGTATTACCTTTCGGACTTTGCAATGCACCTGCTACATTCCAGAGAGCCATACTCAATATTTTTGCAGACTTGATAAACGAGGGATTAGAGGTGTACATGGATGATTTTACACCCTATGGATATGAATTCGAGCCGGCATTACAGACATTGGAGAAAGTCCTGGAAATATGCATTGCTACTAGGCTCTGCTTAAGACATGAGAAATGCCACATGATGATGACCGAAGGCCTGATCCTACGTCATTACATCTCAGCAGTTGGAATTCAGGTAGATCCAGCAAAAATTTAGGTAATCCTCTTACTACCTACCCCTTGCACTCAAACTGAGGTACGTAGTCTTTTGGGATTTTCTAGATATTATCAAAGATTTATAAAAAACTTCTCCCAAAGTGTTGCACCATTATATGTTTTGACAGGAAATATTGATTTTGTATTGACTGAAAAATGTGACATTGCCTTTGTAGAATTAAAACGGTTAGTATCAACAGCCCTAGTACTACGGGGTCCGAACTGGGATTTACCATTCCAGATTTCATCTGATGCATCAGATACGTCCATTGGAGCAGTTCTCGGTCAAGAGGAAGACAAGAAACCCTATGCAATATACTACATCAACAAAAATTTAACTCCTGCTGAGTTGAATTACACAGTGACTGAGAAAGAGTTTCTAGTTGTAATCTATGCTATTAACAAATTCAGACACTATATAACAGGATACCCTGTGGTTTTTTATACTGATCACTCTGCTATCAAATATTTAGCTAATAAACCTATTCTGAATGGAACGGTGACACGATGGTTAATCCTTTGAGGAAAGTTTGGTGGCAGGCTTCCTCTCGCGTGTGCCAAGAACAGACGATGTAGTGGCAGTAGAAGACTAGTTCCTCGATGAGCACCTATTTGCTGTGATTGTGAAAACATCGTGGTACGCAGATGTTGCGAATTACTTAGCAGTGGGAAAACTACCCAAACACCTGATGCCAAAAGAAATAAAATTAATAGTGCAACACAACACTTGGTTCTCCTAGATTGGAGGATACCTCTTTCACATAGGAGCCAATATGCATATCTGCAGTTGTGTCAAGGAAGAAGAAATCTACGATATCCTAAAAGCCTACAGTGATGGACCTTGCAGTGGACACTTTGCAGACCACAGGACTAGGCATAAAGTCTTACAGATGGGCTATTATTGGCCGACCATTTTAAGGATGCCAAGAAATTTGTCCAGGCATGTGACAGCTGGAAAAGAATGGGATGCCTTGGCTAGTCTAACAATATGCCCCTACATCCACAGTTAATCATTGAACCTTTTGAACGTTGGGTGTTAGATTTCATAGGCCCAATAAATCCATCATCTAATCAAAAGTCATATATACTGGTTGCAACAGAATATGTGACTAAATGGGTGGAGGCGGAAGCATTAGCAAGGGCAACAGAGGACATAGTAATCCACTTTCTTTTCCAAATTTTCGTGTGGTATGACTTGCCCAGAGAAATAATTACGGATGGAGGGCCACAACTTGTAGGCCATAATATTGCTGCTACACTAAAAAATCATCACATTTTGCATAGAATCACATCTCCATACCACTCGCAGGTAAACAACCAGGTAGAAAGTACCAACAAAGGAATCGAGGCCATTCTAACAAAGACAGTCGCTTCGCATAGACATGACTAGGCTACCCGATTGCCAGAAGCCCTGTGGGAATATCACACGACTTGGAGGAATATCACAGGATACTCCCCATATCAGCTAGTGTTTGGAAAGGAACCTATCTTTCCCATAGAATTTGAAATTCAGACATTGTGGATAGCCCAACAAGTAGGGCTGGATTTGAATGAAGCATAGGTTAATAGACTACATCAAATCAATGAATTGGATGAAATCTAACTATCAGCTCTTCATCACACTGCATTGATTCAACAACAAAAAGCGAAATGGCATGATGCCCTGATCAAGAAAAAGATATTCCATGAAGGTGGCTAGGAACTTTTGCACAATTCTAGGTTTCATGATTTCCCAGGCAAACTCCAGACCAGATGATTAGGTCCCTACGAGATAAAGGAGGTGCATGATAACGGCACCCTTACATTAGCCACCTTTGATGGGTCTGGCTACTCTTTTAAAGAAAATGGGCATCGAGTACGCCTCTACCACAGACCGCTTACAAGGGAATCCTTTTGCTAATATATATGCGAAGATTCTATGATACAAATTCTCGCTGAAGAGGGAAACTCTTCGACAGAACCAGTCCAGTGAAGAATTTATTTTTGAAACTTGTACATAAAATTGTTTTTTTGTTTTCTTTCTATTTGATTGTATTTTCTTTGAACAGTAAAGATGATTGTTTGCCAGTTTCTTTTCCTGTTTTCCTTTGTTGTTCCTTACAGGGAACAACTGTTGTTCCCTATAGGGAACAACACTTTTTGTGTGCATTTTCCTTTGTTGTTCCCTACAGGGAACAACTGCTTTTCCCTATAGGGAACAGTTGTTGTTCCCTACAACGAATAGTTGCTTTTCCCTATAGGGAACAACTATTGTTCCCTATAGGGAACAAATGCTTTTCCCTATAGGGAACAAAACCTTTTGTGTACATTTTTCCTTTGTTATTCCCTACAGGGAACAGTTGTTGTTCCCTATAGGGAACAACACTTTTTGCGTGTGTTTTTTATTTGTTGTTCCCTACAGGGAACAACACTTTTTGCGTGTATTGTTTTCCTTGTTGTTCCCTATAGGGAACAACTACTTTTCCCTATAGGGAACAACTACTGTTCCCTATAGGGAACAACTACTGTTCCCTATAGGGAAAAACACTTTTTTGCATGCATTTTCCTTGCTGTTCCCTATAGGGAACAATTGTTGTTCCCTATAGGGAACAACACTTTTTTCCGTGTATTTTCCTTGCTGTTCCCTACAGGGAACAACTAATGTTCCCTATATGGAACATCACTTTTTTGCGTGTATTTTTTCTATACTATTCCCTATAGGGAACAACAATTTTCATGTGTGTTTTTCCTTGTTGTTCCCTATAGGGAACAACACTTTTTGTGTGTGTTTTCTTTTGTTGTTCCCGTCAGGGAACAACACCTTGTGAGTTTTATTGAGAAAACCCTTTCTTCCCCCTGTATGATCATTCTTAGGCCGTCCCAGTTCACTCTTTATGATCCTCTTTATGGCATAAAAGTACAATACATATTTAAGGACAACAAGTATGGAATCCACTGAAACATGCAAATATGTTGAATATTATCATCTTTAAAAATATTTCTTTGTGATGATCGAAAAGAAAGGAAATAATTATCTATATCACTTCACTGTCCTCATTTCCACTATAAATAAAATTGATTGATTATCTGTACCATGTTGGTTCTCCCCCGTCTCGTAAAACTCTATCTGTTGATTATCAGTAAGATTATGGGTATATTTTTTTCTATTGATATGTTCAAACTTCTTTTGCCATCCCTACTCTTAAGGAGTATTGAGCCACCCTTTATATATAAAATGGGGAGTGTTTAATATATATATATATAGATTCACTAATAATTTTATGATTGTTTTCCACAAATGGAGGATAAGGGGTCTAATCACGAGCCAACCTACCATGATCATAAGGAAGGAGTGAAGTGGCATTCCCACTATGGCCACCACACCAGGGATATGATCCAATGGATGCATCAAGAAACAAAGTCCTTGGAACAGGAGGTCTCATCACGAGCCGACCTAACCACTTTCACTACTTCCCAATGAATGGCAATGTGTTCATCTAGTTACCATGCCAACACATTGGTCTCTACTATGGACATAATAATGCACTTCTCCAATTATACATAGAGGACCATGGTTCCCAAGGGTTAAAAAGAAACTCTGTCTAGGCTACGGATGCCTGCAGGCAATAGAAGCTCTACTTATGGTATTGAAGTTTTATTTTCTACATCAATAATTATTATAATACCCTCTTCTTATGTTTCTATTTTTTCTATGGAGAGATTATGTACCTAACTTACCTTGAACCTTTATGCATGAGTTAATCTTCTAAAATAAATCACAACAGTTTTAAGTGGAATAACGACAGTAAAATATTATTTCCTGTGTATGCTGTCCTTTTTCTTTATCGCATCACCTCACGACATCTTATCACTTATTAATAATTCTCATTACATGCCTTGTTTTCATACTCCAATATCCTTTATGATACTTTCATTAATATATGTACCTTGCCACTTTCATTACCCAATCCATCATCCCTGTACTTCACCGCCAGCATGTCATCCTTTCATCCATTCAGTCGTAGGTGACCTATCATTTCAAGAGGGGGCGAGGACCTCCGGTATACTCATGCATTTTTCATTTGATTTTGAAGAATAATGTGACATCCCATAATCACAAAGCATGTGGCATTATAATAGTCCTCGATAACGATATTTTTTTTTATAAAGCATCACATGATAGAGCCATTATAACCATTTGTTGTTCCATCTCTTGGCTCTGCTAGTTACTGTGCTTTCCCAACTACACTAATCATTTGCAGAATTCAAGCATCACGGGAAGAAGAACAGTGCACCGAGAACATTTAACATTTGCTCTCTTCGATGAAGCCAAGGAAATTCTAGCTCGCGCAGGATGGACAACATATTTTACAAGATTTCAACCCCCCGATGAGGAAATCACCATCGAATTTTTACAGCATCTACAAAATGGACAATCCTTGGTAAGAGGCAGACAAATCACTGTAACAGATGCTGTGATAGAAAAAGTGTCTAGGTTGCCAGCAAAAGGACCAATATTGGCTAGCAAGTGATTAAAGTTGCATGATGGAGGTTTCTAGGGATGAAGGACGGGAGCTAATCAAGAAGGGTAAAGGCATTCAACCATCTTCTCTCAGAGAGCCATGGGGAGAATTGGCATGAATTTTCCAGAACTATATTACCTGCGATGGGCGTAAAGACATGGTAAGGCCACGACAACTCAAACTTTTAAAACAAAAATGCTCTGTTAATTTGCCTGCATTGTTGAATTCATTATTGCATGACACTACCAAGAGGTTGAGGTAGTCTCAACACACAGAAACAGTAGTTAGCCACCATTGTCTGATCAGGTTAATAGTTAGTCACAACCTTTACCAACAACAATCAACCTAGGATGATCTCATATTAGCCTTTGAAAGAGGTGAAGACCTGCTAGAACCTGACCCTGTTCCAAAAAGAAAGAGGACTTCCCTTTCATGAAGCATACCCCACAAATGCATACGATCTACCAGATTGAGGTGAAAATAGGAAGCGTCTGAAAATCCTCAAGGCAGCGCTAGTCAACCCATAGGATTATCCAGCCCAGTAAATGAACAAGACTTGCAACTAGAGTCAGGAGGACAAGATAACCCTGAAACAGAACCTGAGGAAGGAGCAGGGCATTCTGACGATGAACGAAGAAATGAAGTGGGACTACCTTCAAAACCAAATATGAGTTCTCATGACAATCTGTTGTACGATTTCGAGACAAGGATGGCCCAGGTCTTGGCCAACATGAATGTATACATGCAGCTTGAAGGACTGCTCAATCTTAACTTAGGAGAAGCCCAATCTCCTGGGAATTCTGGCTATACTAGAATTTTGTCTCACTCAAAAGTTACAAACCATGAAGAGGAAACAGATATGGAGGCTATTCAGGAATTAGAGAACCAATCTGGTGACATGCTCCCAGTGGAAAACAGCCATGAAGGTCTAGACCTAGAAAACATAGGCCAAGAGGAGGAAGCAGAGACAGAGATTATTCAGGAATATGATAATCAATCTGGAGACACGGTCTTATTGGAACAAAGCCAGGGTGAACAACCAGGCTCTTTAGAGATAGAAGCTATTAACGAGACTATCAGCAGACCAGTTACTCCTCCGAAAAGGTATAGAGCCAGAACAAAATTGAAGAAACTAAGAAAAGAACACCAGAAGCTTCGCAAGATGGTCGAGAGGCTCAGAAAAAAAAATAAAAGAAATCACAACGGGAAAGGTTCCGAAAAATACCCCTGAGGTAGTAAATGTGGCAATGCAAATGGAATTATATGAAGATAGGGCTACAGGAACTCAAACTGAGCCCATATCTACTCAAACAGTCATCACTCAAGAGGAACCACATGCAGATTTAGTAGATGTAGCTACTTAGACAGAGGTTTGAACCTCCCACAACAAAGAAGTATAGACAAAAGATGTACTCTCTTATATCATGGGTACTCAGGTAGAGGTTTGGACCTCCCACAATAAATAAATATAGATATAATATATCCCTTCTCATAGCATAAGCACTCAGACGAGCATACAATCCAAAGACATCATGACACACCATGACCCCATTATACTGAATCTTCAGGAAGAATTTGCACAAGCTCGGCTCACGTTGGAACGACTTGAACAAGAAAACATTTCCCGACAAAAATATCAAGAGCTACAGAAACAACTTCGGGAAATTAATGTGAGAGAGAGAGAGATTTTTGACAGATGCATAAAGGTGGAAGAAAAAATGGAGAAGATCAAGCTCAAACTAGACAGAGTCATAAGTCAGACAAACACCATCTGCTCACTATATTCGGATATCCTGGCATGCAGGTCTCCTGCAACCAATTATGCCTTGTTTTTGTTAGAACTGTACCTGCTATTGAAAATTAAAGCCGTGAGAGCTGGTAAACCAATTGAATTAAGAGCAATTGAAGATTTTATAAATTGCCGCAAGCAACATGGTGTAAAAGTCCAAAGGATTCTTTTTGAGTTTTATCTGCACAATTTTATACTAAAGAACGAGGTGGAAAATAACCCTAACCATTTTGTAGGAGATGTTCAATTCTAGGGTTTTATTTCATTTGCAGTCAAATGGTTGAAAGCTTATAATGCATTTCAAAGACAGGAACATGGATTTGATCTTTGGGTGAGAAGTGAACCTAAGCACCCCTTACAAATGTTTGCCAACCATAAGAGTCTGATGACATGAGAAGGGGTGATTAAAACTTTAGGGCCCATTCATAAGGAGATTGTACAAAAAGGAGTATCATATTTCCTCTCCATTCAAGAAGGATCTCTGACTGCATCTAAACTCAGATGGACGATCTCCACTAGTAGTGTGAAATATAGGGAACCATTTAATTATAGAAATTTTAAAGCTACTGTGGCCCGTATGGTCACTTATAGCAATCTTATTTTGAGAGAAGGACCTTATTGGTTAGGATGCCAGTTCCGGAGCCCCATTATTTGGTATCCCCCTGAAGGGTATTAGGCTAACTATGAATTGCTTGAAGGAAAGGAGGGACCTGCCTTTGCGCACCTGGCTCAACATCATGGTTTTAGACCAATTTTTGGCACTTTTTCTCCTGCCTACTCTTTAACTGCACTGACTTTTCATGAGGACATGAAACACGGTAAGCAGGGGAGTATGTTGAGTTACGAAATGGGTATGTATTTACTCTTAATTCCATCACCTTTTTCCTCTTTTCTTATCTATTTCATATCTTGATACGCTAACATATTGATGGATTATGATAAGAAACAGATGAACTACTCTCAGTAAAGATTTAGCCATCGTCACTAAATTTTATTTCTTTTTATGCAAAGAAACAACCAAAGGAACAGTTTTTATTCCCTAGCGAAGGAACAACATAAACCAACAAAGGAAGAATGGGGCGCATCGGTTGCGGTCACTTCGGAGGACGAATCAGGAGGATTAGCACTAAATGTGAAGGGTGTCTGAAGATAGCATTCAGTTGCGAATCCCTCGGGATTGGGAGATCCTGAGGAATCACATTTATGTTTTACCTCTTTCTAACTATAAAAGAAAAAGATTGTAGGAGGAAAGGGGATTGATCTCTGTTATTTCAAATTGTAAGTTTAATTTACAGACTCATACTATTGGAGAACACAACTGTATTATAATGAGACTTGACTTCAATGATTAATATATAATTGATGTTGATGTCCATTCGTATTCTTTGAAGTAGCTCAGCAGTATTCGTTGGTGGCTAAGGGCCCGACCTCTGGTGGATTAAACTGTTCCCTTGTGTTATATAATTTTGATTCTCGCAAGTTTGATTGGTTTGATAGTTTTCCCATTTTATGTGAGTTTATCTGATTTGCTATTTACCGCTTTCCTATATTGAAGTCAATATATTTTCTTTACATGTTTTACAGCATTGTCATTTGATTCTATTTATGCTTGTTGAAGATTAAATTATCTAGCCATTAAGATAGTGAATCTTATTGATTTAATCAGCTGTAAGAGTTTGGCTATCACTATTGAACTCTCAGTTGATATCATTTCCATTTGGATTGCTTAGTTGAGATTGAGTGTGATTTAGATTGAATCAGTGATGAAGAGATTGGTTATTGCTACTATGCTCTTGGATGAAGCTATTGTCAATTTAATTGCTTCTGTGAGATTTGATTACGATTTCAGTAGAGGATTGAGTCTTGATTCTTAGATGTAATAATTCCTTTAACAGTTGTAATTTGAGTTTTATAAATGCATCCGTTTACTCTTGTATCAAAGGTTTATACTTTATTCTAAGAAACATTACTCTCGGGATTCATAGCATGCACATATTGTGTACACTCTTAGAATAAAAGGACTTGCCCGGGTTGATGATTAATGTGGGGTGATTAGGAATTTTAAAAGATTCCTTTTATCAGCCAACAAAAGTTACATGTTGATGATTTGCAAAAGGACAATTTTCTATAGAAAAGGGAGTAATATGTTCATCAATCTTGTCATCTTCCTATGAGGCAACCAATTCATCCACAACAATAAAATCCATAGCTTTCAGGACAACCTATTTTTCTTCAGCAAACTCTTCATTATTTGAACCCGAAGATATATTTTCATTTGAGGTAGCTACATCTTGAAAAAAAAATATCTACACCCCTGAGATCTAGAACAATCTGCTCCACTTCATAATCATCCCGAATAATTTCGTTGGTGAGAATCTTTATGCATGTAGTTTCATAATTCTGCTCTCCAGATATTTCTACATTAAGTTTAAAGGAACAAACTTGCTACATATTATTACTGAAATTAATGGATGGATCATGGATTTCCTGAGTTTCTATGCTAGAAAACTCAAAATTCCATTTTTCGTATTTTTTTCCTGAATTAAAAACTCAAAAGAAGAAGGGAATGCAAGGCAACTAGAATGATCATTTTCATTTCTAAAAATTTGAGAAGATTACTGCAAACTATCATCTATAAGCTTTGTTTCTTCATTAAAACTGGGTTGATTTTTCTCTCCTTCTTCTAAAATGTATAAAGGTTGTGAAAGTCATCAAAGTTCATGAGAAAGTAAGTCATTGAAATGGAAATTTGTTTCATTTTCAATCATGGGAGAAATAACTATTTGTTGAAAATTTTCTTGAGTGTCATAGCAGCCAGCTTCTTCATCTTTTTCATGGTTGAAAGGTCTCTCATGAATAGACTCTATAATATCATCATCCATAAATTGATCATCTTCATAAAAACTTTCCAAATCCTCAATAAAATTGCCAAAATGTGTGCAACAATCTTTGACTCGAAACAAAGAAGGATGATGTTCTTTATATCTCTCATAAAATATTGTATGAAAAACTCTAAGAGAATATAAACAATTACTTGGCAAGATTTCATACCATGATTGTGCATTTCCCTCCAAGGACACCATGAACATCTTCATAAGATAATCTTCATGAAAATTAACTTTGAAATTACGGGTGCATATGAAACTTAATCAGATGCAAAGCAGTATCATCTCCTTTTTGATATTTGAATATAGGTAAATAAGTCTGCCAACTTACATCATGCATTCATTTTGGAAATCCTAGAATATGAATGTGATGCATAGGAGCATACCTTCTAGATTGAGAACTAATCTTGATTTCTGGATCCTGCTGCCAATGGAATCTTTAAATCAGCTTGAAACTGTTTGGAGTTGTGAGGTGAATGTTTCAGCCTTCACATGTGTCTAACTATTGTCCAACATCAACAATCAAATTTGAAACTCGATATTATTTCCTGGGGAAGATGAAACCTTTCGTCCCTAGTATGGTCGCCAGAATGTTATCACTCGATAATTTCCCAAGGCTATGGAGAGAAACTCAGAGGTAACCACAAAACCACTTGCAAAGCTAGGATCTAGCCCTTCCAACTTTAGAGAGGGATTTCTCTTTCTTATTTAGTTTTCTGCTTCAAGATATTATGCTAGTTATTGAGTTCTGAGGTTGGTTTTTTCAAATATTTGGTTGAAACTTCAAGGAAAGTCCATTGGGCAATGGAGTCATGAGTCTTTGGGTGATCAAATACAAAAAATGCTAGAAGAGATGTAGCAAGGAAAGGTAGGAAGGATTTTGGATATTTAGAGGTTTTTTGGAGTGAAGGGGATGAAAAGATTTAGATTCAAATAAATATAGAGCATTTTAAAATGAATTCTATACTTAATATCATAGTGAAAACATAAATATTGTTTATAAGCTAGAGAATAGTGTATTTAAACAAATTCAACCCTTGACTTCTTTAAACAATAGAGACAACAAAACATATGGAAAACTGAGAAATAACAATTTCACATGAGAGAAAAACATCACCAATTGCCTAACATAGGAATCTTAGAACAAACTTTTTGTATTAATGGAATTGATCACTTCAATACATGCACAACTTACATTAAGGATCTACGTTATTCATACAAGTTCCAACCTATTCTAAGTCTTATTACAACATATTTATAGAATTACTGCTAAACTAACTTCATATTCCAAAAAGGAACTCATTACAAAATAATATCTCACATTTCTGGAAAAATCTGAACAATAAACTAAATATAAAATCAATCCCTGGAAAACTATAGGAAATCTGAACTACTAGAAAATCTTCAACCTTTGAATCTAGAAATTGGCTTTTAAATTTTGATCATCTGCCTTGGAATCTAGAGAGGTTGAAGTTGTCTTCAAAAAACATGTTATCTATTATCTGTCCTCTTAAATCTAATTAACTCTGCCACCTGTATCAACTAGCTGTCCCTTTGACAGTTATTTCTGAGCCAAAAAATTTGAAAGTAATTGCATGTATGTTAATGTTTTCCACCTAGTTGATCAATAAATTATTTGTATTTTTGATTTAAATGAAATTTATGTGTTGAAACCTTTTTCCCATAGTCTTTGATTTTATCATATTTAAATCCTTCATCATTGTCGCAAAATATTTTGGAAGAAAACATTCAGAATAATATTTCCAAATATATTGGCTAACCCTGTAAATGAATTTCATAAAATAAAATCTCTAAATATTTCTTTGAATGATTTAATAAAAAATCCTCTTGTTTTGAAATCCATGTCTTGTTTTGCCTTCCCATGGATTTTTAAAACCATGTGTTGTTTTGCGTTCCCATGGGTTTTAAAAACCATGTGTTGTTTCTCCATGGCTAGTAAAGTATTTTACTTTCCCTTTGTGCTCCTGTAAAATATTTGGATAAGTATTTATCCAAAGTTCATTTTCCGTGCATTTCTCCTCTTTATACCTTAGCAAAAACCATATCCCTGTTCTCTGTAAAATTTCGTTTTTACTCAATCTCCTTTTACTTTCACCTATAACTTTCACCTATAAATTCATTTCACACCTGTAAATCTCCTTTTACTTTCACATGTAAATTTATTTCACACGTGTAAGTCTCCTTTTACTTTCACTTGTAAATTTATTTCATAAATATATGACTTGTAAAAATATTCCCTCACCTTAGCCACATTTTACTCACCCTCCCATCCATAAAACCATTTCAAAAAGATTATGAAATTTCCCTTATTTCCTTTCCTACCGCATTTTATAAAATTTGAATCATCATAGATAATGGTTTTTGGGGGCTGGGGTAGATAGTAAGTGGTTTCGGAGAGGGGGCAGTCCAAAGTGAAGGGGAAGCTCACAACTATAAAACCTAGTAAAAGTGAAAACAACTTTTCAAGGGGGCTAGGTTAAAGGTAGAATAGGAACCCCTCCCCCCGAAATTCATTAATAACGTGGATTAAATATTCACACATCTCGAGGCATTAAGTTTAGTGTATGAAGTGAGGGGTGGGGTCATAAATTTGATTTGAATTTTTTGATTTTGACTTTGGCTGATGCATGATAAATAAATGTGGTTCCTATGTTTATAGATTGGATTTATTTATTATTTTTAAATTAAGTTTAATATTTTAAATAAATAATTTCACACTACATAAAAATACTACATCGCATCATCCCTCAAGGTTGCAGAAACCTGGTTCTACATCCTCCCATAATCACTTCAAGTGGGACTATGATATGCTTGCAGGTCATTGTCGAAAGGGTCAATGATTAAGGGTTTTGTTGGTGTACAGTAAAAGATCAAACCTGGGTGAACCAAACCTAAAGCCAACAAAGGTTTATGTTTCCGAGACATGAATCTATTTGAGGGATATGTTTATGTGGCACCCATTGAAGAAAGAAACTCAAGATTGGGTAAAACATAAGGAACGAGAATTTGCGGAGCAAGAGAATGGAAGCCATCATTTGTCATCCAAAAGGTGGTTACATAAGTATATTTGCGAAGATCAATGCAAAATTTTATGTTCGAATAGACGAGTGGATATCAAGGTTGACCGAGATAAAATATTTTTTAAAAGGAGATGAACCTAAGGAGTGGACTCCTAAATTGATACAACAACTCAAGAACACCGACAATAGGATCTCAATAGTTGTTGATTTATGGATTGATAGCATCTTGGGAGGATTCATTATTGAGTTCACGGTAGACTTCACTGTGTCCTACAGAGAAGTAGAACGACAATTCTTCAAAGGATCGCAAGGTAAGTACTTGAGATCTCTGAAACTATGGATTAAGATGCTTTTGTGTGAAAAGGTAATTTTATGAATGCATTCAGATTATTATTTTACTTATGTTTGGGAAAGGATCCGAAGAAGAGACTGGAACAACCTGAAGTGGAAAAATATATATAATAGACACTAGAAAGAGATCTCGTGGCCAAGATCCAAAGATTTTCATAGAAACTAACTATAGCCCCCTTTTAAGTGAATTTGGAAGTGAAGAAATCCTCCCTAAAAACCTCGAAGTAACTCTATAATATTCACCATTCTAGCCTGAAAGTTCATCTAAGCCAGATTCGAGTAATAATCAGGGTGTTTTTGGTTCTCCCCCTCCCATCCCCCTCTGAGAAGAAATATGGTCGATGATACTAAGCTACCTGTTTTTAATGGAACTGGATCAGAGGATCCAGAGCAGTTCTGGTTTTTCTATGAAGTAGTATGGACAGTGAACCAGGTCCACAATGAAAATATAAAGAAAGCACAGCTCGTCACGACATTATGAGATAGGGCGTTAACATGGTACATGAATTATTTGAGTAATAAGATCAGATCATTTGCAGAAATTAAAACAATGCTAGTAAAAGAATTTAAGAAGTCGAAGTTTGAGTCGCAGTGCATCAAAGAGTTAAAAGAAATCAAGAAAAGACCTACTGAGTCTATTTGGAAATTCGATTAGAGATTCAAGGTATTATTAGATCATGTGAGCTACAACATAGCTCCACAACAACATAAGGAATGGTTCATAGTTGCGTTTCTACCACATATCATATTATCGTTGACACAACAAAAGATAGAAACTTAAGCCGAACCTCTAGAGCTAGCGATGAAATTAGAAGCTTCGCCTATAGGAGATACCATTGTAGGTATGTAGTAGATTCAGATTTAGCTAGCAAATTTGACTCTGCAGTAACAAGATATTAAGAAAAGTAAATAAGTCAGAGAAGAAGTGCGATGTACAAAGTGAAAATCAAAAGGCCACTCTAAAAAACAATGCCCTCTCTTCAGAAATTACATGGCTAGTGGAGAACTGAATCCTTTGAATGTGATCCAGCCTATGTTTCAAGATATGTAAAACTAGAGGTGAACATTGATAAGAAGATTGTTATTTATTGTAAAGATATGTGCAGACTCACAGTAACCTATATTGCAAGTTCTATAAATGTATAGGACATGATGAGAACCATTGTCGAGCTTATGAGCTAATGATGGAGCATAGTGTTTACACTTATAGGATGCAAGAGGAAGAACATGGACATGATGACAATGGATAACACAGTGGTAGAGTTGGTTATCAAGGAAGAGGTCGAGGTGGTGGAGCTGGTCAAGGACGAGGATAGATTATTTGCTATAACTATGGCCAGCTAGGACATTTTGCAAGAGAGTGTCAGAATCACACTACAACATGTAAGTATTGTAAATCCTTTGATCATGTAATTGAAGAATGTTTGGTATTTATGGAAAAAATGAAAGAAAATATAAACTAGCAGCTGACACAAAACATCCAAATGATGACTGCTGAAAGAAGAACCGATGATCCTCGAATCAGTATTGTTACTAAAATTGAAGCTATGATCGGTGATGACAAAGTAAATGGAAAGAAGGAGTTTGAGACTACATGGGTTAGAAAGACTACTAAAAAATCTCATGTCATTGATATTCAGAAGGGAAATGAAGTGTTCATAGAATCCAAACGAAGCTTTATGGATACTGGAGCTTCGACATCTAGTGCACAACTAATTCAAAAAAGTAACTACAACATAGCATCAACTTCAACATAGGAACAAGCTTTGACACAAAATAAAGAGTCAACACGCCAAGAAGGTATTTTAAGGTCTTTCCTACAAACTTGTATGAAGTTGTTAAGAGATAAAAAGGTTGTAGAAAGACTTTAGGAATTAATAGATTCATGCACATCTAAAGTAATACCATGAAGTGAGTTGTGCATAGTTAACAATTTGCATCAACAGAAGAGAACATGAAGAGAAATGAGGCTTAGTGCACAGATAGGAGAATATGAGATGGATCACATTATTTTAGATTTGGGATCTGAAGCTAATGTTGTGATGAAGTAGACATGGGAGTTAATGGGTAAGACGAAGTTACAATGGTCACCTATTCAACTAAGAATGGCAAATCAACAGAAGATCTTCCCCTTAGGAAGACTATCAGGTGTGACAGTAGACATTGAAGGGGTTCACACTACGGCTGACTTTGAAGTAATATAAATTGTGGATGATAGTAACCCCTACCCTGCATTACTTGGACTTGATTGGGCATTTGATAACATGGCTATAATTAATCTAAATAAGAGACAAATGATATTCGATGGGAATAATATGATGGTAATTATTCCCTTGGATCCATCAAAAGGAGCGAGGTATACATAGCCAGTTAGAGAAGAATATTGCGCAACCGATATAGATAATATTTATCAATCGACAACAAAGCAACATGATTTTGTTAATCCTACTACAAAAGGCAAGATAACTTGGGAACATGAAAGTTCTTGTGCATTAGATTTAGAAGAAGAATTGGAAAATTGGTAGAACATGTTACATGAAGTATCTACAAGGCACTGTGAAAGAATGTCCAAATCGGTTTGTTACACTACATATGAGGTACATAACCTACCTTCTTATGATGCCTTAGGGGATGTAAATATTTTTCTTGATGATTATGAGGAACAGGTTCCAGAAATTCAAAGATTGTTAGCTTTGGATATAGCCCTAAAAGATACTCCTGCTAGATGGTGGGGTACACATAAGAAGAATATAGGAGGTTGGCAGGAATGTCGAAGGTTGATATGGATAAGATTTTGTCAAAAAAATACAGAGATGGAATTGAAATATGATGGTGAAACCAGTCCCAGGGAGCATATCCGGTTATGTACCACAACATGGAAGGATATTTTAGAACAAGAATGGGTACATGGGTTCATTCATACATTGGAGACAATTCCTCAAAATTGGTACTTGGGAACATAGCTTCAACATGGTACTAAGAGTTGGGAAGAAATGGTTGATGGGTTTATATTGACATTTAACTTTGAAGATGATTGTCCATATATAGAATCAACCCTTCATGTTGGTGTGGAGCCTGATTATCTTCTTTATTCAGAGGTATTTGTTTTAGCTGGATGTATACCCCAGGAAGACTATACACCCCTCCACGCAGGGGGGTACTTGTCCTTCCTATAGGGGCCCATCCCCCCTGGTTGGGGGCAGCACCCCCGAAGCTAAAAAAATAGATGTAAAATGTTGTAATTTTGTAGTCAATCTGAGCCATTCATTAGGCGGATGATCTAATGATAGAAGTTATGTTTAATTTAGGATTTTTTTTCCCTAGAAGGCAACCCATCTCTATGTATGAGGGAATTCTATTGCAATTGTGCATATGTGTACTCTAAGAGAGAAAGAGAGAGGATATTGTGTGAGAGCGAAGAGAAATTTACTACTGTAGGTTGTATTTCTTCATTTTGCTGGAGAATATAAAAGGAAGGTCTGCCTATTTCTCCATGGACGTAACCCAAATTGGGTGAACCACATATATTTGTGTTATCTTGTTTTATGAATTTTATGTGTTTGTGTTTTTACAATATTTTGTGTTCTATTTCTCTATAATATATAATTTTCTAACACTTCAGACAGTTAAGAAGAAGATCTTTGGAAATACAATTCCAAGGACTCGACAACAACCTAATTGGGTTGCACAGATAGAACATGCACTAGAATGCTACAAAATTATTGCAGAAGAAGAAGAAGAAGATCCTTGCAACATTGACACAACAGAATCAGAAGGACACCGCGAAGTAAATGTACTTGAGCCAGAGATACCAGATATAACAAAACCAGTAAAGACAAAGAAGGTAAATATAGGATCAGAAGAGGAACCAAATTTTGCAACTATAGGAGATTATTGGGATGAAGAGACAGTCAACAAGGTTACAGAACTGCTTCAGGAGTATCAGGAGTTGTTCCCTACTAAGTTTTCAGAAATGAAGGGTATAGTAGGAGATTTAGGAGTTATGAAGATCCCTCTTAAACCTGATGTGAATCCAGTCAAGAAAAGGCCTTACAGTTTGAATCCAAAGTATAAGGAGAAAGTAAAAGTTGAGTTGGATAAGATGATAGTAGCAAGAGTTATTGAACATGTGGAAGAATCAGAATGGGTAAGTCCTATGGTGTTACAAGAAAAGAAAACTGAAGGAGAAATTTGGATCTGCGTTGATTTGAGGAAGTTGAATGATGCATGCTTACATGATCCTTTCCCTACCCCTTTCATAGATGAAGTATTAGACAATGTGGGAGGTCAACAAGTTTATTCATTTATAGATGGATTCTCAGGATATCATTGGAAAACAATTGCACCTGAAGATCGACATAAGACCATCATTGCTACATAATGGGGTTCATGTCAATACACAATGATGCCTTTTGGACTAAATAATGCCCCTGATATATTTTCAAGAGTGGTGATTGCATCTTTCAAAGAATATATCCACAAATTTATAGAGGTATACTTTGATTATTGGACAATATTTGGGTTGCTAAGTAAACATATAGGAAGTTTAAAACTTATGCTTGATACATGTAAAAAATATCAGATCTCCTTGAACTTAGAGACGTGTATATTTTGTGTACCTTTTCGTATATTGCTGGGACATGTTGTTTGCAAGCAAGGATTAATGGTGGACCCTGCGAAAATTTCTATAATTGTGAACTTACTATTGGCATTATGATACATATGTTGTACTTGATGGCAACCCACTCATCTCAGATAATAAATTATAGTGTAGAGAAAAGTTCACGCACTTTTATGCAGAGAAAAGTTTATTTCATGTAGAGAAAAGTTCACGCACTTTTATGCAGAGAAAATTTTATTTCATGTAGAGAAAAAGTTCACGCACTTTCATGCAAGGAAAAGCGCGTATATGTTGGAGAACTTACCTTTGGTCCATGGTAGTTAGTCCTTGGTATTTGAACCTATGAGGAAAAGCGCATATATGTTGGAGAACTTACCTTTGGTCCATGGTAGTTAGTTCTTGGTATTTGAACCTATGAGGAAAAGCGCGTATATGTTGGAGAACTTACCTTTGGTCCATGGTAGTTAGTCCTTGGTATTTGAACCTATGGTTTTGGACCATGGTACGCACGTTCATGCAAGGAAAAGCGCGTATATGTTGGAGAACTTACCTTTGGTCCATGGTAGTTAGTCATTGGTATTTGAACCTATGGTTTTGGACCATGGTACCTTGTCAAAAGTGTTGATCTCATGCAATTTCATGGTTGGTTCATGGTATTAGTCCGACAGTTTTTGATCCTATGGTTTTGGCCCGTGGTATTGCATCCAAAAGTGTTGATCTCACGTACTTTCATGGTTGGTTCATGGTATTAGTCCGACAGTTTTTGATCCTATGGTTTTGGCCCGTGGTATTGCATCCAAAAGTGTTGATCTCACGTACTTTCATGGTTGGTTCATGGTATTAGTCCAACAGTTTTTTGATCCTATGGTTTTGGCCCGTGGTATTGTGAAAGGCCTAAGACTATAAAAGAGGAAGGAGATCATTTGGCAAAGCATCTTCTGAATTATCGAATATCTGATAAAGTGCTAGATCTGGAATATTGTGATTGGGTTTTGGTGCAGATCTGGATCTGAATGAAGAAGGAACCTGAGCGTAAGGAGAAGGATAAGTTATATTGATGGGTCAAAATATTAAGGCTGGAATAGTGGTATCTCTATATGATTTTGATCTGTGATATGTGGCATACGCTTGATCTATAAATCTAATAATCTGGGTCTGAATTATTGATGCATGTTTTATTTTACACATGTTATGATCTGGGTATGTCTGATGTAACAACTGCAAAGTTATAAGGAAATATTTGCAGATCTGTATGTGGGTTGGCTTTGGTGAAATCAGAGATTGATGATGCAAGTGTAGTTGATGGGTTTTTGATGTTCTTGGATCCAGTTTGAAAATTTATGAAAAGTGGTCCTTGAAAGAAAAGAAGTAGGGGGTTGTAGCTCCCTTCCAGGAGAGACTGGAAAACGAGAGAGAGTTGTAGCTCTCTGCAGGTTGTAGCCTGTGTACTGGTAAAGGACTGCACCAGTACAAAACCATTGTAAAAGGAGTTTCTAATTTGAAAGAAGATAGAGACATATTGCAGCAGGTGGTTTTCACCCACATTGGGTTTCCACCTTACATCTTGTGTTCTTTGGTGTGACTATCTGTTTTCTTTGTTCATGCTCATTATTTTATGGTACTGACATGCAAAAATAATTCAAAGAATAAATAAGGAAGATTTATTAAAAGAACTTGATAATACTGATTCACCCCCCCTCTCATTATTATTTCCAACACTTACCTCCACCGAGGATAGTAAGACGGCTTCGCACTACATTGGGACATATATGATATTACAAAATTTTTATCAAAGGATATGCTCAGATTATTATGTCTATGGAAAAGTCATTGAAGAAATATGTCACTTTTCAATGGGATGAAGAATGTCAAAAGAGCCTTGACATATTGAAGGAAAATATGGTAGTTTCTCCTATACTAGTATTTCCTTATTGGAATAAATAATTTCATGTACATGTGGATGCTTCTTGCATATATTTGGGAGTAGTACTGGCACAACCTGGTGCAAAAGAAATTGATCATCCTATAGCTTTTGCAAGCAAAAAACTATCTAAAGCAAAGAAAAATTACACAACTACATAAAGGGAAGGATTGGTAATGATATATGCCTTACAAAAGTTTAGACAATATTTGTTGGGGTTGCATTTCAAGATGTTTATAGATCATTCTGCACTAAAATATTTGGTTAATAACCCTATTTTAGGAGGGAAAATTTGTAGATGGTTATTGTTGTTCCAAGAATTTTACTTTAAAATTATTGTTAAGCTAGGAATACTGAAAGGCAGGACCTTACCATTTATCAAGATTGGAAATGGCTGAAGAACCAACCAGTTTAGAACATAATCTCCCTGATGCACAAATATTTGCAACCAGAGTAGCATATGACTATTTTGTAGACATTATTAAGTTTTTGAACACATGAAAGGCTCCTTTGGAATATACTACGAAGCAGAATAAAGAATTAGTGGTGAAGGCAACTGATTTTTCATTGATAGCAAGACACTTATATAAGATGGGACCAAATGAGATAATGCAAAGGTATGTTCCTGAACATGAAAGATAAATAATTCTATTAGAGGCTCATGAGGGCACAACTGGTGGAGATTATGCAGGAAGAGATATTGCGCAGAAGTTTTTAAGAGTAGGATTGTGGTGGCCTACACTACAAAAATATGCAAAGGATTATTTCCAAGCTTGTGATGTCTGCCAAAGAACAGGAAAACCTTCAAGAAGATATGAGATGTCACTAGTACCACAGGTTACATTGCAGGCTTTTGACAAATGGGCTATTGATTTTGTTGGACCTATCAATCCACCTAGAAAGACGACTGATGTGAGGTACAAAATTACTGCATCTGAATATTTGAAAATATGGGATGAAGCACAACTAGTAAGGGATTGCAGCGCAAAGACTACTGTAAAGTTTATTTTTGAATACATACTATCTAAATTTGGGTGTCCAAAGATCTTGATGAGTGACCAAGGTTCACATTTTTTGAACAAGACTATTGAATCATTGGCTGAGGAATTTCAAGTTTATCATCAAAAGAGTACTCCTTATCACCCTTAGGCCAATGGAACTGTGGAAGCATTTAACAAGATTTTAGAGAATGCACTAGCCAAGGTACGTAATGTGAACAAATATGACCGGGACCTTAGTATTCCAACAATACTATGGGCTTATAGGACTACATGAAAGAAGTTGACAAGTCATACACCTTTTAGGTTGGTTTATGGACAAGAAGTTGTGATTCCCATTGAATACATTGTTCCTAGCCCAAGGATTGCAACTTCTATGAATATGGGAGACTCTAACATAATGGACGAAAGAATGTCGCACATGATTGCTTTCGAAGAAGACATATTTATAGCAAGATTCCATCAGGAAGTGCAAAAATCAAGAGAAAATCCCTAGAATGATAGGCATATTAAGCAAAAAAAGTTCCAGGTAGGAGACCTTATTCTCCTCTATGAACGTAAATTTGTGAAATTTCCAGGAAAATTCAAAATGCATTGGTTGGGCCCATATATGATCAAGTATATTACCGATGGAGGTGTAGTCTAGCTAGTGAAGTTAAATGGAGAAATAGTTCAGGAAAAAATAAATGGCAATAGGTTGAAGAAGTACAGGGACAACCTTACCCCTCCATCTTCGCTTTGAGGAAGAAAGGAGGAAACTCTTAGTGCCACTTGTAGTTGAAAGTGGGCACTCGACTATAAACTACGCTGGAGACACAAACTTCGACATAGAAAGTACTTCGCTACAGTCTAGAGTGTGTCGAAGTTCATAGGAGCTACAACATCAGATGGGATGTGCACAATAATGACCGTTAAAAGGAAAAAATACGCAGAAAGTTGCATTTATGAGGACAAATTAGCAAAATCTAAGGATAGATATGCAATTAATGAACAAATATGAATGTGATATGGACAAAATAAAATCTAATTATGGGGTTTGAAATTCATAATTGTAATAAGTAGCCTCCTCCCACCCACATTAAGAAATTTTTTGAATTGAGAGCTCGAGTGTAGATAGTGTGAAGAGATTGCAGAGTTTTCGCTGTGTATGCCATCTAAGCATTCTTGGGAGGAAATTTTGAAAAAATTTCGAGAGAAAGGATTATCTAGAATCATGGAAGCTACTGGTATGCCTGCCAATCAACCGAGATGCCCGTAGTAGCATCACCCCAAGTAGCACTAATCGTAGCACCATCATCGCATAAACAAAAGAGATCCCCGAGAAACAATCTGTCTAAGGAAGTGAGAAGCAAGCAGAAACAAGATAAGAAGCTTGCTAAACCTCAACAAAAGCCAAGCCGATCAAAGAAAGTGAAGAAGAAGTGAAGGAGATATAGGTCGATGAAGGAAAAGCAGTATTTTTGTCAACCCAACCACCATACATGCCACCGAGGAAGCCAAATTCCAAGCCTATAAAAGAATCAAAGGATGCAATGTATGACACATTTACACCCTTGTTTCCAGAAGTAGTGCCCTTCAAAGGAGAGGTTTGAGGGAAAATTTTGTAGATCAAATTCACGGATTATGATTTTAATGACAGGAAGAAGTAACCTCAATTCACACCAAATCAATATTTGAAACAAGTGCACTATCCGGACCATGGAGTGATGGGGTTGGAGCCACAACAATGGGTGAACGGGTTGGCATAGTCAGGACTTCTCAATATGTTGAACATGCTTCACTTCGGCAGAAGTGCGGGAAGCACAATGTGTGTAAGGGAATTACTCGTGCTAGTGCATGATGGAAATTTATGGTTGGGGAATAAGATCCCCATATACCCTATGTTGATCTGGAGGATCACAAGATTTCCATACTAAGGACAGAACCTCACGGAGGAGTTTGTTGGCAAATATTAGGATCACACTATAGTGAAAAATATGAAGAAAAAGTTTGGACTAGCCAAAGAAAAGAGAGGTTATGACATAAATTAGATCAAGGACCAAGAAGTTCGCTTCGTAGCACACATATTGGCCGGGAAGATTATGAGGAAATGTCATGCAAATAAAGTTCCTGCATTGGTAGTATCACTAACTGTGTAGTGTGCCAACGGGGTTCAATATAACTTGGACAAAATCCTATGCAAGGAGTTCCTAGATGATTGCTGCAATGTCTAGGAGAAAGGTACAACTTTCCACTACGTTTGGTTAATTTTGATTATTGATATGTTGGCATGGAAAGAACATGAGGAGTCGTAGTTCCCTTAGGTGCCTATAGATACATGTGAATCTATGAGGTATGCTTTGCTGTGGTTTACCACCCAAGCATCTCATGCAAGAAAACTGAATATTTTCACATTTTATCACATGGATTTACACATGCTAGTAAATAAACATCTCAGACTCTTGCCGAGCTTATATGAGCAATATAGCTCCGTGGTGAATTTCAAAGAATATTTTCACGAAGTATACATATAGGCGCACAAAGATACAAATAAAAAATGGCATGTCTTTCCATATATGGTTATTGAAGATGAACATGTGGCACAGATACATAAATGGACCGAAGAATGGATGACTCCGCTAGAGGTAACAGGAGACAATGCGACAGAGGAAGAAGAGGTGGACACTTTGTAGCATGGTGAAGCCAGTGGAAAAGATAAGGAGCAGGATGAACATCAATAAGAGGAGGAAAAACAACATGATGAGGGTCAACAGGATCCTCCTAAGGGATATAAATAGACAAAGGAGACAAAAAAGGTTGAAGCAAAAAAAATTGTCACAGAGAAGAGGAAGGAAAAGGGTGAAGCTGCCTCAAAGAAAGAGATGAAGAAGAGGGTCAATAAGGTGAAGGATCTCATGGTCCTTAATGAAAGGACTTAGATCAAATAGGGGGAAGGATATAGGAAGCAACCATAGAATCCTGGAGAATAGTAGAAGATCGCTATGACGCACTTTTGACTAGTGTTGAATAGCGAATCACAGAATTGAAGATACTGACACAGACGGTTAGCCAACCAGTGCAGATAGAGGAAAGGATTGAAGCAGAAAGACATATAGAGCCCACACTTACAGCGAGGCTAGCACAAATACCTGTAGGGGCCTTGCAGTTTGAATCTGCCAAACTACAAAAACAAGCTTAGGAATGGAAGTATGTTAACGTGAACATCACAACAGTGTCATTGCCAAGACTACACAAACTACAGTTAGAGATTGTAGAGGAGTTGAAGTTGCATGAACAACATACATCACAGCAGAATATACAAGTAGAAAAAGAGCGAGCTGCGATGTGGCAGAAGATCGAAAAGGAGATGCAAGAAAGGGATAAAATAACACAACAACACTAGAGTCTCAAGGAGACAGTGGAAGAAACATGCAAATAAATCTTGGACCTTGATGTATGAGAAGAAGATCCAGTAGAAGAAAAGGTTGCGAATCTCAGCCTTATAGTGAAGGGGTATAAGGACATAATTATTGCAGTTCAATTCAAGTATGAAATGAAAATTAGTGAGTTGCAAATGAAGCTGCAACCAACTATGCCACAGGAAGTAACGGATCATAGGGAGACTAACATAAACATTGTAATGGCTAGCATCTCCACAACATTGGAAGACCATGGGAAGTTATTAGATGAAAGTTTGCAAATTTGGACTTCGCTACAAGAAGATACAAATGTACAGAAACTGTAGGAGGAAATGCAACAGAAGCAAAAACAGTTAGAAGAAGTCCAGGCATCTGCGAAGATTTTTCCAATATCGCAAAAGGTTGCGAAAATTAACGAGAGTAAGGCCCTCTAGAAGAATATTGATGAACTGAAGAAGGGGGAGAAAATTTTGTTAGAGAGGACTCAACCTTGTCAGGATGAGGCATCACAGACAGTGGATGAGAAACTTTAGGAGCTTCGACAAAGGGAAACAACATTGGTACAGAATGATGCAGAGCATGTGACAGAGGCACTATTTGTGGAAGCACATAATGAGGACAAGAAGGAGACATAAACACTGCAACAATTCAACCAGGCCTACAACAACATCGCAACAAAAATCATAGGCAAAACAATTGAGTGACTCGGGACGAGTCACATGTGAGTGTTGGGGGCCTGTTGGGCACATCCCAACTTGGCCTAGATTTTGATGAAGACTATGTATTTTGGGGAGCAGAGTACGAAGTAAAGGATGTAGCGGAGTTCAAAGTGGACCACGCAGTGGAGTAGTGGAGTGCCAAATTGGACCACATAGTAGATATACCACGCGGTATATGGGCCTCAGAGAAGGTCAAAGCCCCTCCCTTTTGTTAAAAGAATGTAATTTTGTATATGATGAATGGTTTTCAGACCATAGTAGCTTGTATTAGGGGAGTCCATAGTATATGGACCATGGTATTGCAATGATATATCCCTCGATGTAATAGTATATATAGGGATGAATAATAAATAAGAGAGGCATCATCTTATTATCCATATCTTTGTTATGGTCAAATCTTGTTGATCTGTACTTGGGAAGGAAGGTAAGGCTTTGTAATTGAGTGTGCAGAGGCCTGAGTCTGTAGCTGGGTGTGCAGACTTCCTGCAACTGAGTGTGCAGGCTAAGAACTGTTTGTTGTACAAATTATCTATTATAAGCAACAGTTCTTGTGGACATAGTCCGACATTTGGATGAACCAGGGTAAAATATGTGTCTTCATGTGTTTATTTTCTTATTATTTGTTGTAGTGTAGAAGTTGCAATTTATTTCAGTACAATAAAGTTTTATGATGTGATTTCAGTGATGAATGTAATGTGGTGAAGTAATGTGATGCAAGAGAATTTAGACCTAGTGAGTAATGTGATGGTATGATCACATGTTGTGGCTAAAAAAGGGTTGGAAGACAAGAGATTAATTGATTTTATTAATTTAAATGTATGAGAGTGTTTTATTTGTTGTCAAAATCTGAGCAGAAAAGGGTATAAGTTGTTGATTGATCCTCCCTACGTGGAGATCAAGCCAAGTAGTTAGATTATCTGGTTTGAATATGATATGAGGGATTTGAAAGCTTAAATTAGCATTTGTTTGAGAAAAGAGTGGAGTAAAGAGATTCTTTAGGGAAGAATGAGAGATTTCTGGATCTGAACTAAATAGGTTCATGAATATGCATTTTGTATAAATTGTAATCTTTTGGAATGAGTGAAGGGGTTAGATTTAGATGGAAAGATAGGATGGATGAGCGAGGGAAGAACTAAAACAGTTGAGTGTGACTGTTTCTTCTGTAAATATTTATCAATATGAATAGAATGTGGATTGTCTATTCCTTTGTTTAATTTAGTATTGAGTGTGTTTATAACTTTTAGTCTCTGGATTGAGGATCTGAGAATTACTGTGTTTGTTGATACTCGGAACATAGGATAAGAGTGTGTGTTCTGTATATAACACAGAAAACTAGTTGATGTGGATTATCCCTACCAGATTAGCAGACAAAGATTGAATGAAGGAATGAATCATCATTTATCACAGGTTTGATCAATGATGATCTGTTTGTGAGAAGAGCGTAAGTGTTCTATAATGAATGTGCATGTGGTTTAATACAGGAAATAGACCAGAGACAACAAAACACTAATTTGATTATTATTTTGTGAAGAAACCCCAAAATAATTTAGGACCGTCCATTGGCTGGCAGATCTGACGGTGAACAACAAATGCGAGGGTAGGAGAGTACAGATTTCTTGATTGTGGCTGAAGCCCCACACTCACTCCTAGCCATCGATCTCATATTCAAACTCTTAGATCATAGTCGATTACGGGGGTTAAGCCCATTTTTAAACCATGTGCTAGTTGAAGTCCCACAAACCATAGATTTGATGGCCTCTTATATCCAACGGATATCGCATCATAAAGTGATCGAACTTTAATTTCAAAAACGAACCCGAAAATCTATACATCAAGGATTTATATTCCTTATTGGCTCCATAAGAGTGGTCAAAGTCAGTGGAAAAGTTGGACCCGATATGTTATCAACGTAGGTTAAATCTATTTGAGATACGGTTGGATGCGGTCGAAGTGGGACTGGGCTATTTGACATGTTATATCTTTGTTTTTCGTTGATCGGGTGTATAGTCAGGTTTTCTGTTGTTTTGGGTTTTGATAATTTGATGGGGTTTTTTTAAGTTAAATGGACAGGGATTTAATTAGTTTTAATTCCAAATTTATAAAAGGGTGTAACCTTGCTTCACTTTGGAGGTTATGTGGGCATAACTCATAGGTCCACATGGGATTTTTAAAGGATGTCAGTTACGTGACATCATAATGTATAAATGCGAA
Organism: Pinus tabuliformis; assembly: GCA_031772625.1. NCBI lineage: Eukaryota > Viridiplantae > Streptophyta > Pinopsida > Pinales > Pinaceae > Pinus > Pinus tabuliformis. The sequence continues at coordinate 1,046,414,476 of CM062819.1, read as the reverse complement.
GTAATCTATGAATGTTAAGTATAAAAGAACATAAAAATACCACATTGCATCATCCCTCAAGGTTGCATAAACCTGGTTCTGCATCCTCCCATAATCACTTCACGTGAGACTACGATCTTCTTGCAGGTCATTGCCGAGAGAGTCAGTGATTTAGGGTTTTGTTGGTGTGCAATAAAAGATCAAAGCTGTTCAGCCCAACCTAAAGCCAACATTTGTACCCAATAATAGTTGGGCATACCTAACAATAGTTTTGTGCATGGATTTTGCACATGGTTTTGGGCATGGTGGTTTTTTGCCCATGGTATTTTCTAGATTTGGTCAAGGGAACTACGATTATGTTCTAATCCAGGGTTAATGGATTGGGGTTTATGAGTGCTTCGACATGTATATAATGCATTGTAACATTGAAAGGAATATAATGAAAAACCAATCTGGTTTTCCCGGTTTGGGTTCCAGGAGAAAATCTTTGTGTGTGTTTTTGTGTTATTGCCGTTGTATATTTTTTCTATTTTAAGAATGTGTTTGCAGGTAATTTTTGTACAAGGTTGAAACCTACAAATCTAAAGAAATTTTAAGGTTTAAAAAGGATCTTTACATAATAATAATAGTTTAAATATGTGTCATCCTCTTTAGTAAGACTCATGTCCATCATATCTCCATTTTTTAGCAAAGGCAATAGGGGGTGTTTATATCTTCAATATTTTCCTATAAATCTCATCACCACCATCTCTAGGATTTCCTAGCTACTACTAAAGACAGGTGTTTCTCCTCCCCCATATTGAAATAAAAGCCATGAACATATTATACCACACATTTAAAAGAGGAGTGGATGCAAGCTATAATATTTCATGGGCAAAGCTAATGAGTGTCATTTTTTGTAAAATTGTTCTCTAATAAAATAAAACTACAAGCAACAAGGAGATTTCCATTAAAGACAACACACACTGTTGTTTAAAATTTAACTTAGTTAACAAAGCAACAAGATCTTCTATCAACATCAACAACATGGGAAGAGTTGAGGGACATGCTCTCACATGCTATCCAGAAGATCACAAGTAGGTCACATACACTCCTTCATTTGCTCTTTTCTGATTTCAAACATGTTAAACACTTAAATATTGCCCAATTTTTGGTTGTGAAACATTATGGAACCTTGAACAACCCCATGAATGTGGTGAATTTAGAGTTTGTAGGGTCGGTGGAAAATTATGCCTTTCTTGAAGATGTTGCCTTGTCTTTGATACACAATTTGATGGATTTTATAAATGATGCCATGCATAGGGATTACAACATGCTTAGGTTTCTCAATGTTAAGAATTGCAAGAATTTTTGTGACCATGCCTTGGAATCTCACAAATATTGTAAGAATATCCAATAATTTAGCTTGAAGCAATGCATTTGGGTTGTCAAAAAAGGTTAAAATTGTTTGGCACTTTAATATTCTCATCTATCTTGATGATTTTATTGACATTACCTCGATTCTCATGTGCCTAGCTACCCACTGATTGCATATGCAAAAAAATGTCTTTATAATTCCCACACACCTCAACATAATATTTTCTCTGTGTTTTTTTCCTTGTCCTACTTTCTCAGTTGAAGTAGATATTGGGTTTTGCCTAAATTTCATCTCATGGGGTATTGGAACTATATGTTAAATCCTTGTACTCTTAAAAATTAGATTTTAAAATACATATTTCATTATATTGGTGAACTATGTTACTTGAGTATAATAAAGTATGATATACAACAAAGAAAAATATTGTATGATACTAGCAATAGCTTAAGATATTGAACACTATCATATTATAAATTTTTAGCATTACAAATATCAAATAAATCAAAATATTCATTTTTCCCAATTGAAAGCCAATGAGTCATCATCTCTGTAAATTATTGAGGTGAAGATCCTCTCATGTACTTTGAACTACAAATCTCATCTAAGTCAATGGTTTCCAACCTTTAATTGAATCTTATTGGCTACCTACGAAAATATCCTACAGAAAACCAATCCCCCATTTCTAATTGTCTTTGGAAATTCTCTTTATAGATTACCATTATTGTATTCTTGAAACTTTCATTCAAAACAATTGATGTTGATAATTTTTTTTCAATTGTGTAGACCCTCGAAAACATTGATACATGTCATTTGCTATTTGGTTTAAGTTCATCCTACAACCCTCCATGTGTTATTTAATGATTGGTCTATTTTCCATCTTATAGTGTACTCCACTTGCCCATCCCACTTGGCACCCTCTGCATGCCCTCTTCACCTTTACATCACCTTCATTCATCAGACACTATTTTATAAGTTTGCTCCATTATCGTCTCACCACCCTCTTAATTGCTTACTCTTCTTCCTTCTCTATTTCTCTTTGGAAAATTCACACACATATTTGCGATTATGGCAGGTGAGCATGTAGTTGGGAAATTTAGATTTGGAGTTCTAGGATCATTGAAAATATTTCGCTAAGTATGAGATAAAAATTTACCTTATGAAATATTCATTTTCCATCCTAAAAAAAATCTCTCGATCTTCAAACAACATAACCTCCCCAATCCACTTTGGCATTTCCTCTCCCCTCCTTCAAAACTATACTAATACCTAACCCATAATCTCTTAAATATATAACTCAAAATAATCCCAATTACTAATTCACTAACTCTCTCACCATTAACCTGATCATCAACCCTGATCACCAACCCACCCTCTCTCTCTCACCATCAACCTGCTGACCAACCCACCCTCTCACCATTGATACACTAACTAAAAATTTCATAACCATTATTCAACCAAGCACGAATGAAATACCTTGATGACTAACCCATTAACTTCTGAACTGACACAACTCATATAATTGATTATATGTAAGGGCCTAATTCCAATTATTAGAGCTTCAACCTATTATACATTAACAGATCTTTTTTTTTTTTGCTGATTAAAGTAATAAAAGGAGCTTGCTAACCTTTTCACATAGCTTTAAACATTTAACATCTTATCATTTTATCATAAGCAACATAAATTAAGGTAAGCATTCCTTCCATATCAACTTAACAAGAGTAGTCCATGGAAAAATACTTGTTCCGGTGGTTGATGATGATACCTTTGTCTTATAGCTCTAGCTAAATGCTCCTTCTCGCCGACCCAACCGGATTTACCTCCCAGCCAACTAGGAAATAAATTCCTAGCCCAGGAAACCTCCACAGGTTCCCTAGCCCTCCGTGCCCAAGTCCAACCAGATATAGTGTGTCCTCAAGAAAAATGTGCAAAACCAGATAACAATACTTTCCTCCTCTCAAACCCAAGAAACCTCCATAGGTTTCCAAGGTCTCCCAAAAATCATGACAAGTCCAAACAATCACAACCAACCCCCACAATCATAAGCAAAACCCCCAACCTCCCCTTTCTTCCTTCCCCCTTCCCTTTTTACACCCTCCTTCCCTTCTCCATCTCAACCACCTCTCATTAATGTCATTAACTTCTCATCCATCCTTACAATTGACTTCTCTTCTCCCAAGTAAGCTAGGGGTACATTTGGAAATGTGACATGAAGATAAAATTGAGAATTTAATGGGAAATGATCATGTCTTCTCCCAAGTAAATTTGAAAAGTACATTTGGGAATGTGAGATGAATATATATTTATTGATAATTAAATGGAGAGGACTATATCTTCTCCCAAGTAAATGTGAGGGTACATTGGGGAATGTGAGATGTAATTACATGGAGAGGACCATGTCTTCTCCTTAGTAAATGTGAGGGTACATTGGGGAATGTGAAATGAATATGTATATTGATAATAAGATGGAGAGGACTATGTCTTCTCCCAAGTAAATGTGAGGGTACATTGGGGAATGTCAGATGTAATTACATGGAGAGGACCATGTCTTCTCTTTAGTAAATGTGAGGGTACATTGGGTAATGTGAAATGAATACATATATTTTGAAATAATGGAAGGAGACCATATCCTACCTAATATTCAATTTGAGAAGGTAAGTACGGAATGGAAATCATGAATTTTATATTAGACCAATATTTCTTAATATTTTTAGATATTGTAAACATTAACAAAATTTGTAAGATAAGATTTAAGTGGGGCATTACATTATAATGGAATATGATAAACTATGATGTACTCAGAGATATAGTTAGCCCAATGTAACAGCTAACCTATAAATCATTGTGGCATTTGTCCAAACAAAAAGTAGGTGCTTTGCTCCCGTTACACTAATTTCCTTTTAATTTCTCACCGTCTAATTTTTCAAAGATTTGTCAAGGTAGTTCGTCGCATCTGCCTCGTACGCGCTGTGTTGATCGTCGCAGTTGCCTCTTACGCACAGTTTTGAAGGGGCTTATCGCGTGATTGAATCAGAATACTATTTTGACTGACTGCAAGTCCGCGTAGGATATTAATCTTGATGCCAACCAACATTTTGAACCAGAAAGCTCTTCACAGAAGAAAGGAGAAGCTTCATTTAGCATCTTCATACTCAGATCGTGCTGTGCTTGGAGTTATAACCCAATTCAATTACAAATTTTTCTATCAGGGTCTCCGGGGGCGTTCTTTGCTTATCTGGTAAATGATATATAAAAATGAAGCAAGAGATGCTTCATACACCTTAGCTCAGATAGCTGGTTAAGCATCTTGGGCCATTTGGTATAGAATTCTTCTTCCTCCTTGTAAAATATTAATATTATTAACAAAACATTTATGTCCAAGATCAACAAAGAACTCCCCGGATATCGAGATGGAAACAAATTTTGGGAACTGGTTTAATACGGAAGCTAGGCTTGGTGCATATGGCCACCCTTGGAAAAACCATCTACAACACCTACAAGGTCACCAAGGTCTGTAATGTCTTTCAATTAGTGATTTTGATAGCTTTCTACATGAATTGTAATCTAAATGTTGTGGCTCATGCTGCTGTCTCAATGGCAAAAATGGTTTTTTTTTCTTTTCAATTATGGAATTTTTGAAATAACGGTTCCATTTGAGTTCTAGTCTTTTAGCTATTTGGGTACGTTCTTCGGTGCTTTGGGTGAATGGGTTTTACTATATTTTGTTTTAGTTTCTCATACTTCATTGTAAAGACATCAGGCCCTTCCTTTTGACTGCTTCACCATGGTTCTATGGTCTGATCGCGCCAGAGACACGGACATAAAACAGATCACTTTAGCAGGTTCCATAGTTGAAGTTCTCATTAATCCAGGTAAATATCCCACGGGATTTGGAGTTAAATTCTTTCATTAAAGCAAGTGGACTTGCACTTACTTGCTCTGTCCTCAAGCAGTTTCCATCATGGAGTAGCACCTTAGTGGGCGTCAAGGAGGCAGTGATCTCACTAGTTCTATGGAATTTGGCACCAATAAGATCATGTATGCACAGTTTCGGAGCTCGCATGCCAAGTTCTAGGTTGGGCATTCTACGCATTCATCTTCAGCCAGAACTGCCAATAGTCATATAAGACCATTATGGAAACCCAACAGTTTATAAAAGTTTGGGTGCCTTTGTATACATGCTTGTATAGATAATTTGTTTCCACTCTTAGTCACCTATCAAACAGGATTCACCTTCCAGCTCTCCTCAGAAGCTTGATATACAAGATTTTCAATCTCTCAATCCTAGCTGGTTTTGCTTGGATGTATTTTCCTCATTTGATAATTAATGGAAAATATTTTAAGTGATATATCTGTCTTCATTGTGAGCATATATGCCATCTGATATCATAGCTCGTTTCTGTATTTTCATGGTTGCTTTTATAAATCTCAATCCTTGCTGGTTTTACTAGAATGTATTTTCTCATTTGATAATTAATGGAAGAGATTATAAGTGATATATCTGTCTTGATTGTTATTCTATATGCCATCTGATATCATAGCTTGCTTGTGTGTGTTCATGGTTGCTTTTATAAATCTTAATTCCCTTTGGGTTTGGAGCTGTCGTCTGCACGGTACATCCTGGGCTCCTGGCGTGGACGTTGTACTTTCATAGTTGAATTGACCCATTGACTTCTTTTTCTCTTTTTCTAGATATTAACATAATTTCCTTCTTTATTTCTGTACTAGATTTATGGGCAATGGCAGTACAGGCCAAACATCTAAAATAAGGTCAACTAGATTTACTCAACTGTATAAATTGTGTTGGTGGTGAAATTTGGAAATGGCCACTTTTAAGGGTAAGTTAGAGAGGCCTTCTTAGGAGACAACAGAAATCCATTGCTCTCATGTCATTTGATTGGAGACTCTTGGAGTTGATACCGTTTTGACCCTTGTGGTTGGATCTCATGTAAGCATCGATCTTTATGAAATCAGATTTGTTGTCTCTTCATTTTATTTCATTTCTGGGGGCAGTTGATTCATCACAACAAATTTCATCCTTAATAAAAGTTCTTAATAATCTTGTTTCTTACATGGATTGGGGCTAAAGAAAAATTCTTCTGCTTGCTATACATGCTGCACACACATTAGTTGTTTTGTAATATGAAAAGGTTGTGATTGTGATCGGAATGGACCCAAACCGACAATTATAAAACTTACCACCTACAGGATTAAACTGGCAAATTTATGAAGGTCAGCCAACTATGTAAAGCAATGTAAATGTGAAATCCGATTAAGACAAAAATGAGAATGTAAGAGGAAAATAGAATTTAATGAAATAAGAAAATTGAATAGGAGAGAAGGCTAATGAATGCAAAGTTCATCTTACCCCTAGCTCTCCCTATTTCTCTCATGGATTTCATTCTTTAAGTTTTTTTTTTCGCAAAGGAGAGGAAGATGCACAAAGAGCATCACTTGCGTTATAACCAGAGATTGCAAGAATAAAGAAACTGAGCCGCATTTGAGACTAGTTTTGCCATTTGGGTTTGCAGGGTAAAATCTGTGTCCATTATGTATGTGATTTTATCATTGTGTGATGGATTTTTCTTCAGGTTGTGTTAAATTAAGTATTAAACATGGTGTATGAGTTATCATCGCTCTTAGTTCTTAGTTATGGTAAATTTGCTCCCTGTTTTTGAACTAATGTCTGAAATATCTAATTCTCCATTGTATTTCTGTTAGCGTCTTTCAGAATCTCATTGATTGATGCTCTGTGAAATGCATCAGCTCTGAATTACTCATCATCCGTTTTCTTGTTGAATTAGAGATCAATGGCCACTGTTCTAGAGCTGTTCAATTTCCGCAAGGAGTTGCTTATTTGGTTTCTATACGACTCTTAAGAATTTCTCTCTCCTTCCCTGGGTTGTGTTTAAGCACTTTTGGGTGGCTTTCTTCTCCACTGGGTGATTTCCTACATGCCTGAGTGTTGGCATCACTGGGTGATTTTCCTTTTGCCTGGATCGAATGCTTACATGCCTAGGTGTTCTTAGACATTGCTGGGCGGATTCCTACATGCCTGGGCAGTTTTAGCCATTGTTGGGCAGATTTCTCCTTGCCTAGGTCGAATTCGTACCTGCATGAGCATTTTTTAAGACACTCTTGGGTGGATTTCTGCTTACTGGATCCGTATCCCTCTCCCTTGAGCATTATTTTCACCTGCTGGGCTGAATTTGCGGTCAACCTTGGTTGTCTAAGTGGCCATAGCCACCAAACAAGGCCATACATAGCTGTAGGAGATCGTTGGCATTCCAATTTTTCATCATTCCCTTAAATATGTTACCCATCGAATGCATGGGTGCTAAAATCAGCAAGGTAAAGCATTTCTTGATGTGTATCCATGGTAGAATGTAGTGAGTCGACAAGTGATAAACTATTGGAATATTATATCGTAATGTTGTTAAATTGATGTTCATTACTTGAGCGATTCAAATTATATGTTGCTCCACTGGTCTTGGGAATTGTTAAGTGAGAATTTGTTGGAAGTTTGACAACGAATTATGTAAATTTGGGTAAAAATGTAACTAGTTAGTTTTATACCGAAATAACAGTTATGTATCGAAGGAGGCTTGTATAAAACTAGTGAATGCCCGAGAAATGTAATGGCGGAGAACCATTGTTGAATTAATAGAGATTCCAATCCTTTGCCCCGTGAATGTTTCCTTGACACCCTGTCAAAGTTTTGCCATGTAAATCCTGTGTGTTTGGTTTCAGTTTTCTAGTTAGTTATGAATCTTTCTTGGTCAATGTATAACTAAATTGTTTTTCCTTCTTTACTCATTCACCTATTCGAACAACAATTGGTATCGGAGCCAAATGAGTTGAGTTAGTCTGAGTGCGTGAAGACCGTGCCATCTGCTGCGTGTATTCTCTGCAGTTCCGTGAAGACCAGAGCCGCGTGCCATTGGTTTGTAAACCGTGAAGAGAAACCCTCTGCCCTGCGTGAAGAGGAGGCACCAGCCTACGTAAAGAGAAAAGAGGACACAGGAACTTGCATACTCTGCGTCTAGAATTGGCTTGGAGCGAGGAGGCACCAGCGTGGAGAGGGGTCTTTTGCGTGCATCGAGAATCCTTGACATTTGTGTCAAGGAATACACCACTATTGCATGCCCATCTATTGCCCTGCGTGTGAAGTTACTGTGTGAAGGGCGTGACTGCAAGCATGAACTGCGTGGAGAGGCGCTGTGCGCTATCCATGCTATTGCATGCTACCAGAGCACCACTAAAACGTTGTGCGTTGTCCGTGCTGCTACACGCTGCCAGAGCACCATTGAAATGTAGTGCGCTGTCCATGTTGTTGCATGCTGCCAGAGCACCACTGAAAAAAAAACTCCTGCCGCAGTTGTGAAGGGTTATCTACGTGTGTGAAGGGTGAATGTAAATGCTGTTGTCCAAGCGTTTTGCGTGCAATTCATTGATATACGTTGAACGATCTATGTGAAGGAGAGTTGTCCAAGAGTTCTTGCATGCTAGAGCCATTGAAGGCAGGCCGAGTCACCTGAAGAGGAACCTGCGTGGAGAGGCGCGAGGTTCTACAGCGTGTTTGTTGGGGAAGGCTAAATCAAGTTTCTGTTGAATCCGGGAAAAACCCTAGTTCAAAGACTGAAGATTGAAACCCTATAAAAATGGCCAATATGTCAAATGCAAAATTCGAGGTGGAGAAATTCACCGGAAAGAGCAATTTTTCTCTTTGGAAATTGAAGGTTAGGGATCTGCTTGTGCAACAAGGGTTGCACAAGGCATTGGATGGGGCAAAAAAAAAGCCTGCAACCATGACTACTTCAGACTGGGAGGACTTGGATGCTTGAGCTCTCAGTACCATCCGGTTATGCCTAGCGGATGAAGTTCTGTTCAATATTGTTGAAGAGACTACAACTTCAGGATTGTGGGAAAAACTGGAAAAACTCCATATGACAGAGTTATTAACCAACAGAATTTATCTGAAAAGACAGTTGTACAATCTTTGAATGAAAAAAGGTTCAAAAGTTGCAGAACATTTGAATGTTTTTAATACACTTATATGTCAATTATCAGATATGGAAGTTAAAATTTAGGAAGAAGATAAAGCCATAACCTTGCTGTGTTCTCTACTCGAATCATGGAATCACTTTGAAACTTCAATCAACTTGAACACTGCTGATTCTTTGAAATTTGAATCAGTCGTGGGAGCTTTCCTGTCTGAAGAAGTATGAAAGAAATCCAGTACTGAAATAGTTGCATCAGAAGCCATGGTAGCTAGAGGACGCTCAAAGGAAAGAGGAGAAAAACCAAGGGGGTCTTCCATATCTAAATCAAGGGAAAGAAGTGTAAGGCAAAATGTTGGCACTGCGATAAAATTGGACACTTGAAGAAAGACTGTTGGAAGCGAAAAGAATCTGATAACCCGAAGAAGGAAGCGAATCAGGTCGATTCAGGTATGATATATGAAGTTTTATTTGCTGAAGAATTATGTATGATAGATGAAACCTCACCTGAATGTAATGTCTCTCAGGGTTTAGATAGCTCGTTGTTAAACTCTGGTGCTTCTCATCACGTGTCCACACAGAAATTGGTTTACTTCGTATGAAAATGTAAATGGTAGTTCTGTCTTTATGGGTAATAATGTGTCATGTTAGACTCTTGGGATGGGGAATATCAAGATTAAGATGTATGATAACACAGTTAAAACATTAACTAGTGTTAGACATGTACTTGATTTGAAGAAAAATTTGATTTCTTTGGGGGTGTTGGATTTAGATGGTTATAAGTTTACAGGTCAGGATGGCGTCTTGAAAGTCTCTAAAGGAGCCTTAATGGTTATGAAAGCAAAAAAGATCGGAAATCTTTACAGGTTAAAAGGAAGTACTTAGGTCAGTGAAGCAGCGGTTGCATCGAAGAAGCAGGTACTCGTCTATGGCATCAACGATTAGGTCATATGAGCGAGAAAGGTCTTCAGATACTGATGAAACATAAATCTCTTCCCAATCTGAAATCCTTGAAGTTAGATTTCTGTAAACATTGTGTGTATGGAAAACAGTGTAAACTGAGATTTAAAGTTGGAAATCATAACAATAAAGATATTTTAGACTATATTCATTTTGATCTATGGGGACCATCCCCTGTTTTTTTTTTGCTAAAGCAAGTGTGAATCCTTCTATTTCAATGAGCAAAAACTAGAGTACACTTTTTACAACCTTCTACTCGACGCCATGGACGGAGAGAAGAAAGAAAACCCCAGACCTCAATGGCAAAACCTTCAACCTTACAACAAAAAACTCAAACACAAGTAAAAACCCGCGAACAACCTGCTACCCCAGACTCAGAAAGGTTCAGGCAATCTGGACCGTCCAAAATAAGAAGGAAGATCTACGGCTGAGGGGAGATCGCATAACTCAAAGAACCCCAGAGATAAGTGACCCTACCCCACCAAGATGCACGAACAGATCCGACCGTTGATCGTTGTCGGCCAAAATCTATGGGTGAGAGTGATATCGCACTGGCCAACTTGAACAGGCGATAATGTACGATAAGAGGCGGTATTTAGGACACTCCCTCTGCCACGTGTTGATGCTTGACTGGAATCACATCGAACTCTTTGAAACCGCTCTCCACATAAAAGCGGTGTGATCAACATAAAACCACCTATGAGGTGGTTTCCTGTACTGGCCCTCAAGTTTATAACAAACTAGCTAGCTAATAAACTAGGGTTCTTCTTGCTTCAGATAATCTCCCTCTCCTGAATCTAGAACCTCAGAAAGTTTATAGGCGTTCCCTCGAACCTGAGACTGATCCCGAAATTAAAAAGGAAATAAATCCGCCAGGGGGCCACCGAAAACCAAGGAGATTTGGTCGAGAAGCTCCAAAAGGAGATGAGATCAAACATGATTATCTGCTTCTTAGGTTCTACCTGCTAGATTGAGAAGGGATACCCCATTGTCATCCAATCGTAGGATTCCACCCGGCACAATATCCAGGCGACCTCCCTGTCCTCCTTAGCTTGTTCTTCCCATATAGCCTTTGCATGGATTGGAGGAATTTCTTGCCACTTCTTGGCCATTCCCCTTCAGCATTGTTCACACCTTGATTGGCCAGTAAATCAGCCAGTTTGTTGGCCTTACGTCAAACATGGTTGAAACTGATGGTTCGAAGGCCCCTTAGATGCATCTGTATTCTTTGATAAACCTGGATAAGTTTCCAATGTTTCGAGACTCTCTCCGGCTTGGAACCACTGCTGATTCTTTTTGCTGCATTGATGGTAATATCAGAGTCTGCTTCCACAATTACATTCAAGAGATGTTTCTGAGAAAGAGACTCTAGACTCTGTTCCAGTGCCATCACTTCCGTCATGTTATTGGTAGCTCTACCTAAATGGTAGTGGATGTTACACTAAAAAATGTCACCATGACCATTTACAGTTAGGATGACTCTATCAACAGTCATGCTACCCTCTTAGGCAAGTCTTATGCCTCTGCTTTCCATGTCAAACTCCAAAAAAGAGAGAAAGTCTTTCTAAATGTATTTATCTCTGGGGATGCAGGTTCTCTCAACCTTACCTGCAGGGACGCACCCAATGTTCACAAAAACTGCGTCTTTGGACGCTCTGTATGTAAAGGTGCAGGTGCGTCCCCCTGAAAAGGTTAAAATGCGCAAGTTTCATCTTTAAAAAGTCACTTGTGGTTATTTCTAGAGCATTCTAGAAGGTTGTTCGATGTGTATTGAGCACCTCCAGATGGTTCATGCACTCCTACCAAAGAGGAACTTATCCCATCAATAAGGGAGCTATCCCATCCAAAGAGGGGATTATCCCATTGATGGTGGACCTGATTAACTTCCTCTTGAACACTATAAGTACAGGCATTGGGCCAGAAGGAGAAGAGGTTGAAAGCTATACATTTCTAAGGGTAAATGCTGCAGGAATTAGGACTCCCATTTAGAAGCTTGTGAGGAGAGATTGCCATCTTTGCTTGTTCTATTTGGAAGTGGGTGAGCTTTGTCAAAGTAAAGGAGAACTCTTGATGGACCCTAGGAGGGACTTTCACAACACCAAGGCTCAGGTTTTATTTGTTCCTTTTGTTACCTATTAATGCAAATGAGTCCATTATTCTCAATAACTTGTTATTTATGAGTTGTTTCATGTACTCCTTGGTCTATGTGTTAAATATGTTTTATTCTATGAGATTATCAAGTGCTATTTAATCATTTGATTGTTAGTGTATGCAGGTTTCAAAGTGAAGGAGGAGCTCATCCGGATCAGCGGAGCTAGACTGCTACAACAGCATTGGATTACAGGTAGGATCTAAACACTTGATTTCCCGTATAGTAAATGCATGTTTAGAGAAGGATTGCTCTTGTTTGTCTTGTTTGTCACTAGAGAGTCTTAGGCTCCTAGGGAGGTTGGTTGTGTCCGCACAATCGACTCTTTCCGCCTGACAGTGGAAGATAAATATAAGATTTCCCTCGTCATTCCTTAAAACTCCTCCATATCCCGCATTTCCCGGATTGCCTTTAGAGGCACCATCAATGTTGAATTTCAAAAAGCCTTTTGGAGGGGGTTGCTAGTAGTCCTTCTCCATAACCCAGGTTTTATCCTTTTTTTTTCTATTTTGAGGAGTTACCTCTTGCATTCCTAGTTGCTTGAGAATTTTTGCTCTTCTTCCGTGGGGGGGTTCGAGGGGATATTGCTTATTGTAGATCTGATTGTTCTCTGATTTGTTTCAGATAAGGTCAAGAAGGAGTTGTGCTGAGGACGTACCATTCTTGAAAATTCTCTTATTTCTTTCTTTCTAAACGTTCCAGATGATAAAGCCAGGTGTGAAGGCCTAGGCCAAATTGAGGGCTTCGTTTTCCTTGAAATTTTTTCTCCAGTGATTTAGGGTATTTGTGATACTTCCTCTGTCTCTATCAGACTGCTGGAAAATTGAAGAGAATGACTCCCACAGCCAAGAAGTATAAGAGCAACTGTTGAGAATATGTTGCATTGCCTCCTCTTGTTCCTCACAGAGCTAACATCTGGAGGGTCCCGTAATTCCCCTTTTTCTAATATTTTCCCAAGTTAATATTTTTTTGTGATGAACCAACCACATGAAAACCTTGATCTTCATCCATCCTTGCTTCTTCCAAAGATGCTTCCAGGCCTTGTCTGGAACACTGTGATTCAGCGCAAGAAGAAAACCCTTAGCTTCCTTGAGATTAAAGGTTCCTCGCTTGTTGTTACCCCATCTTAATTGATCCTAACCTCCTATTTTTAAGATCATCCTTTTCTTGAGCAAATCCCCAAGAGCCGCTGCTTTTATCTTTAGGGGATTATCCTCTCCACAATCAATGTTTCTCCAGTTTCTCCATTTTTCAGAGGTATGCGTGAGATCCCAAAAGTTCTGAACTCTTATTAATCCTTGGGCATCTGTTTCTTGCTTGAGGCAAACAAAATTCTCAGTTAGCAATGTTGGTTCCTGTTGCCATTTTTCCTCCCAAAAAAGAGCAAGATCTCCTGTTCTAATTTCCCAGAAACTATTATTTTGAACAAGACTTTTGTTCTCCCAAGCTCTATTCCATATGTAGGAACCTTTTATAATTCCAGAAATCCTTATGAGGTCATTGTTGTACCACAAGCTGGCATATTTCTCTTTCCATATCCTGACCCACTGTGCTTTTGGCTCCTGCACCCATTTCCACTAGATTTTGGCTCCTAGAGCTTTACAAAGAGTCTCTTGATCATCCAGGCCAAGGCCACCCTGACTTTTGGGCTTGCAAACCTTATCCCAGGAAACCAGGGCCCATTTCTTTTTAGTTTCCTCCTTTCCCCACAGGAAGTCTCTCTGAATGTCTCTGATTTGCTCTAAGACGCCTTTTGGGGCTAGGAGAGATGATAACATATAAACAAGGATGGATTGGAGAACAGCCTTAGTCAAAACTAACCTTCCGACTAGGTTCAAGGCCCGAAAGGTCCAATTTTTTACTTTATCCCGCATTTTATTAAGGAACGGTTCCCAAATACTCTTATGCATGGGTCTGGCAGTAAGAGGAATTCCTAAATATTTATAGGGGAGGGAGTCATGTTGGAATCCAAGAATTCTTGAGATATTTCTTTGAATGGAAATGTTAGTGCTAAAGAAGAAGATTTTTGATTTCGAGAGGTTGATTTCCATACCTGACACTAGGGCAAAATCTTTCAGAATTTGTTTGTAGGCCAAAGCTTCTTTGACAGTAGGAACACCTTACAGTAAGGTGTCATCCACAAATTGTTGATGGGTCAGCACAGAAACATTCTTGGAAATTTGAAGACCCCTAATCTTACCCATATCTTTGGCTTGCTTAATGGATCGCCCGAGCCCTTCCATCATAAGAATAAAGAGGAAGGGAGAAAGAGCGTCTCCTTTCCTGAGGCCTCTAGAGGGACTGAAAATTTCTGAGGGGGATCCATTGACAGAATGGAGAAGCTGGAGGAGGACACCAGTGCCATAACCCATTTGACCCAGTTATGGTCGAACCAAAAGGCGTGGAGAACTCTCTTGATATAATTCCAATTCACTTTGTCATATGCTTTAGCAAGGTCCAGTTGCATTAACATCCCTCCCTGTTTTTGTTGGTAAGTGTGTGTACCACCTCATGTGCTTGAATAATATTATCTAAAATCTGTCTTCCCTCCACATAACTTGACTATTCCTCAGACACTAGCGAGGGTAGGAGAGGTTTGAGTATATTAGCCACTACTTTGGATATTATCTTGTAGACCACATTACATAAGGCGATAGGTTTGTGCCTGTCTGCGGGTTTGAGCGCTGTCCTGTTTGGGAATGAGGGAAAGAAAGGAGGTGTTGAGAGCTTTCAGGATAGTCTTACTTCTCCTGGAGTCCTCGACAACATTCACAATGTCCTCTTTAACAATGTGCCAACATGCTTTAAAAAAATCAACATTGAAACCATCGGGACCTGGTGCTTTTTCATTCTGCATTTCTTTGAGAACCTTGCTGACCTCCTCCTCCTCAAATGGTTTATTGAGGTTGAAATTGTCCTCTCTAGACACCAGTTTGGGGATATGCCTTGTGATTCCCCTTATGGGCTGATCCCTATCTGGAGTGTTTCCCTGTTATAGACAATTTTGTGCCTTACAGCAACAGGCATGAATTGTCAATAATCCAAGGGATCCAAAGTTCCCTAAGCATGATGTTCCTACCCCTAGAGGAACAGGGTCAGCAAACCAACAGCTCTCAGATCAGTTCTCCACCTGAAAACACTCAAAAACAAGCAATCCTGAAATCAAAGCAGGTGCTCCACTAGGCTTCTGCGCTGAAACACAACTCCTCCATGGTGTACCTGCGTTGCAAAGCAGGTAGAACAAAGGCCACCTGCGTTGAGCGAGATTGGACAAGTGGCACACTGAGTCATTGCTCTGGAATCTTCCAAAAATGACACTTGGATCAGGGATTTCGCCTTGTGATGAGTCAGAGGCTCTGTTTCTCCAAGTGGAAGCAAGGTTCTCCAAGTGGACTCAAGAACTGAAGATCAACTAAAGATCAACTGAAGAGAGAGAGGACACAAGGCAGCTACACATCAGTTGCAAGCTGACTCATCCTTTCTCAATTCATCTATATATTGAGCTCTCTCCTATGAGCTCAAGAGGCTGGAATTTTGTGCAAAGTAATGCCATGCTGTTGGTTTCACTATAGAGCTATTGGGTGATTGCTTGAGGGAGGTGAAGAGGAGAAATTCTTTCTGCTGGGAGGTGTTGCTGGATTGGGGCCTTCAATGGTTGTAACTCTCTCAGAACTTTACTTCTTCATTAATAAAAGCTATTGAGGTTCTTCTATATGCTCTTGTTTCAATGATATATTGTGATAATTGTATATTTGATTTACACTAATCCTTGAATCAGTTATGATTGCATGTTGCTTGTAGTTTCCTTCTTTGCTATTTTGCAGGATCTCATTATAGCTGGGCCAGCAATAGAGCAAGGAGCTGGGAGCAAGCAGCCATAGAGAAGAGTTTGGATTCGACATTAAGCACAAGGCAACGGTTAGTGCATTCTTTCATTCTCTTTTGCTTTCATAAAGAAGTAAACCTTCAGTAGTTTCCTTTACAGTTGTTGCTGAGGTACTATCACCCTTAGAGTGGGATAGGGTCATCCGAATCGGATACTTTTCCCTACAACAAACTGGCGACTCCACTGGGGATCGTATCTGTTTGATTGTTTGTATTATTTTGCTATTCATTTCCTGAACAAAAGAGTACCAAATCGAAAAGCTTTTGACTATATCAAAAGCGAAGTAGAGGGCAGCTACTCTAGCTCATTTCTGAGCATGTTCATGATTTGAAGAGCTGATATACAAGGATCCTTGTAAGCTCTTAGTGATAGCTTTTCATCCTCCTAATCATCCCTTTGAGTGTGCTTGACTGATTGCTTCTGATTTGAGCAAAAACTGTGCATTTTTGAGAAAATTGTGACCCGGAAACTGTGAAAACGCAACTTTCGTTTTCCAAAGCAGGTAGTACACAGGCTACCTGCTTTGCAACGCGGGTCCCGAAGGGGCTACCTGCGCTGAGATCCAGACTGGCTGAGCAGCACCTGCGTTGGCCCAATTTTGCCTAGTGCAGTTGGGGTTTCCTCCCTTTCTCTTACCTGTTTTCACTATAGATTTGGCAGCCAGTTACCAGTCTTGTACCAGTTCTGAAACCAACCTTACTTGCCATCATTCCGCCTCTGTTATATAACGAAATTGTACTTGTTCTTTGTATTTCTTACTTCATTTACAATTTCCCATAACGAAAGTAAACTAGTCTTGCTTTGGCCTCTTAGATCTGAACCTGTGTTAGGCATTTTGCTGGTCTAAAGAGTTAGCTTGTTTGCTGTCCATAGCTGATTAGTCATTTTACTTTCATCATTATGGTTTGATTTCATGTATTTCCAGTGATTAAACAAGTAAATCTTAAGGTGTCTTTTGATTTTGGACAAGCTTTTTTTACTTTCACTTTAAATCGAAATCAAAGTTATATAACAACTTTCTTTTTGTAACCCATCAACATTAAGAAAGGGAAAAGAAAATACATGCATTGTGCATTTTGCATCTGACTGTTTGCATGACGATTTAGGAAAAATTTGCATTAGTGTGTGCTCTATGATCTGTGAGAAAAGATTTGCCTTTCTTCTCCCTCAGTAGTTAAGATTTTCATCAGTCAAAAAGATTTGAAAAAGCTTGCTTCTCATCTTAGGCTGCATTTAGGAATTTGTCATATACATCTCGTGGTGAACCTTGAAAGGAAAACTTTAAAAAGATCAACTTAAAATATACTGAATGAACCTAACAACGCATTTGAAACATAACGCAAACATATAGAGGTCTAGGTAGAGACGTGTTCCGGCGTCGTTAAACATAGTGATTGTCGATCTCTACGAAGGTGGGTGATTCCTCCTGAGAGTCGGTGGCACTAATACGGACTTGTGCTCCCACGTACCGTCGCGTATATATTGGGAGACCCCTATAGGAACAAAGCCTTTATCCATAGGAAGCCGTGTCGGCCGCCCTACTGATCGCGATGCAGTGAACACAGCATTCACGAAGATCGACCACCCGTACCATAAAACGTATTCTGTGGTTTCGCGAAAGGTTTGGCACACCCTCTGCCTAGATCTCCAGAGCAGTTTCTTTTGGCCTTTTTCAAACTCTATAACTGAAAAGGTCCAACCGAGCATTTGTCACTTCGGGCTCGTTAATACATCGAAGGAGACTAGAGTCATCTTTAGCTTTTTCTCGACTCTTAAAACATGAAAAAGCAAAGTTATGTTTAAAAGCGTCTAATAAAATTCATTCAAATCGGAAACACAAATTTTCCCCTTTATATTTTGGTTGATCGAGTAATCCGCAATCGTGGAAGAAAGTCAATTGAACATCCGTCGTTCTCGGAGGCTTGCGAGTCAACCGTCTTTGTCTCCGGAATCGAAAACAGTCTGGACAAAGCGAGCTCGTCGAACCAGTTCAAAATCTCCTTTAAAAGTTAGAACAAGTGTTCCAACGACATCTGAGATTCTGGTTACTCCAAACATTTCCGGAAACCCTGCCTCTATAGAAGAAGTTCAACCGCCGCAGCAGGACAGTAATACTGATCCTAGTCTGGGGGCAAATACTTGTATAACTGAACCAGTTCCATCTGTAACTGGTCCAGAGTGTTTTGTTCCTCAAACATCTGTCGCTGTCGATACAACCCCTTCTTCGGCACCGGAAATCTATTACGGACCTGACGGTCTTCCTCTTCCACCTGGTCTGATTGCGATAGAGGAAATTATAGAGGAACCGCAAGTATCCACTCCAACTCATTTTGGAGTAGGGGTCACTCTATTTCCTGCTACAACAGAAGTTTGTCCATCACCAGTGAAAGTTCCTGTAGAATCACTAGGCAATCAATTGGATAGACTAAAAATGTCTGAACAACCGTCGACATCTAGGACTGTGTCAAATGACACGGCGACAGCAGAATTACCTGCTGCAAATCCAACAATGTTCGCCGGCATACCATCTGTCCCAACTAGCTCTCAGTCGCTAGAAGGAGTCCACCAAGAGACTATCTCGACAGTATGGCCTGTTCCTGTTTGTTCCGGAGTAATGTCTGGTAACTCTTATGGTGAGACTCATCAAATTGACCCTTTTGGGAATCTGATTAGGCCATCCAGTCCTCCAGGACAATCAATTGCCTTGAGCTCCGGATTACCACCGTATGGGGGGCAGTATGCCCTTTCATTGCCCCCTCCGGGAGGATACCCATATGGGAGTTCTCAACCTTATTCAAGTTATGGTGGAATTGCAACGAGTAGTTGGGTACCTATGCTATCCCAGCCACCAAGAGTTGTATATTCTATGCAACAGTGTGTACCTGTGACGAACATCCCAACTACACCGGCTATTGTAACCGTGTCGCAAGTTCAAACAATGCCTGTTGTATGTCAACCTCAGATTCCTCAGGTTCTCATGCAACAGCCCCTTGACCCTGCAACCCAACCACAATCGCCTACTGGTGGGGCGACACAAGTACAATCGGGTACAATCACCTCACATCTTGGTCCAATGGTTAGTGTAGCGCAACAACCCATGGTATCGCAACCGTGGATAGTGCAATACCAACAGCCACAATTCCAACAAGTGTACCAAGGTTCTGAACAGCAAATCTTTGCGAATACTGGACAACCATATATCCAAAATGGTCAAAATCAACCACTTTATAGTGGTCAAGTCCATCAACCGTATCAATCATACCAACATCAACTCCATTATGCTGGTATGCAAAGACCAACTGTTCAGGCGATTCCATCGTATCCTGGTTACGCTTCACCTAACTTGAATCAACAGTTACCATTCGTGGCGACTTTAGAGTTGCCTGATTTACATCGGTTAACCAATGATCCAATTGCTTACGCCCCATGGTGGCCAGTGATTCCGCACAAACTTCCATCCGACATTCCTAAATTCAATGGAAATCCAGGCGAAGACCCGTCGAATCATGTGATGACATTTCATCTATGGTGTTCGTCGAACACTTTAAATGACGATTCGATAAGGCTTCGCCTCTTTCAGAGGACATTGACAGGTCCAGCGGCAAAATGGTATATAGAATTGCCTAGAGCTTCGTTCGACAATTTTAGCTCCCTTGCCACGACATTCTTAACCCACTTTCAATTACCAATAAGGTATGAAACGGGAACAGAGATATTGACCAACTTCAAACAGACAACCGCAACTCATATATCAGATCATATACATGAGTGGCGACGCCGACGAAGAATGGTTAAAACATACGTTCCTGATCAGCTTTTAGCTGAGTGGTTTATAAAGTCGTTACTTCCGGCCATAACGGAAGATGTGGCAAAGGGAGGAGTCGTAACAGAAGAGCAATTTATTGCTCATGCGCAATATTTGGACTTAGTATATACTCAGTCCGGCACGCTCTATGACAAAATACCAGACGCCCCTAGACCAGAGTTTTCAATCCCTCCTCCTCCTAAATCAAATAGTGACTCTCATGCTGGCGATGGCGTGATTGGTACGGAAAACACGAATCCGAAAAGGACCAATCAAAAGAAGGCCCGTAAGGATTCGAATCAAAATGTGCATGAAGAAGTTCTTGCTTCGGAAGTAAATGCCGTATCGACAGATAAGGGCAAAGAAACCAATCAACCAGGAAGCAAGAAGAACCAAAACGAAGGGAAAAAAGATCAAAGAAAGTCATCTCCTCGAAAAACTCCTCGTAGAAAGGAGAAACCACCTAGGAGATGTCACATATGTGACGATGATCATTGGACGGCAGATTGCCCGTACAAAGCTGAGTTTAAAAGATTCGTAAAGAATCCGCACACTCCAGCCGTGTTGACTGATCCATTTCCCGACCCGAGTCAGAATCTGGTTGATAGTGGAAATGCTTCCCCATCACAAGTTATGATGTTGTCAAGTTTTAAGCGCCAAGATGATGCTTTAAATTCAACATTAAACAAAAGCCATGGGAATCCACAGTCGTTGAATGGCGAGAGAAAAGGTCGACCAGGCAGTTCGACAACAACTTCGACAGAAGTTGTGCCGCCATCCAACACGAGAAGCATTCCAACGATCCATGGAGGCAATCATCTTCTCCAATATATCGGAGTAATTTTCCTAAAAGGCCCTTCTTTAATGGGCACTTTTGCCCCACCACCGCCGAGTAATCTTACGGAGATGGGTGCAACGGAATATGAAGCCTTCTATTTTTAATGGATCTAAAAGTTACGAGGATAGTTCTTATATCATGTCAACCTCGTTAAAAAATGAAATAAGGAGTCAAGAGGATAGTTCTTTACGATGTCAACCTCATTTAAAAAATGAAATGTCCCCTTAAAGTTTAGGGGGGCATATGCCTCATCTGCATTATTATTATGCTGGGGGCATCCAGATCGAGCAGTTTTAGCAATGTTCATGCTCGTTAAAAAATAAACGCAAGAATCCGAGCAGTTTTAATACATAGTTCATGCTCGTTAAAAAATAAACATAAGTTGTGAGCAATCTTCCCCTGCAGTTCAAGCTCACCCAGAAAAAATGAACCGGTAAATAACCTTGAGAAATGTAACCTTTGACAGCCATATTAAAAGCCCTTGGTCGTGTTTATATGCCATCACCTCCATCCGTTCATTTGGCCAATCGTTCATCTCCATATGTTTGTTTACCCATTTTGAGGAACAGCTGTGAAGAGTGATTTCACTTAGCCATCCTTTTGACACTGCCGTGATTGGAAAATTCCAACCTGTACCTGGAATCTGCTGCTATCCCTGTTTATCACTCGTTCCTCAAAAGACGAGTCTTCTTTGAGCTCTTTTCACTGACTCGTAAAATATGAAAAGTTTGCCGAGTTTTGGCCTTCCAGCTCGTTAGAAGGACCGGAAGAGCTATCCCTCCTCTAGATTTTAATCTTTTTGGACCTGAGGGATTATTGCACAAAAGATCGAGCGCTTGTTTTGTTCGGCTCGTTAAAGCAATCGAAAACTCATCCCTTCTGTATTGTTTTATACTTTTTCGGACTTAAGGGATTAAATGACGAAAAAGGAATTTTGGAGTTGACTTTATGTACTTTTTCAGACTCTCTAAAAATGAAAAGGACCGAGTTTTCCTTGTCGTTAGACTCGTTAAAATGATTAAATAGCGACAAACTTGTCTTTAGACGAGAACGAGTTTCCCTATCGCTAGGCTCGTTAAAACATAGCGATGGGCTTGCCCGAAGGGCAGGTTATAGAACAATCATATGTTATCCTCCTCAAGCTTGACAAAAATAAAGAGGTACTGGTCAGCAATGACTGGGGAAAAATTGGGAGAACCTCACAGCTTTAATGGTAGCAAGTCGCTCTTGAACATGACACTTTGTCCTCCGTATCACATCGGGTTGGGTTGTTTCATTCACCAGTCTCATAACCATGGTCCTCGCCACACTGTCCACATTTTGGGGTAATGCTACCAATCCATCACATCAGTGTCGTTATATGTTCAAGAGATGTTGTTCTACAAAGAGTCAACTGTGTCCCATCCACTGCCATACATTGTCCTTCATCCATTTCATGACCGCCGCCCTGAATCATACATCACAGTTTGTTTTCACCTCATCACAATCATTAGCTCCGTTCCATGTCACTGATGTGGGATTCATTAAGGCCCTCCTTTGACGGATCACCCCTTGTCGACATCAGCTCATTATCCAAGGAGTTGATCTAGGAACACCCCCTTCAGTACTTTGAAGCTTGCATGCCTCAATGGCAAGTTTCTCACTTCCGGCGACAGGTATACATCAATGACCTTCGACCAGAAGATTTTGCATGGTGGTCGATGCCAAGTCCTTTATTCCCACCATGTGAATTGCACTGCCGTACCTTGAGGGTCATCATCCTTATCGGTGATTCCTCTCGCGCTTGTTAACGGTTTACATCATTGACCGGTAATCAAGCGATGTCTTTCCATGTTCGACTTCAAGAAATTCTCACATGGATCGACTTGTACATCGAGTGAAGATCGGAAGAGATTGAAGACCCCGGATCTAGTTTCATCCATCTGGGCTGCGATATATATTCAGGACATAAAGACATTTGATATGTACATCATTACAGCAGATGATCATCCTTCTCAAAGGATGATAATTTCAGCAGAGAATTATCGGTCTACAATCAGACGATCGTCTGTTCTATGTACCAAAATGTATTTATAAAGCTGAGCATGGGAATGCCCGCCTCAGCTAGATCATGAAAATGTATGAAAAATAATGTATTGTATTGTATCTTATTACAGGACACTTCTCAGCAGATTGAATGAACTTCGGATCCTCTCAATAAAGCATTTCACCCGATAAACGACCTCATACTTTAGGGGGCATCTGTTATAGACAATTTTGTGCCTTACATCAACAGGCATGAATTGTCAATAATCCAAGGGATCCAAAGTTCCCTAAGCATGATGTTCCTACCCCTAGAGGAACAAGGTCAGCAAACCAACAGCTCTCAGATCAGTTCTCCACCTGAAAACACTCAAAAACAAGCAATCCTGAAATCAAAGCAGGTGCTCCACTAGGCTTCTGCGCTGAAACACAACTCCTCCATGGTGTACCTGCGTTGCAAAGCAGGTAGAACAAAGGCCACCTGCATTGAGCGAGATTGGACAAGTGGCACACTGAGTCATTGCTCTGGAATCTTCCAAAAATGACACTTGGATCAGGGATTTCGCCTTGTGATGAGTCAGAGGCTCTGTTTCTCCAAGTGGAAGCAAGGTTCTCCAAGTGGACTCAAGAACTGAAGATCAACTAAAGATCAACTGAAGAGAGAGAGGACACAAGGCAGCTACACATCAGTTGCAAGCTGACTCATCCTTTCTCAATTCATCTATATATTGAGCTCTCTCCTATGAGCTCAAGAGGCTGGAATTTTGTGCAAAGTAATGCCATGTTGTTGGTTTCACTATAGAGCTATTGGGTGATTGCTTGAGGGAGGTGAAGAGGAGAAATTCTTTCTGCTGGGAGGTGTTGCTGGATTGGGGCCTTCAATGGTTGTAACTCTCTCAGAACTTTACTTCTTCATTAATAAAAGCTATTGAGGTTCTTCTATATGCTCTTGTTTCAATGATATATTGTGATAATTGTATTTTTGATTTACACTAATCCTTGAATCAGTTATGATTGCATGTTGCTTGTAGTTTCCTTCTTTGCTATTTTGCAGGATCTCATTGTAGCTGGGCCAGCAATAGAGCAAGGAGCTGGGAGCAAGCAGCCATAGAGAAGAGTTTGGATTCGACATTAAGCACAAGGCAATGGTTAGTGCATTCTTTCATTCTCTTTTGCTTTCATAAAGAAGTAAACCTTCAGTAGTTTCCTTTACAGTTGTTGCTGAGGTACTATCACCCTTAGAGTGGGATAGGGTCATCCGAATCGGATACTTTTCCCTACAACATTCCCTAGTGATGTTCCTGAAATGTTGGACCAACACAGCTTCAATATCTTTGTGAGTGGTTGAATTTCCCCTCTCTCATTTTTAATCATGGAGATTCTATTGTGAGCTCTGTTGGCCATGGTAGATCTATGAAAAAATCTGGTGTTCCGTTCTCCTTCCTGTTATAGACATTTTTGTGCCTTACAGCATTGAGCATGAAATGTCCATAATCCAAGGGATCCAAAGTCCCTAAAAGAGTTGTTCCTACCCCTAAAGGAACAAGGTCAACCAATGACAGCTTCTCCCAGAAGTTCTCCACCAAAAACAACTCAGAAATGGTCAAATCAGGATCAATTCAGTGGCTCCACTAGTTGCCTGCGTTGAAATGCAGAAGCTACACTGGCTAGGTGCACTGCAACGCAGGTGGAAGCACTACCAGGGTGGGCTGAGCGGGAAATGACAAATGGCAAGTTCATTCAACGAGGTGGAAAGACCCTGGAAGCTTCCAGAATCTTCCTCAATGACACTTGCCTCAATGAATTCGACCAAGTGATGAGTAAGAGGTTCTCAACCTCCAAGGGGAAGCAAGAACTGACAGAGAGAAGCCACAAGTCAAAACATAAGCTGACTCATCCTCTCTGCTTACATCTATATATGGATCTCTCACCCAGAGGTTTAGGAGGCTGGAATTTTGTACTTTGCAAAGAATTGCTGTTGGTTTGAGATTGAGATTAGTACATTGGGTGATTTATGCTTTGTTGGAGGAGAGGAAGGGATTCCTTTGCTGTGAGGTAGATGCTGGATCGGGACTCACTTGGTTGTATCTCCTCTTGAACCTTGTTATCATATCAATAAAGCTATTTGAGTTTCTCCTATATGCTTGTATTTCAATGATGTTTTGTTATATTTGCATATTTAGTTTATATCTGATCCTAAACTATTTATGAATGTGAATCTATGTCTTTTGTGTAGTTTTCCTTTCTTGTGATCTTGCAGGAACTGGGTGAAGCTGGACCAGTGAAAGAGCAGGCAGCGGGAAGTGAACAAAAGAGAGAGTGATTGGATCGACAAACTAGCGGAAGACAGCGGTTAGTTACATCCTTCTTTCTCTATTTACATCTCATAAAGAAGAATACTCAGATAGTTTTCCTTGTTTGTTGCTAAGGCACTGTCACCTCTTAGAGTGGGATAGGGGCATTCCGAATTGGATACTTTTCCCAACAACAAATTGGCGACTCCACTGGGGAAAGTATTTTGTTAGTTTATTTGTGTTTCTATTGCTATTCATTTCATAAACTCAAGAGTATCGAATCGAACTGCATTTGCCATTTACAAATGCAAAGTAGAGATCAACTACTCTAGTCCATTCGCTGGGCCTGTTTATGATCTGAAAAGCTGATCCACAAGTGCTCTAACAGCCCTTTGTGATAGATCTTAGTCCTCCTATAAATCATCCTTCTAATTGTACCTAATTGATAGCTTTTATCCGGCCAAAAACTGTAGATTAAAGAAAGTGAAAACAAATACATGCATATGTGCATTTGCATTTTGACAGTTTGTATGTTGATTTAAGGAAAAGTGCATTACTATGTGCTCTATGCTCTTTGAGAAAAGATGGTGTCTCTCTTTTCCCCTTGTAGCTAGGATTTTCATTGTTGAAAAGATATAAAAGCTTGCTTATCATCTTTAGACTGCATTTAGGAATTGTATCATACATCTCATGGTGATCCAAAAAGGCAAACTTCTAAGAAAGATGAACCTAAAATAAATTGAATGAACTTAACAACGCTTTGTAACATAATGCACAACATAGAGGTCTAGGCTAGAGACGTGTTCCGGCGTCGTAAAACCTGGTCACTGGTCGCCTCACTGAGGGTTGGGTGATTCCTCCTGAGAGACGATAAGTGCCAGTACGGATTGTGCTCCCACGTACCGTCGCGTATATATTGGGAGACCCCTATAGGAATAAAACCTTTATCCATAGGAAGCCGTGTCGGCCGCCCTACTGATCGCAATGCACTGAACACAGCATTCGGGAAGATTGACCGCCCGTACCCTAAAAAGTATTCTGCGGTTTTGTGAAAAGTTTGGCACACCCTATACCTAGAACTCCAGAGCAGTTCCTTTTGGCCTTTTTTAGAATCTATAACAGAAAAAGTCCATCCGAGCATTTGTCACTTCGGGCTCGTTAAAACATCGAAGGAGACTAGAGTCATCTTTAGCTTTTTCTCTACTCTTTAAAATTGAAAAAGAAAGTTGTATCTAAGTGTCGTTAAAATTTATTTTAAATGGAACAATCACCCCTTTCTCCTGCGTTGATATTTAGGTTGAGAAAATGGAGCCCACCAACCAAGGAATTCCCCTTGGTGGAAATCCTAGTCCCTTCTCCTCTTGGGGAGATGTTGGTGTGCCCCATATGGCCACATTGTCGCTTCCAGGACTGACAATTGGCCTGCCGGTCTGGCTCTTCTCAACCAATGTTGTTCAGAACACCACTATTCCTGAACAGTCGAATCAACAATTAGACGAATCCGGAATTTCCCACCAACCTTCTACTTCCTATAATTCTTCCTCTCTTCCTTCCTCTTCGCGTGACGGGACTGGTAAAACTAAAAACCAAGTTCCTAAGGAGAAGAAGGAAAAGAAGAAGGAAGAGAAAAAGAAGAAGGAGCCAAAGGAAAATAAGGGAAAACAAGTGTCGTCTGATGAAAATCCACACACAGCACTGACCAGGCCTAAATCACCATGTGTCATCTGCAAGGGAGACCACTTTCACAGAGATTTTCCTTGCATCCCTCGGATACTAAGGGACTGGTCTCCCCGTTTGCACAATCCGATGTCGTCAACCTCTGATAGCCATGTTGAAAGTACACTGTCAACTAGCGAAAGTGAAGTTCCAGGACAAAAAGGGAGAACTAGACCTCCCTGTAGACTGTGCGAAGGCAACCATGCCCTCCACCGTTGTCCCTTCTTAGGCGAGGCTAAAAGAGTCTTGGAAGATCTCCCGGTTTCACCGTTACGACTTCCTCCTGGATATAAAAAACTCTTGCCAAGTCCTTCTTTAGTTGAGAATCCAGTTGGCCCACTCAAGTGGTCAGCTGAAGCGTCTATCATTGAGGATAAACCAACTGAATCCATACCAGATGAAAGTCAAAAGGTCGAGGCGGCAGTTGACCCGGTCTTGCCTTCAGAGGATTTATCTTCGAATGATACAGTCACTGAAGAGGATAAGGATGACACCATCCAGATTCTTTTCATCAACACAGACTCCGATGAACACGGGGGCAATGCACCCATTCCTTTATCATAGGAAGGAAGTTCGTCAGAGCGATATCCGGCCGTCTATTCGGTCCCACCACCAAGCAACCTAGTTGTATCCTTCGACTGGAACCAACTAGGCAGACCCCGGTTGCCAGCCAGCATACCATTCAGAATTATCATTCAAATGTACAGAATGGTCATGGTTGGCACCATCATTGATGAGGGGGCATCTGTGAGTATCCTTTCCTCTATTGCTTGGAAAGCGCTTGGTTCGCCAGTGATTTTTCCTGAAATGAGAAATCTGAGAGGCTTCGATAAAGGAACCAATCGACCTTTAGGAATCCTCCCCAATGTGCCTATCACATTGAAAGGGAAGACCGTTCAAATGAACGTGATGGTCGTTCAAGGACCCTTGGATTATAACCTACTCCTTGGACGAGACTATATATATTGCATGGGAGCCATCGTCTCCTCACTCTTTAGAGTAATGTGTTTTCCGCACGAAGGAAGAGTGGTCAAGCTCGTGGACCAGCTTTCATTTCTCGGATCACACATCGCAAATAGTCACACACCATCCCTAAATGGTCTCTTCATGCAAGAAATGTCTCAACCCACGGTCCGTCCTCCCGATGAGCGCGAGTGATTTGGAAGGATATGACTAGAACCCAGGGGGCATGCGTCCTGGTCTGCTTCGGTAGGAAAACTTTGGGTATAGGGTAGGTTTCCGCGGGAGAATATGACTAGTCTGTACCCCGCCCATGCTGGAAGAGGGTTATTCTAGAATAAGATTCTTTTGTCAAAGTTATGTGTTTGGCGCTCGTTGTCACTCACCTTTGTCTATCTCGGTAGACATCGCCGAAGAAGTGTTTTGTTCGCTGCATTAATGAAACAATCTTTGGGTAACCTGAAAGAGGTAGGCCTTTCCTGGTAGAACAAATGTTTTATCTGCAAATTGAGGGGTAACCTTGAAATCCTACTTTATACCTGGGGGCATGCAAACCTTTTGGAGTGCAAGCAAGGGGCGACTATTTATTTTTTAAATTTTTAGGTCCTCCCTTTAAACCTGTAGGTCTAACCCTTTAAATTCGTAGGATTAGTCGTTTCCGAATTTGCATAACGAAAGGATTCGGGGCAAAGCTTTATGAGGTGCAAGCCCCATTAAAAATGGCATCTTAAATGAGACATTCTTATCATATGACTGGAATCGAGCAGTTTTAGCGTATAGTTCATGCTCGTTAAAAAATAAACATAAAATCGAGCAGTTTTAGCACATAGTTCATGCTCGTTAAAAAATAAACATAAGATCGAGCAAGTGTTTCAATCTGCGTTTAAGCTCGTTAAAAAATGAACTATCCTCCGGTAAATAACCACTGCGAATGTAAATTTATCAGCCATTAAAGCCTTGGTCGTGTTTGCACCATCACCTCCACTTTCCATTTGGCCGATCATTCACCTCCATTTGATTGTTTACCCATTTTGAGGAACAGCTGCGAAGAGTGATTTCACTAGCCATCCTTGTGACACTGCCGTGATTGGAAAATTCCAACCCTTACCTGGAATCAACTGCTAACCCGTTTCATCACTCGTTCCTCAAAAGACGAGTCTTCTTTAAGCTCTTTTCATCTGACTCGTAAAATATGAAAAGATTGCCGAGTTTTGGCCTTCCAGCTCGTTAAAGCGACCGGAAGTGCTATCCCTCCTCTAGATTTTAATCTTTTTGGACCTGAGGGATTATTGCACAAAAAGATCGAGCGCTTGTTTTGTTCGGCTCGTTAAAACTATCGAAAATCCATCGCTTCTGTATTGTTTTAAGGGATTAGATGATGAAAAAGGAACTTTGGAGTTATCTTTACGTACCTTTTCAGACTCTCTAAAATTGAAAAGGACCGAGTTATCTTTGTTGTTAGACTCGTTAAAAAACATTAATAGCGACAAACTTGTCTTTAGATGAGAACGAGTTTCACTATCGCTAGGCTCGTTAAAACATAGCGATGGGTTTGCCCGAAGGGAAAATTATAGAACAAGCATATGTTATCCTCCTCAAGCTTGACAAAAATAAAGAGGTACTGGTCAGAAATGACTGGGGAAAATTGGGAATAAACTCAAAGAACTTTTATTGGTAGCAAGTCGCTCTTGAACATGACACTTCCACTCCGTGCCTGAGTCGGGTTGGGTTGTTTCATTCACCGGTCACATCACCATGGTCTCGCCATACCATCCACCTTTGGGGTAAATGCTACCGATCCATCACACAAGTGTCGCCGATATGTTCAAGAGAAGTCATCCAGAGAAGTCAACCGTGTCCCATCCACTACCAAACATTATCCTTCATCCTTTCATGACCGCCACCCTAAAACATATATCATCAGATCGTTTTCACCTCCATCAAAATCATTTGCTTCGTTCCGTGTCACTGATGTGGGATACATTAAGGCCCTCCTTTGATGGATCACTTCTTGTCGACATCAACTCATTATCCAAGAAGTTGATCTAGGAACACCCCCCTTCAGTACTTTGAAGCTTGCATGCCTCAATGACAAGTTTCTCACTTCCGGCGATAGGTATACATCAATGAGCTTCGACCAAAAGATTTTGCGTGGTGTTCGACGCCAAGTCCTTTATTCACACCACGTGAATTGTACTACAGTACCTTGAGGGTCATTATCATTATCGGTGATTCCTCTCGCGCTTGTTAGCAGTTTACATCATTGACTGGTAATCAAGCGATGTCTTTCCATGTTCGACTTCAGAACATTTCTCACATGGATCGACTTGTACTTAGAGTGAAGATCGGACGAGATTGAAGACCCCAGATCTAGTATCATCCATCCGGGCTGCGATATATATTCAGGAAAAATAAAGACATTGACATGTACAACATTGCAGCAGATAATCATCCTACCAAAAGGATGATGATTTCATCAAAATCATCAGTCTACCATCAGACGATTGTCTGTTCTATGTACAGAAAAATGAATTTATAAAGTTGAGCATGGGAATGCCCGCCTCAGCTAGATCATGAAAGCAGTATGAAAAATAATGTATTGTATTGTATCTTATTACAGGTCTCCTCCCAGCATTGGAAGAACTTCGGATCCTCCTAATAAAGCATTTCACCCGATAAACGACCTCATACTTTAGGGGGAAACTGTTATAGACATTTTTGTGCCTTACAGCATTGAGCATGAAATGTCCATAATCCAAGGGATCCAAAGTCCCTAAAAGAGTTGTTCCTACCCCTAAAGGAACAAGGTCAACCAATGACAGCTTCTCCCAGAAGTTCTCCACCAAAAACAACTCAGAAATGGTCAAATCAGGATCAATTCAATGGCTCCACTAGCTGCCTGCGTTGAAATGCAGAAGCTACACTGGATAGGTGCACTGCAACGTAGGTGGAAGCACTACCAGGGTGCGCTGAGCGGGAAATGACAAATGGCAAGTTCATTCAACGAGGTGGAAAGACCCTGGAAGCTTCCAGAATCTTCCTCAATGACACTTGCCTCAATGAATTCGACCAAGTGATGAGTAAGAGGTTCTCAACCTACAAGTGGAAGCAAGAACTGACAGAGAGAAGCCACAAGTCAAAACATAAGCTGACTCATCCTCTCTGTTGACATCTATATATGGATCTCTCACCCAGAGGTTCAGGAGGCTGGAATTTTGTACTTTGCAGAGAATTGCTGTTGGTTTGAGATTGAGATTAGTACATTGGGTGTGCTTTGTTGGAGGAGAGGAAGGGATTCCTTTGCTAGGAGGTAGATGCTGGATTGGGACTCACTTGGTTGTATCTCCTCTTGAACCTTGTTATCATATCAATAAAGCTATTTGAGTTTCTCCTATATGCTTGTATTTCAATGATGTTTTGTTATATTTGCATATTTAGTTTATATCTGATCCTAAACTAGTTATGAATGTGAATCTATGTCTTTTGTGTAGTTTTCCTTTCTTGTGATCTTGCAGGAACTGGGTGAAGCTGGACTAGTGAAAGAGCAGGCAGCAGAAAGCGAACAAAAGAGAGAGTGATTGGATCGACAAACTAGCGGAAGACACCGGTTAGTTACATCCTTCTTTCTCTATTTACATCTCATAAAGAAGAATACTCAGATAGTTTTCCTTGTTTGTTGCTAAGGCACTATCACCTCTTAGAGTGGGATAGGGGCATTCCAAATTGGATACTTTTCCCAACAACACTTCCTTAAGCCATTGAATTCTGGATTTCTATCTCCAAAATACTTCCTCTTGTTTGCATAAATTTTCCCAAACTAGATGGTATTTATTAGCCTGCTCACTTTTGGCTTTGTCAAAACTATCATTAATCATAGCCTTGTTGAGTTCTTGGATTTTAATTTCCACTTGATTTTCCTCAAAAATGTTACCAAAATCCTTCCAGTTCCATTCCTTTAGTCTAAACTTAATGTGTCTTAATCTTTTATGGAGAATGTACATCCTAGATCCTTGTGTTTGCAAGTCTTCTGCCCACCATTTTTCAATGTTACTAATGAAATCCGAGTGTGAGAGCCAGATGTTTTCAAATCTGAAGGGTCTGTTCCTAGGAGCATCAATACCCTTGATTTCTAGCTGAATTGGCCAATGTTCTGAACCTCCAAAAGGAAGCACTCTGGCTATGAGTTCATTATTTAGAACCATTAAATCCTCCGATATCATGAACCTGTCTAACTTAGATGCTACCAGCGCCTCTCCCCCTCTTTTATTGTTCCATGTAAAAAGGCCTTTGCTTGAATCTGACTCTACCAAATTCATATTGTCTGAAAATGATTGAAACGCTAAGGAGTCTTTATTAAGCACTCTGGTACCTCCTTTTTTTTCTGAGAGAGATTTGATCATGTTAAAATCTCCACCCAAGATCCAAGGCATTCCATTCTGTCTACTTCTAAGATCACTAAGGGCTTCCAATAATTTGAGTTTATCCTTTAGTTTTTGAGGACCATAAACATTTGTAGCCAGAAAGGTTTCTGAAACCTCGACAGGTTGAATGACCACTGATAGATAATTTATTGATGCCTCTGCATCCATGATGCTAATCCTTTGGGGATTCCAAAGAGTAAGAATACCCCCCACTGTGTTTTCTGATTTCACCTCTAGAAACTCATATTTAATGAGCCATTTACTGTGGATGAGTCGTATTTTCTGAATGGAACATTTCGTTTCCTGTATGAAAATCATGTCTGGCATATCTTGTTTCATTCTATGACTAAGCAATCTTTGTTTTCTTCTACTACCTAGACCTTTGATATTCCAAGATGTAAATTTAATTAATAAAGACTTGTAAAGGAGTAACTCGTTAGGTCTTTCATCTTACCCGAATCCATCATTAGATTTCCGCACTCCATCAGCAGTTCCTTCTGCTTTTTCCAGCCTCTCTTCTTACCCATGTTTCTTAGAGGTATTCCCAGGGATGGTTTCATTGTTTTCACTCCTTTTTTTTCCAGTTTGTCAGTGATTGTTCCTGTTTCTAACTCTCCTTCTTGAGTCTTCCATAAAAACAACTGCTGTATTCTGTTGTAGTCCTCTTGGGATAGTGAATCCAACCCTCCCGTGGTTCCCTGCATCAAGAACCCTTTCAGATCTAGATGTTCCTTTTCTAGAATTTCTTGTAATTCATGCTCTTCTAGATATGTTTCACTTTGGGTCATTTCCATGTCCATTTCTGCTTCAGCCTCATTATTCATGGTTTCTTTCCTGTTACTTGTCTCTTGTGTTATATTGTAGTTTTCCTCCATCTCTTTTTCCTTAGGTACGTTCTCCATTGCTTGGTCTTCACTTGTTGTTTCTTCCTTTTCTTCCAGTATTTGAAACATGTTCGTGCTGTTCTTCTTCCCATCACTGTGTTGTAGCCTTGATCCTTCTTTTCCCCCTTTTCCTTTGTTAACCACTTTATGAAAGGTTTCAGTATCCTTCACTATTCTAGGTTCTCCTTTATTGTCTTCTTTACTAAGAGGTCAGTCTCTAATCAGGTGCCCATGTTCGTGGCATCTACGACATCTGAACGGGATGTGTTCATAATCCACCATTTGGACCCATTCCTCATCATAAACTTCCAAGATTAATGCATCTAGGAGAGTGCCTGATAGATCCATTTCT
The DNA here is from genome assembly GCA_031772625.1 of Pinus tabuliformis. Lineage (NCBI taxonomy): Eukaryota > Viridiplantae > Streptophyta > Pinopsida > Pinales > Pinaceae > Pinus > Pinus tabuliformis. The sequence goes on along the minus strand of CM062819.1, from coordinate 1,046,380,853 downwards.
ACACAAATCCTAGCATAGGAAGTATATTTTCCCCTTCTAGTGGCTTCCGAAGCTTTCACAAAGCGCCCTAGATTATTGCCAATGGCAACCAGCGATCCATGTTGCCAATAATCGAGAGGTAGGGAATAGAGCCTTACCCATATAGGAACCGAGGTGAATGTCTCCCTTTCTGGAATGAAGTTCATTTTCCATGGCCTCATATAGAGGCCTGCTGCTGCAAAGAAGTAGTGTCCTCCTTCGAATATTCTATCCTTATCTTCAATGTTAGTAAATACCACAGTAAAAAACCCCTTCGACCCCAGATGGAGTTCAATACTGTCTTTGGATTTCCAGTGGTATTTTATCCATGTTTTTAATGCCTTTTCAAAGGGCCAAATTCCCATGAACTTGCAGATTATGGCATACGTCCCCACGTGGTCCCTATGCTCCTGCAAAGCAGGATCATTCAACACAACTCTCGGAATAGTCTCTGTTTTAGGTCTCCACTGTCCCTTTTGGTTTTTGTCCCTTGTTCCCTGGCTTTTATCTCCTTCCTCTTTGTCCTTTATGCTACTATTTTCCTTAGCCCTGGTCCCATCTGACTCCTTCTCATTATTTTTTTCCCCTTCTATTTCAGAGCCTCTGACTTTACCCACTAATGCCTTTCCTCTACCGACAGATGCTTCCTTGTAGGAGGGAGTGGAGCTCCCTCCTCTGCTGTGCTCCATCTGGAGTGACCTTCGCACTCCTCTGTAACCCTGTTTCATGCTCCTCTGTAACCCTGTTTCGCGCTCCTCTCTCCAACACCAGTTCTAATTGTTTCATCGGGGACCATCCCTTGTTGTGTCATATGGAGGTGCTCTATATTTTTTAACGTTTATTGATGATTTCTCCTGTAAAGTTTTGGTCCTTATGCTAAAAAATAACGCTGATGTATTCAATGTCTTTAAACAATTTAAAGCAATGGCAGAGAAAAGAATAGGCAAATCTATTAAATGTTTAAGAACTGACAATGGTGGTGAGTTCACTTCAATTGAATTTGAACAATACTGTAAGGATGAGGGAATTATTAGACACAAAACTGTTGTTTATAATCCTCAACAAAATGGTGTTGTTGAGCATATGAATCAGACACTTATGGAAAGAGCCAGAAGCATGATCAGCAATGCTAACTTGCAAAAGGAGTTGTGGGCAGAAATAGTATTTACTGCTTGTTATTTAGTTAATAGATCACCTTCAGTAGCAATTAATTGTAAAATTCCTAAAGAAGTTTGGACTGGTCAGTCTTGTGATTATTCACATTTGAGGATATTTGGGTGTGATGCTTATTCTCTTATTCCTAAAAATTAGCGTTCAAAATTAGATCCAAAATCGAAGTGTTATGTCTTTGTTGGGTATGACTATGCAGTGAAAGGATATAGGTTCTGGGATCCTACATTGCGGAAGATAGTCATTAGTCGAGATGTAACATTTGATGAATCTTCTATTTTAAAATCAAATGTTGAAAGAATTGAATAGGAATAGGTATCGCCAAATCAACGAGTTCAGTTGGAGGCTAGACCTTTCGGTGACAGTCAAAAGGAAGGAGAGACTTCTGGAGAAAAAGGTGTTGAAGACACAAAGGAAGTTGTTGAAGCTTCTGAACCAGTTCAAGTTTCTGAACCAGTTTAGCAACCAGTCACTCTAAGAAGGTCTACAAGGGAAAGAAAAACTCCCAAAAGGTATGAAGATTCTGCTTCTTCTTTTGCTTTGGTCACTGAAGATGGGGAACCTTCTTGTTATCAGGAAGTAGTAGATGATACAGATAACAAAAAATGGAAAATGGCTATGGAAGAAGAAATGGATTCCTTAGCCAAGAACAATACCTTGGATCTTGTAGATCTTTTTGAAGGGAGAAGTGTTGTTGGATGCAAGTGGGTCTTCAAACTGAAACGGAAAGTTGATGGAAGTATCGAAAGGTATAAGGCAAGACTGGTAGCAAAAGGGTATTCTTAGGTTGAATTTATAGACTTTCATGAGATTTTTTCTCCAGTTGTAAAACTTGTTTCTATTCATACTATGTTGGCACTAACTGCGTTACTTAATCTTGACTTACAATAGTTAGATGTTAAAACAAATTTTCTACATGGTGATTTGAATGAAGAGATATATATGGAACAACCAGAAGGTTTTGTACAAGGTCACAACAAAAGATTAGTTTGCAAGCTCAGGAAATCATTGTATGGTCTGAGGCAGTCTCCCAGACAATGGTACAAGAGGTTTGATTCCTTCATGGTGAGCCAGAACTTTATAAGAAGTGAGTATGATCATTGTGTATAATTCAAAAGTTTCAATGGCATATTCATTATCTTAGCTTTGTATGTTGACGATATGCTTATTGCAAGCAAAAGCATGGAAGAGATCAACAGGTTAAAGGCTCAGCTCTCTAGGACATTTGATATGAAGGATATTGGAGCAACAAAACATATCTTGGGCATGGAGATACACAGAGACAGGAAAAATGGTAAGCTTTGGTTATCACAGTAGACGTATGTGGAGAAAGTACTTGAAAAGTTCTCTATGAACAATGTGAAACCTGTTAATGTTCCACTAGCTTCCCATTTTAAGCTTTCTTTGGTTTTGAGTCCTAGAACTGATGAAGAAAAGCAGTATATGTCTCATGTACCATATGAAAATGTTGTAGGCAACTTAATGTATGTGATGGTATCTACACGACCTGATATTTCACATGCAGTTGGAGTTGTCAGCAGGTTCATGGAAAATCCAAGTGAAGAACATTGGTGAGCGGTGAAATGGGTGCTTCGATATCTAAGAGGCACAAGTGACCATTGCATCATCTTTAGTGGTGGTGAAGGATCAGTCTGCGGATATGTAGATGCTGACTATGCAGGTGATTTGGACAAAAGAATATCTACTACAGGTTATGTCTTTACTCTTGCAGGTGGAGCAATTAGTTGGATGTCAAAGCTTCAAGAAATATTTGCATTGTCCACTACTGAAGCTGAATATATAGCTACTTCAGATGCCAGTAAAGAAGCAATCTGGTTAAAGGGTCTGCTCGATGAGATTGGAAGGACACAGGAGAAAGTGAATGTACTTTGTGACAGTCAAAGTGCTATTCACTTGGCTACAAATCCTGGTTATCATAGCGGAACCAAGCACATTGATGTAAGGTATCATTTTCTGAGACATGTGATCAATGGTGGAAAATTAGCTCTTCAAATGGTCCATATGCGAGAAAATTGTGCAGACATATTCAAAAAACTAGTTACAGTAGAGAAGTTGTGATGGTGTTTAGCTTCTCTTGGCTTGCAGAAAAGATGATGAATGGGCATGGGCAAGGGATTAGGAAAATTGTTGTCAAGGTGGAGTTTGTTGGAAGTTTGACAACGAATTATGTAGATTTGGGTAAAAATGTAACTAGTTAGTTTTATACTGAAATAACAGTTATGTAACGGAGGAGGCTTGTATAAAACTAGTGAATGCCCGAGAAATGTAATGGTGGAGAATCATTGTTGAATTAATAGATATTCCAATCCCTTGCCCCGTGGATGTTTCCTTGACACCTTGTCAAGGTTTTACAACATAAATCATGTGTGTTTATTTGTGTGTTTGGTTTCAGTTTTCCAGTTAGTTTTGAATCTTTCTTAGTCAATGTATAACTAAATTGTTTTTCCTTATTTACTCACTCACCTATTCAAACAATAGAACTCATCATCTGTAATTATTCATCAATAATATCCAGAGGTTGTTCTAGAATCCCCACATTGCTCATTTTTGAGCTAATACCAAACAAGGATTATCCACTCTCACATACAGGCAGATAATTTCTACTTGTTTTAGCTGGAGTTGTATCTTGCTGGCTATTGGAATATTTAAAAGAGTTTTCGGTCTATCTACATTATAAGGAAAAGAAAGCATTGACAATTGATAAATTGCAAGGAAAAGAAAGCATTGACTTCTTTGTTCCTTGTCCAAACTGTTGCCAGGATGCCATTGATTTACCATTCAATTGAATCATTGGTGTCTGAATTAGAGTGCCCAATCAGCCTTTTATTGAGCTGAGCAGTGCAACCTCCACAACATTTGTTGCTAATGCATGCATAGAACCTTTGCTACCATAAAATTGAAACTTGAATGGGCAGATTTACAATTGGCTTACTTCTTGTATGTTTTGAAGCTTTAACCCTTTGTCTATTCGTCATTGCAATGACTGGAACTACAAAAGCTCTGTGGGAGGCTGGAGCTATACTGCAACCTGAACAGAGTACAAGACTCTGCTCAAGCCACATTTGTACTTGGCCACTACCTATCTAAGGTAGGGTATACAGAGTTCTTAGTGACACATAGTCTGCAGAATCTTTATTTTCATTAGCCTAACTGTTGCTTCCATTGCTAGCTGGTTTTTGTGTGCAGGCTACATTGAGAATAGAGGCCTAGTAGCCTCAAGAAGTTAGAGCACTCTGAACAAGTCCGAGAATAGAGAAGAACAGAGAAGTACAAAGGTCCTTGTATAGGGCGGAGGATAGAAACCTAGCATCCTTTTTGAGAACAAAGCACTCTATCCATGACTGAGATAGAGACCATAAACTAAATTCCACAGAGGATTCATGTTGGTGAAACAAATGGTCTAGAAGTCCCTTGTTTACAGATCAAGCTGCTATGCATGTTGTGAGGTAGAGTTTGTTACAAGACTTAGAATGGTCTAGAAGTCCCTCGTTTACAAATCAAGCTGCTATCATATTGGGCATGTTGTGAGGTAGAGTTTTTTCCAAGACTTGGGTTTTAAGATTTGGTTTGATATGAGAGATTCTCTACAACTTGTCGGTTCCTATTTGTGGTTGGGATATTCTTGCAACAACTTGTTAGCATGCTAAAATAGAGTCTATCTTAAGGCATAACTTGATGTATTTATATATGTACTATTACATTGGTTGATTAGATCACTCAATACAATTTTGGTGTGTGTGAAAGCCATGTATACCCTCCCATTTGTCTACATGGTATGAGAGATGGTACAATCCTGACTCTCTCATGAGAGGGCTTGTGATCGTGAAAATGTTGCATTGTTAATCCTAGGTATATCTATTATTAGTGTAGAAGAGTCATTTTGTTTATTTGTTTGTGCTTACTATGGCATGTCTGTTGTATTTCATTCAACCATTGTTTGTCTATAATGTTGTGAGAGCATTGTCCAGTACATTGTGAGAGCATTGTCCATCACATTGATACGGATGACTGTGAGGCAAGTCATTGCTAATTACGATGCCTATCGCTTGAGATCAAGTGCATGGTGGGATGTTGTGTTTGTTATAATGGAAATGTAGTTACTGGAGGTTACTAGACAAGAAAGAAAATGAAACTGAATACAACCATACAAGTAAAAACTCAGAATTTTACGTGGTAAAACTTTGACAGGGTGTCAAGGAAACATCCATGGGGCAAGGGATTGGAATTTCTATTCAATCAATAAATGATTCTCCTTACAATAGTTCGGGCATTCATCAATTTTATATGAGCCTCCTCAGTCACGTAACTGTTGATTCGGTATGAATCTAACTTGTTAATAACTAATACAATTTTACCCAAATTTACATTAATTAGTTGTCAATTACCAACAAACTCCACCTTGACAACAATTTTCCTAATCCCTTGCCCATGCCCATTCATCATCTCTTCTGCAAGCCAAGAGAAGCTAAACACCATCGCAGCTTCTCTACTGTAATTGGCTTTGTGAATATGTTTGCACAATTCTCCCGTGTATGGACCTTTTGAATAGCTACTTTATGCCATCGATCACATGTCTCAGAAAATGATATCTTACATCAATGTGCTTGGTTATGCTATGATAAGCAGGATTTGTAGCCAAGTGAATAGCACTATGACTGTCAAAAAGTACATTCACTTTCTCCTACATCCTTCCAATCTCATCAAGTAGACCCTTTAACCAGATTGCTTCTTTACTGGCATATGAAGCAGCTATATATTCTGCTTCGGTAGTAGACAATGCAATTGTTTCTTGAAGCTTTGACATCCAACTAATTTCTCCACCTGCAAGACTAAAGACATAACATGTAGTAGATCTTCTTTTGTCCAAATCACCTGCATAATCAGCATCTACATATCCGCATACTGATCCTTCACTACCATTAAAGATGATGCAATGGTCACTTGTGCCTCTTAGATATCGAAACACCCATTTCATTGCTCGCAAATGTTCTTCACCTGGATTTTCCATGAACCTGCTAACAACTCCAACTACATGTTAAATGTCAGGTCTTGTAGATACCATCGCATACATTAAGTTGCCTACAACATTTGCATATGGTACATGAGACATATACAACTTTTCTTCATCAGTTCTAGGACTCAAAACTAAAGAAATCTTAAAATGAGAAGCTAATGGAACATTAACAGGGTTCACATTGTTCATACAGAAATTTTCAAGTACTTTCTCAACATACTTCTACTGTGATAACCAAAGCTTACCATTTTTCTTGTCTCTGTGTATCTCCATGCCCAAGATATGTTTTGCTGCTCCAAGATCCTTCATATCAAACGTCCTAGAGAGATGAGCCTTTAACCTGTTGATCTCTTCCATTATTTTGCTTGAAATAAGCATATTGTCAACATACAGAGCTAAGATAATGAATATGCCATTGAATTCTTGAAGTATACACAATGATCATACTCACTTGTAATAAAGTTTTGGCTCACCATGAAGGAGTCAAACTTCTTGTACCATTGTTAGGGAGACTGCCTCCGACCATACAATGATTTCCTGAGCTTGCAAACTAATCTTCTACTACGACCTTGTACAAACCTTCTGTTTGTTCCATATATAACTCTTCATTCAAATCACCAGGTAGAAAAGTTTTTTTAACATCTAATTGCTCTAACTCAAGGTTAAGTAATGCAGTTAGTGCCAACATAGTACAAATAGAAACAAGTTTTATAGCTGGTGAAAATATCTCATGAAAATCTATACCTTCAACCTGAGAATACCCTTTTGCTGCCAGTCTCGCCTTATACCTTTCAACACTTCCATCAACTTTCCGTTTTAGTTTGAAGACCCATTTGCATCCAACAACACTTCTCCCTTCAGGAAGTTCTACAAGATCCCAGGTATTGTTCTTGGCTAAGGAATCCATTTCTTCCTACATAGATATTTTCCATTTTTTGCTATTCGTATAATCTACTACTTCTTGATAACAAGAAGGTTCCTCATCTTCAGTAATCAAAGCAAAAGATGAAGCAGAATTTTCATACCTTTTGGGATTTTTCTTTCCCTTGTCGAACTTCTTAGAGTGACTGGTTGCTGAACTGGTTCAAAAACTTCAACAATATCTTCAACACCTTTTTCTCCAGAAGTCTCATCTTCCTTTTGACTTTCACAGAAAGTTCTAGCCTCCAACTGAATTTGTTGATTTGGCGATACTTGTTCCTGTTCAATTCTTTCGACATTTGATTTTAACATAGAAGATTCATCAAATGTTACGTCTCTACTAATGACTATCTTCCGCGATGTAGGATCCCACGACTTGTATCCTTTCACCACATAGTCATACCCAACAAAGACATAACATTTCGATTTTGGATCTAATTTTGAACGCTGATTTTTAGGAATAAGAGCATAAACATCATAGCAAATATCCTTGAATGTGAATAATCACAACATTGACCTGAATAATCTTCTTCGGGAATTTTACAATTAACTGCTACTGAAGGTGATCTGTTAACTAAATAAAAAGCAGTGGATACTGCTTCTGCCCACAACTCCTTTTGCAAGTTAGCATTTTTTATCATGCTTCTGGCTCCTTCCATAAGATTTTGATTCATATGTTCAACAACATCATTTTGCTGAGGAGTATAAACAACAGTTTTGTGTCTAACAATTCCTTCATCCTTGTAGTATTGTTCAAATTCTATTGAAGTGAACTCACCACCATTGTCAGTTCTTAAACATTTAATTGATTTCCCTGTTCTTTTCTCTACCATTGCTTTAAATTGTTAAGATATTGAATACATCAGCTTTCTTTTTCAGCATAAAGACCCAAAATTTATGGGATAAATCATCAATAAACATTAAAAAATATAGAGCACCTCCATATGATACAACAGGAGATGGTCCCACAGATCAGAATGAATATATTCTAAAATATCTTTACTATTATGATTTCCAGTTTTAAATCTTTGTTTACATTGTTTTCTATACACACAATGTTTACAGAAATCCAACTTTAAAGATTTCAGATCAGGAAATGATTTACATTTCATCAGTACCCGAAGACCTTTCTCGCTCATGTGACCCAATCGCTGATGCCATAGGCGAGTACCTTCTTCTTCCTTTTCTGACACAATCGCTGTTTCTGTTGACACCTAATCTTCATGATTGGGAATTTTATGTAAATAAATAAATTGGGAAGGTGAACAGTAATCGGGAGATGAATTGAACAATCACTCCCTATTGTATATAACAATGGATTACCTATGGAATATACACGAATTAGTTTTTTCTTCCTTTGGAGAGTTACTGCCTGGCCTGACATGGTATCAAAGCCAGTTCTAAAAATAGTTGTAACTCCTGATCATTTCTGCCACTGCCTCTGTCCTGATCATTGTTGCCACTGCCTCTGTCCAGAGTGCTACTCTGCCTCTGCCTCTGTCGCTCTCTGAGCAGTCAGACCATGCCATAATTTCTTCCTCGCCCTCTCTAGTTAAGGTGGCACACAGAACGTTGTTTACCTAACGCTGAGGCCATTATACCTGTGCGTTGAATTACCATGGTGTGTTGTGCATTTGAAGGGCCATGACTATCATGAATGGTAGATTCGATAAGCTAATACAACGAAGGAGACCAGTTGTAAAAGAATACGTGTCCATACTTGCAAGTACATCACCAGCATCGGGATATTGCAAGCTCTGAATGCCAGCACTACTGTCGCTCTGTTCAATTTCCATCGACACAGTGGTATTATCGCTTTGAGTTTTGAATTCTCAGTGCTCACGGCAGTGGTATTATCGTTTTATTGAATGCGCAACATTATTAACGTTTGAATGCCTTGCATTATTAACGTTTGAATGCCTTGCATTATTAATGTTTGAATGCTTGAATGCGTTTGCATTATTAACGTCGTTTTAAAGCTGAATCCACTCACTATATTCGAGCATTGAATGTATATTAATGCTGAGCGCATTCGGGGAAAACATTGTGGGTAAAGAGTTAGAATTACTTGACCGATTGGGGTGATTTTCATTAGCTGATTGACCTTTAAAAGGTGGAAATGTTGCGGATTACAGCAGACGTCTCTGGAATGGATTCCTTGACCTATTTTGACATGGGTAAAGAGTTTATAAACCTATTTTGATATGGGTAAAGAGTTTATAATTTTGTTCAGAAAATAAAAATTTCGGTCAGAATTTGCAAAAATTTGGGTTATAGTAATTACTTGACTAGAATAACTTGAATGGTCATAAATGATTTTTCAACATTATTCTTTGCACTTGTCTCGAGAAAAGGAATCCCACTAAAAGAAAATGAAAGGGGAGGATATTTTATAAATTTTGGAGACATTTAAAAAAAAAAAACAGAGTGCATAAAGAATTTGAAATCAGCAGAGTTTCCCTTTTGAGTACAACTTCATTGTATATCAGCAGAAAGTTTTTTTTATCAGCAGAAGTTTTTTATCAACAGAAGTTCTTTTTATCAACAAAAGTTTTTTTTTATCAGCAGAAGTATTTTTTACAGAATGCATTCAATCATCTCTATGGTAGGAATAGTTCTCACTGGCAAGGAGAACTATCCTGAATGGTCCCGGAAGATAAAACACACCCTCATCTTCAATGAGTTGTGGAAAGGAGTGTGTGTCGGAGAAGGAGACAATGACCCAGTGCAGCCTACATCAAACAAAGAGCTCGTCATTTGGGAAAACAAGAACAGCAAAGCCTATGCATTAATCACAACATCTGTAAATGAAGAAGTAAGTCGCCATATTTCATCATATTCAACTGCCATTGAAGCTTTACAAAAGCTGAAAGAACTCTATGACTCACATTCTGCACTTGAAGTTGTTCAGCTCATGATTAAACTCTTCACTCTTGAACTGAAAAATAATGATCCTCTTGCTCTTGCATCTGAAGTAAAGTTTATAATGCATGATATTAAATCCACTAAGGTTGAGCTGGATATCCCTCTTATTGCTTTTCTCAAGGCACTCTATCCTACCTACTCCAATTATCTTGAGTCTTTACAAGCAAATGGAAATCTTAAAGATATAACCTTTGACTCTCTTGTGAAAAAGTTTGCTGAAAGAGAAAAAGCCTTTGGAAAGAAGACAGCTCCTGAATCTTCTGAAGAGACTGTGTGCCTTACTCATAAATAAAAGCATCCTGCTCAAGATTCTATAAGAGGAAGAGGTGGACAAAGAGGAAGAGGAAGATACTTCAAAGGTAGGGGGGGCAGACATTCTCAAGTAGAAAAGGCAGATCTGCATTGCATTCGCTGCAAACAAAACTGATCACATGATGCTTCTACATGCAAGCTACCATGGGACAAAATTGAGCAGAAAAGAAACCATCAGAAAGGTAAAACTGATGATACAGACAAAGGTAAAGCACTTGAATCCACTCACTATATTGAGGCACAATGTAACATTGGAGTAAATGAAGATTTGTTTAATGCTTCACTTGCTTCTTCGAAAAATGATTGGTTGCTTGATTCAGGAGCAACCTATCATATGACTCATAGAAAATACTTTTTTGTAGATTTCACTGACAATGTTGATGGAGCAGTATACTTTGCAGATCAGTCAAAAATCAAGCCATCAGGGCTTGGCACAATCAGGCTTAAACTGCCTGGTCTTCCAGACTTTCTTCTAGATCATGTTCTATATCTCCCACAGCTCAAGAGAAACTTGCTGTCCTTGGTCCACATCCGCCAACAAGGTCACTCCATTCATATGTTTGATGGCAAACTTGAGGTAAGAAAAGCATCTGATCACTCACTTGTCATGAGGGGAATAGAAGAAGAAAGACTTCTCAAACTGTAAGGAACCTCTGCTCATGCACAACATTTCTCATATATTACTCATCATGAAGAAGGTACACTTCCATCAAGTTTATTATGGCATGCTAGATTTGGACATTTAAACTATGACAGTCTCCGCTTATTGAAGAAAAATGGTGCTTCTGGTTTGCCTACAATTCCTAGGAAACATAAGCAATGTGATGCTTGCATTCTAGGAAAGCATAACAAACAATGTTTTCATGATTCACATTCAAGAGCACATAGGAAGCTTGAACTCATTCATTCAGATTTATGTGGTCCAATGCCTGTTCCTTCTGCAAATGGAAATAAATATATCATGACATTTATTGATGATTACACCAGAATGTGTTGGGTTTATTTATTGAAGAAAAAATCTGATGCTTTTCAAACATTCAAGAATTTTCATAAATGGATTGAAAATGATGCACAATCTCATATTGGGTCTATTCACACTGATAATGGAAAATAATACACACCAAATGAATTTGAACACTATCTTCGCCAACATGGGATCAAACATCAAACAACTGTGCCTTATAATCCCCAACAGAATGGTGTAGCTGAAAGAATGAATAGAGCAATCTTGAATATGGTACGGTCCATGCTTTTCTTCAAAAATGTAAAGATAATGTTTTGGGCTGATGTTGTTCTATGTGCTGCATATATAAAGAATAGATGTCCATCTAATGCTATAAGAAACAAGACTCCTTATGAATTGTGGTATGGACATGTCCCTTCGGTAAAACATCTCAGGATCTTTGGTTCCACCTGTTATGCTTTGATACCAAAGGTACATAGAAACAAACTTGGTACTAGAAGTCGTAAGTGTATCTTCCTGGGGTATTCAAACACCTCTAAAGCATACCGCCTCTATGATGAAGTAAATAAAAAGTTTTTTGTATCTAGAGATGTCATTTTTCTTGAATCATCCAAATCTGACAATGTTGTTGAGCGACAACTTGATCGCTTGGATAGATTCGCAAAAACGAAATCATTTCAAGAATTTGATAATCAGATTCAACATCTTGAAGGGGGGATTCCTATACTAGATCAACATGTGGAATCTTCTTCTGAAGAACAATATCCCCTGCATGAAACTCCAACAACGAATGATGCTTTAAGTGATGTAATTGATAGAATTGGGAGACTCAATCTTGATTCAGTCCCAACTCAATCAACAGAGCATCCTGGACCATCTCAGAAAGGTCCCCAAAGTGGCTGACAAAGACACTTGAAAGTGTTCATCCTGATGAAATTGGAAAAACAGGAACCAGAAATTCAAACCGACAAAATGGAGGTGATGTAGATGACTCTAATTCACCTGTTGATATGGATGTTACATATGATTGTGAATTGAACTTGTCTACAGATTTTGAACCAACTTCCTTCAAAGAAGCTGCTTCTCATGATGAATGGAAAGAAGCGATGCAAAAGGAGTATGATGCTCTCATAAAGAATGGCACTTGGAAGCTGGTTGATCCTCCATTTGGAACCAAACCAATTGGCTGCAAGTGGGCCTACATGAACAAGTACAAAGCTGATGGCTCACTTGACAAGCACAAAGCTAGGCTTGTGGAAAAAGGTTTTGCACAGAAGGAAGGGGTTGATTATGAGGAAACTTTTGCCCCCACAGCAAAATGGGCCACCATCCGGACACTCTTTGCACTAGCAGCTCAGAACGGTTGGAAAGTCCATCAAATGGATGTAAAAACTACATTCTTGAATGGAGATCTAAAAGAGAATGTTTTTATGTCCCAGCCTAAAGGATTTGCTGTGAAAGGACATGAACATAAAGTATGCAACCTTGTGAAGTCCTTGTATGGCCTCAAACAAGCACCGCGAGCCTGGTATGAAAAACTAACTGAGCATCTTCTGAAACTCAACTTCAATCATTTTGATCTTGATGATGCAACTTTATTCGTCAAGAAAGTTGGCAAACTAGTTGTGTATCTTGTGGTATATGTAGATGATCTTTTAATGACAGGGAACAATGAAAGCTACATTGCATCCATAAAGAAGGAATTGGGGAAAAGTTTTGAAATGACTGATTTGGGCTATGTTCATTACTATCTTGGCATTGAAGTAACCCAACATCCAAAAGCCATATTTCTTTCTCAAAAGAAATACATTGGAGATTTGTTAAGAAGATTTGGCATGACAAAATGCAATCCTCTTTCTACTCCAATGGAATAAAACTTAAAGCTCACATCTATTGAAGGAAAGGAATTTGAGGATGCAACAAAGTATAGACAGCGTGTAGGAAGTCTCATCTACCTCACTACTACCTGACCAGACATTTCATTTACTGTTGGAATCCTCTCCAGGTTCATGCAAAAGCCTTGTGAGGGACATTGGTCTGCTGCAAAAAGAGTTCTAAGGTACTTGAAGGGAACTCAAGACCTTGGAATCAAGTATACACAGGTGGACGACTTCAGCTTGATTGGATACTCTGATTCAGACTTCGATGGAGACAAAGAAATTGGGGTATCTACTTCAGGATATGCTATGAGTCTTGGATCAGGAGCTGTCTCCTGGAGATCACGCAAACAATCAGTTCCAGCAGATTCCACAATAGAAGCAGAATACGTGGCAGCAGCTGAAGCAACAAAAGAAATTGTGTGGCTCAGGAAAATTCTTGAAGATTTGCAGGTAAAACAAGTACAATCAACTCCACTCATGATTGATAACACCTCTGCAATAAAGTTGGCCAAGAACCCAAAGTTCCATGATCGAACAAAGAATATCAATACTAAATATCATCTGATTCGACATCATGTTGAGGCCAAAACAATCCATCTCCGTCATTGTTCCACAAATGAGTAAATTGCAGACATCTTCACCAAAGCACTTGGAAAGGAAAAGCTTGAACGATTCAGAATGATGCTTGGACTCACCAACATCCCTTCAGATTAAGGGGGGAATGTTGACACCTAATCTTCATGATTGGGAATTTTATGTAAATAAATAAATTGGGAAGGTGAACAGTCATCGGGAGATGAACTGAAAAATCACTCCCTATTGTATATAACAATGGGTTACCTATGGAATATACACGAATCAGTTTTTTCTACCTTTGGAGAGTTACTGCCTGGCCTGACAGTTTCATTAACCTAAGTACTTCCTTTGAGTCTGTAAAGATTTCTGATCTTTTTTGCTTTCATAACAACTAGGGCACCTTTAGAGACTTTCAACACTCCATTCTGACTTGTAAAATTATAACCATCTGAATCCAATACTCCCAAAGAAATCAAATTTTTCTTCAATTCTAGTACATGTCTAACACTAGTTAATGTTATAACTGTGTTATCGTACATTTTAATCCTGATATTTCCCATCCCAACAGTTTGACATGATACATTATTACCCATAAACACAGAACTACCATTTACATCTTCATATGAATTAAACCAATTTCTGTGTGAACACATGTGATGAGAAGCATCAGAGTCTAACAACCAACTTTCAAAACCCTGAGGGGCATTACATACAGGTAAAGTTTCATCTATCACACATAATTCTTCTGCAGATAAAACTTCGTCTGTCATACCTGAATCAACCTGATTTGCTTGCTTCTTCAGGTTATCAGACTTTGCATTTCCAACATTCTTTCTTAAGGTGTCCAATTTTGTTGTAGTGCCAACATTTTCCCTTACAATTCTTTCCCTTTGATTTAGATCTGTAAGACCCCCTTGTTTTTTCTCCTCTTTCCTTCGACTGTCCTCTAGCTATCATGGCTTCTGGTGTTGTTATTTCAGTACTGGATTTTCTTCGTACTTCTTCAGACAAGAGAGCTCCCACAACTGATTCAAATTTCAAAGAATGAGCAGTGCTCAAACTGATTGAAGTTATGAAGTGTTCAACTTTTGAACTCTCCTTCATTCAAAGAGTGTACAATTGTCTTTTCAAATAAACTCTATTTGTTAACGACTTTTTCATATATAATTTTTCCAGTTTTTCCCATAAGCCTAAAGTTGTACTCTCTTCAACAATGTTGAAGAAAACTTCATCCGCCGGGCATAACCTGATGGTACTAAGAGCTCGGGCATCCAAGTCCTCCTGGCTTGAATATTTCATGCTAGCAGGTTTCTTATTTGCCCCGTCCAAAGCTTTGTGCAACCCTTGTTGCACCAACAAATCCCTAACTTTCAGTTTCCAAAGAGCAAAGTTGTTATGGCCGGTGAATTTATCCACCTCGAACTTTGCATTCGTCATCTTAGCCATTTCTTTCTAATTTTCTTCTAAACTGTTACTTCTAAGGTTGAATTTCTCCACAATCTGCCTTCAACTAGCAACTAGGGTTTCTTTCTTTTCAACAAAAAAAAACCTAATTTTGTTGCCCCTTTTTAAACCCTGATTTCCATCTTCAACTAGGGTTTAAAAAACTTAATTTTGTTGTCGCTTAAAAAAAAAAAACCTGATTTATTTCCCAGAATTTCTTTTACATATATTGATTACTCCATGAAACAATTCAACTTCTAGAAGAAAAATTACTTCAACCCCAAAAACATTTCAAATTCACTAGTGTCTTAGCAACAAATTCTTATTTATGTTGTTTTAAAAAAATACCCAAACTTATTTCTGCTGATCGAATTCCTCTGGCAGCAAGATCTTCGACAAGCCAAGCTTTGGAAAAGCCCGCAACGACCCCTCTTCGATGGTTCTTCCTCTGGCGAAAGGCTCAGTGACTCTTCCTCTAGCGACCCGAACTTATTTCTGCTGGTCGCTAGTCAAATTCCTCTGGTGGCAATCAAGCCATGCTCTGGATAGGGGCATGCCGAAACTGGATAGGGCACACACGCAGCTCTTGAATTCCTCCGGCAGCAAGCAAGCCAGGCTCTGGACAAGCCCACAATGGCCCCTCCTTGATGTATCTTCCTTCTCTGGTCGATGCACATGCAAAGAGCCAACAACGTAGCAGCACTCCTCGACGGGTACATGGCAGGCTCTAGTCCACGCAGAGGTATTCGACAAGCTATTCAAGCTCTGGTCCACGCACACACAGAGAGTCAATGACGCAACTGTTCTTTCACCAGCATTCCCCTCCAACTCAACTCAACGCTCTGATACCAATTGTAGTTATTTGAGGTTACTAACAAGAAAGAAAATGAAACTGAATACAACCATACAAGTAAAAACTCAGGATTTACGTGGTAAAACCTTGAAAAGGTGTCAAGGAAACATCCACGGGGCAAGGGATTGGAATTTCTATTCAATCAATAAATGATTCTCCTTACAATAGTTCGGGCATTCATCAGTTTTATATGAGCCACCTCAGTTACATAACTGCTGATTCGGTATGAAAATAACTTGTCAATAACTAATACAATTTTACCCAAATTTACATTAATTAGTTGTCAATTACCAACAAGAAAGGCAAGATGAGAGATTCGTTAGTTGGGATACTTTTTATCACCTCTCTACGTAATATTTCTTGTAACTTTGTCCTGTTACAATTTGAGATGGATGATGTGACATGATAGGATTAACTTGTTGTCATTAAATTGATTAAACTAATTTGTGAGTGGGAAATACTCGAAGGAGGTATGTTAAATACTATACATGTGGATACAAACACATGTTGATATGCTTGTATTGCTTTGTTGTGGGTGATGCATAATTCTCGTATGGTGCATAATATAATTGCACAGAATGAGGTTGCTCGGTGCATGACAAATTGAAGTTATTACGCATAATTAATTGGTGTTGATTGTGAGTCAATCCTTCTGGTGTGACTACATCGAGACTTTGTAGGAACAATGTGTTGATCAAGTGTTGTTGTCAATCTTGTTGGTATTCCCATTGTGTATGGCTATGATCAATCAACTGCCCAGAGAAAATTATGTTTCGAGGTGGTATGGAAGTTTTGGTCAAGATATAAGGCCTTGAGATGCGTTTGCATGAAGATGTCCAATAGGGGGATTTGGTGCATAGAGAGGGTCAAAGGACTAGGTTGTTATGGTTATAGGCTTAAATTAGTGGATTTTTGTTTATGTGAAACTTTGAAGTGTGGTGGAGATTGAAAAGTCATGGTAACTAGATTACCATGCACCTGACATCATGTAGTATTGATGGTAGAACCAACATTCACAGAAAAAAAGAAAATGGAAAGCATATATTGATGATTGTGGGGGAATAAAAATCTTAAATACCATATGAGAAGAAGAATATTGCTATGTATGATCTAGAATATTGTTATGTGTGATTTGCAACAGTCAAATAATAGCAACCAATGGATGAGGAGTTTCTCTAGCAATGACTTTGGAGAGTCAATATGACACTGGGAGTTGGAGAAAATCATAGCATGGGAGAGGTGCCTCATGTGGAAATGCAATGTCGATCCTTTTTGCATAGGTTCCTACCTAGAGTAAAAAATTGACTCATTGGTGAAGGTAGGTTGCAAGCCTACTATACCAAGTTAAACGATGAAATACCTATGGCTTCCTTATGGATATCCATAATTTGTTCTTGTTGGAGATAAAGTGAATGTTATCTCTATTACTTGAGAGTGCATGTGCCTGTTTTTTGTTGATTATGAATTTGTTTATCATAGAATTGATTATTGTTTTGATATTCCATGAACCTATAATTTCTTATTTGCTAATGATTAGTTTAAAGAAAGCATGCAAAAAAGTACAATTGTGCTAGAGGCTAAATTTTTGGCTTGTTGTGTAAGGGAAAGATGCAAGGACAATGTTGTTACATCTGAGGGAGGAACCAAGAGCAAGCTGGTGAGGCTCAAACCCTTTGTTGAGAAGAAGAAAAATGAGATATGGAGATCGAATGTGATTTGGTCCATATTGGGGATTGTGCATCTTCGAGGTATTAAAAGAATGATTACAGTTTTGTTCATTTCAAATAATTTTCTAGTTACTTAATATCTTTTGAAATAGTGTTGAATATACTTTGTAAGTTGATTTTCTACATGGATTTGGTTGTGGTACCAATACAATTGTGTGGAATGCAATATGATTATTGTGAGATTGTTGCATGGATCTTCTAGAGTAAATCTAAGAGTTGTTTCCCTAAGTGATCTACTCATGGTAGGTCTCGGGAGGATCCTTGGTCAACAAAGCATTGTTATTTCATTGAGAATATAAGTGCATGTACTTCGTAAGCATACAAACTTGTTGGAATATTGGCACTCATGGGGTTGATGCCCCCAGTTATGCTAACCTCTCAGAAGGAGGAAAAACCCCTATAGAAAGGCATTCCTCCTAACATAGAACTACCCCCAATATTGAGATGCTCCTCTAAAAACATTATTACCCCCAGACTGACTAGAGACAAACAAATACCCCCATTGCATGTTCCCCAAAGAAAATATACCCAAATTAGGCATAAAAACCTTATTAGGTGAGCTAGGTGGAAATCCTCCAACTCCCATTGGTTGGCTTGGGTGTATCCCCATTCCAAACACAAATATGGATGAAGTTAGGGGTACATCCACACTTGGAAAACTTGTAGGGGTTGTCAAAGAAACTAGTGGAATCCCCCATGAAGAGGAAAGAGGCATTGTCAGTGTCGGATAAGTGGCTCCTACCATGATGATCGGTGGTAATGTGGACATAATCGATGACATTCCTGACATGGATGGCGATGGGGGGCCCATCCCCCCCATAATAGAGGCATCACTCTCACCGGTCATTAGATGAGAGAATAAGGAAAAAGGTTTAGAAGCAAAGGCACTCAACTGTACAAGTACGGGGTTGAAATGGTTAAAGGCGGGTTTACGTGCAATAATGGACTCACGTATATAATCTCAATAGTAACTAAGTCTTTCCTCCTAGAAGTAAGGTTATCCTCCCTAAATTAGGTTTGATCTAAGTCCTTCGATACCAGAGCTATCTTACGTTTTCTAGGTGGTGGGCCTTCCTCTTTGGGAGAAAGGTTTAAAAGTCTTTGAGACCATTGAAAAGTTTAGTCAACCACAGTGAATATTTTTATTATTTAATTAATTGTTGTAAGACACCCCTATGACCAACTAGACTCAAACCAAACAACATGCACTATAAAAATCCTTAGGAGATACAACAAGAAAATCTCTACAAGGATACCTCTTGAAAGCCAAGACTCTCGAGGGTGATGAAATCCCCACTTGCCTTGGACTAACAAAACATTCGACAAGTAGTTACACCAATCTCCCTATATCAACCTTAACCGGTGCAATTGATCTCGATGGGGCTGAGCATCATCTTGTAGGAGCATTAATATGGTGATTGATGTTTGCCTCAGGTACCATGGGGACTTCCCACCCATAATCGCTAAGGTAAGAGCCCTAAAAATTAAGCCACTAAGGTTATCACTTCATAGTCAAACGAATAGGGGGACACATGATCCAAATTGGATCATTATATTGTTTTTCATCTATCTCAATGCTTTTAATACGGAAAAAGTGGAGGAATCCACTCATAGGACCATTTTTATCGGCAAGACCCAATTTGGAAAATTGGGGTTTGAAACCTTCCAAGAGCGTTTTGAGACATCAAATGATATTTTTTTGGGGGTAAACTTTACCACTTCAGTGCAACATATTTTGTTCATATTCTACATGTATCGACCTTTTCAACAATGCAAAATCGCCTCAATAGAAGTGTTTGTATGCAATAGTTATGCCACTTGGAAGTTGACCCTCTTGTTTTCAACACCATAATTTGAGAGGATGCCACGCCAACCCCCATAACTCATGGAAAAGGGGATAGCCACGTGAATATGATGAAGAAGACTCTAGAAAGGTCCATAGTAACTCTGGTCAAGAGTTGAGGGAGTCAAAATTAACCACTAGTAGGCTACCAAGTTGTGTTATAACTGAACTGCTTGGAGGAAAAATGGGTTTGATTATTTTCGAGTGCACTTGTTCCTTAGATGAACAGAGTAGTCAAGTGGGATAGGCAGAGAGAATATAGAGAGGATTTGTGCACTATAGTAGCCCACTAGCCATAGGCCTCACTTAGTTGTATTCATAGTCATTTTCTATTTAGAGAAAGAGCACAGAGTTGCCTCACCTTCCAGCTAGGTTTTCTCCTAAAAGGGTTTTGTAGGTTAAATCCTGTGTCAAATGTGTTTGTGAGATTTTATTTTGTTTCTATCTATTTTCTGCATAAATCCTAATTTGCATGCATACACAATTAATAGTAATTTATAAATTGAGAAATCTAAAGAAAAATAAACCCTAATGGTGTAGATTTAAGATTTTTTAAATATAATTTTATTGTGATGAATTGTCTAGTCGAATATCCACAAAAAATTATGAATCATACTAGTATCATAGCCAAGTTTCTTTGGTTATATTGTGGATATTTGTAGGGGATATATATTGGTGAAACCATAAGTCGCAAAACCTTAATCATGACGAACGATTCTATGAATAACCCGTGTAATTTTGCAGAGGAGAAGTTTTTGCGCCTATAGGCACAAGTTGCAAATATAAGTTGTAATGTGAATCTCTTCATGTCAGTCTTGAGCAATAAGCTTGGGCTATTTAGAGAATATGTGGGTTCTTATGCATATGAAAAACTTGGGTGGAGACCAGGAGATCGAGAAGAAATGGAGAATGAGATAGAGAAATGACCTGAAAAATATCAACCTAGTTCAAGTGTCATGAATCATTCACAATCTCTATTCAAAATGTAAGCGAAGGTTTATTTCAAGCCGTACCAAGGTGAAATCAATGCTCTTAATCTAAATCATTGGTTGAAGCAATTGTAAGTTATTTCATTGTTCATCATATAGAGGAGGAATAAAAGATTTCATTTGCGCCACTGAAATCAGAGGGTCGTACCTGACTTAGTGGGAAAGCCACACAAAGACCTTGAGGTTGGAGGGAGATCCTCCAATGACTAAGTGAGAAGACTTTAAAACCCTCATTAAGTCACAATTTTGCCTTATTGGGTATGTAGAGGACCATTGGATTCGGTGGTACTACTTCATGTTGGAAAATCGATAATGACAACCATTAATCTTATTTTCCTTAACCGTAATATGTGCTTGTGAACTTATTATCTTTCTTGTGTTCTTTTTGTTAGATCTTTCATCAAAAAAATATCAAGAACATAAACTAAAACAATAGAGGACATAGATATTAGGCTCTTAGCCAGGGAAAAACCCCTCCAAGGGGAAAACAAAAAAACTTTTCTCTTCTTAGAATTTGCTTCAAATGAGATACTAAGACCCAAA
This sequence comes from Pinus tabuliformis, assembly GCA_031772625.1. Taxonomy (NCBI): domain Eukaryota; kingdom Viridiplantae; phylum Streptophyta; class Pinopsida; order Pinales; family Pinaceae; genus Pinus; species Pinus tabuliformis. The sequence continues at coordinate 1,046,359,654 of CM062819.1, read as the reverse complement.
CCCTAAAACTAGTCCTCCTCCAAGTACCAAATCGGCCCTCAAGTCCTTATTTGATTTTGTATCAACCAACTTCAAACTGTAACTTCGGCCTACCAGCTTCAATACTGCAACTCGTCCAACAACTTTGACCTTGCAACTTCGTCCTTGCAGCTTCTCTAGAAACCCTAATCCAACCTCCTCCTTAGACCTCCCTAGAGCAAGACAACTCTCCCAAGGTCAATGAGGTCAATATAGGATTTCCTCCCTTTCAACTACAAGATTCTGCACTTCATCCTACTGCAACTTAGAACTATGATTCAGTCTCCTTCTGCAACACCAAAAACCCTAGATTTTTACACGTGTGAGAGAGATAGAGCCCATAAATAAGATATTTCATCATTTTTCCTTCTCCAAGACCTTTTATCTTATTTTTTGCTTCTCCCAGCTTCATATCAAACCATTTCTTGATAGATCGAACTTGTGTAAGTGAGTGACTCCAAATGAGGTTGAACTGCTTCTTTATATAGCCTTCTCAAGGGGTCGAATTCCCTCCTTTAGGTCGAGTTGATGTTCCCAGGTCCGAGTTGTACTTTGGGGCTTACATGACTTTCTAGAATAAAAATAATTCTTTTTACAAATATATTTTTTCCCAGAAGGGTCTCATAAACATGATGTTGACTCCTTTGACTCAAAAAAATAAATCCTAGGACTAGCAAACCCTAGAAGCAAGAAGAACATGCTTTTACTTAGAAGACCATCAATAATGAGCATGAAACCCATGCTTTGATAATAATAATTTTTCTTTTTTTTTCTTGTTTGTCACATAGGATACATATTGAAATGATTACAACAATTATGAAGACCGAAACTAATTACATTTTCAACTCTCCCTTTTAACTAAGTAGATATTCATAATTATACAACTAGTACAACATCATATCTCAAACTAAAGAGTTCTCACAAGAAGAGTCAGATTGATAAGCCATATTGTAAGCATCATCGCTATGACCAACACTATCTCTAAGGCCTAACTAGACAAGCTCTTCTTTAATTAAGATAATTATGCTGGGAGGATTTATGTGTGATACAACACTACCTCTACAAGGCACATACCCCATATGAATGTCCACAAGGTATGTTGTTTTAGGACTATTGTTATCTTAGATCTCCAATCCTGAGTCCTCAAAGAATATCGATCCTCTTCAACTACTCTTCTCTTGGACTCCTATCCTGTCCTCAAAGAGTGTCAGTACCTTCCCTTTCTTGGATGTTATATTTTCAAGGAAATTACATATTCTTATGCAATCCTTCATCATTATTTATTCACCACCTAAAGAAGAGAATGCACATGTGATTTCCAACATCACTCTCTCTCAACCAGCGAGGACATCCCTATTCATCCTTAATCTTGAGATTATAACCTTGCTCCTTATTCAAGGAGACTCCTTTGCTTCCTCTCAAACTTGAGGAAATTCTGACTTCCTTTTAATAAAGGAAGTCACCACCACAAGCTTTACAACTTGTCTTAATAAGAGTATCAACTTGATCTTCATAGCTACATGGCTCCCTCTTTCTTTCTTTTGAGGTATCATGGAGCCATCTCCACCCTTCAATCTTGTGATAGGTTCGAGGCCAATCTTCTTGCTCATTACTTTCTTCTTTGATATGAAGGCATTACATTGAGCCTTCCCAAACTTCAAGTTGATCATAGCTTCTTCTTGAAAGTGATCTTCCTTTGACCTATAGGTTATCTTCTCACACTGCTACCTTTTAAGCCCAGGATATCCATATATTGACTTCACAGTTGTCAAGTACTAGATATTGAGCTTGCCTCAATATCCTTAATCCCTACAATTGTACTTTCCTCAACCGCCATCATGTATCCCTGCAACATTTTACTAGGTAGCAAAATAATATGTTAACGATATAACCAACAATAGAGAAAATCAAACTTACCTCATCATGGTGACCTTCTTGTTCCATTAACATCCTCTTCGTCCATCTCCATATGAATATCCTTCATGCATCAAAGTGCCCAAGGATCGAACTTGATTACCAAGTTACAAATTTTCTTCCAAATACTATATTGGATGTTAATAATTACTATATATATTCCATAGAAAGTCTTAAATTCTTTTATACACCCTAAAATAAGTCAAATCCTATTCCCTTCAAACATCATATACCTAAGTATATTTTATGACCAAATTTCTTTCCACAAGATTCTATATGAATCTTATCTAAAGTTTTATATCCAACATGCATTCCTATGCTTTGATCCTCTCATCTAGCTATTCATATATCTCACAAAGAGCTTGCATCCTAACCCATTGCATGTTGAAATATGTAACTAGTTTTTGTCTTCATAATGACACATGTAATCATGATTTTATGTGAATTAATGTAAAGAAGAAAAATAAAATTATTTATGCTTGAGTCATGGGTTTCATGCTAAAGGAATTTTTTTTTGATAGATGAAGCTCCCATTGTGAGATATTAGGTTTGGTCATTAAGTCATAAAGTCTATTGAGTCGATGTCATGTATTAAAGACCCATTTGGGCATGCTACATATTGTAAAAATAGAATTTATTTGAGTCATAAACCCTCCAAGACCTTGTCACAAGTACTCCATCTAGTCGGCCTTCAAAAGGAGATGAAGATCATTTGAAAAGAGGATGTTGGCCTACAAACTTGTTCAAGTCGGCTTATTTCTTGGGCATACTACTATATATAGAGAGAACTTAGCCTAACTTGAAGACCATTCGATCAAGCATAAAAAAGAACAAGAGATCAAGTGCAACAAACACAATAGAAGAAGCTCATCATCAAGAAAAGAAAGGAGGAGAAGTCGCCGAAATAGTTTTGACCTGTTTTGGGGAAATTACCTTTCACATGTGCAAAGAAGACTAGTGTCATCTACTGCAGCAGAAATTATCACATACATCTTAGAAGACCGAATTGAGGAAGAAAGCCAAGTTAATTTACAAGCTAAATTGCAGAACGAGTCTCCATCTAAGTGAAGGGAATCAAGGGATAAAATTAGTGTTGATTCCTCACGCGTGCTACAACTAGGATTTATGAAGAGGCCGAGAGTTGTAGGTCTGAGCTAATATGATGAAATTAGAAGGGTAGCTGAGATCTAAGGTGAAGCAAACTATTTGACTAGCATTGACTCAAGGAAGAAGAATTTTCTCAAATAAGACTTGTGACTTGGTCTTGGAGAGGTTAGTAGGTCAAGGGTCTTGGTCATGAAATTCATCACTTGAAGATTCTATAAGAAGAAGAATTCGTTTTGGTTTTCCTCTCAACTTGGAGAGGTTTTGGCCTTGGATGATCACCTACATATTGTGTCATATTGTCTCATTGTTCTATTGTTTTGGTAATAAATTGATGATAGATGAACTCATAATAATAATAAGCACAAGAAGAAGCTAATCAAATGAATTAAAACATATCACAATCAGTTATCATGAGAAATCATCCTTATCCTTTTGCCTAGATTTCTCAACATGGTATCAAAGCTAAGGTGGCAAGTCAAGGAAGGGAAACTCAATAAGGGACACTCAAGCACTATTGAACCAAAGTTCTAGAAGGGCATAAAGGGCATCAAAGAATCAAATAAAATCCTCTCATCTCCAAGAAGACAAGTGCTACATCATCATCTTGAAGAAGTGTCAAAACCCTAGTTCGAACAAAGAAGAAGTCCACAATTAAAGTATTCTTAGGATCCTTGCTAAAATCATCATCACAAGGAAGGAGACCTTAAAAGATCCTAATTGAAGAAATCATCAAATCAAAGAATCTTGAAGTCTACTCATCCAAGAGAAGCAAGATCTAGGATGTTTTCACCACCATCAAAGGATTCAAGGTGATATCCCTCTCTTTGGAATCAGGGATCACTTTTGAAGAAAACCATATTCATTAAGAAAAGTTTTCAATTTTATATATCATCATCAAATTCAAAAAGGAAATAGGTTGAAGGAGCATCTTCTTAGGTAATTATATTCATGTCTACATCTGAATCTATCAAAATTTCTGTTTGCAAGGAAAGCAACAAATTGGTTGGGGCTTCAAACTTTCTTGCATGGAAGAAAAGGACACATATGAACCTCATAGGAAATGAGGTCATGGAACATGTTAAAGGATCAATCACCAAACATCCAAAAGATGATGCTCAAGCACTTGCAAGGTATATGGAATGGAAAGTAATGGCTCAAAGGATTCTCATAGAATCCATCAAGGATCCCCTCATTCTCCATCTATCTAAACTTGAAACATCAGAAGAATTATTTGACAAATTTGTGGAGTCATTTTTCCTAAGCACTGCGGGAGAAGTAATCTCTTTAAGACAAGAACCCTAGAAGTTGAAGATATCAAAAGAAGGAATAGCCTCATACTTTATGAGGATATTTGAAATAAGAGATCAACTACAAGAATTGGGAGAGATAATGTCTGACAAAGATATGACTACCATAGTGATCAATTCACTACTGGAAGAATGGGGCAACTTCACATCAAGTATTTATGGGAAGAAGGAAGCTACTCCATTCAATGATCTATGGTCACTATGCAAAATTCAAGAAATCAGGTTGAAGGCAAAATATGATGTAAGATCAAATGAGCAAACCCAGGCATATGCTGCCATGGCAAAGAGAAAAGGAAAGTTTGGAAAATTTGGTCCTTAGAAAAGAAAGAAGAATATGGCAAAGGTTCAATGTTATGGATGTCAAGAATATGGGTACTACAAGAGAGATTGTCCTAAGCTTAAGAAGGAAAACAACAAAAGAGGAAGGGAAGAAGCCCATATCACTGAAGAAGTGGAGGAAACTGAAAAGAAGAAATCCAAGAAAGAGGAAGTAAAATATCTCTACTATGATTGAGATAGTCTTCCTCACCTAGTTCTTTTCAAGTTTTTGTCTCAAGTCTTTCTGTTGTAACATATAACTATCATGGTAGGAATCATTAGAGGAATGAAATGATGCATCATGGAATCATAGAAGTATACGATTGAAAGTAAGAGCTCGTGACATCATCTTAGAGAAGCATGAAGGTTAGTATATAGAAGTCTCTAGCAACCTCTCATAGAAGGATGTAGCTCTTGGTAAATTCATTTAGAAGCATAAGTAATACTTATGGGAAAAAGAAAGTCATCTAGCATAGAGCTCATTATACATCATTCAAAAGGAGCATTTGCAAGATGAGGATGATCAAGATCCTTCATTGGAATCTTCATTGGAAGGCTCACCTACTCGAAGAAGCATGTGTCTCACAGGGAATTCCAACTTGTATGGGATTCATGGGATGATGGTATGATGCCAAAATAATTGAAGCAGGTCAAGGGATTGAAGTTCTTTCAATATAGGAAGTTTCCGAAGGAAGTCTAGATGGCCAAAAGAAAGAGATGAGGTATGTATGCTTACACTTGGTAAAATAGAGTCATGTCATATGGTTGCATATATCATAGATGAGTGCTCTACCTCAAGAGTATGATCAAAAGAAAGGATCTCCTCCTGTGAAAATATGCACGAAGTCATGGTTCACACATTGATTAGGTAAAATCAACATAAATGTCCTCATATGAAATATGATGTGGTTGAAGAAATTGAAGGAACTATGATTGGAAGTTCCTAAAAGGAAATGTGTGAATAAAGAAGAAGAGATAATGAAAACGCAACTATGGAGAAGGTAATCAAACATCTAAGGAGTATAATATTTGACAATGGTGTCTTCATGGGAAAGATATGAAGATCTTGATAAAGTCTGAAAAATAAAGTGACCCTTGTCATTGTATATGTTTTGGAAGATGTGTTAATATATGTGTAGGATGTTGATGCAAGCAAGGAGATGTCATGGTGAAAGACCATCACAAAGGTAACTATGATTTAATAATTGATTTTCAATTTTTGAATGATATCTGGATGGGCCAACACATGGCTACCAAAGGAAGAGTTGTAGATGTCATCTACCTCTGATACTCATGTGGTAAGATGAAAGATCTTGAAGGAAATATGATATAAGGAAGGTAGAAAGGTATGAAGGAAGGCCATATATGGACTAATGGATCACTTTCCAAAGGATCAAAGGATGACATGACTAGCATGATTCATAAATGAAGGTGATGGATGTTTTTTTCCCTACGAAGAAATCCCAAAACATGTAGGCTCCATAACAAATAAGAAATTCATGACATCAAAAGAGGAAGTCCTACAAGCAGCTGGATGTCCTAATCTCCACCAAAGAAGAAAGAGTTGTTGTTGGAAATAGGTCCCTAATTAAGAGGGAGCCTAGAAGAAATTTTCTAACTTGGTAGAAACTTGGAAGCAAGTCCCTATGCTAAGAGGGAGCTTGGGTACATTCCTTCACTGGAGTGATCATATCCTCCCTAATTGAGAGGGAGAGATAGATACATAATTCTTGTCATCATCTGGGAATATAGAATGGAGGATTGGGTAAGCATATGGCATCTGATGCTATTTGCGGATGTGATAGGGCATCCAAGATAAGAATAGTCGTAGAGGACTGATATTATTTGATGACAGGGAATCCAAGATAAGAATAGTCCTGATGGAACATACTCTGAGTGAACCTGGTTGGAGTATGTTCCGACAGAGACAATGATGAGACTATCTATAAATCATTGGTCTTTCCAGCATTTTGATTTGAACTTGTGGAGAGATAGAGTTGTTACTCAAGGCCTTGCTATGTGACAATGTTGGATGATATGATGTTATACAAATGAGTTACCAATTCGACTCTTCTTATGAGAATTCTTCAAATTGAGAATGTCCAAGTACCTTGTATGGATTATGAATACCTCCCTAGTTAAGAGGGAGTGTTGAAATATGTAACTAGGTTCGATCTTCATAATTACATGTGTAATCATGATTTTATATAAATTAATGTAAAGAAGAAAAATAAAATTATTTATGCTTAAGTCATGGGTTTCATGCTCAAGGAATTTTTTTTATATAAATGAAGCTCCCATTGTGAGCTATTAGGTTTCGTCATTAAGTCATAAAGTCTATTGAGTCAATTTCATGTACTGAAGACCCATTTGGGCATGTTACATAGTAAAAATATAATTATTTTGAGTCATAAACCCTCCAAGACCTTGTCACAAGTACTCCATCTAGTCATCCTTCAAAAGGAGATGAAGATAATTCGAAAAGAGGATGTCAACCTACAAACTTGCTCAAGACGACTTATTTCTAGGGCAGGCTACTATATATAGAGAGTACTCAGCCTCACTTGAATACCATTCAATCAAGAATCCAAGAAAAACAAGATATCAAGTGCGAGAAACACGAGAGAAGAATCTCATCATCAAGCAAAAAAAATGAGGAGAAGAAGCCAAAATAGTTTTGATCTGTTTTGGGGCAATTGCCTTTCACATGTGTGAAGAAGACTTGTGTCATCTACTGCAAAGGAAGCCAAAATCATCATAATCATCTTAGAAGACCGAATTGAGGAAGAAAGCCAAGTTAATTTACAATCCGAATTGTAGAAGGAGTCTCCATCTAAGCAAAGGGAGTTAAGGGATAAAATTAGTGTTGATTCCTCACATGTGCTACAACTAGGGTTTCTGAAGAGGCCGAGAGTTGGAGGTTTGAGCTAATAGGCCAAAATCAGAAGGGTAGTTGAGATCTCAGCTGAAGCAAGCAGTTTAACTAGCATTGACTCAAGGAAGAAGAATTCACTCAAGGAAGCCTTATGACTTGGTCTTGGACAGGTTTGCAGGTCAAGGGTCTTGGTCTTGGAATTCATCACTTGAAGATTCTATAAGAAAAATTCGTTTGGGTTTTTCTCTCAACTTGGAAAGTTTTTGGCCTTGGTTGATCACCTACATATTATGTCCTATTCTCTCCTTGTTCTATTGTTTTGGTAGCTGATTTATGATAGATGAACACATAATAATAATAATAAGCACATGAAGAAGCTAATCAATTGGAGTAAAAATATATCACAATCAATTATCAAGTAAGATAATCATCCTTATCCTTTTGCCCTAGATTTCTCAATATTGCATTCCTTCATCCCTTTACCAATATTTATTCCACATTACGTGGAATGTGTACTAACTTTTTCATGATGCTTTTCTTATAGACCTTCCAAAATGATGGTCTTTCTTGGATCATGATGATTCAACTAATCATGATGAAAAATTCTAAAATAATGTTAGAAAATATCTGGATGATCAATATGCAAAATGGTCTATCTATCTATCTATCTAGATGATCTCTACAGATCAAATTAATCATGCAAATTCTAGACATGCTAATATCATATGCTTCTTTCTATGATGCTAAGAAAAACATACTATTCTAAAGGAAAGATTAAACTTAACAAAGAACCTAACAATGAGTAAACCTTCTTTAGTGGTAAAGATCCTTCACTTCTTCCTTCTTTTCCTTCTTCTCAGGTTCTCCCACTGCTTCGACTACATGATTTTCACTCATTTCCTTTCTATTATTGTCCTTCTTGTTTGGAAAGTCCCTCTTAAAGTGTCCAAATTCATTGCATCCAAAACATTGCACTTTGGACATGTCTTTATTTTTGGACTTTCCAAAAGTTCCCTTTTTCAACTTTCTGGCTCAGGCTAGAAAGGCTTGAGATTGTTCATCTGATCAAATATCATATTTGACCTTGATCCTTGATTCTTCCAATATACACTATTCCCAAAACCATCAAAGGGGAGTAGAATCTTTTTTGGAGTAGTTGCTTGTTGCAAAGTTGTTCCACTATGGTGGCGATGCATTTTGTACATAGATGGTTACTTCAGAATTAGTGATTGTTTCCCCAAGTCCTTGCAGGTGGTCTCTTAGTTTAGATACTCTCATGAGGAAGGATGCCACGATCCTCATCCTTTGATTTCTTCATTATGTACAACTTGTTCCTCAATGACATCTTTTTACCTGTTGTACTTATCGAATATAAATTTACTAGCTTATCATACATAGCCTTGGAAGTATTCAAGTTTGCAATGAATGGAACAAGATAATCCTTAATTGATTCAATTATTATCATTTGAGCTCTTATTTCCCATTTCTTTTACTTTTCTACTTCTTGTGTCTTATCTTTCTCAGGTTTAGTAAATTCGCTAGTGACATATTCCGTTACTTCTTGTTCTGTGAGTATCAAGTCAATTCTTTCCATCCTTGCTGAATAGTTTGATGCCCCAATGAGCTTGTTGATCTCTTTGTAGAAATAACCCATATGACTTGAATATTCAAGCATGATGTAATAATATTTTACTTGATGACCAAGATTCTCCTTGATGATGTCTCCAATCTTCTTGGTGCCTTAAAGATATTTGAAGAGTCTTTGATGATGTCTTTGAAAGATGCTTCCTTCAGTAACTACTTCTAAGATTCTTGATGCTTCATTCAAGGATGCCTTCCAAATGGACCTAAGTTCCAAAAAGAGATCAATATTATTCTTGAAGTATTTCTCCTAGATCTTCCTTAGATGCAAGCTTGATGTAGACTTGATATCCTTTATTAGAAACCCTTATAGGTCTTCTACTAATGAGTATTAAATCCTTCTTGAAGTCTTCTTTTTCAGTCTTTCCTAGAGAGTTTCCTTTTCCCTTCCCCTTGACAAGTGATTCCTTCTTGTGTCCTTCCAGCTACCTTCCTTGTTTACCTTAGCTCTGAAAACATGTTGGAGAATCAATAATGGAAACTAGTGATCTTATTTTCATTAACCTTAAGATTTTCTTGTGAACATATTAGCTTTCTTGTGTTCTTTTAGTTATATCTTTCATCAAACAAATATCAAGAATATAAACTACAACAATAGAGGGCACAAGTATTAGGCTCTTAGCAAGGAAAAAACCCCTCCATGGGGAAAACCCAAAAACTCTTCTCTTCTTGGAATCTGCTTCAAATGAGGTACAAAGACCCAAACCTTAGACCAAGTCCTCCTCCAAATACAAAGTCGGCCTTCTAACAAGTCCTTCTCTGATTCTACATCAACTAACCTCAAACTACAACTTCGGCCTGCCAACTTCAATACTGCAACTCGTATAGAAACTTCGACTATGCTACTTCATCTTATAGCTTCTATGGAAACCCTAATCTAGCCTCCTCCTTAGACCTTCCTAGAGCAAGACAACTCTCCCAAGGTAAACGATAGGGTTTCCTCCCTTCTAGGTACAAGTTTTTGCACTTCGTCCTATTGAAAATTAGACTTGCAATTTCAGCATCTTTCTGTAACATCAGAAACCCTAGATTTTCACACGTGTGAGAGAGATAGAGCCCAAAAACAAGATATTTCATCCTTCTTCCTTCTCCAAGACCCTCACTCTTATTTTCTGCTTCTCCCAACTTCAGATCGAACCCTTTATTGATAGATCAAACTTGTGTGAGTGAATGACTCCCAATGAGGTCAAATTACGTCTTTATATAGCCTTCTCAAGGGGTTGAATTCACTCCTTTAGGCCGACTTGATGTTACTAGGGCCGACTTGTACTTTGGAGCTTCCAAGAATTTCTAAACTGAAAAATAATTCTTATATTTTTGCCCGGAAGGGTCTTATAGACGATGTTGACTCCTTTGACTCAAGACAATAAATCCTAGGACCTAACAAACCTAGAAGCACAAAGAACATGATTTTACCTAGAATACAATCAATAATGAGCATGAAATCCATGCTTTGATAATAGTAACTTTTTCTTTTCTTTTATTGTTATTTTACATAGGATACATATTGAAATGAGCACAAAAATTATGAAGACCGAAAATAGTTACATTTTCAACAC